>JARJLF010000051.1:0-595926 GCA_029378395.1 Mycena leptocephala | reverse complement strand
ACGCAAGCTGGATTTCCACCGCGGAAGCCTGGATGGTGCGCCCTGGAGTGACGGGCGTGCGCGACGAAGACTGTTCGCCAGAGATGCCGTCGCAGACATGTTCTGCACGAGGTATGTTATTTCATTGGCCCGCACCAGCACCACCCAGCCAACGCACCGGAGAGGTTGAGGATGAAACGCCCGCTAAAGATCATTGTGAACGCGAATCCGAGCGGCCCTCTGTCCCCAGCTATCAGTCACGTTGTTCAGCTTCAAGGTGCGAGAAGCTCACGCGGACGCCTGTACGGCCGTGTTCGGGTTGTTGTAAAAAATAATGTTCACGACGTTCATTGCTGTACGCGTTTACTCAGACATAGGGCACACACGGGCAGTCCGTCGCTGCATAGCCGTGGCATTGTCTCTCCCGACGGCTCAACGTGGCCACCCATGGACAGCTAGCGACGGATCGCAACGGATATATACTCCGCTATGCCGGCGGGAATGCAGTGACTCCAGACATAGACTGTGACATACCGCTGAGCGCAACAAAGTACATGATCCCATCGTGCAACATTATTTTTGCGAGTTGACTCCGACTACACAGCTAGCGTCAGCGTCACGCATGCAGAGGGTTAAAGCACGCACGAAGAGCGATTTTTCCCAGAGAACCTCCACAGGTATGCGGATGAAATCAGCATGGTCACGACGTCAAAGACTCTGTCGTCGCAATGCATGTCGTCGGTGTGCTGCGTTTGGCGAATGGAATATTAACTTACAGCCCGCCGACGTAGTAGAGCGAAGCGAGGGGATGCCAGGAGCATTGCCCGAAGTGCAGCTGTGAAGTAGATGAGTGAACCCAGCCAGTCGAATCCAGATTCATGATACTTACTTGCCCTAGAATTATCGAGGCTCCGCATAAGTTGAAAATGCGACATGGGAAGAAGCAATACGTTGGCATGGGATGCTAATGGCAATTTTGTAGCCTGATCGTCTCAATCCAGGAGATCGGCACTCACGAATGCGCTTCCAAAACGAAGAGATGGACTCGGCCTGCAGATGGACTGTCACCATGTGCACAAGGCTCAAACGAGCGGATGACACACCGTTGTAGCGAGAATGTACAGTACAACCAGCACTTTGAGGACATGCGGCGACTTGCGCGAGACAGCGTATGTCCTGTTCTCGCCCAGTCTTAAGTCAGTGGTGAATAGCAAGTCAAACTGAGCACATACCGGAGACCCAGAATCGCCTGCGACGTCATGTACAGCATCACTGCCGCCAATGCGACTTCAGCATCGACACAAAAGGATCATTCCTGGCTAAAACACACGCTTTAATATCGGTGCAAGCCAGTAATAGCGGCGGCATGATTCTTCGGTGAACCCATGGTAGAAGAAGCCTGTGTTCCCGATGATCATGGCGGTCAGGCCCAGGTACCGCACCATAATGAACAGGATGCACGCCGTGCTGTATGAGTCAGTTCTCCCTTGCGGATGCCTGAAAGAACACAGATACGCACGAAAGCTGGAAAATCCCTTCTGCCGTGCATACAGGCGGTACTCGGCGGGGAGTGTTTGCAAGTAGCTTAGAAACATATGTCAGTGATTCGCGGCTGGGCACAGAACGCACTTACTCGAAGAACGCGATAGCGTACGCGGATACGCGGAGGTAGGCCGATAGCTGCAGAGCGGAAGTCGACATTGGGTGTAGACACGGCGACAGGGGGCAGCAATGCAACGGTTTATTGTATCGACTGGGCCGGCAATCGAATTCGTGAGATTGAATTTTATACAGGAAGCACTCAATTCGGCGCGACCCATGACCGCCATTGGGCAACACTCAAAATAGTACAGTGTGTGGAGATGGAAGGAAGGAAGTACTGTACTATTTCGACCGTTTGTTCAGGTGACGGGTGACAGAGGGTCGTGAAGTGAACAAATTTGGCACCTGTGACGGTGACTCTTGGGTTGTGAAGACCTTATTTTTTGAGCATGTTAGAAGGCAGGAAAACGATTTTTGAGCTATGCTAATTTTGACAAATGAAACAAATGGCAAAGAATGGTAAAACAAACTGCTAATGCTTCTGGCCCTGGTAACGACGCGCAACAGTTTTTTGTGGTAGCTGGAATTCTAGGATCTTTGCGATGGAAAGAGCTCGAGTTCAAGTTCCTGCACCTGCGGTTTGCAATTCTTTTGGGTCCTTGTGAAGCTGTTGCCCATGTCCGGCCTTGGGCAATCCAATCACATTCTCTTGGAAATCCATTGGTAGAGGGATAAGAGAGATCTTTCACTTTCTCCTAAGTATGCGTACAAGTACATGAAACCTTTTCCCCAACAAAATACACTCGGTGTCGCCCAGTTTCAGAGCTGTTCAGTGCTCTTCGCCTACAGCAAGAAACAGACAGTTTGAAGGGTACACGAAAGCGGAGTCCACAAAAAATCTCAATGGTCACAAAATGGTCATAAAGCAGGCTGAAAATGGACTGCACCTGATGAGCATTGCACTAAATATTGTTATAGACTTTTTGAGCCCCACCGGGCCTGATATGGTCACCGGGGAGCGCGACCGTGAACTTTTGCCGCTCGGTGACACGATCCGTCGGATTTTGAAGACCTTATCCAGTGAACTTTTACGGCGACGGGTGACATGGCGTGAACAAACGGTCGAAATAGTACAGTACGGGACATTACGATCATTCATTTGCCACTGTGGCTCGATGGGCGGTTGTCCTTTGTCTAGTGCGGTGCCGAAGACAGCTGAGATTTCGCCGCGCAAGCTCCTACCCACCCGCACGTTACGGCCTACTCAATATTGAGCGCTTGAACAGTGAAGTTTTGAGGTACAACTGGACTTACTGGCACCCATACCGTTGGTCTGGAACATATGATGGTAGTACCATATTATTGCGACCGATCCAATACAAGTACAGTGCGCACGACCGTGGCCGAACCGGTACTGCGCATTGCGACCGATTCCATAACGGTGCTGTGCGCACTATGACCGACTGGCACTGGCAAGGGGGAAAAAGCTGTTGACGGGAGCTTAAAGTTGACAACCGGTCGCTCGACCGTTGGGCGTAAAGTTCATCTTGAAAGATTCATGTTGAGCCAATGTTTTCATCAATGCTGAAAATAAATCCACCTCATGACCTAAGCCCATGTGCAAGAGAAGAAAGGAAAGGTGATCGAAGCTGATTGTGTGGAGCTCGGCATTCCTTCTAATGAGACTGGAAGCAACGAGCGCAGGAGCCATCCCAGCAAGGCTGCGCGCATCCAGAGCATAAGAGCACAGTCGAGCGGAGTTGAAAAAGAAAATCAGACGGACAGAGAACGGATGAGCTATCGTTTGCGCTGATGAGTTCGCACCGGGGCAAAGGCCCGGGCATGTCAAAGTGAAGTGCCGTAGGGGCACCTACCAGGGCACTTGCAACGGCAGGTGCAAGGCATGTCACAAGGGCATGCAGCTTTTTTTTTTTTTTCGGAGCGTTGGGTCTCTAACCTAACGATATTCAGCATTCCAAGTTGTCCGCTTGTGTTTCTGATTGTGAACCAGATGTTGCCGGGGAAGATGTCCAGGAGGAAATGCCGTTACGCACAGTACTTTACAAGTGTGGGACTCCAGCCTTAATATATTAACCAATACCATTGTAAATGGTAAAAGGGCATGCAGCTTCCCTGTGTGCCTTTGTTCTTTGCATATGCATTCACACCGAGTGACAGCACGTGTGAATGAACGAGACACGGTCATGTGAATAACTGGTCTCCCACATTGATGACACCATCAATCACTTCAATTTGGCGGTCGTGTCGAGAGTTCCTGCCCATGCCGAGCTCAGACTCAGGGCTCCCTCTGTACTTTATTTTACTATGTTTCAGGAATAAATAGTCAGAAAGATCTTTCAACTGTCCTGAAGAACTTGCGAGAACTTGAGCAGTATGCATACACCCTGACACCATTGTTCACACAACACGAACAAAAGGGCAAAATGATGTGCCATGTGGGGTGCCCAGCACCTTTCGTGCAAGAGCCCTGGCCCTGGTAGGTGCCTTTATGGCACTTCACTTTGACATGCCCGGGCTTTTGCCCCCTGTGTCGGGAAACAGGGCATCTCATGATCATCACTAACATTTGATTGGTTGTAAAGAGCTCCCGATACCTACAATACCAGACCGTCCTGTTCTCAAAGTTGAGGGCTTTAAAGTGCAACTAGATTCATTGACAACAATATGCGCACCGCATACAAGTCGAGAAAGTAATGAGACTGGCAGTGTACTATTTAGATCCAAATGTTCACACAGCGATAGTAATGTGGGACCGTTTCTTGAACTGTACTATAGCAGTGATTCCTTAGGGACAATCAGACTCATTGGCAGACATAAGATACGTGTATGCTGCCTACAGCCCGAAACTTCCGAAACTCCACACACACGCGCGCCATCGCAGCCCCACTTCCAGATGCGGCAGGTTCCTTCTGTTTGGAAGGAGGGACGGAGTCCCGTCTTTTTCCACGGTATCGTGATGCTACCTGTCTGCCTCATAAAGCTCTGTGCAGTGGCGATTGCGAGATTCCTGGTACAATCCATGCACTTCACCTCTACCTTGAGCTGTTTCCTGACGAGTGTTGTTTTCTCTGCACTCGTGTCAGGACAGTCTGCTATACCCGATGCAGTACACGGGGCGGCTATTGACTTGCTCGATGCCTCCCGTGCGTCCCTCCCTCTCCTTCCGAACTCGAAGGCTAACCTCACGTCAGATATTCTCCACTTTCTCGATATCGTGGACGCTCTTGGTCACGTCTCTGTCCGAAATCCCGTCAACAGCAGTCAATTCCTCATGTGCGCTTGGACTCCGGCCCTTTCATCTAAATTGATATAGAGAGACTACAGGACTTTTGCCATCGCACCAGCACTGACAGAATCAACCTCGGTTGTCACGCATGTTTGCTTTGTTTTGAGCATCTGAAAGCATTTCTGAGGCTTCCGTCAGATACGCGATACAAAATGCGACAGCGGTCGATCTTACGTTTTCCCCTGGCGCAACGATTCCTACGGGATTTTCGGAACGATTTATTCATTCAGAGGTGGGACAAATTTCAGATGGGGCGTTGCATGACTAAACATCTCGCAGATATACAGTACATTCCCGGAGGTCAATGCAGTAGTCCATGCCCACACGGAGGCGATCCTTCCTTTCGCAAACCAAGCGAGAGTACCGCTCGTTGCCCAAATGTCCACCGTGAGTTTGCCTGACCACACATGAGCACTTCCTGCTCATGAAGCGATATAGGCCCCCTCAATTGGAGCGCACGCGCCAATCTTTGACTTTAGCACCTTGCCAGGAAGTGTGCTTTCCGGCGACACACTCAGCGATTTCCTCGTTCGAAATACACTGCTTGGCGATGCCCTCGCAAAGACGTTCACAAACGGCAGTGATGTAGCTATCCATCTCGTCCCGAAGGAACCGATTTGCTCACCAAGATTGCGCTAGGTTGTATTAATGGCAAACCATGGGATGGCCATCCGTGCGACCTCCATCCGCCAAGCAGTCTTCAACGCCTTCTATGTCATGCAAAACGCCAAGGTGCAGTTCCAATCCATCCTTCTCGGCGGCGGCAAGGCGCCTGCGGCGCTCAGCGCAAAGGAGATAACGGACTCCGTAACCACTGCGACGACAGCGCTGTAAGTGCCGTGATACCTTCAAAGGGTTGTTGTTACTCACTTTCCTTTCTTTGAGATCCCCCCGCGCGTGGAACCTGTGGACGAAACAAGTGGATCTGAATTCGTTGTACACGAACGATTTGCGGAACGGAGCGCCAGCTAGTGCACCCGGGTTTTGAAAAGAAAAAGTGACTTCTGGTTGAGCTGGATAGAACTTTTATTCCTTAAAGATATATTGTAGGGTTCACTAGCACACTGCCACTAGCACTCTTCGCACACTCCTTTCGCAAGATGTACAACGAACAGCCTTTTTATGAAGCCCGAAAAGCCGTAACAAGCACTTCGCGCCGGCTCGCACTTCCTAATATGCTCGTAGGTGAACATATGTGGGATGACTTCATAGCTTGGCGGATCCCTGAAGTGTGTCAGAGTCAATTTGAACACGTAGATGTGAAGGGTGGCGGGCTGTCCGTCTCTGAATGAAAAATACGGACGTATTTGTTGTCGGCGGATGTCAACACTCACGGACTCGCCTTCTTCCGTCTATCGGCTGCTATCCAGCGCCATCAGAGTCGTTTGCGCTCTGCCATCAGCAAATTGCTTAACACAGTTCAGAGATACGGCGAAATCTCGAAAACGACCCAATCAGAGAACATCAGAAGGTGAAGATTCAAAGGTGGTAAAAGTGATAAGCCTGTACCATTGTCCCTCTTCCAACCAATGGGTCGCTGGTTTTTCTCAGCTGACAGTTTGCAAACATGCGATGATTCCTGGCCTGACATTGGCCTGACAAAATCCCAGAGAAGGTGATCCGAGGCTTGGCCTCGGTACCAAACGCCAAAAGCCATGGCTTGTTGTCCTGAAGCCAAAGACAGAACATCACTGTCATGAATCCCGTGTGATGGCTAGGTTAGGGTTCGTGTCCCGAATGAATCGGTCCAGTCGGCTGACGGCGCCTAGGACTGTGGACGAAATAGCTCTGAGTTCTTTCTTCGGAAGAATTCGGAGATTAAATGGCAGGAAAGAAGTCTGCGAAACGCCGGAGACGCGCAATTAAATACCTGACAGTTGTCGGCTGTGGCGCTGCTTCAAACATTCCGAAGTTATGCCTCGCCAAGCTGGTCTGTGGGCCCGCGCGATGGCAACCACGGTTCGCTGCCTGCTATCAAACGGATGAGATTTGAGCCTGCAGCAACTGTCCTGCCCAAAACAGTTGAATTCAGGAAGAAAACAGCCGCGCCATAAGTTCCGCAACGAGGTGTAGCATCCGCAAAATGATTGTCCTTTTGATCAAACACTCGCGTGCACCACTTTGCCAAACACCGGCCGAGCTCCTCCAACGACATCATGCTTGAACCTCGCCTTTAAAGCAGCACGGATCATTTGTGAATCTCTCCTGAGCAACGTCGGTTCGTGCCGGAGGTTTCATTCGTCCACACACGCCTCTAGCGCGGAAAACACTTTGGGTTCTACATACAGGAAGGCTACCATGTTTTCCGGGGGGTATATACTCGCGTGGTCCACAGCCTGAACTACGAGTTTACCGAAAACAAACATGCAGGTATGTACGGGCATATCCGAAATGCGGGCTATTTAGAATATACTGCATCTCAATGCCATGAGACCATCAGAAGCTCTTGCGATATATATGAAGCGAGTAAGAAGTGGGAAAGAAATGACTAGAGCGGGCGGACGTACCTCGAAACACCCCTTCAGCCGATAGACTGGCGCGTAAAATTTTACAGTCCGAGCAATTGGAGCATATTTTCTAGAGGCGGCACTATTAGGAGGGAATACCTGATCTCAGGTGAAAAACCAACCGAAAATCCAGGACGGCGATGGCGGTCCAGCGGTATATCGTAGACCGTTCCGCCGGCGTTATATATCAAATCTATACGGTCGCATTGATAGGTACATCATTGATCCTCTTGTCGGATTCGAATTCTCATTACCAGAGCACAATGAATCGATGCCTCGCAGGCCCACATCTACGCTTTGGGCATAGATGGTCCGATATTCCGATCGAGTCAGGCAATCTCCGGTGAATGTTTGTATGGGTCCGTTTGAGCCAACTTAAAAGGTCCCGACTCAGTCTCTATGAAGCAGCGGTATTTCGATTTGTCTCGGGAAGAATTTACAGCATCAATACGCTAGCACTGATTCACAGCTGGTTAATCTGGGACGAGTGGGTGAATAGTAAAAGAAATGGACAACGATTGGACACGGACCAGTGTCGCCCATCACTGCGGTTCTCATCGTCTTCAACTCTTCCCAAGACGGAAGGTCAAACATTTCTGGGAGATCGTCCCAGACCTCCTGCAAGATGGTTGCGTGATGAGTCTTGGCCTGCGCGAGGCAATGATTGCACAGGTGATTAGACATCCAGTCCCATGCACTGCAGCTCCAAGTCTCCAGTGGACTCAGTGAGCCTGGATGCCACAAGGACTGGAAATAATGGGAGACGGTCGTATCTTTGGTAGTATTGCATTTTTCGTTCTCTGAGCAGTGCGACAGCGTCGAAAAGGGACGTTGTAATTTGCCAGTACCCCTGAGGAGCTCAACTTGCGCCGCGAGACAGCGCTGTACAGGCTGCTCCTCGGCGCCAACTGGAATTTTCGATCGTAACGTTGCGCGACTGTATTTCGCCGCAAGGTAATATGGAATGGGGAGGAGCCACAGCGCACCAACCTCTGTGACAGCACGGATGATGGAAAAAAAGCGAAGGTGCTTATCGGAGTCGTAAATGATATGGTCCTTGGCTTTGGGAGTGCGGTATTCTTCGACGGAAGATGGGCCATATCCGACAGAGAGATGCTGCAGGGCGCGCAGATAAAGGTATTGCACGTCGTATTTGTGGGCAAGGCGAAGAACACCAAGGACTGCGTTCAGCTCTACGGGTGATGGGGGTGGCATTAAATAACTGGAGTCATTGTCAGGGTGACTCTTCGAGAACAAGATAATCGGGACGTACCTGGAGTCGAAAATCGCCCGTAAGAACACCTCGACTTCCAGAGCAGAGTCAGAAAGTGTAACAACCGGACTACCTTCGATTTCTTCTGTAAGGTTACCCGCCGGCTGTGGAAAGGCTACCATGTCTGCGAAGACGGACGAGCGCGCGGCCAGAATTGACCTTGAGACGCGAAAAATCCGCTTGTCCGCCCTGATCACCAGCGTGTCATTTGAGAACCACAGATCGTCAACACGTATATCGTCGCTCATTTTTTCTGGATTAGAGATGAGGAAATAGCGGAGAAGGAGGAATGGGAGAGTATCGAAATCGCGTAGTGGGAGCGGGAGACAAGGAATGCGACACTGCCACTGATTGAGTGTCGGCAAACTCGGCAAGTTGTGGGCACCAATGCGGCGCCTATTCTTCTGAAGTACTTGTCCCCACCCAATCACTGTGGAAAGTAAAGGTACTGCATCTGAGTGCATAAGCACTAATTACGCAAAAAAAGCACTACAAATGATGCCAATAATCGGTAGTGCTTTTTAGGGTACTACCTTTGAGTACTTTTTGGGTACTACCTCTGGATACAATACATATGAGAACTTGTGAATAAAAATACTTGAATTCGCCGCCTACGACCCCTATCCGTCACCCAGAGCGGCAATTTCTTGACTTTTGGACCTGAATATTCAACAAGCGAGGTACGAGCTTTTTTTTTTTGAAGGGTCTGTCTACGACACAGGGGGCATGCCCCACCGCTTAAAAGATATAAGCTGCAGCTGCTTATAAGCGGCGGGTAACTCGCAGGTTGCTCGCTTATTGATGGCTCGGAGAATTGGCCTCATGTTTCCCTCGTGCATATGTGTAATAAATATTGATGTGTAGTTGGTTTGAACCTGGGTAGTGGCGTTCCTTTTGAAACATTACATTTTATTTAGTGGCAGCCTAAAAATATAAAATGAATGTTGGCTGCACATCCAAAAAATTGCTGATATCTCTGTAGACATATTCTCTACATTGGCTTTTTATCTTTGCAATCTTCACAACCTTGTGTGCTTTGCTAGCAACTCATCGTAGTGATGCCCAGGGCAACTTGCTGAGCAGGGTACTCACTCCTTTCCCCAGGGACAGCATCTGCCATCAGGGTGGGTCGCACTTGCGCTATTCTGTCAATGTTTTTTGGAGCAAAATTCTGGTGCACCTAACAACATACCTGAAAGAATCTCAATGATGCGGACGGAAAAATGCCTATGGAGTTCAGTAATTTTTTTGGGTGTGTAGGCAACATTCCTTTGTATTTTTAGTCTGCTGCTAAATAAAATGCGATGTTTCAAAAGGAACACCACTACCCAGGTTCGAACCAACTACACATCAATATTTATTACACATATGCACGAGGGAAACATGAGGCCAATTCTCCAAGCCATCAATAAGCGAGCAACCTGCGAGTTACCCACCGCTTATAAGCGACTGCGGCTGAAAGTTTTTAAGCGGTGGGGCATGCCCCCTGTGAGAGGACATGGAGGTTACAATACAACCTGCGAAGGATCCTGGATGAGCACAGGTATGTTGTACTACTGTAGAGTCTGTCTTGGAAGCAAAGTCGAACTTAACAGCGCGGCAGGCTGCGATCGATAAGCTGAAATGACTAATCTCGGACATTGTTCCGAACACAAAGCAGAAATGACTATTACCACAAAATTGAACTCGGGAATATCTTGGGTTCCAGGGATGAAATGGGCGTGCACCCGAGGATTGAAGCAGGTATTAAGCTCATAAATGCATCCTAGCACTGTAATTTACGTCCACGTCTTGCCCCATTTTCTTTAGATTTTGTTTCTGCGATGACCAATTTGCATGACTAAATCTTTGTTTGTACATGTAGCAAAAGTGGCCGAAATCCATGTTCCCCTGGGTAGCCAAACCTAAAGGTTCAGCAATAATTACGAGTGTTTGCCACGCTCCGCGATGACACCCCTCAAGTACCGAGGAATCAACGAATTCTTATTTCAAGTGCCGCTTCATGTCCTCAAGCCAATCAGAGGGCACCAGGTTCGAGTGCTCGTGTTCTTCAGAGATTTCCAGTGGTTGCACAACTGAAGAGACATCGGGATGAAGGAGGGGGTTGATAATTGACAAGGAACCTGCGTAAATCGCACGTGCACAAGAATCGGTTCAAAGATTTGAAAAACACTAAGGTTGAACAGACAGTTCTAAGTTTGTAACAAGCTACGGACTACTTTGACGAGGCTGAGAACTACTCTTCGGTTTTCGCGAGTGCAATCTGGTGCATCCAGTCTCATTCGACGGGAGTGGCCCCCAACGTTTGAGCCACGATGTCCGCGAACTGGACGAAATCCGTTCCATTCAGCCATGTCTGGGTAGTATGGTATCAGTTTCATGTGGAAGAGAAAATTATCGTTCTTATGCAGGTATTTCTGACAGCTAAGGCGAATGCAGGGTCAGTTCAAGGCTGGAGCCAGGCAAGACTACGTGACTTACCATTGGAAAGTTGTTATTAACTGGAAGCGCAACTTGAGCAGCAAAGAAAGTCAAGTCATCAGCGATGGCTGCTGGCCAAATAGTGCATGTATTATTGAAGCTAATAGTATGCCTAGTTAGAGTCAAGCTGATGCATTTCATGTCATTAGACGTACGCGTCTGTGAATTGGTCGACAGTGACTCCAGGAGGAAGGTTATAGAGAAGGAAGTTGTCGATGGCGCGACAAGACCAGCACTAGCAAAGAGCAAAGAGAAAGCAGCTGTGATTCGCATGGCGGATTAGAGTCGGACTGAGGGTTAATCCTTGAACACCGGTGCCTTATACTCTCGCAGCTGTCGAGCTGATGCCTAGCAACATTAGTGAGAATTCATGCAAGTGATTATTTTCTTGCCATTTGGCAAACAAATTTATTATATTTACCGATTTGCACATTTTGCAGTACTCCGGACGGGTCGGTCTGGAAACTGACCGCGAATGACGAAACCGGGACCCGACTGTCCTCCCTTAAATACTCTGCCAAAATTCTCATTTATTTTGCGCGCATCTTTGCCGATGAAGCACTGTCCTTCCCTTCTTGTTCCCTCTTTCAAGGAAGTGCCTGCCTGCCAGCTAATGCCGTACGACTCGGACATCCAACGACTTCTGTGACTTGCCCCGATGTGTGATTGATGATGTCATCAAATCCAACTTTGGTCCAGTCCTCACATTCTCAGCTCGAACTTGATGGAAACGGGACTCAAAGTTACCGAATTTGCTCATTAGATCGTCAGTCATCCGACTCAATTTTCAACGGTTTACATTTCTCGGGCTGGGTCCCGACCTTAGACTCAGCTCGGGTTGAAGCAGGCTTGAACTTCCGTTCAATGAAAGAATCTTTGTATCTAGTATTTATTTATTTTAGCCTCCGATCTCAGCGTACATGATTGTGCAACATCAAGTGCCGATGTCTCGGGGCTCCTAAGACACTCTCTGATGTCCCAATGGCCACGGGAGGGTGAATTCAGAGCGGCCCGGGATCAACAGCAAACTCTTTGCGGCCCGCGCTGCCTCCTTGTTCGTTTGGGCATGCCCTCCATCGTTTCGATCGGCATCATGATGTGCACCGCTACCATCGTATGCATCAGGAACGTGCTCCCGGGATTGGTTCTGGCGGACGGGCAAGCGGAGATTAGTGTGGGATGGTGGTGGTAGATAGGTTAGTATGTAGTATGGCATGTACTTGCTTTGCTCGCGCCGAGGAGGGCCGAAAAAAACTTCTACCTATATGTTAGTAGGGAAGGAAAAGAGGACCTTTCTGGGCCTTTGGGCAGTGATCGCCCAAGGCCCAAGCCCTTAACAAGGCCTTGACCACAATGCCATATTCAATTTCCGTAGGTGGCTTACACGATGCCATGTGAGTCCAATTGGCCCATACTTGCGGGTCTTCCGTCACCATGAGCGACGTGCATCCTCAATGATGATGTCCTGGGATGTTGTTGGAATTGGAAGCCGAGACGGTAATATAATTTTGTACTTGGAACAGTCAATCATTGGAGATTGACATTCTTGACAGGGCGTCAATAATTGCACCGCACTCTTCAAAATCTTCAAGTTCTTACGCAATCAGGACGGGTATCCAGTTCTATCGCGTACTTACTACTTACATAGGAACAAGGCTCCGCCGCGCGGCATCTTTAACTCTCTTATATTGAACTGCCACGCCCGTAGCCGGAACTAAACTTGCAGCAAACTCATGGATGAAGAAGCACCAACGGATCGCAGCATGGACCAGAGATGATTAACAATTTTCTCCCAAGTAGCGAGATCCTTGGGTGTGGCACTGGCATTTACTCTAATTCTTGTTGACATGTCTCCAGGCAGATTGATACCTAATGCCATACTATTGAGGCGCATTGCTGCCTAATAGTCTTTTCATAGACCACTCTCTTCTGGTACAAATAATCCCGTGAATTCATGGGCGTCGCATATTCCCCTCTCTCCGATTCCGCTCCTGTGAGATGACTGTTTTCTGGATCGCTCTTTTCGTTGCCCCGCTCTTTTGCAAAATAAATTCCGGTGCGAACACCGAGTCTTTCTGCGATCGGTCTCTTCGTCCTGACTAAACTCCTTGCAGGCCACGCATGGAGCCTCCATCTCAGAGACGACTCCGGCTCCGACTCTACCCCGGCAACTCCTTGCGATCAAGTCTGCGCACCCGTCTCTGTAGCTGTATGCTCTAGCCGCTATCTATAACGCCCCCGCAGTGTTCATCGTTTTCTGCAGGAAGGCAAGACTAACAACGACACATTGTGCACGGACACCGGTGTACAACAATACGCGCAGTGCCTCGACTGCAGTGATCAGCTGAACGGCGAGGACTCAACAGAATCGCAGGATGTTATTGACAGTAGGTGATTGACCCCGGCTCTCTATTCATGCTATAACAGAACTTGCGACAGCGTTTGTGACGGACTGCACAGGAGATGGGCATCCAGTGCATGATGCAACGGTCTCGGGGTCCTTCAAGGGATCAGTGGGGCCTGCTGGAGGAGGCTCGCCCACCCAAAGCGCGTCGGCGCCGTCGACCGCTTCTGATCCCGCGGTCTCGGGCCAGGGCAACACCAAGTCAAACAGCGGCAGTGGTACAGTCCAATCGATGGGAGTACGAACCCTCTCGCTCGCGATTTTCGCTGTTGTTCTGTTCGACCCTCTCTCGGGATATTGAATCTGTGCTTAGCTACATACATACAGGGTGCTCTCTAAGTAGTGCGAGTTATGTTCCCAAAGTCTTCTGTTGAAAGTAAGTTGACAGCCATGAGGCGAGTGATATTGCAGCATGATGATTCCGTCAGCATCGCCTACTCATTCAGGCCATCGTCCGCTCTATATTCCCAACCACTGATACAAGCAGCCAGTGTTCGGTGTTCACATTCATTCGTGGATCCGTTACATTTAGGTGTATTGGATGGGCGTTTAAGCTTGCCTAATTGGATGGGCAGAAAGTAACTGTTGGATGGCTAGGGTTATGACGTTTGAAGCGTTTGAAGAGCAAAGTTGTGTTCGAGACTTCGAGTCTTGATGTTCGGACATGCTGGGTTGCTGAGGGATTAATTGGACATCCGTTAAGCGCCGTATCAAGATTGACGTGGGAGGAGAGCCACTGGATGGCGGGGTGTAGACGGAGGAAGAAGCGCAGGGCAGCATCAGACAGGATCCGCTTTTGGGCAACAAAGATGGATGCATGGGAGACCCTGTTCTTTGTAGCGGAGGTTGGATGGCTGATCGGGGAGGTCGAAAATAACAATCTTTGATCCCTCGGGTGGACCTGGAGAGCAAAAGGAATTTGGTCTGCTAACGTCGGTGTGTCTTGGAGCGGGTGAGAAAAACAAAAGCCTCGAGGTGACCCAGCGACTGGAATGACAGGTGACCAAGAGAAAAAAGACACAAAAATGGACGAGGCAAAACATGGACATACGAAACCACCTCATGTCAATTCTGCGAGAGGTGCTGGTTGGGTCTGAAAAATGCGACCGTAGGCGATCGTCCTCTGAACTTCAAAATGCCTGCTGTACTGCGTTGAGTAACTCTCTCAGTAGATCCCACTGGCTGGAGTGATGTAGACTAACGCCGAGGAAGTGTTGACTCGGACTCGGAGCAAATACACAGGGTTGGGAACCACTATGCTGAGAGCTGGTGTAGAAGGCTTGCCAGCTGGCTATGCCCCTGTACACTAAAAATTACCAGTTTGCTTGGCGAACACTTATGCTGGCATGGGCAGTCGCGGATTCATTCCGGCGTCGACGCGTTTACAGCCGTTGTCAGTACCAAAGGCGCGAATCAGAAAAATGCCATTTTGGGCATTTTCTGATCCCCGCGACCGATTCACCCATATCTCGACGGATTCTACACGGATTGAGATGAAACATGGCGAGATAATTCGGCGTAATTCGTGTGCAATTAGTAATAGAAAAATTTTGCCAGAATATTATATACAGTTGGTGACTGGGTTTGTGAGCGATTTTGGGATCAATTCAATTTACCAGAATCAAGGCATGTTCAAATAACCTAGATTTTTGCGAGGGAGGAGTTTTATGCATTCTTGAACTTGTGATAGAGCCACAATCTGCAATATCCTAGTTTATCATACTTGTAATGACATTGAGACACGGCAATATACTGCAATCAGCAAATAGTGTGATATTAGGATCCACTGCTGAACTCTTTGCACATCTGACTCTATCACATCTTTCAAAATGTATTGGAGCCCTTTCTGACAAAAATCTACATCATTTGGATATGTCTAGATGCTTGTAAACTGTATTCATGCACAAAATGGCCCCTCAAGCAATGCCACTGAATATATAATACCTTTGCAAGTTTCATTCTATCACTAATTCCACATGGGTTGGCTGAGTATTTCTATTCAGGTTTCACGTGAATCGGTGCAGAACCCACTGAGATACCGGGAATTCTTTGAAAATGTCCCAAAACAGAATATTTCTGATCCGCGCCTTCAGTACTGACAACGGCTGTAATTCCTCCATATCGCGTCAATCTCCTCACATATCAGATTGATGAACACCTCACTCCAAATTAAATCGGTGAACTGTTTGGGATCTGTCAACCCCAACTTACGACGGGGGTGCCAAAGAAGCTATATCTCCGGCGCATAAAATATGACCCTTAACCCCGATGTCGGCTCTCTAGTGCTAAGTTCGACGAGATGGTTATGCAAATCTTTATGGAAGGAAGAACTATTCAATACGGTGTTATTTTTTGAATCCCTTGAAGCGCTGCGCGCTCCCCTTCCCCGATGTCATTGCCTCCACCATATCGTGTCAATCCTCTCACAGTCCAGATTGGATATACCATCAACAAGTTGCTACTCCGAATTAAATCGATGAGCAGCTTGGGACCTGTCAACCCTGGGTTACGACTGGGGGTCTCCAATTCCCGGCGATGCCGGTTCTCTGGTCCTAAGTACGACGAGGTCGTTATAACGGAATTAATTATGGAAGAACTAATTCAATACAGTGTAGTTTTTCGAAACCTTTGAAGAACTAATTCAATACGGTGTTATCTTTTGAATTCCTTGAAGCGCTGCGCGCTCCCCTTCCCCGACGCATTTACCTCCTCCACATCCCGCCAATCTCCTCACAGCTCAGATTACATGAGTACTATCAATATCTTGCTACTCCAAATTAATCGGTGAGCAGTTTGGGACCTGTCGAACCCGGGCTACGACAATACACTGTATTGCAGGCTTATGAAATATGGTCCTTAAGCCCGAAAGATCGGGCCCAACACATTCTCAAGCCCAAGGCCTATCCGATCTGACCTAAGCCCGGGCTTTCAAGAGCGAGCCGACCGGAATAACACTATAGATAGTAGGTGAAGCCCTCTCCCACCCGATCCAAGCCCGGGGTCTCAAGCTCGACCCGACTGGAACAACCCTACATATCAAAGGTGCCGAAGCTTCCTTGGACCTCAGCCCACAACGCAATCTTCACTCTTGTCTATTGTCCTTCCACTGTTAAGATGTACTACTCTTTCACCGACATATTCTCTCTTATCAGGGTGGCATTTGTCGTAAGTCCCTATCACATCTGCACCTCTTCATTGCTCAAGTCTGTTGGACACAAGTTGCCTCCTCGTCGTCCTGATCCGCCTCCAGGGTTTGCCTGGTTGGTAAGGCTTCAAACAGAGCAAAACTGGTTCTCCATGACCCAATGGCATGGGGGCATTTACCAAGTCACCGATGCGGTCGGCACAGACGGTTGCAACCCATGCGTTGCCCTGTACATCCGCCTCAACCAAGACGGCTGCCTTAGGGTAAACCTGTGACCGATTCTGCGGAAACTGATGATCCAAGCAGTCTGCTATGTCGCCCATATTCACAGTGAGATCGACAGCGAGGAAATAACGGTGGATGTTATCGCAACTGCTGCACAGTCCCGCTGGGAAGCGGTCGTTCGGGATCGAGGCATCGGCATTGAGCTCGATCGGATGGTTATCATGACGCCTAGTTCTCCGAGTCCAAGTCGGGAAATGACTGAAGTAGTTAGACGGCATTTACAAACATTATTTTTCGCATGAGGTTGTCGGCATTGATTTGTCCTGAGACACATATGGGTTCACATTCGTCATTGCCTCAGTTGACTTGAGTCTCATCGTTCCAGTTCGCTCAGCTAGAAGTCCTTCATTCAAAATGTGTATGTACCAGATTGCAGAAATAAGCGAAAAAAGCAAATAAAGCAAATAAAACAAATAATTAAGCAAGAGATAAGTGCGGCAGACCTAACGTCGAGCAAACGCACGCACATAAGACTCGCATTTGGCCCCGCGGACAGCAGGCTCAGCTTCTCACGCTCCCTCCTCCCCCCGCTCGGGCTCGCGCACTCACCGCCTGTGCTGCGCTGTACACGAATTCTACGACGACGACGCGACGCTTCCGATGCTGCTCAGGCTCAGCTGCCACGGCCAGGCACGTCTCGTACCCGCCTAGACAAATCTTCGCGGCTGCACCAAAAGTCAAAAGGAGAATGCGCAATCGCGTCCCGTCCCATTACGACCTGCGCCCCGCCGCGCGCGTGCCGTTCAACATATGACGACGCCAACGTACACCGGCCTCGGAACTCAGAGCGCCGCGTGCAGCAGCAGAGGTCTCCATGGCTGCTTGGCTAGCTCCGAGCGCCCTCGCTCGCACGCGCGCACTCCCCGCCCAGCCTGCGCAGCAGAGATTGAGCAGGGACCCAGACACGAGGCCTGGTACCCAGCGCCTACGCGGTGCGTCCCATCCCTAGTCCTCGAAGGTCCGTCCTGTGGGAGCGGAGCTACGCAGCACAGCAGCGCCGCGCGAGCGCATACACACTGCCCGATCGACGCCTGGGAGCAAAACGACATGCAGAGATATCCACATACACACTACGGCATCCTCAGCACAAGCACCGCGCACATGTGCCGCTGGCCAATGCGCAGGACAAGCGCCCACGCATCCCGTCCGTGGCCCGCGCACCTCGCGCCGTGAAGTTCGGACACGGGAAGACGGGCCACTGTACAAAAGAAGAAAGGAGAAGCAGAAGGAGTACGCAGCGCACCCACTATTGGCAAGCTCCCTTCATGCTCTTTCTCTGTGTGCGCGTCCCTTTCCTGGATTCCACCACTGGCGCTGAAGGACTCCGCCAGCACCTCGAGACCCATCGCGATAACATTTTCGACCTCCCCGATCAGCCATCCAACCTCCGCTACAAAGAACAGGGTCTCCCATGCATCCATCTTTGTTGCCCAAAAGCGGATCCTGTCTGATGCTGCCCTGCGCTTCTTCCTCCGTCTACACCCCGCCATCCAGTGGCTCTCCTCCCACGTCAATCTTGATACGGCGCTTAACGGATGTCCAATTAATCCCTCAGCAACCCAGCATGTCCGAACATCAAGACTCGAAGTCTCGAACACAACTTTGCTCTTCAAACGCTTCAAACGTCATAACCCTAGCCATCCAACAGTTACTTTCTGCCCATCCAATTAGGCAAGCTTAAACGCCCATCCAATACACCTAAATGTAACGGATCCACGAATGAATGTGAACACCGAACACTGGCTGCTTGTATCAGTGGTTGGGAATATAGAGCGGACGATGGCCTGAATGAGTAGGCGATGCTGACGGAATCATCATGCTGCAATATCACTCGCCTCATGGCTGTCAACTTACTTTCAACAGAAGACTTTGGGAACATAACTCGCACTACTTAGAGAGCACCCTGTATGTATGTAGCTAAGCACAGATTCAATATCCCGAGAGAGGGTCGAACAGAACAACAGCGAAAATCGCGAGCGAGAGGGTTCGTACTCCCATCGATTGGACTGTACCACTGCCGCTGTTTGACTTGGTGTTGCCCTGGCCCGAGACCGCGGGATCAGAAGCGGTCGACGGCGCCGACGCGCTTTGGGTGGGCGAGCCTCCTCCAGCAGGCCCCACTGATCCCTTGAAGGACCCCGAGACCGTTGCATCATGCACTGGATGCCCATCTCCTGTGCAGTCCGTCACAAACGCTGTCGCAAGTTCTGTTATAGCATGAATAGAGAGCCGGGGTCAATCACCTACTGTCAATAACATCCTGCGATTCTGTTGAGTCCTCGCCGTTCAGCTGATCACTGCAGTCGAGGCACTGCGCGTATTGTTGTACACCGGTGTCCGTGCACAATGTGTCGTTGTTAGTCTTGCCTTCCTGCAGAAAACGATGAACACTGCGGGGGCGTTATAGATAGCGGCTAGAGCATACAGCTACAGAGACGGGTGCGCAGACTTGATCGCAAGGAGTTGCCGGGGTAGAGTCGGAGCCGGAGTCGTCTCTGAGATGGAGGCTCCATGCGTGGCCTGCAAGGAGTTTAGTCAGGACGAAGAGACCGATCGCAGAAAGACTCGGTGTTCGCACCGGAATTTATTTTGCAAAAGAGCGGGGCAACGAAAAGAGCGATCCAGAAAACAGTCATCTCACAGGAGCGGAATCGGAGAGAGGGGAATATGCGACGCCCATGAATTCACGGGATTATTTGTACCAGAAGAGAGTGGTCTATGAAAAGACTATTAGGCAGCAATGCGCCTCAATAGTATGGCATTAGGTGTCAATCTGCCTGGAGACATGTCAACAAGAATTAGAGTAAATGCCAGTGCCACACCCAAGGATCTCGCTACTTGGGAGAAAATTGTCAATCATCTCTGGTCCATGCTGCGATCCGTTGGTGCTTCTTCATCCATGAGTTTGCTGCAAGTTTAGTTCCGGCTACGGGCGTGGCAGTTCAATATAAGAGAGTTAAAGATGCCGCGCGGCGGAGCCTTGTTCCTATGTAAGTAGTAAGTACGCGATAGAACTGGATACCCGTCCTGATTGCGTAAGAACTTGAAGATTTTGAAGAGTGCGGTGCAATTATTGACGCCCTGTCAAGAATGTCAATCTCCAATGATTGACTGTTCCAAGTACAAAATTATATTACCGTCTCGGCTTCCAATTCCAACAACATCCCAGGACATCATCATTGAGGATGC
This sequence comes from Mycena leptocephala, assembly GCA_029378395.1. Taxonomy (NCBI): domain Eukaryota; kingdom Fungi; phylum Basidiomycota; class Agaricomycetes; order Agaricales; family Mycenaceae; genus Mycena; species Mycena leptocephala. The sequence continues at coordinate 575,814 of JARJLF010000051.1, read as the reverse complement.
ACGTCGCTCATGGTGACGGAAGACCCGCAAGTATGGGCCAATTGGACTCACATGGCATCGTGTAAGCCACCTACGGAAATTGAATATGGCATTGTGGTCAAGGCCTTGTTAAGGGCTTGGGCCTTGGGCGATCACTGCCCAAAGGCCCAGAAAGGTCCTCTTTTCCTTCCCTACTAACATATAGGTAGAAGTTTTTTTCGGCCCTCCTCGGCGCGAGCAAAGCAAGTACATGCCATACTACATACTAACCTATCTACCACCACCATCCCACACTAATCTCCGCTTGCCCGTCCGCCAGAACCAATCCCGGGAGCACGTTCCTGATGCATACGATGGTAGCGGTGCACATCATGATGCCGATCGAAACGATGGAGGGCATGCCCAAACGAACAAGGAGGCAGCGCGGGCCGCAAAGAGTTTGCTGTTGATCCCGGGCCGCTCTGAATTCACCCTCCCGTGGCCATTGGGACATCAGAGAGTGTCTTAGGAGCCCCGAGACATCGGCACTTGATGTTGCACAATCATGTACGCTGAGATCGGAGGCTAAAATAAATAAATACTAGATACAAAGATTCTTTCATTGAACGGAAGTTCAAGCCTGCTTCAACCCGAGCTGAGTCTAAGGTCGGGACCCAGCCCGAGAAATGTAAACCGTTGAAAATTGAGTCGGATGACTGACGATCTAATGAGCAAATTCGGTAACTTTGAGTCCCGTTTCCATCAAGTTCGAGCTGAGAATGTGAGGACTGGACCAAAGTTGGATTTGATGACATCATCAATCACACATCGGGGCAAGTCACAGAAGTCGTTGGATGTCCGAGTCGTACGGCATTAGCTGGCAGGCAGGCACTTCCTTGAAAGAGGGAACAAGAAGCGCCGAGTAAGGGGGACAGTGCCTTTCATTCGGCCAAAGATCGCCGTCGCGCAAAATAAATGAGAATTTTTGGCAAGAGTATTTATAGGGAAGGACACGGGTTCGGGTCAACCCGGCGGGTTTTCGGGTCGGGTCAGGCGGGTACGGGTCGCGGGTCAGCTGTTTTCCAGACCCGAACCCGCGGGTACCCGTGAGAATACTGCAAAATGGTGCAAAATCGGGGTAAATAGTATGAATAAATAGTTTGTTGTGCCCAAAATCGGGCATAGAACACAATATGGACTCAGAACTCACCTTGAACATTGAAATTCTCACCTAAAATGTCACGTTGCTAGGTGCCGAGGCCCCCATCACGCTCGGCACAGCCTTGCCGACGACCCGTGAGCAACCCGTAAACCCGCGGGTTCGGGTTCGGGTTTTCCGGGTTGGGGTCCGGGTTGGGTGTTTTGTACCCCAACCCGTACCCGTGTCCATCCCTAAGTATTTAAGGCACGGTGTTCAAGGATTAACCCTCAGTCCGACTCTAATCCGCCATGCGAATCACAGCTGCTTTCTCTTTGCTCTTTGCTAGTGCTGGTCTTGTCCGCGCCATCGACAACTTCCTTCTCTATAACCTTCCTCCTGGAGTCACTGTCGACCAATTCACAGACGTGTACGTCTAATGACATGAAATGCATCAGCTTGACTCTAACTAGGCCATACTATTAGCTTCAATAATACATGCACTATTTGGCCAGCAGCCATCGCTGATGACTTGACTTTCTTTGCTGCTCAAGTTGCGCTTCCAGTTAATAACAACTTTCCCAATGGTAAGTCACGTAGTCTTGCCTGGCTCCAGCCTTGAACTGACCCTGCATTCGCCTTAGCTGTCAGAAATACCTGCGTAAGAACGATAATTTTCTCTTCCACATGAAACTGATACCATACTACCCAGACATGGCTGAATGGAACAGATTTCGTCCAGTTCGCGGACATCGTGGCTCAAACGTTGGGGGCCACTCCCGTCGAATGAGACTGGATGCACCAGATTGCACTCGCGAAAACCGAAGAGTAGTTCTCAGCCTCGTCAAAGTAGTCCGTAGCTTGTTACAAACTTAGAACTGTCTGTTCAACCTTAGTGTTTTTCAAATCTTTGAACCGATTCTTGTGCACGTGCGATTTACGCAGGTTCCTTGTCAATTATCAACCCCCTCCTTCATCCCGATGTCTCTTCAGTTGTGCAACCATTGGAAATCTCTGAAGAACACGAGCACTCGAACCTGGTGCCCTCTGATTGGCTTGAGGACATGAAGCGGCACTTGAAATAAGAATTCGTTGATTCCTCGGTACTTGAGGGGTGTGGCCATCGCGGAGCGTGGCAAACAATCGTAATTATTGCTGAACCTTTAGGTTTGGCTACCCAGGGGAACATGGATTTCGGCCACTTTTGCTACATGTACAAACAAAGATTTAGTCACGCAACATTGGTCATCGCAGAAACAAAATCTAAAGAAAATGGGGCAAGACGTGGATGTAAATTACAGTGCTAGGATGCATTTATGAGCTTAATACCTGCTTCAATCCTCGGGTGCACGCCCATTTCATCCCTGGAACCCAAGATATTCCCGAGTTCAATTTTGTGGTAATAGTCATTTCTGCTTTGTGTTCGGAACAATGTCCGAGATTAGTCATTTCAGCTTATCGATCGCAGCCTGCCGCGCTGTTAAGTTCGACTTTGCTTCCAAGACAGACTCTACAGTAGTACAACATACCTGTGCTCATCCAGGATCCTTCGCAGGTTGTATTGTAACCTCCATGTCCTCTCACAGGGGGCATGCCCCACCGCTTAAAAACTTTCAGCCGCAGTCGCTTATAAGCGGCGGGTAACTCGCAGGTTGCTCGCTTATTGATGGCTTGGAGAATTGGCCTCATGTTTCCCTCGTGCATATGTGTAATAAATATTGATGTGTAGTTGGTTCGAACCTGGGTAGTGGTGTTCCTTTTGAAACATCGCATTTTATTTAGCAGCAGACTAAAAATACAAAGGAATGTTGCCTACACACCCAAAAAAATTACTGAACTCCATAGGCATTTTTCCGTCCGCATCATTGAGATTCTTTCAGGTATGTTGTTAGGTGCACCAGAATTTTGCTCCAAAAAACATTGACAGAATAGCGCAAGTGCGACCCACCCTGATGGCAGATGCTGTCCCTGGGGAAAGGAGTGAGTACCCTGCTCAGCAAGTTGCCCTGGGCATCACTACGATGAGTTGCTAGCAAAGCACACAAGGTTGTGAAGATTGCAAAGATAAAAAGCCAATGTAGAGAATATGTCTACAGAGATATCAGCAATTTTTTGGATGTGTAGCCAACATTCATTTTATATTTTTAGGCTGCCACTAAATAAAATGTAATGTTTCAAAAGGAACGCCACTACCCAGGTTCAAACCAACTACACATCAATATTTATTACACATATGCACGAGGGAAACATGAGGCCAATTCTCCGAGCCATCAATAAGCGAGCAACCTGCGAGTTACCCGCCGCTTATAAGCAGCTGCAGCTTATATCTTTTAAGCAGTGGGGCATGCCCCCTGTGCGAGACTAATCCGAATAGAAGTCTCGGCAGTGGCCGCACGCGCTTCTTCTTTACCGACACGTCTTTCGTGTCTTTCCAATGTCTTTCGCACCTTTCCCTTCACAGCGTCCCACCCTCGGCCTCAAAGGCCAGCGTCCGTGTTTCTGTAAGGGTTCACTGCGGCTCACTGTGCCGTAGTTGCGCAAGTGCGCCCACAGTCCTTGAATCATTTGTACTCAACTTTGTCTGATGTCTAACAATGCCGCCAATCGAAACTTGAACTCTTGTGTCTACGACTTTCAATCAAGAAACTCCCTAGCCTCAAAGTTTCCTGCGTGTTATCCGGACATCAATCTTCTTCCTCTCATTCTTTTAAAAAAATCCCATTCCGTCACCTGCGCAGTTGTCGCCTCTCTTAAGCTTCTGGTGTCTTTGAGATTACAGTCTGAACGAGACTCTCTCCGGATTCACCTTCCGGTGCGTCACATTACGGTCGGCGGGAAAGCCGCGGTTGATTTCGGACTTTTGACTTCTGACATCGGTAAAATTGCCGGCACAGCGCGGCCACGTGAGCAAGTCGGATGTGATACGCATCTGATATGAGCATGTTAGGTGGTGAAGGAAGGTGAATGGTGAATTTTGGAAGCAGGAGAGGGGATAAATTAAAAGGTGTATTGTTAAAATTCAAGTATACGGTCACATCCCGCCTCACTTACGGTCGGCGGCATGGTCGCGGTTGACTTTTGATTTTGATTCTGATTGACGGGGCTCCGGGGATCAATGTCGCGCTGCGCGAAGAGCTTGTGGATATCACTCTATATCACTTTTGAACACCGTCTCCTGCTCCTCGAGTCCTTTGATTTTTCCTAGCGCCCAATCATAGTTTCCCCGTAGAGCACCATGCTGCTCCCTCAGCGCTTCATGAGCAGCCTGTCATGGCGTAATCGAGTGGATTTCACCTCACAATCCTGTCAATGCTTCACCAGGGCTCAGGTTCCGAGTATCAAGAAGACCAAAAATTCAAATTGCGAGGGAGAGCCTATCTAAGGAGTGGAATATCTCTGCGACTGTTCTGTTCTGCCTCTTGTGACTTATTGAGGGAGGAGCCGGGCCCAGTTCGTCGAGATGATGGGGCATCCCATACCCTGCAGCGTGTCGCGGAACAGGAACATGCGTTGGGTAAAGTCACCGGCGTTGTCGCCCGTCTCGGCGAACGACACCGGGGTACCGGCGCCGTTGCCCGAAATCACATGGCCCGCCTGGGAGTTGGCGGTGGCGGTGGCAATGAACGCGCCCTGGTCGGGAGGGCACCTGCGGTACAATGAGGTTGCGAGCATGCGGGGATAGCCAAGGACGTACGAGCAAGGGATGCGAGCTGCAGCGACGGGGGTCGAGCAAGCGCCGCCCTGGTTGTCGACGCCTGGGGAGAAGAAGAAACAAGTTCAAGACCTTGGCGTCGGCGTCAGTGAAGATAGAAAATATGCATACCGGCTTGGACACCGTAGCCACCAATGAAGCCGAAGAAGAGCCCGACGTCGGTGGCAACGTCGCGGGTCTCGATGCTTACGGCGGGAGCAGCCGAGGCGGTGAGGGCGAAGAGAGCAGTGGAGATGAGAGCAGCAGAGAACTTCATTATGTCCGAGGGATAGGCTGGTACGCGCGGCGTAGAAAAGACTGAAAGAAAGAGAAAGAGAGCGAAGGAGAATGGGGGATCTGTTGCAGCTTGTTCCCATTTATACGATTCAGCGTCAGGCCATTGGCCACCCAAGAAGTCGCCAATCTTCGGGTAGCACGACTCGGCAAGGGAAGTGAACAGAAACTGTGATGGCGAAGTCTCAGAATATCAGCGCGTTGATCCTTACAGCACGACGAAACACACCGGGATTATGTAAAAATCAGCAAGGCGGAAAGGGGCATCAAATAAATTTTGGCTGTGCTGATATGCACCATTTCGGCTCGAGTTTCAGGCAGTATTTCGGCCTATTTCGGCGCACCTGAAATGCCGAAAATCAGTTACTGTTTTGACAGCTCTGATATCACCCAATTCGGACTGCAAATCAGCAATGCTGATATGTGACAACTCAGTTAACAAATCAGCTGTGCTGATTTGCAGTCCGAACAATAGGCTGGAGTTTCAGCTGAGCCTGTTTGTCGCATATCGGCCAACATTTCAGCTTGGCTGATTTGTCCTCCGATTTGTGACAAATCGGAAAGAACTTCAGGCTTTCTGATTTTTGAATAATCCCGGTGTGAAACGCGTCGACTCCCGCCGATCTCCTTCACAGCACGACGAAACGCGTCGGAACCTGTCGGAACGCGTCGAAAACGCATACAAGATGAGTTACTCAATTAATCGGGAGGGACCCACGACCGGGAACGGCATCCCCGAGGTCGCGTCGAGGTGCTATATATTATTATTATTATATACTACCACGTGGGCGTGTTTGATCTCCGAAGCTCCGTCAATCAGAATCAAAACCAACCGCGACCATGCCGCCGACCGTAGTCACATATAATCTGCTTCGTCAACGTTCACATTTTATGCCTCTGTCGAATCACAGTGAGAGGAAACGTTCTTCTCGCTGAAAACGATCTTACCATCTGAATCGGAATCAGCGGCTGAATCCAAAGTACCGGGTGCCGGGAAATGCACCAGAGTGTGGGGGAGGAACCGCTGGACGCGACGCTGGGCATGGAGCCGATACGGCCGATCTATGCGCCGCCGTGGATGGAACCCCTCCCCGTCTCCACCAATATCATGCCGAAGGAAGGCGCGCTCGAGGCGCTGGAGTGCGCGCTGAGGGATGGGCGAGTGGCGAAGTCCACATGGTACACGGATGGGTCGTTGCTGGACGGTCGGGCAGGGGGAGCGGCGGTTAGAGTCGAGCACGGCAGGGAAAAGGAGAGGATCAAGGTGCCTCTGGGGCGCGGACAGGTGTGCGAGGGGGAGATGGAGGGCTTGCTAAAGGCGACCGAGAGGGCGATACAGGATGGGCATGCGCAGATTCTGTGCGTTGCAGACTCCCAGGCGGCGCTGCGGGGCATACTATCCACCAAGCCGCGCTCTGGTCAGTTCAGAGCAATATTCTACGACCAACTCATCCGCTCAGCACAAGCTCACCTTCCCCACCTGGCAATCACGAACCTGTGGACTCCTGCGCACATCGGTACGGCAGGGAATGAGCTCGCAGATGAAGCGGCGAAGGCAGCAACCGAGATGGAAGCTGACCCGAGCTTATTTGTCTCGCTCACGACCGTGCAACGCTTGATCCATCTTCAAGTCCTGGCTAAATGGCAAGGCCTCTGGGAACGGTCGAAGACTGGAAAATCCCTTCGTGCTGTCGACAAGTCCCCTCCCTCGCTCAGACTCTCGCCCCTCTACGCATCCTCCACCCTGACAAGGAGAACCATATCCGTCATCTCGCGCCTACGTACCGGCCCGTCCCACCTCAACGCCCATCGCCACAAGTCTGGTTTCATTCAGTCTCCGGCCTGCGAAGCGTGCGGGGAGCCCTTCGAAACACGCGCGCACTACCTACTTCAATGCCCAACCCTTGAGCCTCTACGCCAACCTCTCCATGACGCCGCGAAGCGCGCGGGTCACTACGGATCTCTCCACGTATCACCTCTATTATCCGAACCGAAGGTGCTGAAGGCCCTGGGGGTGTTCATTGAGGCGTCTCGCCGATTCGAGACCCACTAAACCACGCTGAGTAGCATCGTCCTCTGCATATGATAAGTTTTTACTCTCTCTCTCTCTCTTTCGCGCGCTCTTCGCTTTCTCGCGACTACCTATTAATTACTTACTTATTCATCTCTTTCATTCTTATATCTCATATAATTGCCTCATATCCATAATTTCCCTCATCCCCACCAAATTGGATACCCACTAGAAACCGTATCGCAAAAATCTCCCATTCCCAACCACGATTCCCTCACACCCGACGTTTTCCCAGCATTGCATCAAGTCGAGTATCTGTTCCTTACCCATCTTACTTATAAAATCCTTACTCAGTCAACAAACACCGTGTATACCTACCAAATCCCAGTTAACGTACAGCTACCATAGCCCTTAAGGCTGCATGTAGTTACCCAATGAATATCAAATCAAATCAAATCAAATCAAACTATTATTCCGAGTTCATAGTATATTGATGCCGTCACGACTGGCCGACGCCTATTCCTTCCGGGACGAATGAGAGAGTTGATGGGTAGACCTCGGGATGGAATAATTTAGTCCAATGGGTACGGGTGCGCCTAGCCATCCCTTTCCCTTATCTCTTCCCTCAAATCCCCACCTATGCCTGCCTCCCAATCGTCTTCACCGCTCTCTCAGGCGTTCTTTCTGCTCCCACTCACTACCCCTCCTTGTCTTCCTCATCCGCTCCCAGCCCTTACTGACACCCACCCCCGCAGATCGCGCACAATACACATGCACAGCTCGCCGATCTCGATACAAGCAGATACGACACAATTAATCATCCTCGTGCGTCGCCGCTGTCCCGATCGTTTCTACGCCTGTTTTTTTACCAAACGAATCTCTTTATTTTTTGCACATGTGTGTGCATTCGCTTAGATTCCTCCACTTTGCTGTGCAGAATCGCAAACTGCCGCGCTTGTCGCTTTCACGTCTCCTGGAGTGCAGTAACGCAAACTCCGCGTGAAGTACGCTCCTACTTCTGCCCTCTTTTGCACATTTCCCTTGCGGGCTCGTGGCACCCCTGCGCAGATTGCGCGGAGCGGCTTTCACTTCGCAGCCGACATCCCGACGGCCAAGGAGCCAACTTTCAGACATTATGGCTTTTCGAATCCGATTTCGATGAATATTGATACTCTCGCAGCCCAAACTCTCGACGGCATCAGGCCCCTTCCGCCGGGTGTCTCTTATCGCTGCGCTCTGTGTTATACCATCATCTTACCGCTCATCCCCGCTCTTTCCGCGGCAGCATGTCCTCTCCCTCTTCCTCGGATAGTCCTCTTTGCCTCGCAATAAAGCCTGCAACAGCGTCGCCTAATTGGTCAGGTGTTCTCTCCTCAGCTTCAGCTAGCGAAGTGTTATATGTGGACAATGGTTTGAACGATTTTGTCCGGAATTCGGTAAGCAAAGGTCATTCGCGAGTGGGTCAGACACGCGACTGGACAAGTGCTTTCCTAGGACCCATCGTGAGCCTTAACTTCGCGGAAAACGATGACCTGCTGCCAGTGATGCCCAGAAACTGGTATGTTCCCCACGGATTTTTCATCGCCTCGTATCATTTATACGTAGTTAGTTAAACACATTTCTCGGGGCGTCGACGGAGCGTATTCGCAGCTCCAATAACAAGCGCATTCTCCTCCTGCCGCACTGGGAGCATCTCACAACAGCGCTCTGTCCCTCAATATTCGCTTTAGTCGGTGCCTTTTCCTCACTTTTACTTTTGTTCCACCCACCACCGTCTCCCCTCTCCATCCTTCATCCTCCGCTCTGTCGCTAAGGGAACACTAATAATTTCCCCAGCAGCAATGATCAGTATGTCGCTGGTGTTGGCCGATTTACATACCTGCCTCATTAAGGATAATTCCGTTCGAAGTCGTGTAACCGTGAGGCCACTTGCACCGTCCGTCTCTCAATATCTTGTTGATGTTACAGCCTAACATTAGCCAGGGCTTATTCTGTTGGAAGCGATGACTTCGGAGTCAAATCATGTCCGCATTGTCCATTTTCATCGGAGCGCACCCATGAAGATTATGCTATCCCGCCGTCACGGTTGACGATCTGTCGGTCTCCGATGCTTTTGACATGGAGCAATAAACGCAGTCGCCTCCTCTTCTTCAACATACCTGTGGACGTTTACCTCATGCAGATACCAGGTCTTGCTTCTTGGCTGTACTGGTAGGTCCATGGGACCAACGGTCGCGACTTGGTTGAGACCACCATTTTCTCAATTCCGAGATCATTTGATCAGAGCTTACTTATCCATTAGCTTCCGGCACGGGCATGAATCAGAGCCGCTCTTATTCTTATTCCTCATCTATTTCTAAGCGTTCGTGTCAAGTGTAGTGTTGTTCTGGCTTTGGCTCAAGTTGGCTTTGGCGTGGCTTGGGATTCATTGCCAAAGCTAAAGCCGAATTGAGTTCCCAGCCAAAAGCCTTGGCCCAAGCCAAGCCAAGCCAAAGCCGAAAATTTGGCCATGGCCTGGCTTGAGATTTTCCGAGGCCGAGGCCAAGCCAAACAGCCAAGGCCAAAGCCAGAACATCACTGAACGTCACCCACCGAGTCGGTATGATAGTTCACCCGGCCTCTCTTTATAAATTTACACTCTGTATGTCTGTTTGTCTGTGCGACCAACTAATCAGCTGACTGGCTTTCGTCTCTGTCGCTGCTGCCTCTCGGGCACTATTCCCGCTCAATGCTCACTGTCACTGAGTCCTGATTGTCTTCAAAGAGGATGACGCGTGCGGTGCCCTTCCCGGCGAACAGAGGCATTGAATGCGTCGGGGACGCGTCGGCGAGTATGTCATGGGGAGTGCTGGTAGGAAGCAGAGGGATGCAATTTTTTCCTCTGTCAGGTCTCGTGTGCAAGCTAATTGACTACGAGCGAGCTTGATCAAAGGATGGCACAGCGGGTACTGCCAAATTTACACACGGGAGGTACGGGACTACGGTCGACTTGATACGTAAACGGTAGCTGCCATATTTCGACAGACATTTCGTATGTTCTGCTTTCGCCTCTTGCCACATCCCCCAAGACTGAAACAATTATGCTGTTTGCTACATTCTGCTCTCCAGCTGACTGGGCAATCAGCCAACCACGGCTGGGTGGGCTTGGGCTTCACATTCCTCAAGCCCAAGCCCAAGCCGTCAGAGAGGGCTTGGCTTGGGCTGTTATTAGGGTCATCATCCAGCACGTCCCAGCCCTCTGCCTCGCTGCCGCCCTCCTTTCGTTTCATCACCATCCTCATCACACTCCGTATCATCCACCAGGGCCGACTTGCGGAAGATCAAATCCCGGCGTATCATGCATTTAAGAACTTGCAACGCCGCAACAATGTCGGCCTTCAAACGGTTGCGTCGTTTGCTGATTGTGATCCCAGCAGAGGAAATGCACGCTCACTAGATACCGACGACAACATGATGGCAAGATGGTCGCGTGGCCCAAACAGGATAACGGGCGGCATTTACCTAAGATGTTGCATATCAGTGTAGGGCAAAGAAACAATTTTATCGACTCGCGCCCCACCACTGAATCGTGTCCATGCTCTCGGGGACCACTTCACGAGCAGTCAGATACCGCTGATATTCATCAAGCCATGGTTTTAGCAGGTCAATATGCTGTTAGTATTCATCCTGGCGCACAACTGAGGTCCGCAATTTGGTGGCTTGGCTTTTTGACAGGCACGGGTGTGGTCGCCGATTCTCCGTGAAGCCTAAGATAGCACTGCTTAAACTGAGGCACATTGATTTTCTGCAAACCAAATTGAGTGAGTTGTTTACCGTTTCCTCCATGTTTTCACTGGTCGACTCTTGAAGATCCACTGGCCAGTACCTTTGAAAGTAAGATAGCTTCTTTCCCGGATTGAGAACTACAGGTTAATGAGCCATCGTGAATATATAGCAGCAACTGAGTTACCCATTCCAAACATGTACGCGTTCGAATTTCAAGTCCTCATCAACCTCGATAAGTGCCTCTTCGATTGCGGCCCAAAAATCGCTTTATTTAGGGCCCGCGGCACATTTTGTCCAGTCAGCATGCAGCTCCTCCAACGCCGGAGTGGCCCCCTCTAAGCCACGGCTTGAGCCCTTGGCTTTGGGGCTTCGGTCACCCCAAGCCCAAGCCCAAGCCCGCCCGAAGCTAAGGATGTGGCTTGGTTTGGGCTTCGTGGCTTCACAGCTTGAAGCCAAGACAGGAGCATCACATGGAATCCCATCCTTCGGTTGTCCATCGGAACGCACGAGGTATATGTTACGTCAAGTAGTAATGTTTGAGCATCTTCCAGCGACAGCTATGGAGCCTCGAAATGTCAGCCTATACGTCATTTGACCACTTTAGGTGTTGGTTTACCATGTCACGGTATGGTGACCAGCACTTGACCAGCTATCACCGCAGAAACTGCCTTAAAAAAATCTCGCATATACTTCGGCTAATTTGATGAAGGATGCAACATTCTCAATACAGCGGTGATAGATATACTTCTACATAACCATAGATATCATGACGTATTTGCAGCATGCAATTGACCAGTTGCGCATCCTGCATTACCCCCGGCACCGGGGCGCCACCGAAGGAAGGTAAACAGAGAACCATGACCATAGCGGCGGCCATTTGATGCAATGTTTTCAGCCAATGCAAACCCAATCCCACGCCGAGGCGAGTGTAATCCTCTGGGCATGCCAGCATCCAATCAAAAGTGTCAACGGAGAGCACAAAAGGCCAAGGAACGATGGCCATGGTCCAAAGTCCAGGTCCGGGTCTTCCTTCAATCGTTCAGCAGACGTTGAAACCTCTCCCATCGTCAGCATGTTCTTATCTGCTTCTCTCCTGAGCTACGCGCTTCTTGCGTCTACCGTATTCGCTGTCCCGACCTCGCGTCTGGATAGTGGCATTGCGCGTCGCGTTGGTCGTCTCTTTAGCCCTTTCCGTCCTGCAGACGGGGTGTCCGAAAATCTATTCAGCGCCCGTAAAAACGGAGGCAGCGGCGGCAATAGCGGAGGCGGCGGGGGGAATGGCGGGAACCCCAGCAAAACTGCTACCGTCACGGCCACTCGAACTAGCACCACGGCCACCAGCAGTCCTCCGTCCTCGACAGATTCAGCAGTTCTAACAAGCAGCATCTGGGCGGGTGCGGGCATGGAATCTCCAGCAAACACCTACAAGTCTGTGACAGGTCAATTAACCGCAATTTTTCGCGTTGTCATTCACACTGCTCATTTATGTTGCAGGAACTCTCGTTGTTCCCCATCTCCAGCCTGCAACAGGCGGGGCGAGCACTGGCTTCTACGGGGGCTCTGCTTGGGTTGGTCTGGACGGCATGACCTGCCAAACTAGCCTAATGGCGACCGGGATTGATTTCATCTATTTCAACGAGACCATTTCCGCCAATGGTCTGTATGGTTGAGCTGTACCGCAAATGAGTCTGATAACTTGCAGCCTGGACCGAGGTCTATCCCAATCCCGGGGTCGATCTATCGATGAGCGTCAACGCGGGCGACACCATAAAATTGACGGTCACCGCGACTTCGACCACCACCGGCACCGCGGTCGTGGAGAACCTTTCCAGCGGACAGAGTAGCACCGTTAGTCTCACAACCCCCTTGCCACTGTGTCTTGAGAATGCGGAATGGATTGTTGAGGTAAGCGAAGTATGAGCTCAAATTTGTTGTACCGTCTGTTTATAAGAGACTATTGTCCAGGACTTCCAGGAAAGCACCTTCCTCATCCCATTCGCGAACTTCGGCAGCATCACGTTTACCGACGCGTCTGCGACTACGCAGTCCGGCAGCACGGTCGGGCCGTCCGGGCCCGGGTCTCATCTCATCGATATGGTGCAGCGCAGTCTTCACTTCGCATCCGCCAGCTCCGCCGCATCCAGCGTCACAGTCGACTACCTGACGAGTATTCCCTTTTAGTTTTTTTTTTTGTTTTTTTTTGTGTTCCTTTGGCAGCATCAGTGAAACGATACATTTGTCTTTGACATCTGGAGTACGCAACAACTTGAAAGGAGCTCCTAAGAGGATGGTATCCGGAAAACTATTCAGCAATGTGGCTCTGTCATACAGGTGCGATACAGGTCTAGCTGGCGAATACAGACAAACGACCGCATCGCAACAATACAAAAACTGGCTATAACGCGGTCGAATGTAAGTGTGGAATCGAACATCACCAGACGAACTTCCGCATCCTATGTAGTGAGGAGGTGCTACAAGACTCCTGAATATCCGCGGCAATATTTTTCTACAGTCTTACCAGGCATCTGCCACTGTGGATGACCTGAATCAGGCAGTCTGTGCATACAGTGATGTAGTGTGGGATGACCCAGGACCTGCAATCTATCTTGTAGATCCACCTCATATTTGAACGCCGGGAATCGAACCCGGGCTCCCCACATCATACTCAGCTAAACTCTGATGAAGAGCGGGTGCACCACGTCCGAGCTATTCTCCGACTTTAGAGGGAGATTGCGAAGTGAGTTTGTGGGCATAAGTCAGATAAATAATAAGCTGTATGAAGGAGAAGTTCACGTAGCGAGGGTTCCTGTCAGACAAATGAGGATTCATGTGAATGACCTCGAAGGAAATGAAATGAACAACTCTCTGAGAAGAAGAAAACTGGCTGTCACTTTCCATTCGGACGTTGGGAATCGAACCCGGGCTTCCTGCATCATACTCGGTTGCCAACGCAATGGGAGCGGGTGTGCGCCAGGGCACCACGTCAGAGCTATTCTTTTACCTTGGAGGGAGGCTGTAAAGGCGAGTTGGTGGACGCAAATTAGCTGAAATATTAATCAGCTGTATGAAAGAGGGATTGCGAGTCTGAGGATTCCTGTCATGAAATAACATTCACCTATTGAGCTCCAAGCGTCAGGGAGTGATAAATTACCATCATGGGAGCATGTAAAACGGCGGAGAAAAAAATCGAGCTGCCATTTTTCATTCGAGTCGAGCCCGGGCTTCCTGCATCATACTCGATTACCAACGCAATGGGAGCGGGTGTGCGCCGTGCACCATTTCCGAGTTATCCTTTTTTACCTCGGAGGAGGGTAAGATTCTGGCCGTACGTTGTTTACTCGAAGAGACAGAAAAAATATCTGGCGACCTCCAATATTCGGACGCGGGATGCGAACCCGGTCTGCCCGCATCATCCGCGAATACAAGGCCCAGTGTGAGCAGGTGTGCCGCGTCCGAGGTACTCTTGAGTCTTGAGGCTTGGAGGGAGGGCACATGTCCGGAGGGGTAAGTTGCCAGTGAAAGACGAACGTGCTATGGGCACGGGGGACAGTAATACGAGCCGCAATTCAGTGCAGCGGGTATCCTTAAAGGCTTGATGATTCAGTTCAGTTGAAGACCTATGAGGAAGCCATCCCGACAGAATTCACGGAACTTCAGGACGTGAACAACGTGACGGTTCTGGAGAAGGATTGTTTGATCCCATCACGGCGACAATGTTGATTGCATCTGTTTGCGATCAGCGGCTTCCCGCGCCTCTTTCCTTTGTCTTTCCCCACCACCGACGTCTATAGCTAGTCTCGCATTCCGTCGATGAAGTGCGCGTTCTTGGAAACCTCTGGCTGTCTTGCTCTCGTGTCGATCTCTTACTTTCTACGATGACGACGATGGTCCCTCTCCACTCGCTCCCGCCGACGCCAGTCAGCGAATGGACCAAGAACGAGAACGATGTCCTCGGTGTACACGCTACACGCCTCACACTCCATCTCCATGCACACCCCGGCCCCACCGTCCCCGGTACATTCCCCGCATGGGCATTCATATCCAGGATACGCTCCTCGCCAGCGCGCATTGCCCACGCTTGCAACCGCCAAGGCATACCTCCCGCGTACCTATGTGGGTCTATCCTATCAAGCTGTTTGCGATTCGTCCGTCGGCATTCCCGGCCCCGCCATTCTCGGTGTATTCCCTCTACATCTCGAATCAGATCTGGAGGCGACTCGTACGGACAATGTAGACCAAATGCCGCAGTCGTACACGCCCACGCGTACCACCGCCCAAACCTCCCGCAAACCCTCGCCGCGTACCTACTTGCGTCTATCGTTAAGCTGTTTGTGACTCATATTCGTCAACTTATCTCCCTCTGAATCAGAATCATCCTCTAGGTCCTCTACATCCGCATCCGAATCATCCCTCCCCACTACCAACAGCCCGCACATTCCTCCGCCGTCGCGCCTTCTCTGTTCACCCTCCTCCTCCTTCTGCTGCACCCCCCGCAGCCCCGCACCTGCTCAGTCGTACCGTTGAGCGAGTCCCCAACGACGTCCGCGCCATCGTCGAATGCCGATTCCGTGCCCCGGTGAGGTGGATCTAGCTACCCCGCAGCTCGCGTGTGCGACCGAGTCGTCGCGCTCCGCGGCCTGCAAGTCGTCTCTGGGCATTCAAGGTGAGTCAAGATTCGACGAGCACGACCTCAGGCCCGCGCTCGACCCTCGCGCACGGGCGGTGGGCGCGCGTGGAGGAGTCGTCGAGCCCCGGGCTCTCCTCGTGTCTCGGGTGGGTGCCTGCTTCTCCCAGTAAGATCCTACGCCTGCATGCGCGATCTCGACCTATGTATCCATACAGTATCCGGCTAGTGTGCCTACAGTATCAATTACTCTACAAAACTCGCTTATGTCTACGTCTAGGTCTAGGTCTTAGCCGAAGGAGGAAGGACTTGAATCATGCTGACAGGTCTTAAATCTTGAGGCCTTGGAACTTGAGGTGTCCTTGAAACTTAAGGGTCTTGAGACCTGACGAGTATCTTGTGAAGAGCAACTATTCTTGAAGAACAAACACGAGAGATTGAGGAGCCAGGCCACAGAGCAGATCCGATGTCGGTAGAGTGTTGAGGAGTGAACTCAGACGCGAGAGAATGAGGAGGGGAGAGCGCGAGGCAGCGGCGGGGAGAGTGTCGTCGTGGTGGGAAGGAAGAAAGATAAACATGGGCGCCAATCATTAAAACCGAAGCTGCCAGGCGGCGAAACCCTCGGCAACCTCAGGCTATTTCCGGCGAAATAAAGCCCTCGGAATGACTGATTTTTCCCATGCTGGCAGGAAGCAACGGTCGGAGGCATGTTTGTACGGCGGGCACCGCCACATGCGTGGATGCTGTGCGGACTTTGACGCCCACTGTACTAGTACTGCTGTTAACACTTGAGACATCCGATACTTTCTCTTAGACGATCATGCAAACTGGATGTCCTACTCTGGCTCAGGAACTCTGGAACCACGTTCTGTCCTTCCTGCGGGCCCGCACCGATCTTAAAGCCTGCTGCTTCGTCTCCCGAGCCCTCTGCGCCGCAGCTCAATCCCAGCTCTTCTTCTCAATCACTATCCGACCGTCCAGAAAGCGGAGGCGTGGCGGGCCTCCATTCGACTTCACCGCGGCTACAGACGAAGTCGAAGCCTGCCGGCGACTGCGCGAAATCTTAATCGAATCTCCGCACCTCCTCCCACACATCCGGCGCATAGAGGTCCTCCTTCACCCGGATGTGCTCACAGAAATAATTGCGATGGGGCTCCCCCTCGTGCAAGAGATCCAGTTCCGCACAAAGACGTTCATGGCTCGCGTCGAAGAACACGCGGTGGCGCTCGCGCAGCAGCTCATGGAGCTCCCTACCGTCCGGCGTGCGGAGCTGCGCTCCACCTCTCAAACACACGAATTCCTGTCTTGGTTCTTCTCCATCACGCCGCTGCATCTCCAGACGCTCGAGATATCTATGAGCGAGCTATATCGATCCGGCGGCGGTGGGACTCCGGAGCTTGTGTCCTCGCGGCGGAGGATCGAGCATTTTCATTTAATCCATTCGCCCACCATCGCGGGCTGGCTGGTCCGCGCTTCGTGCCCCTTCGACCTATCGCGCATCACGCACGCAGATATATCCTCCTCGATGTGCGCCGACGTCGGGCGCATCTTGACCAAAGCAAAACGCTCGCTACGGCAGCTAACCCTTGCCCCAGGTAAGTCCTGCCACTGCTTATTGCCGCATTTCGGGCCATGGCTATTCAATTAACCAATACGTCACAGCCGACGTGGACGGATGCGTGCCCCTCAGCATCTTCCCTGCCCTGACGCAGCTCCACTTCGACGCCCCGACCCAGCAGGACATCGCGTTCCTACTTCCCCTCCTGACGACACTCGATCCAGCCAACGGTATGCGCGAGATAAGCATTATACTCGCCACGCACGGCGCTCAGCCGCCGCGGCGCGAGCTCGAAACCGCACTGCGCACTTTCGACGCTATCTTCGAGGAATTGCCCTTTCCGGAGCTCAAGCGCGTGGACATACACCTCCTCTGCAACCCCAACGATCGAGAGGACCGCAGAAAGTCGATGTATCTGCATTCGCTGCCGCTATTGAACGCGAGAGGTATTTTGTTCGTGCACAGTGAGTCGTTCGGCGTGTTTTTAGGCATTGGTGCTGATTCTAATTGACATCAGTTGAGTAATGGTCTACAGATTTGGGACGGCTCTGGAGTCTCCCTGTTTTGCACAAGTATCTTGCACTCGCTGCTCTCCAGCGGACAGCTGGCATTCCCCAGAGGGTTCATTTTCTGGGTATACGTTTGGAAGGTCGGCCTCACTGTGGATTTCCTGTAGCATAAATGTATTTCTAGCGGAAGTGTACATATGTAATAACACCTGCAAGGTGAACATGCAGAGAGTAGGAGGAGTCAAAATTTAGGTGGTTAGCTATTTCACACCAGAATAATTGCTACTTACGCCAGAATACTCGCTGCTTGCACCAGATTAGCTGCTATTTATGCTGTGGCAGTCCTCGTTGGACCTCGAAAGCCCGAGACCACCCATTTTCAAACTTTCAACGTTTATCTTCTGACCGGCAGCAACTTCTTCCGCCCGTCTGTCTGTGAAGTCGGGGGAGCCCAATACGCAGCGTGCCAACGGCTCCCGCCGGGCAGCAGTGCAACACTCTTGATTGCAACGAGGATGCGCCGCCGTGCGCAATATCGGCCTCATCACGCGCGTGGGGCCGGGCCAGGAGCTTCAGGCGCATGAGTGTGCATGTCCTGAGATCCAGTGTATTTCAATTGCCCAGCTCAATTGGGCAGTTGTCGGTTTTCCTCCCGATCTGCCTTTGCCGGAGAGTTCAACACTTGAACCAGTTTTCCACCTCGCGGACGGCTTCTCAGTTTCTCCGTCCAAATGGGAAGACTTCGTAAGGGAACACTAAACGTCGAGACTAAGATTCATTTAATTCATACAAACATATGGCCAGTAATTAGTACATTCAGCGCCTCAACAAGATTATTTCACAACTTCCTTTTCTTCTTCGTCAACTCGTCAAACACATGGCCAGTGACACCTCCCAGGCCGGCGGCGGCGGCACAAACGCCAGGCCCGAATCTCACAACTCCAGCCGATTGCAAGTCAGCGAATACACTACCTGCAGCAACATTGCCGATACCCGCCTGCATTCCAGCCGCAGCACTGCCTATAAACCCTTCAGAGCACGCATCAAAGGGCAAAGATTAATTATACTCACCGGCAGCGACGCCACCATGCGTGAATCCAAGCGCACCAAGTACATTCGCTCCCGCAATTTTGCGGGAAGGATTTCTCTTGCGAAAAAAATAAGGTCCCCTTCTAACGTTATTCCGGCCACTTTTTTTTTTTGAGCTCGTTGCAAACCATCCTACGTAGCATTTTTTATTGAAAAACCTGTCCCCAAGCTTGTACAACCCAGAGACAACTTTGTATTCCGTACCTCCTCCCAAAGAATCTCGACTTAATACCCCCTCCTCGTCCCGCAAATGGTACCTCCAAAACACGTAGGATTGGGGGCCAACCATATAATTCCACCCAGACCAACCACCACTGTCAGAGCAAAACGGACGCTTGCCCGTCGGCTACGTCCCTGGCTGACATCCAAGGTCATTTCTACCTATAATAACACCCATCCTCCCAAATCCCCGGCCCAAGCGCGCAATTATTGGGTCCAGTATGAATTTTTCTTTGACCTCGAAAAAACCTTAAATCTCGTGCTCATGGGCTCGTTCTGGGTTCAAAAACTGATTAGACCACATGAAACTTCCGTACAACAATACCATACTCATGCCCATAATTTCAAGCCAACAACCATGATATTACGTCCAGAATTGGGTCCAGGACCCATTATTCTTTGTGCGAGGGGGGCTGGAATCTGTCGTGTACGTAGACGACCGACCGCCTCCCGCCCTTCGCGCCGCCGAAAGTAGCCCTATTTGATGATGTCATCGTGTTTAATCTTATCTACACGAACTTCCGAGATCCCCGATCCTACTCTACTTCTCCATCCACCAGATAACATACCCACCTTGCCACAATCTCCTCCTAATTGGATCGCCGGGCCGCGCTCTCCGTCGTATCGCAACGGCTATTCAATCCTACGCCCGCTACGCGCACAGAAAATTACATACCTACGAACATTTATGGTAGACCAACGTGCACTTTTTGAGTCACCTATGCGATAATGATTGCGAGTTCCGTCTCAGCAAGGCGCAGCCTTTCCAACACGGGTCTCAACGGGATTGACGGCCACCAAGTGGGGTATTGATAAGGTCGGTGCCTATGGCATCGAGGATGATTTTGAGCGCTGTGAGAAGGTGCCTGTAGGGCTAGCCCCGACAACGAACGGGCCATTTCGCCGGCACCAACTAACTGGATGCAACATACTCTAGATGGCAACGAAACGGCCCCTATCTCGCTGAATTTTGTTGTTTGATTTATCGGGGAACGGCCTTGAGACGGGCTGGGTGGAAATGCCGCGCACTGACGCGGCACTGCGGGGAATTGACGCGGCAGTGGCGCGGCACTGACGAGGCGGTGGCTGTGTTGTTGCCGCGGCAAAGGGGTGGAATGCCGCGCTGCGTCTAGCTCCTTCCACAGCTTGTTTCTTATCTCGAAAAAGCTTCTCGCGGTGTTGATTAGTGTCCATACATTACATAGACCCGCCAAATCTGTTCCTAACATCAGGTAGGCAAACCTACAGAAGTATCCCAATTTTTGACTAGATACCGGTTATCCGACCAGTTTCATGCCAGAAATATCTGTAAAATAGTTCAATCTCATTCATTTTATGATCAAGACACAGTCTCACAGCTCAAAATGGAGGAACCGTAGGGATCTGAGTTCAGTCGCGAATTTAGATGCTCGGGAAACTCCCCAAAATTCCTCCATGTTGCGAGTTCACAGGTCCAATGCCAGCTTCGTGGACCATCCATTACCATGTCAGTATATTCAGTAGCGGAATTCATTCTCACTTATGGATGAGAGGGCCCGGTGGTATCAAATGCCATAATAATTTACAATAGCCTTGGTGAATGTGAGGTGTCTCGACACATTTCTGCTATTAAATGTAGCTCATTAACAAATATACTCCAGCAGCACCAGCATCAGTGAGTGAGGCATTGGGTAGGGCAAAAATTGAGGGAATCCGAACCTACTGAGAGAGTGCAGGTCGTGCCCGAGAACAAAATAAATGGAAGGCCCGTTTGATTTTGAGGTGATAATCAAGTCCAGGTGTGTCGAAAATAATTCAGACTAGGAATCTAGAGATAATTTGAGTGTCACCCACACAGCGACACAAGAACGGCCGGGACACGCGATGGAATGTCAGTTCTCATGGCCAATATTGTGACCCGACTAATCCTGTAATCACTTGGAGGTCATCCTCGTTTGTTCAAAAATGAAGTACTGAATTCAATCACACCTGTGTTCTGCTGCGGCAGGTCGAATTGCATCCCGCATAGCACTCTTCACAGGTATATGATAAGCCAAGATTTTGATCGCGAAAATTGAACCATGTGAAATGTAGTACTACCCCCGTGGGTATCGTATATATGTACTACTTGTGTAGATATTTCTGACTGTAGTGCTGCAACATCGTAGACAAATTGCTGTAGCCTATTCCTTGTTTCGGTAACTCCCAATCGTCTCACGGTGAAATTATTCGGCTCTTGTGCAAACATCTATCCCAGGGCGGACACTGAATGTATCACCATTAGAGCGATGTGATTGTATCATTGATAAACCATTAATGGGCTGGAAAGGGTTTCTAATATCTTGTGTTAGACTCATCGTACAACAAGAATTGAACCAAGGAAGAGTCGGCGAAGTCTGATCCAATTTTTTTCCCACCCAACTTGAAGCGGCCTAGCATTTGAGGAACAGAAGTCATACTAATCCCGGGCCTCAGAATGGATGCTGCGTTCCCCAGTCCTGACAGTCCATCTGGAACTCAAAAATATTCCTAGGAAGGTCAGTAAATACCTGCCATTCACCGTGCTATGGCTTTGTTCACTGGGACAACGGCTTTCAAGGCATTAGAGCGTATTTGCAGGTTTTTAGCCGAGATTTCCCTGAAATCTGATTGGTCGAGCTGTGGAGCAGCCAATCAGGTTTCAAGGACATCTCGGCTAGAAATCTTGAAAGTCATTTTTTAACTGTAATCTAATTAACGGCTCGCGCATCGTTGGAAAACCGGTATAGAGTGAGTGGTAAGCCTAATTGTTTTCAACGGGACTTTCTGTCTTGTTGCCAGCCCGGCAACACCAATACTAATAAACCTCTTCTACTGCGTGATCCTTAGGCTTGCATTCCCCTTTCAAACCCCGCGTGAACCCGGTTTCTCTAACACTGCTGACCAATATGTATCAGCGGCGAGTGCGTGCTCGGCAAACCCAGTGCCAATATGCGAAGATGGTGGTCCATGTATATGCGAGGATATCTCAGCATCGTTGGGCTGTCCTCATCTGGGTGCTGAGAATACATGCAACCAACCCACAGGTTCGAAAGGATGCCGAGTACCGCAGTTATACCGCGACCCGCAGATTTTCAGAGGGTGATCCCAATACCTGTCCGAGCATACATTCTAATCAGAATTAAATCACGATTCCACTGCTCTCAGCTTCAATTATTCGCCCCAAACTCTATCAGGACCAGTGAATATTGACAGATAACGTTGGATTAAGTATATCCTACCAGCTGTCAGCCGAGCCATAGGACATGGCGGTTGCTGGTAAGATGTTGCGGAATTTCTGTCCCTGTTCTGCTCGTATGATTTGACCTTGTCCTGGTCAGGCCATGATCTGCCTTGTCTGGACAGCAAGAACTTCCGTATTCAACCTGAACAGTCAAACTCGGGGATATTCAATATAATGTACACATGTAGTCAACATGTAGTTTGCAAAATGAAGAACTCAGGCTGTCCCAGCTGGAGTTAAAATGTCTCCCATGCACTATTGAAAAATCTCAATTTGTTTAATAAAGACCCCCGTTGTCAATCCATCTCTAGCCTCTTCGAGGTCTCAGTCCGGCGAATTTATGGGAAGGGCATTTTGAGGAAATCGAGAACCGAGTACGGGAGCTTGTTACCCGCCAGCCAATTTAAATTCAAAGTCAAGACGGCGGAGAGGTGGGCCGCGAGACGCTTAGAATTCGGCTTGTGACTCACCTTGGACTCGATCTGAGCTGAGGGAGTGCTGCCGCGCACTGACGCGACACTGCGGGGCATTGTCGCGGCAGTGCGGGGAATTGACGAGGCATTGCGGGGAACTGCCGCGGCAGTGCGGGGACCTGACGCGGCACTGCCGAGGCGTTGACGCGGCAGTGCGGGGATGTTGACGCGGCACTGCGGGGATGTGAGGCGGCGTTGCGGAGATGTGAAGAGACAAGTTTCGTGAACATCTTGGCTCTAACTTGCGGATATAATTCAAGTTGAACATTGTGCTTCTAGTATACATGTGGGAACTTGCTTTCTGTAGGAAAGGAATGAACATGGGGCCTTGGTAAACGATGATTCAGGCTCGGAATCGTCACAGTTAACTCCCACGCGTGCTATATATGTGTTCGCAGTAGTTCTGTTGGTAATAACAACCCGTGGAGGTGGTTGAAATCCTTCAAGCATTTAGTGGTACTTACAGTCACTATTATTTCTGAAGGTTTTTCTGTTCCAGACAATGTATTAAAGGGTAGTAACACTCCCCCCACTTAATTTGAGCTCTCCAACATGCTGTGGAAGGAAATAAGCAGAGCGCGGCACTTCCCGCCCGACGCGGCAATTGCACAGCCACCGCCGCGTCAATGCCGCGTTAGTTCCCCGCACTGCCGCGGCAGTCGCGGCACTTTCTCCGGGCTCCCTTGAGACGCTTCACAGCCCCGGATGATCTAGGGTTCTCCCGTTTTCGATCTGCGGCAGATCTGGTTCCATGCCCAATCCGAGTACCACATCCGAGTCGCGGCAAAGTCAATAATATCTCGTCGTCCCGAGGCCGATAGCACATGTTTTGCATCGGAATCCGTTCGGTGTGATGTTTGCCACCATCTCCAGGATTTGCTGCCATTGGAGGTGGCAAATGTTCGACTTCCGCGCCGGGCGTATTGAAAGGAGTTGCTGGCCTGAATTGATCCCGCAGTGGATTGGAAAGCTGCCCAAGTGTCATCATAGTTCAGGCCCAAGAGCAGAGTTGTTTGCTTGACTGCGCCGCCTTTGTCCTTGTGTGGCCCGGATCACTCGGTCCGGACGTTCAAACTCTTTGGCGCGTGAATGAAAGACTGAATACCCCACCAAGTCCAGTTCAAAGCATTCCGTGGGACTAGACCTTTAATTGTGCAAAGTAGAGCTAACACCAGTGAGACTAAATGAGCTCATAATCATAGATAATACCTCCAGTTTAGCGTTCGGAACCCGGCAGAATACTATCTGCGACTGCCTATCCGGCCAAACTAAGTATCCGGCCACTTGCCTAGTACAAGTCGGTGCAATGTATGATTGTCAAATTTGGTGGTTGCTGGTTGGACTATAACGTATGGAGACCTTGCATGTCAGATTTGAAGGTACGGGAAGGCGGCAATCAAACGTGATGGGAGTTTCGGGACAAAATGCCGAGCGTGGGACCATCATTTCTTATCCCCGGCCGGCCCTCTCGCCCGTCTTTTTAACAATTTAACAACCCAAATGGGATAGGAAATATCGTAAGAGTCGTGATAGTCGTGATCATGAATGCCGCTTGAGCGGCGGCAAGAGGAAAAGCGAAACGATAGTGATGTGGTGGTTGAATGAATGGGTGTTCACGATGATGCGCGCGCTGCCATTGTCCGCTGGATGCTCCCAAAAATCCTTCCCGCCAAGCAAATTGCGCTCGTGTGCCAATCTGCTGATAGATGGCTTGCCAATTTACGTCTCTTCACGGTGTCCGGGACCATTTCGCGTGTAATGTGGTCACCAATGCGTGGGATCCGTCCCAGGTAATACTGTGAGATTTTCAGGGGCCAAATGGCGGCGTCGTCAACAAAAAGGGACTTAGCTGCGTTCAAAATCGCGCGCTGGTCCTCTTCTCTCAGTATGCCCGCCTCAACTAATTTCCGCTCCGTCCGCAAGGAGACTTCTTCTCCCGCAACACATCGCCACTCTTCAAATTCCGCGCAATCCACAAAGATGTGGTGGACGCTTTCCACCGCGTCACAGCCCAGTCTACACATGCAGGAAGGTAGTTTGGATCTGGATTCCAAGACCTCTGCGGTCGGAAGTTGTCCCGATCGTGCGTAGAGCTGTATGACGGCGGAATGTGCGGAAAGCGCCCTTGTGTAGGGATAATCGGGGGGAGGCATATTGTCGTGGATGGAGGTCAACATTCGCAACTTGTTTCCATGTGCGAGCTTCTCTGCGGCCTCCTTTGCTAAGAAGAAATCGACGAAATTTCGCGCATTTGACTCGACCCATCCATCCGCTTTGGTGTACAGCGTGTATGCGTCCATGGTGAATGTTGGCGTGGGTGCGATAGGAACAAGCTCGGGAAATCGTTGTGATCCAGAGGCATAATGATCAGCCTCTCTATTTAATTGAGAGGGAAGTGACAACTCAGCGGAATGTCCTCGGGTGTACAGCATGTTGACACGTCGTTCTCGAGCCAAGGCGAGGATCCAACGGTAATATGATCTTCCGTTCATGCCCCGCAGTCTGGAGTCTTGGCTTATTGCTCCCCCAATTCTTCGCCGATTCACAAGTGCGGGGGTCCGATCTCATCCCATCGCTCGGGGCAATTGCTCCAGTACCATACTATACGTGAAAAACCTCTCACTCGTCTGCTTAATCCTCGAAACAAACCTTGCCTTGATTTCGAGTGGCACAAACCGGCCACCATTGTAACGAGCCAACAACGTCTGCTGGGGACCTGGGATTTAACTCGGTCATTAAGAATACCTGATAATGCATAATATCATATCGATCGTGCCTTTTAATGTCAGAATTCCCGCTCAAGGCTGGGTAACGTTGAAAATCACCCAACTTGGTTGATGCATACAAATAGATTTTTTTGGAGGGGTAGTTGGGATATGGGTGACCTAGCTTGCTTACAGGTATGTCCTACCACATCCAGTTAAGGCATATGTATCTTTATTTGGGCCCTAAATGCCCTCTGTCCTTTGCACGGTGTGAAATTTGCCCTGCACTCGATCCCTGTCATCCTCCTTGGCTGGCAACCGAAACAGTGGTGGTCCCTATACACATTATATTTGTAGTTTGAGGGTATGTGACAATGTATTTCGATCTAATAAATGATTCAAGACACACTGGCATGGATAACACAAGTGCCAACGGACGATTTCGACGGGTGGCCAGATAGGGCGTTTTTGCCGTTTTCGGCATCCGCTCACAAAAGAATTCGCCCATGTCATAAAATAGTCATGTAAATTCGCGAAAAAATCTCAAATGACGCGCAGGGTGTATGCCTTCGATTAAGACCCTATACACTTGTATTACTCGGGCTATGTGTATGGGCCCATGGCGATAAATGCTAAGGTGGCCGAGATCCCAGTCTCTGATAGTAATCAACCTCCTTGAAACACAAAACTATGGGAATCCAGCACAAGACCAACCAGGAAATCACAACCACCTTAAACCTGGAGTCTGTAGATAAAGGACGAATTGTAATGAGCGAGACCAGTCTCAAAATTCAGCTCTCCAGATATTCCAAGGAGCCGCATAAAGACGCGTTCGGTGCAAGGGAAAGTGCGTGTATAAAAGGAGCGTCATGGTGTCGTCCCCGCAGCACGGCCGCCGAAGATACTTCCCGCTAAGCGGATCGAGCTGGTGTGCCACTCGGATACAAGATGGGCTGATAGTCTTCTGCGTTTGATGGTCTCGGGGATTAACGTCAGCTTTCCTGTCAGATCGCCGATTCGAAGTGCTCTGGTGGGAATGCTCTTACGATATGCACTCTGGCCTAGGCTGAATTTCAACAAGGCAGCACCTTTCAACCTAGACTGGGTAAAAGCTATTCCTGAGCGTTCAAAGCAAACTCGTGCGACGATGAGGACGAGAAATCTGAAGTGTTTGAAACTCCGATCAATCAAGTCGCGTGATTGATCGTTTGGTTGATTGATGGCGTTTGCTCCGAGTCTTCTCTTCCTCCCACTATCTCTTTCCCTGTACTTCTTCCCCTCCTCATTGTCAGAACTCGATGGAACTTCTTTGCGGCCGCCCGGGGTCCCCTCAGAACCGTCGTTCAAGCATCAAGAAGTCGGTTGATTGAAAACCTTCAAATGACAGCAGTCGGCTTTCCAAGCCCTGCCTCTCCTTTGAACTTCTCGCTGTGCTGATCAGTTTTCCACCTCCTATTGGACTCTGTATTTGGCTTTCGTTGGGATTTTAACACTGACGGTTTCCTACGCAAGACACGTCAGGAATTCTATGCTTTTGACTACGGCTATGGTGTGCGCGCGGCTTATTCAGCCTTACACTCCAGCTGGTTATATACGGCTGATATAATGGCTAGTTCATACCATTTGTCAATGAATCAGGATTCCAAGGGCCGAAAACAAAGCTCCATTGGACCGCCCCAAGATGACTCATAGATTTCAGATAATATTTTACATCAATGGACGAAATCCAGCATCCCACACGCCATCCCACCTCTCCACAAGCACCGCGAAAGGACGCTCCTCTCAAATTTAGTCTGGCACACCAGCAGAATTGGAGGAGCAATGTCGGACACTACTAAATTTGTTCACTTTACGGCCCTCCGTCACCCGTCACATGAACAAATGGTCGAAATAGTACAGTATTCCGGTAATCCTCCGAGCCGCGGTTGAAGCGCTCCTCCTATAAAACGCTGTAGTATCGCATACACATACACGGCACCCCCTTCCACACATGAAACTTCTGACGTGGCTTGTCTCGTTCACAGCGGTCGGATCCGTCCTAGGCGCGAAAAGCGCGGGCCAGATCCCCATTCGCGGGGGCGTTATTGGTGGTGTTTCACCGACACATACGACGCCGGTGAAGATGGAGACGCTGAAGCCGTTCGCGACGACTCCGGGCGCGCTGCGCGTGATAGAAAATTCTGGGATTTGTGGTATGTTACACTTGTAGACTCTGCACAAATAGAAACGCTGATGGAAGATGACCAGAAACGACGCCTGGTGTATTCCAAGCGTCTGGCTACGGCGATCTGACCGCAACAGAGAGCATATTGTGCATGAATATCAATTCAATTGTCCTGGTTTGTTAATACATTTGCAGCTTTTGGTACTTTGCGGCGCGAAATAACCCCGCCACCGCACCACTCACGCTCTGGTTCAACGGCGGAGTGCGAATCCTCTTGGATATTCCATCCCTCCCGCGCTAATCCTCTGCAACCAGCCCGGGAGTTCGAGCATGCTCGGGCTCCTGCAAGAACTCGGCCCCTGCCGCATCACCAATGACAGCAGCTCCGTCACGTTGAACCCCTTCTCCTGGAGCAACAACGCGAACGTGCTGTTCATTGACCAGCCCGTCGGAACGGGCTTCTCGCACGGGAATATGAGCGTCGGAACGTCGCAAGCCGCTGCCGCGGACGTGTGGACATTCCTCCAGATCTTCTTGAAGGACTCACGCTTTTCGAACCTCGCCGCGAACGGTCTGGCCATTTGGACCGAGTCGTGCGTCTGGCGCCTTTCTCGATTGAATGGTCAGACTAACACGAGATGAAGATACGGAGGCCACTACGGACCGACGTTTGCCGCGTACTTCCTTTCCCAGAACGCCGCCATCACCGCCGGCACCGTCAGCGGGGTGCATCTCAACCTGAAGACGCTCGGCATCGGCGATGGGCTCACTGTGCGCTCCGCCTCGTTGTCTCTGTTACGCCTGTTCACTCGCATCGTAGGACCCCATCACGCAGTACGCGGGCTATATTACGTATGCGGGCACGAACCCCTACCAAGCGCTCGTCCCCACCAACTACATCACGACCGCGAACCTGTCCTGGGACACCCCGTATACTGGATGCAAGGCCCGCGTGAGTGCCTCCACCCACCGTACTATTCTCAGGGGATTGATGAGTGTACAGATCCAGGCCTGCTACAACGGCGCCGGCTCGAACTCGAACGCGTTGTGCTCTGGTGCGCAGAGCTTCTGCAATAGCAACATCCTTACGGTGCTCATCGGCGCGTATGATGTGCGTTTACTCTTCTGGGACGATCTGACGGCTGATGTCAAGAACAGATGTACTACGTCCCCTCAGGCTCACCCGACCCGTACCCGCCGGACATCAGCTCGTACCTCGCGTCCATTCAGAATGATATTGGGGCAGAGGTGACCTGGCAGCAAACGAACCTCCAAGTGTACGACAACTTTGCGAACACTGGTCGGTAGAATCTGTTTCCCGCCTGACCAAACGTTCATGGAGCGTATCAGGCGACTGGATGCGCAGTTCGCTCCCTGACCTTGAGCTCGTCATCAACTCGGGTGTACGCGTCCTCATCTACGACGGCGACGCCGTGCGTTCCCTCCCCTTACTTCCTCTCCTGTGCCGTGTGTACTTACGCACCTTTATTTCATAGGATTACATTCTCAACTACAACGGCGTCGAGGCTATGGTGATGCTCCCTTCCCTATGTCCATTGGAGAGTTTTCGTGCTGATGCCTCAGAATAGATCGCGTCGATGAAGACTAAATTCAGTACGCAGTTCAACCAGCAGGTCTTTGCGCCTTACAAGGTGAACGGCCTCCTCGCAGGGCAGTTCAAGACCGTTGGGACGTTGTCAGTCATCCCGTTGTTCATGTCTGCTACTTATCCCTCACATCTACCGCAGCTCGTACGTCCGTATTTACGGCGCTGGGCACGAGGTGCCCGCCTACAAGGTTCGTCGCTTTCGCCGCCGGTGGTGTAGTGCTAACTTTATTTTCCGCTAGAACGGGTCGTTGGCGGTGGGCCAGGCGGCGTTCCAGTTCTTCTCGCAGACGATGGCGAACCAGTCGTTGTACTCTACATGACACACTATGATTTCTGAAGCACCGTGTTGGATTGGATTCAATACATGGGGATTCTTGTATCTGCTGGCTGGGCAAGGCTTGGTTAGGAGAATGAGGGATAACTGATTGACTTGGCAGATTGACTTGCACACCAAGCGGAGTTTAAATTTGTGCGTTCAAGGTAGTTTCAAGGGCAGTACTCGGTCTCTCCCCGCCACAGCAATCGACCTAATGAAACCACACAGTATCTCTGCGGTTTCGTTTTCGCTCATCGTGCTCGTTGGGTCATGGTCTGACGGTCCGTTTGACAAACGGCAACATTCCTTGTTCTTCTCATCATCTCCGACGCCGGTGCGCGGAATCTGTACTGATTGACTATCGACCTGCTGCTGAGCCCACCCATGATGATCATTATATGCTCAGGACCGTCAATTGACTTGGGGGCTGAGATTCAGGCGATCTGAGTCTATCAGAATCCGACTCTATCGTACCCAAATCAACGTCGAACATTTGTGTCCCGGTTGATTGGACCAACGTGGCACAGGGCAGAGATCTTCTAAGTACGCAATATGCATCGCCTCGCTGATCCAGTTATAGCAGCCTCCGCCTTCACATCCAGACACCCGCGCACCAGAAGCACTATTCGACCAGCCAGTGTTCGATCCGTGCTGCGTTTCAGCTTTGATTTCGATTCACTTGATTCTCGAACTGTTTTTTACAGTATCGGAATCGTACTCGATGCAAGAAGTTGAAATTGCCTCAACGCTGGTGTCATACCTTCTCTTGCGCGTGATTATCTCGAGTCGAAGCTGTCCCAACACCTTAAACTATTTTGCGTTCCTTTTGGTCAGGTCCGGCATACCACATAGTGGGGACCACAGGGTTCAAGCCGAGCCCAAGCCTCCCGCGGCTTTAAGGCCAAGGCCAAGGCCAAGTCTAGAATTAATCACTAAATGAGGATATCCTATCGAGGTCTTGATGGGCATAGGCGGCGATAGAAGGCATATACGTGCATACAGTAGACAATCGCTCAGATAAACATCCAAGGTTCTACAACACAATACATTTTTTGAAATGGACTTTAAGGGATAACTCGAAAAAAGATACATACCTCCAAAAACAAAAACAAAAAAATTGTATACATCCCTACGCATTCCTGGGCGGCATCACGGTCTTCCTAGGGTGCGCTTGTGTAGGGCAAGGCCTCCCTGGACCTTCGTCGTCTCTGGTTGTCTGGCTCCCAAGTGTCCTGTGATGGGATTCCGCTTTACGTCCGCACATTCTATTAGTACTGACATATGCTTTCGCACGTACGTACCCTTCGCAAGTTGCTGGGGGTGCCGGAGCCATAATTTAATGACGGGATCCCGCCTTCCGGTTCTTCAGGACCTTATCAGCGGCGAACGGGCTTGCAGTTTCATCTTCACTTAGCATGCTCGCCATTCTGTTATTGTACACCCTCGCTCTTTGCTCGACGGCTCTATCTATCTCAATCAACAACACACTCTACCTGATCAGCAATGCTGAGAGACCTTCCATGAGACGGCCTGGGTTAACTCCGATCGGCATGGAAAGAGCAGAGAGCTGCATTCCCTCAGTTCGTAACACCTCACTAACGACAAATTGCCTGTCTCACCCTCAAATTGATAATATAACGTAATAGGTCTTTGGCGCCCTCAACCTCGGCCTCATCGTCGTATGCACACCGGATATCAAAACCAATGTATGCATCCCTGCAAACACTACAGCCGCTCCCTTGGCTGCATCCTTAGGATTGGTTCCCGTTACTTCTTGCAGCAGCAGCATGGGTGACGACGCCGACGTCGATTGCGTTGGCGACTTGTTGAGAGAATACGAAACTAAGAGCAACCAACCCATCTTGATTATTTGGGTGTGTACTGTGCAAATTGTTCGGATTTCATTTGGCATGACATGACTTGTTGGCAATTCGTATAGGATTCGAACGACATGGATGAGCTATTGGAGAACCTGAATCTTGAACTTGCTGAAAATGACAACGGCATTGATACAGATGAGGACGACGAAGACGATCTTGCCATCTAGTGCGTCCCGCTCCCTCTTTCCGTTTCCTGTGACTAAGGTTTCTTCCTAGTGCGGACATCATCTTGATCAAAAATAAAAAGAAACCTATCATCGAGGCTACGATGAATTGCACGGGAATCGACGGGCAAGCACCAGGAAGCTTCTAGGTTGTCTTCGCTGTTCGAATATGGTTGTTCATTTACAACCTCGTTCCCTTTCCGCCTCCTCCTCTCGGGCCTTTCGGGCTTTTCGGGTTTTCTTTATTCGTCTCGTGGACGTCATGCTCAGTGTTCCCTCCTTTACGCGTCCCTCACATTCGGTCCTTACTTATTATCCTTACAATACCCTAGACCTCTGTTTTTGGGTACCTGAATATTGTATAATTTCATTCAATTCGTGGGTCACGCGTCACAGAGGGCGTTGACGGCGACGAACTTTGGTCACAAGTCACCAGGGTTGTTCCAAGGTTCACGTTTTCCTCCAAGAAGTGTTGTGTACCCCAAGAAAATTCCTACTCCAGTAACATGTGAAGCTCGAAGTAGGACTTTGAAATCTTTTCCCGCGGGATTTAAAGCTCACAGCTGTCGTTTCCAGCCAAAATCAACCGTGCAACAAAGAGAAATTGAGGTAAAACTGCATTTTGGGCCATACGGTGTTGTGGAACCCAAACAAATGCGGAAAACGGCTTGGAACGAGCTCCGGAGTGGACTTGATCATTCTAGACCAATGTGAGGGTCTGTCTAAATTTTTGTCTATGTCACACTCAAAATTGGCCTTGACGAACTGACGAATTGGTTCAAAATGTCACGCATCACACCCCCTGTCGTATTGAATGAAAATATAGAGTACAGTCCTCGTTCCATTATGTGTTCACTAATGACATCTGTCTCCGTATCAATTGAACACCGGATGTTGCCTGAAAGGTGAATGTGGCCGCTGCGTTTTGTCAACGTTCAACCGCCAGACACAGGGGGCATGCCCCACCGCTTATCATCTCATAAGCCGCAGATGCTTATGAACGGCGGGTTGCTCGCTTACTGATGGCTCGGAGAAACAGCCTCATGTTTTCCTCGTGTGTATTTGTAATGAACATTGATCTGTAGTGGGTTCAAACCTGGGCAGTAGTATTCTTTTTGAAACACCATATTCTATTTACTGGCACACTCAGATATACAACCGGAATGTCATCTACACCTCCAAAAGATCACCACACTCTATAGACATATTTCTGTCAGCATTGTTGAGTCTTTTTCGAGTGTTGTTGGGGACAGCAAATATTCGCTCAGTCGATGCAATCCCTTCTGACCCACAAGATAAGATAAGCCTACGTTGCGATGATGTCATCCTACGCGACCACGCTCTGCCTCATATTACAAGGTACACACCACGCCTTTGAATCCTACGCCCGCTGCGCGCACACCGCCCCCTTCCTACGTCGGCCTGCACCCGTAACTAGACCATTTTGCGTAGCATCCTACGCGATTGGTGTTTCGGGCCCACCATGTCTCATATTCTATGTACAAATCTTCGCCGTACCAATTATTCCTCTACGTGCTGTCTATCAACGTGTCGCCGCTACTTCATCTTACATACGTATCCATGGGGTCGCTGCTATATGCTTGCCTTCCATTTCTGGATGCCGGCGGTGCGCTGTTTGTGCACGTGTCCAATCCCCTTGCAGTAGTAGTGCCTGCTTCTCGCGCCGCTCTTGTCTCCGCCACCCATGTCCTCTCCCCAGCGCTCTCTCACACCGCCCACTTGCACCTACACCGATATCCACGCCTTCCCATGGCGCCCTCGTCGAACCTACACTCAGTTTGCGTCCTGTCTACTAGCCCAGATTGCGCTACAGCCCAACTCTTCGCCTACTCCCATCTCACCCTCATCATCCTTCCCGCCTACGCCGTTTACCTAGTATCGCGGTCTCGTGCCCCTGCGCTTCGCCACCACCGCCCACTTTCGACCCGCTACATCCAGTGATCCGATAACTTCCCGTCTCATCATCTCCCATCCACCCACCGACGTCTATCCCTGTCTTCGCATTCTGGCTCGCGTAGCTTTTCCTAGCGCTGACCCACTGCGTCCTGTGCTGTATTGTCTGCCCATCTACCCGAGAATCCTCATTCCCATGCCGGCGACGTTACATTCAGATCTCGATGACAGCCAAGTGCCATGCTCGCATCACTAGCGCACCATATTACAAGTTCCCCGCACCGTCCCGCTGCCGGCCCCAGGTGCGTACCCAACCGTTTCTAGACCCCGTATATGCACTCGTTCGGTCGCTCTTCGTGCTCATTTCCTGCGCCCTGTCGACTAATGCACGACACCTATCCATACCACTCCCTTAAGTCTGTCCGTTCCCAGTCGCACACCCTTTACGGTCCCCCTTCTCGCCCTCCTCGTTTCACGCCATCCGTCCAGCCACCGTACGTTAGCGATCCCCGCAATTGAAAGATTCACTGCAGCACTGCGCTTGCAGCTCTGCCGTATCATTCCATTGCCCGGTTCTGCGTCGTAAACCTCGTCCCCGCTAACTTTCATTGCGTGACCTTTTCGTCCGTAAGTGCACCCCCCCGCTACTGTTCAGGCTGAATCTCCCCCGCACCGCTCTACCATCAAATCGAGGGCTCACAACTCCAGTCCGAGACCAGCTAACCCGCCTCCACGCGAAGGGGCCACCTGTGTGTGCACCCCGACCCACCAAACTCGAACTTGAGTTCTGCCTCGCACTTGAGTTCCACCCAGGACTTAAGTTTCAGATGTATATATATATAGGATCAGACTTGTCGGATGGGCTTGCCAAAACGGCTTGCCCCGCATATCGGAGTTTGAATTTGGCTGTACGGGCTTTGATGGCTTGGGCTTGGAAGGGCTTGGGCTTGTGGTCGCTTACACTAAGCATGTACACTGTAAGTAATTGCTTAATATCTGTTGACCAACCCCTCCACATTGTTTGCCCTTACTCCTACCACCTCAACATCACACCGTCCCACCGCGCCACCAACGTTGCTCCCAGAAAATTCAACATTTAGGCATTAAATGTTAGGCAGCGTAGAAAATCTTAAAAATCTGTATCTTTTGCTTTTCAACAGATCTTACGTTAGCGAAACCGTCCCTCAAGCAATAATTCAACTAAGACCACGGACCCAAGCCAAGTCGGGCGTGGCAGGTTTGCATTCCAAGCCTGGGCAAGAATGGAGTTTTCTGCAGCTGTGTGAAACCTGTCACCGCATTGAACTCAACTCTGACGCAGCTTAAACTATAGACATGCGATGTCTGGACCTGTTCAAGTTGATTCTTCAAGCCACATGTGAGATTTTGCCGAATCCCACTTTTGGTTGGGATTTCGGCATCAGTTTGGACCGCCTGGTCAAATAAATGCATATCGATGGTAAATATATATAAATGCCAGCCATGGGTCATTTTCTCTTGTGATATTCATGGCTAACTGGACGCAAGCCCGCTTGCCCATTGACAGCACGTGACACAAGCCGTTCTGCTCAAGGCCAACACTGACCCAAGCCCAAGTCAAACAATGGATAATGCACAAATATTGCATTAGGGTGTTTCAGACATCTCCTTTTTCATGCCAACTTGGGTCCCAACTTCGTCCCCAACTCAAGACTCAACTTGATATGTTTTTGTTCCGGGATGCAGATAGTGTTGAGCACGGGTTCGGGTGAGCCCGGCGGGTTTGCGGGTCGGGTTATGCGGGTACGGGTCGCGGGTCAACGAATTTCCAGACCCGAACCCGCTGGTACCCATGAGAATTTCACCATATATTGCACAATTCCTGTAAAACAGTAAATTAACATTGTTCCGCAGCTCAAAAATGTGCCCACAACACTACATGAACTCAGACTGGACTCAGATTTCACCCAAAACATCATCAAGATGCTGTGCCGGGAGGTGCCGGGGTGCCCATCACGCTCGGCACGGCCATGCCGATGACCCGTGAGCAACCCGCAAACCCGCGGGTAAGGGCTCGGGTTTTTCGGGTTAGGGTCCGGGTTGACCATTTTATACCCGGACCCGGACCCGTGCCCATCCGTAGATGCAGAATGGCCGCCCAAAATTGGTTCGGTGAAGTTGGAACTTGAAGTTGGGGTCGAAGTTGGATGTCAAGTCGTGGTCCGATGCCCGACTTGACATCTAACTTCGTTCCCGAACTATTTCAAGTTCCAACTTCGAGTGAAGTTGGGACCAAAGTTGGGGCTCAAATCGGGATGTCTGAAACACTCTATTTGTATGATGACAGAGTGCACTTATTTGCGATGAGTTAGGAATGGTTCACGCATTAGGAATCCATTAAGTACTTAATATAATGCTGAATCCAATGGGAGACTATGGGGGCAACTCTTATTCGACACGCAGGGACTCAATAACATTTTGAAATCTCATCAGCACTCACTACTAGCATCGCTGGGCAACTTACACGGCTAGGTGATGGCTTCAACCGACCATACTACTATATTGCTACTATATCATGGGAAAGCCCGCGATCGACAGGCGAAGGAGCCCGAATTTCGGGATTTTTTTGCTTCCAGACACTGTATAACTACTGGGAGAGTGTATTCGGGCAGGCAAGCCCGTCATTTTGTGATGAATTGACAGTGTTGCCCGGTGTCGCCTTCAGCGGCGATGCCGTATCATGACGTCCTTGAGCAAAGCCATGGGAAAAAATCGCAAGCCCTGTAAGTATGCACTTACAATGTACAGTATATTCAGTTGGATTAATTAAATAGGCCTCGGGGAACGAGAAATATGCGCAAGCCCGTTTCTCGGCTACGCGAGCAAACGGGCTTGCCAAGCCATCAAACGGGCTTGCAAGCCGATCTGCCGGGCTTGGGCTTGGCTCTACACCAAAATCCAAGCCCAAGCCCGAAAAAGCCCGTTTGCGCTGGTGCAAGCCCGTTTTGCAAGCCGAAAACGTCACTCTCCACCGCCGAAATTGAGTTAGTTTGCAATATATATCTACATTGCAAACCTACGTAGTTGAGTCCCGTAACACTTGAGTTCCGTCGAGCTTAAGTCACACCGTGACTCAAGCCCGGATCCCGTCGAACTTAAGTTCGTCATATTTAAAAGTCACCCAAATCCGTAGTAGTAAATAAATAATCGCTGTCTTTATGAATTGTCGCACACACCATTTCATCCAACCGCTGTAGTTATGTTGTGCCACCCATCAATCTTGGTAAAATGCCCAGTGCACGCTCCACGGTCTTCACAAAATCAAAGACCTTTATTCCGTCGATGAAGGTAGATAGTTAGTTGGAGTGCGATGGCATTGAATCTACAGCTGAGGATTGCAGAGCCTAGGGAGTGAAGCGCGGAGATTGGGAGTACATGTGAAAGTAGGAATCCAACCACTAACACTACACAACCAATCCAAGGTGCATGAGTTCGGGGCTCCACACAAAGTATATGTGTGCTGCAATCCAGCAGAACGACGTCGAAGTAGCCCAGTGTGGCATGTCCGCGAATAAAAGATGTGTTTTATGAAATAATTGAGGCCGTGCGACCAGCGCGCCGCCCAGCGTGATGAATGAAATCAAGATATCCTTCCAACAATTCTCCTTCCTTCCTCGCCATCTCTCTACACCAATCCCAAACCAAACCATCCCATCTAATAACCAGACCAACCAAATCCATAACCAAAATAAGAGGACGGTCACTGGCATTGCCAGCAACAACCAGTACGATCCTGCGCTGGGTCTTTCCTTGTTCAGGGGACGCTCCATAAGTCACGCAGGGTGCTGGGGTCGGGCCTTGAATATGCGCCGACACGTCCAAATGAAACCAAAACTAAGACCAAACAAAGAGCAAGGGAAAGGTGGGGTGTATTATTTTTCTTCTATCGAGTTTACACTGAGCTTTTATACCTACTCTGTTTTGGCTGCACAGCAAACTACAAACAGCTACAGTTCACTTGGAAACCATTGTCCAGACGAAAACATGTTTCAGTTGCCTTCCTACACGTCCCAGTTCCCTTGCGACACGTCTCATCCCAACGCGCCACACAGCAGTGCACGCTGTTCCCATCAACCACGTGTCCGTGAACTCCTCGGTGTTTCAACCTACTCTCGCAAATATTCAGAAAATCGCAAAATCAGCCCGTTTTGGCTGATTTCACCACTGGACCAACTGCCCGCTCATCAGGAGTTGTGGAGGATACTTGATGACCGCAGACAAGATGGCGTGAGGCTCAAAGATAAAGTCCGAGGTCGAGTTGGTGGCACACGACCGATCCGCACATCTGAGATCAGTGGCACAATGAGTTACGAGACAGAGTCTGCGACAGGATGTGGATTGACTTTGAGGGTTGTACTGAAGGGAAGGGAGGCAATGTCCTGCATGAGAGAGTAGAGAGAGAGCAGTCAGGGTGTCCAGAGTGAGGAGCTAGTGCGGTGGAAGGAAACGAACAAACACAAGATATGCGACAGGTGACAAGTGACTCGTCAGTTGAGCGATCAAGGTGGTTGTGGCATGGCCTTCTCTTTCTTTCACCACCATCTTCGCAGCCTCTTCTGCCAGAGTTTCATGTGGACTGTGAGTTTTCTTCTCAGGACAGTCTCATTGGCTCAGTAGGTCATTTTGAATATGCAAGGTTATCACTTTGACTCTCTTTGATCCCGATTGAGTGCCACCCAACCGCACACCCAACGCGCTCAACAAACTCGACGTGCACATATGCCATCGAGTGCCTAGTGCCAAGTCTTCTCCTTCCCCCACCTCGCTGTGCAATCACTCTCACCGCGCAAATCCGGCCAAAGCGGCAGGCAAAAAAATTACTTGCGTTCGCGTTTGATACAGAACTGAAGTTCTTATACACCGAAAACGAAAATGGAGGTCATTTGGACCTTGAAGTAATGTTATCTACCCATCCGGCATCGGATGGCTGGAAGCGATCTTCGCGAGGTCAAATTGACGGTGAAAATCAAATCCGAGGGAGGTCTGAGTGAGCCTTGGCCCTCCTAGGGACCTCCATCAAAATATTGACATTGTGGACTCCAGTGGATTGTTGCACAAACATTGGCCGTGTATTTTATCGATGTCCCGTAAAAGCTCAAAACCTCACAATTGAGATGGAAAAAATATATCAGAATCAATAGAATTTAATTATATGTGGAATATCCCATATAGGCTAATCCTGCGCCTCCGCGTCGGCTTCGAGACTCGGAGGCCAGTGGTAGTTGGATTAAGAGGGATGTCGTTACTGCTGAAAATAGCTGCGGCTTCTCCCAGCGCACATACGGGACGCTTCTTGTAGGATGCATGCGTGCATTGGCACCAGCGCGGTGAATGGGCCGGAACTGACGGCTTTATGTCGGGGGTAAGAGGGGTCGGCGCCCATGGAGTGGGACTGGGAGTCCAGAAAAGACAATAACTCTGAAGACGTTGGTAGTTGCCATGTATTCCAGTTGCATGGACGTACCGCAGTCCATCACGCGGCCCTGTTAGGCCCGTCATTGCCATTCGCCTCCTCGTCCTCCTCGTTGTCAGTAAGCTCCGACATTCCTGTGTCATGCCACAGCGGATGAGCCTTGTGGCCTTCGAATTCTTGGCTCCAGGACCGTGCGTGGAAAGCGTGGAATTGAGGCAATTTCATGGGAGCAACACGGAAGAACAGAGAGTCCCAGAACGATGAGCACATTCAGGAGAAACCCAACAGGGAGAAAACTTGAGGTTTCTTGGGCTGCGCCTTGTGGTCTTGAGCCGAGTGGATGCACCGAGTATGGGACAGTCTTGAATGCGGGAGAAACACTTTCCAACATTTGTTGGTACCAGTGAGAATGAAGAGCAGTAATAAACACAGAGCAGATATAAATATCAAGTGTTGAAGTCAAGGAGCGCAGGCAGGACAAGGGGAACGGGGGCAAGTGGGTAGCAACGCATCGTTGTGAGAGGAAGCAAGATCAACATGCGCACCCATCACAATTCCGTGTCCACTTGTGTCGACAATTGAGTGTGCAATTCTTCGCCACTAGCAGTGACCCGTGCTTCGCTACGTGGGAATGTTAAAATCTAACATTTTCATTTTTCCTGCTTGAAAAGGCTTGAAACTGCCACTCCTCGTCAACCTCTGGTTGACTCGTCGTGGCCTAGTGGCCTGTAACAACTATTCTGATGCCCTTTTGGTTCATAGGTTACACCAGGAATATTCAATGGTTCGGTACATTGCAGTATTGGTATTGTCTCTTCATACCTGGTCTGTGTCTGGATTGCCAGATGATTATTTTGCTATGGTGTGCTGCCCATAGGACAATCCATGGGCATTCACAGATTCAATCAAACTGAGTTCAAAATCTTGAATATAAAAGTGTTGCATCCATCTTCTCGGTGTTGGTATTGGGCATTCATGAACACTATGTGGTCTTTTTGCATCCAAATTTTTGTGGCCAGGTAGGATGTCCTGCCTTATATTTTTCCTAGTCTGCTTTGGACCTAGCACCGGCATGGTCCTTGGAAATTGTGCCAGTTCTGCAGTCCATCAAAACCCAGCTATTTTTGGAGACTTTCATCCCATTTGTGCGTGCTCCCCAGCCTTAATCTCTGAATGACGTGATTAGCGTAAGATTTACAGTTGCCATAGTATTCAAAATGTGTTCATATATGATCTTTGGAACTAATCGCACTTCAAGAACCAAGTTTGCAACATCTGAACATTCAAAAATAGCAATGCAACAGTTGAGTGGAGATTTGAACATCTCCACGGTTTTCAGTGGAGCGTTAGAGCAATTGACGACATGCGGTACTTGAGCAGCCAATCAGGTTTATCGAAAGTCAAAGGTGTTCGATTCTTATATAGATTTTTTTTTTTTTTTTTGGAGCGTTTGGGATAATGATACTTTGTCTGTAGAGGCATTAAAAGCTCATCCACTGGGTTGCTGGGTATTAGCCAGTCGGTGCCGGTGGATTTTTTCCAGGAGGAAATACCATTACGCACATATTTTCAACCAGTGTGGGACTCTGGCCTGACAAAATTATCCTATCCCATGTCTATCAATTATGGGCCGTATACCCACTAAAACTCTCTCATGTGTCCAGTCTTCCGGCCATGAGTCTTCGTCCATAAGTAGGCCACTCCATGTATTCAAAAACACTTGTTTATTTAACGTGAGTGTTCCAAAGCGAGTTTTGTCAGTCAATAAACGGTCACGTTGTAAGACTCCATTGATAGCTTTCAACCATTGATTATGAACTGCTGATTCAATGAGTATTCTGTCCGGGTTTGTAATCACTCGGTTCACACGCAGGTTCCATATTGTATCCCATGCAGCCGAGACGAGAATAACAAATAATCTCCCCTTCTGTGGGATGACAACGTCTCCATCTGACTTAAATCTTACTAGGTTACATCCTAAAATCAGACCTCAGCTCAAAGTCGGCCATTGGGAATATTTTCTGGACCAAAGGTTGCGTGTTAGGTCCCAGATTAATTTTTGACGAGATGCATCACATTCCAACGCAATGTGTTCCAAGGTTTCAGGGACATCACAAACATGACATCTCCCATAGGTCTCAACGTGGGACCAGAAATCACTGACCCTAAATGTATTATGTATGCATTTCCACAGGAATTCGCGTGTTAAGCGTTGTAGAGTTACAGAGCGGATCGATCTCCAGATAGTTTCATCAGTAGGTGTATATATAGAT
Organism: Mycena leptocephala; assembly: GCA_029378395.1. Taxonomy (NCBI): domain Eukaryota; kingdom Fungi; phylum Basidiomycota; class Agaricomycetes; order Agaricales; family Mycenaceae; genus Mycena; species Mycena leptocephala. The sequence goes on along the minus strand of JARJLF010000051.1, from coordinate 534,767 downwards.
GTCGATCATTGGCACATTAATATTGGCAGCAAAATACCCATTAGCGCGACATTAGAGGAGAAAACAAGCCTGGGGTGATCACTAAGATCTCGGTGCAAGCGCAACGGAAAACTACAAAGTGGTGTTTCAAACAGTGTTCATTTGTTTGACCTCTAGAATAAAAGTCATTCTGACCTCCCGACAAATCGGCCTCCAACCAACCTCAAAATTATCTTAATAAGACATCATGGGGAATCATCGCCATGCTGTCCGGCCCCGGACATGTTGTTGGCAAATTTCTCAGTTTGCGGTGTAGGACTTGAGTTCGCCCGGAACTGAAGTCGCCGCAAAATTCAAGTTCGCCTGGAACTCAAGTGCGTTGACAGGACTTACGGGGGTAATTGAGTGGTTGAAACATGAAACTTAAGTTCTTAAATTATATGTTTTTTATATGAACTGATCTGAAATTCAAAACTTAAGTGTTGCCGGAACTCAAGTTCGAGGTGGGAACTTAAGTTCAAGGTGAACCGGGGAGATGTGAAGCAAATGCCATTTAGAATACTGTTGCAGAACTTAAGTTTATAGTAGAACTTAGGTTCGAAATACGGTCGAACCGCCCGGGACTTAAGTGGAGCCAATAAATTATTTGGCTTTCGAGTGTCCAGACCTTCCCCATCCGACACGATCTATACATTGTGGAGCATTCATTACTGCAGAGACCGTGAATCAACGCCAAGGGGACACAGGAATAAATATCCTGCACCGCGCCGTGGCGCTCGAGGCGCTCTATGACTCCGCTGACAGCTTTCCACAGCCGAGATGCCATCCCGACACACGTACAAAAATGTTAAATGGTCTCTACAATTGGGCAAGTGAGAATCATGACAACCTTGAAGGTCATGATGAGGACGGGAATAATACAGACGATTCTGACTCGGATGAAGATGAAGATGATGAGGAGGAAGACGGGGATGACCACGACGTGGACGAGGACGAGGACGAGGACCCGGACATTCTCGCCTGCCGGCCAATCTGCTGGCTGCATGGGCCTGCGGGGGCAGGGAAATCTGCGATCATGCAGGCTCTATGCCAGCGATTGCAGGACGCAGGTCGGCTCGGGGAGCCTTCTTTTTCAAACGGGGCCACGCGACTCGAGGGAGTGCGAATGTGCTGTTCGCGACGCTTGCCTATCAGCTGGCGGAGCATAATCGTGATCTGAGACCCTTAATCTCCCAGATTGTGAAGGACAACCTGTCTCTTGTGGCAAGACATATGGAGGTCCAACTGCGCAAAATAATTGTCGAGCCATGCCAATCACTTACAAATTCTTCTCCTCTGATTTCCTCATCGACGGTCTGGATGAATGCGAAACTCAGGGTTCGCAGACGGAAATATTGCGATTGATCGGAAGCGCCGTTCGACACCAACCCAAGATGTTTCATTTTCTCATTGCCAGTAGGCCAGAGGCCCATATCTGCGAGACCTTCGACGACTCATCCTTTGATGAGATCCTCGACTCTGTCAATGTTGAAAAGTCGTTCCAGGATATTCGGTTGTACTTCCGCGATAAATTCACTCGCATCCATCGAGAACATCGGGATACAATGGGGAGCGTTCAGACTACATGGCCATCAGCAGATCATTTGAACACGCTGGTCCAAAAATCCTCGGGTTATTCTGTCTTTGCGTCCACTGCAATCAGATTCATCGACGACAAATATTCCCGTCCCACGGAGCGGCTGGCGCTTGCTCTAGGTCTCACCTCCACCGATTCTGAGGTACCTTTCGAGGCTCTCGACCAGCTGTATACCCAGATTCTATCTGGAGTTCCCATCCGATTTCACTCCAAACTTCTCGATATTTTGCAGTGTGTCATTGTTTCCAAACGGAGCCGCAATCCTCTCCAAATCGACCGACTTCTTGAGCTGCCATCTGGAGAAACGCAGTTAATTCTTCGCGGGTTGCACTCTGTTCTCAGGATCAAAAATACTGATGGTATTTCTGTGCATCACGCATCATTCTTGGATTTTCTACAAGACCCGCAACGGTCATTGGGTTTTCATGTGAAGCTGGAAAACCGCATGAACGTAGCTCGTGCAGTCCTCAAGGCGCTTTCTGATGACAACCACCGGCGTGACAATTACTGGTACGTAGATATACTCTCTAAATGTCCCTTAATAATCTAGTCACTTCGGCGTAGCAATCTGGACGGAGATGACTTCGTTGCATCTGTTACCTCTATCCCGCCTTCGGCCGAAATTTTTAGCTGTGATTCGCGGTTTCAACCCAGATTTCATCTGGTGGGATGGGGTCAGGTGGAGCGGTCACCATCGAATAAAGGAGGTTTTAACTTGGTTAAAAGTAAGTCGGACTGTACTAATATATCTTTGGTCATTAAAGTCATTCCCAACACAGGCAATTCAACCTGTACCGGAAGACTTAATCCGAAGTTGGCAGGGCTACCGATTTCTTCTGCTGTGGGAAGCCTTGGATTGGAGTCTCATCCTTGATTCGCCGCTTCAGTCCCTTAATAGAGAGCTTGCGCAAAAGCCGCACGAGCCGCACGCGGCTTTTGTGCATTGCGCAAAGCCGTAGGTTTTTCTTCGCTGTTCTTAATTCTTGTCTTGCTCAATACTATCCAATGCCCCTTGAATCCCATATTCTACTCCTGAGAGTGTTATTTGTTGGATGTGCAACTGTGGGAGGCCGCATTTTTAACGCATCACGAAGGTATCCCTCAAGCTCCACTTCCTTTCCCCACACTCTGACGACTGCCACGCAGCAGAGGCAATGCCAACGATGTTCCCTCTCCCCACGGCACCTCTCATTCACCTCAGGTAACCTTACATTGAAATAGTTGATTGACACTTCTCATATTTAAAATTTGCCCTGCGGCTTTGCGCAATGCAAAAAAGCCGCATGCGGCTCGTGCGGCTTTTGCGCAAGCTCTCTAATGCTTGGCTTTTGTCACTGTCCAGTGATGCACTTCGTGCACTGCAGATCAGGATGTGCAATTTCTCATTGGTGTCCCTAGAAGACTGCCAACAGTTTGTGGGTCAGTTTCCGGAATTTGTCCGGATTTTCCAAGCCAGCTGCCTGCACTACATTTACTCGGAACCTGTGCGGTCCATATACGAGATACGACTTCTACTCAATCTAGCGTGGGATCAGATCATGGCTGCTCATTCTGCGTTGTGCTCAATCATAGGTGGAAGAACTCCAAAACAGGTTTTCGCTGGTGCGACCGTAATATTCGCGCTTTCTTTGGAACTGTGCGGTACTGGAAAAGCACTCAGCGACTTAGCTCGAGGTTATCTTCATCTGATTGAGCGGGTTGGTACTGGTGCCCTGAGCCTTGTCTATGTGGTAAGTTGGTCATGTTGACTTGTACAATTGTGGTTTCAGCTCAAGCTCTCATGATACAGGGCAATATATTCATCGATAACTGGGGTCAAATCGTCAGATGTTCTCCCCACTCAAGCCCAGAACTTTTGCAAGACCTCTATGAATTTGTTCCACCCTGGGAGTTGTTCCCCTCATCCAGTGAAGTTGCGGTAGATTGTCTCTGTTCCGTCGAGTTCCACGATGTTGTGCAATGGCTCAAGGTGGTGGTTCTTTGTCTCAATCATAATTCGGTACTGATACACCACGCCAGGAACACCCAGATCCACCATTGGAGCTCATTGAATGTTGGCAAAATTATCTAACTAAGAGTGAAGACTTATGTACACACCGTCATTTTGGGGTTCCTTACGAGAAAAGGTGGCAGGAACGCACAGACGACGAGGTGGTTGACTTGAACAAAGCCTCTTCGCCATTTGACGAAGAGGGATTCGTTCGAGCCTGGGAGGATGCTCTAGAGAACGCGGATGTGAATGAAGACTGCGAGGACATTGGGTGGATACTATATGGGTTGCTTTCATAAATAAGAATCTGGGTTGACGAGGCGCTGAGGGTGGAAAGGAAGCTGTTTCACAAGGTGATTCATAGGTTGCGCTTTGGGTCATTTTGTCCTTTACTGGCACAATAATTGATTTGAATTTTGTCTGCCTACGGCATGGAGGTCGGAGAGAAGACAAACCACTTCTGTGCCTGAGACACCACCCACTGCGTTCAAGGCCTTCCTAGACCTAACCTCAGTCTAGGTCCCTAGGCACAGCTATACAGACTAATTCTGTGTAGGGGCCTACAGACTCTCTGTGTAGCTCTGCATAGCTCTGTGTATGTCTGTCCATGTGTGTATAGGCTGGTCAGGGTGTGCATAGGTGGTTCTAGGTCTGACTAGCCTCCTAGTCAGACATAATTCTAGTGCCCATGCCGAGGTTGAATTTCACCACGGGAACAATAGTAGAGCTGAGTTTGAGCTAAGTATAGGTGCCTAAACTCATCTACACAGAGTCTGCCTAGCGACCTATACACACCTAGGCGGGGACTACATGCACCTTGCCAGAATTATGGCTAGGTCTGTGTAGTCTGCCTAGACAGGGCCTGTCTACCCTCCTACACTTAGCTATGCAGAGCTACACGCACCTTGACAGACTGAGTGTAGGAGGGCCTTGAACGCAGTGACCGTCGTACCGTCAAGAGCTCCGCTGCTTAGTGAGATTCATGATCGTCAATTTGAAAGTCCCCAAGAAAAAGGGCATTCAAGATGGGGGAGACTAGTCTCAAGTCCATGCGTTCAGTCCAAGCCCAAGGAATTTGAGGCAATGAAGTAAAGTGGAAAATCGGGTCAAGACTCCAAGAGCAAGCGACACGGTATGTAGTTTCGCTGCAGCTGCGTGTAAAACATTGACCGCAGGTAATCCCAGCGAGATCCAACTGAAGTTGCTGGAGACTGAGTGCCTGGAATTTGGTAGGCTCAAATCTTTAAAAGTATGCCTGGCAACAACTTCGCTTCACGCGTCTAAAAAGGTGCTAATAGCTAACATGAAGGACGGCCAAAGACTTGGAACCGGTCTCGAATGAAACGTAAGAGGTCTTGTTCACTTTGATTGAGCGAGTGAAGGGAAGTTGCTCCCGAGAGCCATAAATATTGTAAGGCAACGTCGCAAAGAACGATGGTGTGGAGCAAGGAGGGAATGATGGGATCAACCTCAACCGCGCTGCACAGCCACTCGTTGTCTTTCTTGCTCTTGCTCCTTGCGTACATCCATCCACGATCCACAAAAAGGTTTTCTGGTCCATTCATTGCCAAACATCGCTTCAATAATCAAGGATCTTTAATTGACATGGAACTTGGAAACCGCCGGCCGCGTACTATAGCTACTTACCACTGCTTGTGGGGCCATTGCAATGCATGGCATGTACGAGGGCTGGGAATTTGGCAGGGGCATTTTTAGGGATACAACTGTTTTTGTTTCCAATTTTATTTCAGCTTCCTCCCTGTTTAGTTGACATATAATTATTGTCCTTGAGCATATACAAGTCTGGAACCTTTCCGCGGCAAGATTCCAGAAAGTCAGGTGGGTGGTTATCTAAATAAAGTTCATCGATGCATGCTCGACCAGTTGTGATTTCGTCATGAAACCACATCCGGCCATCTGAGCCAATAACCCTTGAAGTCGATTCATGGCGTGCGACTATGCATACCAGGCCCGAAATATGGTGCCGCCCTCCCTGGTGGTCCGAACCTGGAACCGCATCTTCCTCTCAGAGGATAAACTGCCCAAAGATTGGCTGACAACAACACCCAAGGTTTTAGTGGGTATCGCGCCTAGAAGATCGCAAAGATCCTTGTCCCCAGATCCTGGCGAATGAGATTTGGCACACTATGAGTGCCACACTACGGCTACCGCTGTGTGCATAAATGCATTTCCTTGGGGGTGGACCCCTGAATCCTTGTCTCCGGAGGTCAAATGCTCTCCAAACTTACTCAGCCTATATAACCCATTGTTCAATTCCGCTAGCGCTGATATCGTACCACCAAAAAAAAAAAAAAAAAAAGAAGTGGTAACCCCCCACTCGGGAGGAGGATTTGTGCATGTCCATCTAAGTCAAAACGAAGCTTGCGTTCTATCGGCAGTTTTGAACCATTGTGGTGGATTCCAACGATGAGGAACTCAGGCACTCTCACTAGTTGTGGGACCCACTGCATCTCGACTGCCTGATTCCGATTGAAGCATTGTGGACACCATGCATGTGCTCTACCAGATAAATCATCCAATATCCTGTCCCTCAGGGCTACCCCATCCATATTTCGTTGATATTTGAGGCTGTGGAACTCACTCAAACAGTTAATCTCCTCGGGATCAGGATACATACACTGGAAACAATATTTGGTGGCAGTTGCACAGAATGCATTGCAGCCAAGAAGAGCTTCAGATAAGTCCTCTGTAGAGATACCGCGCTTACCGTAAGGGAACTTATGCGGGGAGCTTTGGTTCAGCCTCACTCTGATTTGATCTCTCATGCTCTCTGATGAAATCAATTGATTTATGGCTCGTAAAAACCCATTTGACAAATTCTTCATAATCTGAGTCTTCATATGAAAGCTTTGATGCCACTTCTCAGTATTGCCTTTCCATGCAACGGCCCTCTGGGCCTGTGCAGTTTAAAATCGCCGCAGTACCATGTTTCTGGCTCACCACTCGCCCGAGCTTTGCTCGGCTCGGGTTCGCCTGGGCCCTAGTCAGAAGCGAGGCAAAAGTGAGTACTGTAGCCGATGTACTTGGCGGCTCACCACTCGCCCGAGCTTCGCTCGGCTCGGGTTCGCCGATCCAGCGTCACGGTCGACTACCTGGCGAGTATTCCCTTTTAGTTTTTAGTTATTTTTTTCCTTTAGCAGCATCAGTGAAACAGTACATTTGTCTTTGACATCTGGAGTATGCAACAACTTGAATGGAGTTCCTGAGAGGATGGTATCCGGAAAACTATTCAGCAATGTGGCTGTCATACAGGTCCGATACAGGCCTAGCTGGCGAAAACAGACAAACGACCGCATCGCAACCATACAAAAACCGGCTATAGCGCGGTCAAATGTGAATGTGGAATCGAACATCACCAGACGAACTCCCACATCCTATGTAGTGACGACTATACGACTCCTGAACATCCTCGGGAATATTTTTCTACAATCTTACCAGGCATCTGCCAAGGTGGATGACCTGAATCAAGCAGTCTGTGCATACATTGATGTAGTGTGGGATGACCCAGGGCCTGTCATCTATCTTGTAGATCCACCTCATATTCGAACGCCGGGAATCGAACCCGGGCTCCCCACATCATACTCAGCTAAACTTTGATGAAGAGCGGGTGCACTGCGTCCGAGCTATTCTCCGACTTTAGAGGGAGATTGCGAAGTGAGTTTGTGGGCATAAGTCAGACAAATAATAAGGTGTATGAAGGAGAAGTTCATGTAGCGAGGGTTCTTGTCAGACAAATGAGGATTCATGTGAATGACCTCGAAGGAAATGAAGTCTGAGAAGAAGAAAACTGGCCGTCACTTTCCATTCGGACGCCGGGAGTCGAACCCGGGCTTCCTGCATCATACTCGGTTGCCAACGCAATGGGAGCGGGTGTGCGCCGTGCACCACTTCTGAGTTACCCTTTTTTACCTTGGAGGAAAGCAAATTCTGGCCGTACGTCGTTTATTCGAAGAGGCAGAAAAAATATCTGGCGACCTCCAATATTCGGACGCAGGATGCGAACCCGGTCTGCCCGCATCATCCGCGAATACAAGGCCCAGTGTGTGAGCAGGTGTGCCACGTCCGAGGTACTCTTGAGTCTTGAGGCTTGGAGGGAGGGCACATGTCCAGAGGGGTAAGTTGCCAGTGAAAGACAAACGTGCTATGGGCACAAGGGGACAGTGATACGAGCCGCAATTCAGTGCAGCGGGTATCCTTAAAGGCTTGATGATTCAGTTCAGTTGACGACACATGAGGGAGCCATTCCGACAGAACTTCAGGCAAACTTCAGGACGTGAACAACGACGTGACCGCAAGGGGGACCAGATCCGCGAAATCCGCACTATACCTCGAAGTTTTTTTCTCAGGGGAATCGGGGACCCCTCCCCCTCTCCAAAAAAGGAAATTCCCTTTTTAGGAAGGGATCAAATGCTCTGGAAAGCTCTCAGCGGCCGTATGGGTACCAGAGGCCGTTATTATGCTCTGGATGGTTTCCCAGCGGTTCTAGACTGGTCAGATACACATAATTTCATGGAAATAAAACCCTCGCCTCCTGGGCCGACTGCAGGAGCACGTGATCAAATACTGCATTTGGAGAGGCTGTGCTCAGCTGATAACGACTGATTAACCAAATACGGCAATAATGTACCCCCCCCCCCCCCCTCCCTCTAACTCAACAACCACTTCACTTTCCACCTTGAGGCATATATTTCCTGAATCAGAATTGAAAACAGTCTCAGAATTTGACTACATTGAAAAATTCTTGACTTTGATCCCCCTTGCGTGACCGTGACGGTTCTGGAGAAGCATTGTTTGATCCCATCACGGCGCCAATGGGGATTGCATCTGTTTGCGATCAGCGGCTTCCCGCGCCTCTTTCCTTTGTCTTTCCCCACCACCGACGTCTATAGCTAGTCTCGCATTCCGTCAATGAAGTGCGCGTTCTTGGAAACCTCAGGCTGTCTTGCTCTCGTGTCGATCTCTTGCTTTCTACGATGACGACGATGGTCCCTCTCCACGCGCTCCCGCCGACGCCAGTCAGCGAATGGACCAAGAACGAGAACGATGTCCTCGGTGTACATGCTACACGCCACACACTCCATGCACACCCCGGCCCCACCGTCCCCGGTACATTCTCCGGATGGGCATTGATAACCAGGATACGCTCCTCGCCAGCGCGCATTGCCCACGCTTGCAACCGCCAAGGCATACCTCTCGCGTACCTATGTGGGTCTATCCTATCAAGCTGTTTGTCGGCATTCCCGGCCCCGCCATCATCGGTGTATTCCCTCTACATCTCGAATCAGATCTAGAGGCAACTCGTACGGACAATGTAGACCAAGTGCCGCAGTCGTACACGCCCATGCTTACCACCGCCCAAACCTCCCCCAAACCATCGCCGCGTACCTACTTGCGTCTATCCTTAAGCTGTTTGTGACTCAACTTCCTCAACTCATCTCCCACTGAATCAGAATCATCCTCTACATCCTCTACATCCGCATCCGAATCATCCCTCCCCCGCTACCAACAGCGCGCACATTCCTCCGTCATCTTTCCTTCTCTCTGTTCACCCCTCCTCCTCCTTCTGCACCCCCCGCATCCTCGCACCTGCTCAGTCGTACCGTTGCGCGCGAGTCCCCAACGACGTCCGCGCCGTCGTCGAATGCCGATTCGGCCGCCCCGGTGAGGTGGATCTAGCCACCCCGAAGCTCGCATGTGCGGCCGAGTCGTCGCGCTCCGCGGCCTCCAAGTCGTCTCAGGGCATCCAAGGTGAGTCAAGATTCGACGAGCACGACCTCAGGCCCGCGCTCGACCCTCGTGCACGGGCGGTGGGCGCGCGTGGACGAGTCGTGGAGCCCCGCGCTCTCCTCGTAGGATCCTACGCCCGCATGCGCAATCTCGACCTATGTATTCATACAGTATCCGGCTAGGGTGCCTACAATATCAATTACTCTACAAAACTCACCTATGTCTACGTCTACGTCTAGGTCTACGTCGACTCGTCGCCGGCGTGCATCCGCTCCTTGAGCTTGAGTCGCTGAATCAGTTCAATTTCGACCTCGGTTTCGGCTTCTTGCCCTCCCCGTCCCGTCTGCGTCTGCGTCGTTGTCCCGCAGAGGACGAGCGTCCCCGTATGCGTCTCCCACGCTGCACACCCCCCCACGCGCCTGTGCCCGGAGGTAGGAGCCGTGGGCACGCTGTCCTGGACCTGCAGGCTCCGTTTGTCCCACGGCCAGGACCTCGGCACCCTCTGCTTCTGCTCACCCTCGACGAATTCAGCGCACGCCCATACTGTATCCCTCTCCGGCTGCACGTGCGGCGGCCGGCTTTATATCTTATCTTATCATCATCTAAGCCAACACGACTTTTAATTTGTCTCCCCGCGGCGCGTTTCGCGTTGATGGATCAGGATATTCCTCCAAGTATTTTTCAGCTGCACCGGATCCGGATGTTAGAAGTTGGCTGGAACTCAAAACGCCCGACTCCAATTCAATATACGTATTCAGCATCCGACGTGTCGCCATCCGAGATGCACACCAACACGTACACGCTCGTGATAGCGCATTGTCGAACCATCGAAATCCGAAGCCGTATGATACTATCCTTATTTCAACGGACGCTACATCACCGCACCCCAGTCGATCCTTAAAATTTCAACCGGATACGATACGCACGCGATACGACACGGTACGGACGCTACAATCCATAATTACGCATTTATTAATATCACTTGCGCGCTTCTTTTGCAGATATTGTTTGATACAGTGGAGGTCAAACGTAGTATACACATTTAACTGACTGTTTGTACCGCGTCTGAATGCCAACAAAAAAAATGTGAAGGTAAAACAGAAAACGATATGTACTGCTGTGGGAGATAAAATGGGAGACAGAATTTCAATATGCCGGTGGTCGTCCTTAACAGCATCGAACTGCCATGCACCTAGTCTCAGTACATAAAACGTACTGAGAAAACCGCCGAGCATAAGAAGCGCCCATAATTAGGAACCGTAATCAGGGAAACACCCTTGATCATGATCCTCCAGGGTTGGTCGAAACCCTCGTTACGGTTCTGACATGATCTGCGATGCCGCGCCAAAACAAAGACGACCAAACATCAACCAAAATTAAATAGACAGCCCGAAGGCGGAATGGCTCGTCGGGCCGGAGCACGTGGGATTCCTTTGCACGTAAACGTCGGCGACCCATCCTCAAGCAACACACATGTCAAAGTTTGAAAGTTCGAATTGTTCGTGCAGTATCCAAGCATATCCACAGAAAATCGAAGGTAAGTTTGGCCAGTATCGGAGTGGCTTCCCTCTTTGCCATGTAGAACTGAAAGTCAAACGAGTGGTTAGAGGCCAATGGAGGTGCACGTCGAGTGAATACAGAAGACTACGCCGGCGCCCCGGTCCGAAGCAGTCATCGGGTAAATGATGGCGGAAAGACAAGGCCCGGTCGCGACAGCGGCGCGTTACGGTCACCGTCCTAATATGCCAGAACGACCCTGAAGAATGTCACCATCCCTGAATATTAATGCTCCCTTGACTGTGGAATCTTGGCATCCGCTCGATATTATCACAGAATGTCACAGAATTGCATGCGCAGTCTCCGTTGAAATCTTGGCACGATCTGCGCCTGCACCCGTTCCCTTGGGACAAGATCCTTGGGCCACCTCCAGCACCCAACGCCTGTGGTACTTTTCAATTGCAAAAAGTCGACTGACTTCTTGATCAACCACCTTCGTGGCCGTGGCCGTACCGGTGTTCTTAGTGTTTTTCTCTTTTCAAGTCGCCTCAGGTTCCTAACCAGAGGATCGCACACCCCGGAAGATGCATATGATTCAATTTCGTTATCAGTCCATGCCTCCACGGACTTCCATGTCAAAATCAGGAGATATATCCGCAATATATCCAAGTCGACGGGGGTATACAAGCCGTCGGAGGTCATTGATCCAGGAAATAAGTTTCGCGACCGTCACAGTGGATCAACACATCGCCCAGTCCAAGCCCAGCAATTTAATTCCGAGATGGCCGCACAAATCTATTGCACGAAGGGCCATACGAAGGTCATACTTCAGTAAGATGGCTGGATCACTAATCTGGTTCCGTCGGAAGATACCTCTGATGGCGGCTGTCGAGTGCTCAGTGGTCACCATATCTGGACGAGTTTATCCCTGAATCTTTTCTAGTGGCTTCATCTTGGCGACAACGCGAATTCATACTATTAACATAGGCAAGGATTGAATCTCCTTGTCCTCCTTGGCTTACGTCGCGAGGGCACCGCACCACGAGGGAGCGCAGATCTGGTCGTTTACACCAAGGTTAGCCAAGGTTTGCACGACTTCTAAAATCGCACGTGTCTTTTAATCCCCGCTCCTTAAAAGCCGGGCCCAGATTCTTCATCCTTACAACAGGCTCGGTCCAGTTGCTGATTCCCTTCACTCCCCGCGCCCCTTCACCCTGTGCTTTCTTTTTACGCTCCAGCTTCTTCTGGCAGGATATTTTGGATTGTTCATAACCCTCATTCACATACAACTTTGAAAATGCCCCGTTTTTCTGCCTCCCTGCTCCTTGCCGTCCTGGTGGCGTCCGCATTCACCGCATCTGCGGCCCCGGGCTCAACCGCGCTACGGCTCTCCACTCATGCTCTAGCGCGCGCTGCATATGTCATGCCCCGCGCTGAGGAAGGCGAGCCCGACGGTAGCGAGAAGGCTGGCGGCGAAGGCGAGGGTGTGGGCGGCGAAGGCGAAGGTGGCGCCCAGGGAGGCGAGGGTACTGAGGGTGGCGAAGGTGAAGGTGCCGCCCCGGGAGGCGAGGGTGCTGAGGGTGGCGAAGGCGAGGGTGGCGCCCCGGGTGGCGAGGGTGCTGAGGGTGGCAAAGGCGAGGGTGAAGCCGAGGACGGTGAGGGCGAGGGAAATGCCGGCTTCCAGTTAGCAGTAAGACACTCCCTCCCATTCTCCCTCAAGTTGAACTATGCTCACAACCCGCGCTCAGTGCGATGTCGGCGGTGTCGCCGGGGGCTTGGTCACGTCCGGCATCTCACTGCTCAGCGAAATCCAGGGGTGCGTGAATTTCTTCCCCTTCATCCTTCCTTGTATCCCACTCCGTTGTTGTCTCTGAAACTCATGTCACCTTCCTTCCAGTGGCGAGCTCGAGGAGAGCGTCAAAGCCCAGTTGGAAGCCCTGACGGTGCGCTGAGGCGACTTACCGCCCATCTGAAGTTGCTGACGATTTCGGGACAGGTTATCTTGAAGGCGTCGGACGAGGTTGGCCAGCAGGTGCTTCAAGCGTGCAAGGACGCTGGGTTGATCAAGGGCGGCGAGGTCGAAAGTGAGAGCGGCGGTGAGGGCGCCGAGGGCGAGGCCAAAGCGGAAAACGGGGCTGCCCGCATAGCCTTGGTTGGCTCCTCCTCCACCCCGACCACCCCTGGCGGCACGCAGGCGGCCACCATCGTCAACAACGCCGTCGCCCAGGCGAACGCCATCCTTGCCGCTCCCGCTCCTGCTGTGCAAGCGAGCAATGTCGCTAGTAGCACCACCGCACAGGCGACCACCATCCTCAGCAACGCCGCCGCAAAGTCTACGCAAGCTAGCAGGTACGTAAACTCCCAACTTACCGCGTCGGTCATTTTTTCTTACCATTATCGCATTGCAGAGCTGGTTCCTTATTCCTTGCGCCGGTTGTTTACTGGCTCCTTACGGCTGTTGTTCTCTAGCGGAGCACCGCTGCTGAGATATTAGATGATTATTGGACTGGACTTTGCCTGCGACTTTGGTGTCGGACTGTACCTTTAGTATCACTTGTTTTTCAATGCTGTTTCATTTAAAATTGTCGTTGGTTGTAGCCGTATGGCACATATAGTGCCCAATAATTATAATAGAACATGAGTTGAAATGATAAAATAACTTGCGAGATAACAACGTATTAGGCCAATAACTTCCAAATGACGGCTTGGTGAGGAAAATTATTGAAATGACACAAGGAATGAGAAAAAGTTGAAATGCAACTCGCAAAAAAACACTTTCGAAATTAAACAAGAAAGAAAACAATTGAGATGACTTGTGTCCGGGATTAAAATGCGGGAAGGTTGGTTCAGTTTAGTTGAATCGTCCTCACACACAGGGACTCAGCACAACAATGGATCTGTTCATGCGTTCCTCGTGGAATGCCATAGGCTCAGTGCCGATATAGTGGCGGTAGAATACAATGGAAACCACCTGAAGAGAGTGAAGATTGCTCAAGGAGTCAAGTTTGGGCAGTAATGGAGCCAGGGAAAGAAAAAGAGGTTTGTCGAGGTAGGTCTACAGACGTCGGCCAACATAGACCAACATAGACCCACCTATACCAAGGTGTGACTATGTCACATAGCCCGCCAAAGACCCGGCTCGCCCCGATTGGGGCTATGTGGCCTAGACCGGGTCGGTCTAACCGGATAGCCCGCAAACGGCAGACCTAAGCAGACTGGGTTTATTTAGGGCCGGAACGCAGTGAGCATCATGACATTACTTCCTGTCGGAGGAAGGTGGGTCGTACTTTGGATACAAGTGGGTTTTCTCAAAACCATTCTAAAGTCGTGTTTTTTGTTCGTGCTTTCGGGGCATATGAGATGGTATATCGCCCATATCCGTGGTCCCGATTTCTTTGCGGCGAACGCCACTGGACAGGAAACCGCTAAACTGCCCAAATTTCGACATTATCTGACTTCAGCCGGGGTCAGTCATTCTCAAACCTCAGTTTTTTTCTCGGCGGTGTCGATGACTTGTTTGTTGCCTTGGAGCAATGGTTCAAGCTTTCCCCGATCAGCAAGTACGTTACCCTCTAAGCCAAGGGCATGTTATATTGTCGCCTCAGACGTTACCCGTCCTTTCACGGCTCAAGTTTTTGAGACAGGTTATCAATATTGCGGTACAAATATCAGACTGAGTGGATTTCCGATAAGGAATCATCAAGTCTTCCCTACATGAGCCACTTAAAATCGGAGAGGCGGGACGTGGAAACGCTCCTGCAGAACAATATAGCTAAGCACCATCATCAAGATTCGAGCCCTGGGATCAAGGCCGCCGTGAGGCGGGAATGTTGGCGACTCCAGGTATTCCTCCAGCTGATCTTTAATGCCAGACCAGCCGATAAACCCGAGACGTTCGACCTTCTCCTGAGTGATGCGGGCTTTGAGATGCTTTTGAAGAGGTAAAAGCGTATTCGGGACGGCGGGTGGACCAGATGGAGGCGGATTAAAATGGACCTTCTTGCGATGATAGACCTCCTCAGTGATGAACGGCTTGGCTGCCTCCCGCAGGATCCATTTTTCGACAAGCGTCCATTCATTTGACTCATTTTCGTGAACCGGCATGATTTTCAAAGACCTGCAGCAAAATTGATCAAACATGCCCTCAACAGACTGGAGCCAATGTCGGTCACGCACGGAGGCAGATTTTGCACATATTCAACAAGGTGATGATCCAAGAATGGTGGACGACTTTCAAGGGAATTTGCCATGTCCGCGCGATCTCCCGCCGTGCTGAGGATCATCCTACCGAGAAGAGTCTTGGTGATGACATACTTTTTTGCAGTGAGAAACTTCCAGGATCAGAGCTTCAGAGACGTACCAGGGAGACATTCAAACTGTGCCATTTCCCCATCACAGAATTATGACGGACGATCGGCTCAATACCTTCCTCGGCGCACCGCACGAAGTCGGATCCACCGGTGTGTTCGAGTACTTCGGACAGGAAAGTATCAGCATTCTTGGCGAGCAGGCTCATGGGTGCGACATGTGAGGTAGTCCTTAGGAGGGGACGCGGGGCGTTGAACTTGGAAGCAGCCTTTTCACCGACCGATGCAAAGAGAGGTCCAGCGACCACCGCGTACTTGGCTGATATGGCAAGACGTTCGGCTTCGGACGGCAGCAGTATTCCCAAAGCTTCGCCAGCAGGGTCTGCATCGCGGAGGTAGTCGGGCACGAAAAACGCGTAGCCACCAAATATTTCATCCGACCCTTCGCCAGAAAGAACTACCTGCCGAAGCGATGCTCAGCTCCTCATTAATGGAAGGGTATTAAAGAAAATACCTTGTACCCCGCCTCATGGACAGCCTTGGATAAAAGCATCTTCCCTGCAGCGTGGAAAGTTACATTGGGCTGCTCAGAGTGCCAAATGCTCTGTTCAAGAACGTCGACTAGGGCGGCTTCGGTAGCGCTGACCATGTGGATTTCGGCCCCAATGTGGGCAGCCGCGCGAGCTGCGAGTGGCGATTCGTCCGTGGTGGGATCGTCTATTGAAATCAAATTAATACCTAGAACATACTATTTCCAGGACCTGGTCGTGAGCTCACCGACATACGCCAACGTGAACGTTGTCAACTTCGCTGCCGGATCCTGTTCTCTGAGCAGCTGCGTAGCAATCCCCGCGACAGCAGAGCTGTCGATCCCACCGCTGAGATACACGGCCAGCGGCACATCTGACCGAAGTCGCAGCCGGACGGATTCCACGAGGAGGTCCCGCACTGTCAAAATCATGTCATCCATCGTTGCACTCGGCACAACGGTCGGAGCCGGGAAGCTGATATCCCAGTATGAACGTGTCTCAATCTGTCCGGTTGCCCGACAGATGGCCAAGTATCCGGGAGGCAGCTGGATTCATTCGTATCATATCGTTCAGGAGGCAGGAAAATAAATTCCTACCTTCTGAACGCCTTTGAAAACCGTGCGCTCGCCGCCGAAATCACCGCTATGCACGATACTGTCGATATCCCACTCCGCCTGCCAGTCCAGCCCCATGAATGCTTTCATCTCGCTGGCGAACATGATGCAACCTTTGAACGTGGTGTAGTAGAGCGGTTTAATGCCGAATCTGTCCCGCGCGGCGAACAGGAGTCGACGCTTGAGATCGTACAGGACAAACGCAAATTCGCCGCGCAGATTAAGCAGCAGATTGAACCGATCTCGCTTGTATCTGTTACACCGTTCCACGTCAACTCACGTTGGTTCTGAATGTAATTTAAGTTTTTGCTTACAATTGAACCACCAACTCAGAGTCAGATTGGGTCTTGAACGAATATCCCTGGCTGTGTAACTCCGCGCGGAGACGGTCATTGTCGTAAATCTCGCCAGTTACAACACAGTGCACGAGTTCATCCTCGTCGGAGAGGGGCTGCTGGCCTGTTGGAACATCGATTATCGAGAGCCTGGCATGACCCAACCCTAGAAGGAGACACATAAGAGTCTGTGTGGTAAATATAAACAATTAATTTTCTGCGAACTGACCAACACGAGCATCCGGCGACACATAGACACCATTGGAGTCGGGTCCGCGGTGCTTGATGAGCTCGAGGGAAGCATTGAGCTTGTTCCTCAGGTTGTGAGCGGACAGAGGATCGACTGAGTCCGAATAAAATGCAGATATGAGACCACACATCGGATTGGTGAAGGGGGACGAAATTCCTCTCCTTTTTATGGGTTATCTGATACAGCGATCACACCTCCTGATATCGTTATCATATCAGATAAGATTGTTATCAGCCTGCCGAGCGTATGTGTCCTGTTGAACATCCTGAGCCGAAACGATCCTGAGAGTAAAATGTCGTCTGATACAACGATCACACCTCCTGATATCGTTATCATATCAGATAAGATTGTTATCAGCCTGCCGAGCGTACGTGTCCTGTTGAACATCCTGAGCCGAAACGATCCTGAGAGTAAAATGTCGTCTACCAGGATGCGATTGGGCCCGGAATAATAGGATTCGCGAGGTCCAGAACCTGCAAATGATCGAAAGGGAAAAACGGAAACGAAATTGGCGTCATGGAGTGACAGCGGTTACAAGGATGGAACAGCTAAAGCGGAGCAGGGCAATTGACTTGAGGCCTGACAGAACATCGTCCTTACAAATTTCCATCACGTTTAAATTTGCCGAAAGCTAATGCACAATACAATGAATCGGAATGAATACGACATCCCACACTTATTATATTGTTTATGACTCAGCGAATTTGTTCCACGTCGGAGTGTATACGTATCTCGTCTGCAACCACATATTGTCCACATAACGAAGCCGACGACAGGGAGAACAACCATCGCCAGGTTAGTTCAACTGTGGTAGAAAGGGCCACAAGGAAGCCCGGCCTGGCGGCGCGCATAGGCGCAAGACTCAAGAGATGAGATTGCTGAATCGATCTGGCCTGTATTCGGGAGATACTTTGATTTAATTGGATTTGATTGGTTACAGACAGAGAGGTAGAATAAGAATACAGTGTCGTTGGTGTGGTGCTACAGCATGTTATCGTGTTGTGTACCTGGGGCTCATGCATGCAGATGCTTTCTATAATCTGAGGAGGATTCGGAATGGATCAGGAGTCCGGAATCGTTGGCCTGAACCGGAGACGTACAAGACTTCCGCGGTGTGAGGAGGGTGGGATCTGCCCTGCACCGGTGTAGTTGGGGACCGCTGAGTGACCGAATTTGTGCGGTAACAAAATGGGGATAATAGGCAGGATTTGAACCTGTCAGTCCGTGGTGCCAGGTGGCGTTTGTATTTGATTCTAAGCACGCGCGTGCATGCGCTCCGAGCACACAGCAGTCAAACCGGAGGAGAATCCTCAATCTTCTTCATCCGGTTCTCTGGCGCGGGGTTCAAGGTTCGATTTGGGGGTGACAATAGAGTGGGAACAGATTTGAGATGGACTACCGCCAGGACCAGTTGGATGGAAATCCGACAATTTTTGTGCGGAAAATTATAGCTTCTTCGGTGTTCACTCATCCACATGACCAGAACAATCTATTTTATATTGCGACATACCTCTGCAGAGTAATGAAAACTTAATCGGATTTCAATTTTGTGGTATCCTGACAGAAGTGGCAGAGCAAGCATTTCCTGATGCTTTGTTGGCACCGGCATTGATTGAACTGCAAACACCTGAGTGTACTGGGCTAGCACCGGACAGGCCAACCCGCATTTGAAGGTGTCCCGCTTGCACAGCACTCCTATGACTTCGGCAGAGTCTATATGAATTTCGATTAATCAATCGGTGTCTTAAAGGGGAATCAGGTTTAATCCTTGATTGATGAAATCGCTCAAGGGGCGCAAGGAGCAGGGGACGGCAGGGAGCACTGGTGCTTGAATCTGTTCGATCAGATTATGAACATGGTCGGTTTAATCGGTGTGGAAGTGCGACTCGACACGCTCGTCGCGTTCGGGCTTTGGACTGGTTGGCAGTGGAAAAATTCCGGGCCACGCACAAGATACCTTTTATTGAGCTTTTCTACATCTCTACGCATTGTTACACTGACCTACTTTGATTCTACACAGACATTTCATTTTTTCCTCTACGTACTGCCAATGCGAAGAGTTGAGCCCGAGTCTTCGGCCTTCTCAGACTACGCCTAGGATCGAGCTGGCCGTGGCTTGGGCAACCACGCGTCAACGGCTTTGCGGGGAGACGTGCTCCCGCTATGACGTCTTTGCGTAGTTTCCGGATTGCTTGTTTAGCGAAGGTTTTACATTAGCTGAGGCTTCACAACGGACTCAATTACATACGGGGATTGTGTTATTTGTTTGTACCGGACTCATCGTTACGTTACCTTCTTTTTGTCTCTTACCACCTCAATCTACACATTCATTCGGATTTCTTGCATCTGACCCCGGAGATTCATCCCAAACTGAAAATATTCGGCAGGCAGCATCAACATCCCTCGGTGAATTTTCTTCTGATTTCTGTTGGTGGCGCGAAATTTGGCAAATCAATTCTTTGGCTTCCAATATGTTGTGTCGCTGAGCTAGTCTGGGGCGGCTCCGAATCCGATCTTCTACCGCCATGATCCAAACCCGCCACTGGATTTTCGTCTCTCTACCAACGCCCCTCGATTCCTGGGTGTGTTCGTCGTCTATGGCTTTTCCTTCGTTCGGACCGCGTTCTGTTTTTCTTTATCAGTCCCTGGAGTTTTCCGGGCGCTGAACGATAATGTTCGTCTACGGAGGCGGTAAGCTTTATCTCCCCTGAATGATGTAATCTAAGATGGAATATTACAAGACAGAGATATACACTGCATTCAGGGACCCCGTCGACGCAGCCTGCAAGACACGTGTCGATCCGTGCAGACCCTGGGAAACATCGCCTCTCAACGTCGGATCTGCAGAGTCTGCACGACATGGGTCGATGTCCTGCCAACGGTGCGTCTGCAAGGGTGTGCCGACCCCCATCCGCACAGGTTGCCAGACCCGGGTCAACGCCACCGTCCCTCCTTTTCTTAGACCATAACAGACCATAACCCGCTTCAGAGCTTCCTTACCGATGCTTCCTAGCAACCATTGTAACGTAAAATGACGGCAAAGCCCGAAACGAGGCAAATTTGCGCGGTTTTCCATGTTTTGGCCACCACAACTTCGGTCGGCGTATGCCAGAAAAATGCTGTAGAGACTGACCAGATATTTTAGCCATTCCAGGGCCTTCAATAATTATTTTTTGACCACTGACCTGTCCGGGACATGCGTATTTCGGAGTTACTGCTTGACAGTGGGAAAAAAGCTGTGTTTCGTGACGGCGTTTCGTCGTGTGCTATTGGATTGGCCTGGACCATGATAGGCCAGCTTGGAATGCTCTGCAGGAATCACTTACTCTGGCACGCGCTAAAAAGATCTCCTGGGTGAATGATCTACGGATTATCCTCTCTCGCCTCTATGTGCCGGTGGAACTTGACATTTCGGGACCACTGGAAATTTCGCTGATTGAGGAGACAATGAAACCGGTTAAACTTTCGATGGAGGCGTGGATTGATAACGAGATAGAGACATCATCGCGCACCAAAGATTTGCTGACGGGCCGGCTTGAACTCGACAGTGACACTGGAAAATTGGTCAAGAAATCACTTGATTTCCGGCACTATCTACGCCTCAAGACTACGGACCATCGTCGCGCATTGACACGTATGGTGCTATCGGGCCATAGTCTGGCCGTGGAACGTCGGAGATGGAAGGAGAGAGGCAAACCCGTGGTTCCAAGAGAATGGCGCAAATGCAGGTTCTGCGAAGAGTCCATCGAGGATCCGGCCCATGCCATGTTTATCTGTGACCACCCAGAGCTGAACAAAGTACGAGAAGTCTTTCTCAAAGACCTGTATCAAAAAATTCCGGAACTTGAGGATGCATTCACCGATCCCATGACCTTCTTCAAGGCCGTACTTTCTAAAAGGGAGGCCACTCCGTTCCTGGGGAAACTGGCCTTCAATGTGCTCAAAATTTATGATGGCACACCCATGCTGTTACTGGAACCATCAGCAGCCTAGGCAAGACACAACAAGTTGGACCCTATATACCTGCGCTGGCGCTCTGTGACTTTTGGTTCCCCTTTATCTCTGGCTGTTTTTCAGCTTGGTTTCGCCTCTTTGGAGGCAAACCTGAGCCTGTGGCTCTCCCCAAAAGTCCTTGGGTCTACTCCTTTGGAGGCAGATGGTATGCATGCTCTTGCAAAGGGAAAGCCATATGACAGCTTTCGGTGGACTGGTGGACACCGGGGATTTTTACCTGGGAGGAGAGAACTCCTCCCGTACACTTGCGTACTCCGCTTGTGGTCAGGTCCCACGAGGTTTTAACCGGAGGTCCAGCCATTCAAACGGCCAGCCAGTCCCCCGATTGCCAGCGTCTTGTATGTTCGACCCCCTGGAATGGAGTTGTGCTCGGTTGGCATCTTGTAGGATTCTGTAAGGATAACCACCCGTACAGTACTACATGTTTGTCTTCCGTAAACTCGCTGTGCAGCTTGTGGACCGCGCGAGTATAATATACCCCCCCCCCGTCGTGTGAGCGCAATGATAACGAGATTGCCCTGTTGGGCGGCTCTCAATCAATGCCTTAGACGAGTCCTTGACACCCTAGGTACGCTCCGAGAGCGTCCCCAAATATTGACAGAGGTCGGCATGCCATGCAGACATCCAGGTCTGTAGACATGTGCAGACCGGGGTCGTGCATTGCCTGTGCAGACGACCCCCCTGAACGCAGTGATACAAAGCGACTCGTGGAGGTGTTCCCACCTATATATATAAGCGCCACGAAGGCTGTGAATGTCGGATAGGCTGCGTGCGCGCGCTCAACAGCTTTTTGAGCAGCTCTCTTCATCCCCTACGACCCCCGCTTTCGAAATCCCCACCAATGGCCGAGGTGACTGCAGGACTCCTCTAAATCTAGGTAGGAGACAATATTAACCTGAGCAGCCAACGTGAAATATCCCCACCCTCACACACCGTCCAAGATCGCAAGAATGACCGAGATTTTGCCACTTGGGAATGCAGTTGAGCTGAATCCATACTCTACGCCTCTCCCAACCGGGGTCCCACAAGTCTTATCGGTACCATTCCCGTGTTGCGCAAATTACAATCTGTCGGATCTGCGACTTGTTCTAAAAGTAGTTAGAGTTCTGGATGATTTCGATACAGCCAGATCGCGTGCAAAAGTCCTGTGCCATCGATTGACAGATCCTGTTCATCTGCATGGTGTGCGCGGGGCAGTGAATGTTGAAGCGACAAGAGCATAAGGAACACAGAGCCCACAAGACCAAGTGAAACCTGATATGTGTGACGATCAGTTTGCTGCCGCGAGAACAACCATTTACCGCAATTATGTTCAGCTGTGGGTTCGTTAGATAAGAACTGCTTCTTTTGGCATCGAGGAAACTTACATCCACTCGGATTTTTATGGAGTGTTCGGTCGCCCTGGTATCTCCACCAGGAAGCAACAGGACAGGATTTTCAACTTCACTAAGGCGGTAGTCCAAGACGGTTGTGTTGTCTTGTTGCAGGATGTCGGACAGCTGTACTTGGTATGTCGGAACGATGTGTCCGACTTTTAGAATGGGGCACTTGAGAATTGACAACATGAGTCGACTGCGGTGGAAACTCACTCGTCCAGAACATGGTAGCAACCAGCTCCGACAAGGCATTCTCCAGGTCGTGTAGGGTCACGGCTCTCGGGACGGATGTCTGATTAGCGGGATGCAAATTGACACGCGTCGACCGAAGCAAACCCACAAAGGTCCTTCCAGAACTCACGTTCCATCGGGAATCTTCTTTCCTGAAATCGGCCGTGAGGTCTTCCAGAAACTCGCATGTGATATTGAACCCCGTGGCGCCGACAGTAATGGTCCCAATTGCTGCTTTTGTTTCAGGAACGTCGTACAATGATCCACCCGTTAATCCGATATAGCTGCTTTCATCAACGTAGAGGAGATAATGAAGTGATGCCGGTATATAGCTGTCTGCAGCCCAACTGTACGTATTCAATCGGCATTCACTCAGCCCAGGAAATGAGCTCACGCACACATAGTTAGACAGCTCATCACTTGTATTACCAGCATAGCTGGACATATTTATGGGAGGAAGGCCTTCCGTGTGGACCACGGAGATACTGGTTGAATTAAATGTTTCCCAAGAGAATAATCCGGGAGTTGTGATGTGCAGCACGAGGACAGTTCCGAGATATAGAAACACCGAAAGAATGCCAGTGATCGATGCACGGATGGCCTTCTGATGCCAGAGATGAAGGTAGGTAGGTAGGTAGGTAGGATTACACGGCGCGGTCCCACTCAGGAACGCCGGTTTGAGGAAGTATCCGGGTGTACTAGGCTAATAGTGTCCACCTTCGTCCCTCACTTCTAGAAATCTCTCGAGCCGAGCTCACGCACCCGGTGCCCCGTCACGCTGTAGAACCCGTTCAACTCCCAGAAGCAAAACCCAACCCAGAAACCCGCAATATCCTTCAACCAGCGACTGTTTGAGCCCTAAACATGGCACATCTGTCTGTTAATTCACATTAGTTTCCGTACCCCATTTTGTTTCCGTTTGTCTGTGTTCGGACGGCTCGTGGGGAGGATAACTTGTGGGGGATCAGATGGCGTGGGCATGGTAGTAGCATATAGGAAAGATGTGCGTGTCTTTGGGCCGAATTAAACATAAACCAAATGATTGTCTGTGGGGATGCACCATATTAATTAATATTGGCCGTCACTAGTGAGGAAACCAAGAGGTGTGCAGTGGTCCTAAATGCGGACCCAATCCTAGCCATGCAGCGGTACTGTCGTGGGTGGCGGTCAATGATTGTACGGAGACGAGACTGCGTCTCATAGAAAGTTTCTGAGTCACAAAAACCATCGCTGCGAGATAAACCTGTTTCGTATCCGTAAACGAAGGGTATGAGGCAACACGAAAAACCGCACCGTCCTGAACGTTTGTGTAACTGCGGTGATGAGGAAGGAAACCATGGTCTGGTATGTCAATCCAAAGACGACCCGATGCTCAAGTCTCCTGAACCAACGGGTACAAGAGCAACATGTACGACGACCAGTGTGGAGTGGAAGCACAAAGACAAGAGGCGCAGGGACTTTGCTGATTTCATTGTGAATATGTTCCGTCCTGCGCCAGAGGAATCAATAGGTGTTTCCGAGCACACATGACGACGGCAGATACCCTTGCGCGACCAGCGAAACGTTGCTGAATCAACGAGAGGCGCTTCACAGTCCTCTGAGGCTGAGGTTGCCTTCGTGTTCTCGTCGGCGTCGTGCAGCAGCCCCTTGTGAGATGTGGAACGAGATGGGTGGCGAGACATGGGAGGCAGATGGAAAACGAGGGCACTACGCCGGCGGGCTTTTATCCTTGGCTATTACTGGCGGCCCGTATCCACTGGTGTAGATAGCACTCCGTTCTTCCCATGAAAGTGGAGCCGGTCGCCTTATGAGAAGTTCACAGAAGATGAGCACGACGATTGGCGCCAGGTCAGGGGCCGTAGCAACTGTGAGTGGTTGCCATCGATCGAGTTCCGTTGCATTTAAAAATCGTCCAAAGGTGGGATCATATCCCCCGCTAAGGGAGGATTCCATGGGAGCAGTCGGTGTACCAACCAGCCCACCTTCTATCTCCCGAGATGTGATTTTGTAACCCAAGATCGGAATTAGCAGATTGTCGTCCAGTTCTCGTGATCCAAGCAGTGTTCCGTCATTGCTCGTTTGAATCTTGGAGCAGAGCCTCCAATTCAATTCGATTCGAAAAGCCAATTAACGCTGTAGTACATCGGGAAAGCACAAGCTGTGACCATGTGGCACGGGCGGAATAGATAGCCACCGGGATAATCAGCCCAAGCTTTGGTTCAGGAGCTTCAATATCTCCCAATTGTTACTTGCATGCTGGAAGGAAGAAATGAGCACTCAAAAAGGCCTGAGGATTGCCTGTCAAAGGAACGGGTCAAGCACAGCACACCCATTGAAGCCTCACAGAAGACTTCGCTTTCCCCGCCACAAACAAGGTAACGACTCCCGGGACAACTTCGCACGGCTCATGCAGTCAGCCCGGCGCCTTCAGGTGAAGCTCTCGATGCACCTTGGACCCTCACGCACCTCCAAATCTGCCAGTAACACCGCCGCTGTTCCTCATATGCGCAAATACTTCAAGGGCATGCACCCGACACCGACAATGAGTCTAGCACCCACCGGCATGGGACACCGCCCGCTGCTCCTCTGCAACCACTGCAGCACTCGCTCATCAGTGAACCACCAGCGCCTCAACCCTTCCATCCCCTCGCCTCCGTGTCAAGGGGAGAAAGAAGAGGAAGCACACGTAGACGTGGCGATGCAGTTGTAATGCATCAAGTCAAGAACGGACCGGGCAATCCGGTTTCTTCTTTCCATCATCCCACTCGAGCCTCGCCGTATTCATTTTCTTCCACGTACCGAGTTGGGTGACTGTCGACCGCCGGCGTAGAACATGCGAGTATAACTATAAGTGAAATCCCCGACCAAAGAAAAGAAAAACCAAGATCAAGCGAACACGGAGGCCTGGCCTGAGAGTTCAAGTCAAAACCTCCCGTCGAGATCTTCAACAGCGTCTTCGCGTCTTCGTAGGTGCGTTATAATCATTAACCTGAGGATGTCAATGTAGGCAGGTAGGTTCTTTCCTGTTCTTGATGTGCCTGAACCGCACTAGTACTGATCACGATTCAGCACCATGATCCTAGCTATAGCTAGTACCAGCCAATGCCATAGTACCGTCGTACTCGAGGATTTTTATCTTTAGATCTCCAGCCAGCCTTCCGACTTTGCGCCGGGTAGTCAGTCTGATCTCTCAGTTCAAACTTTGAAACTCCAACTCCCTGTCGTGGCGCCAGCGCGCATTCATCCTTCTTCATCCGTCCTCATCTCGCATCGCACACACCAACTACAAACGCAAGTCAAACTACGTCCGTCCATTCATTCCATTCACTTGCACGAAAGTGGTACGAGGGAGGGGCTCGTTCGACTCGAGCCTCAGGCATAAATCGGGGCGTTCTTTCGTCCACATGAAATCTTTCTTTCATACGATTACGATTGCCGATGTGAAATGAAAGTCACTCGTTCGAGGCGAGCCTGCGCTGTTATGTTCTCAATATGTCGCCAGGGGCAGGGATGAAATGGGAGAGATGGTACATGCATGTTGCTTGATGAGGGCTGGTCAATTGTGACTGAACTATCTTATTCTTGACCAGCGAGCTCACTCGGGGTTTTTTTTTTTTTTTTTGAATGCACAGGACCTGGCGGGCCCTGCCTTCCGGGTCCACTTGTGACTTCAAGGATAAATTGAAACACATCGCGTGTATTGAAGATTTCAGACACTTATAAACCGAATGTTAGAATGCATGGGAGTCTGAATCGAGGATTTGATTTTTATTTTACGGTCTTTTCGGGTATTACGCGACGCCACCAATAGAGATGGCCCACACGTGATCGCGACTCAAACTCCGCTCCCCACGTCTCCCGTCTCTCGCGCCGTCTTCGACTCGCTTGCTCCTACTATCCGGCTTTGCCTCGTTATGAGGACACCTCGCATATTCGCTCCACTCACGTGGGTGTGTCGCTGGGAGATCGGTCGCTATTTGAAGATGGAGATGGTGATAGAAATGAAGACCGTGCATGAGCGAGGGACGTGCATCCACGACTCCTCTCATCTCATCTTATGGACTCATTCTCGCGTTTAGACTCGCTCTCTTCTCGCTCTCTCAGGCGCTCGATCTCAGTCAGGCGACTCAGTCTTCAGAGCTTCACACTGAAGCGAACTCCGTGGTGCACGATACGCAGCCTTGCTGTCGACTGGCGACTCTCGATTCGGAGTCCGGGGCGAAGGCGGGTGCACGCGCCGTCTGGATTCCCTTTCTCGAATATCAGCCACTATGCTGGAGCCTCCCCGCATATGACGTGGTCGTTGTCGTCCTCATAAGCACTCGTGTACACGTGGCGCCGCCGCTGTCATTGTCATGCCTGCGCCCCCGCCGGATGTAGTTTGGCGCTCGGGGGCGGGGGCAGTGTGGTGGGGTGGATAGAGGACGCTCGGGGTCGGGGTCGGGGTCGGTGGAGGATGGAGAGGCGCAGCCGAGCCTCGGCGGAAGATAGGGAAGGGGAGGGTGAGACGCCCGCTAGCGAGGTGAGTACGTTCAGTCGTCTCCCGCGTTCGGGTCGACTCTTACGCACGCTCCTTACCTCCCAGTTCCCCATGGCCAGGTCTCGTATTCGGACTCATACTTGGACTCCTCGTGCCCATATACTACTCCGACCCCGAGGAAGGGAAAGCAGGATGCGAGAGAGGTGCGTCCGTCTATATTCCTCGTTCTTTTGTTCCATCACTCATGCTCGCTCAGCCATCACGGATTCTCGCTCGCTCCTTGTTTTATCCCTTCCTGCGTCCTCTTTCCTTTGAGCTGCGCACGCTTTGCTCGTCGTCGTACATTTGCCTTTTCGGCTGACGTGTACGCAGGTGACGGAGATGCAGACGCAGATGCACCGGGTGCTGCTATGCGAGGATGAGCAAGCGGTGCGTGGAGACCCAAAGAGGCTGGTGCAGCTTCGTACCGTGGTCCGTAGGCTCCGGTGTGCGTCTCGGTATAAGACCTGGCTCCGTTCATGCGCGTCATCCACATCTCGCGTGCAGGCGTATATAGCGGCGGGTGGTAGAGGCGCAGGTGTGGTTGTGCGCATGCGGAGGATTCGGTGCGGGAGGGAAGGAAGAGCGGAGATGGTGGACAAGAGACGAAGAGTCGAAGAGGGCTGGGTGAAGGAGTGGTCGAAGAGGGAAATGGTGCTTGTCTGCTGGCGTCCATGGGGATCCTGCGCTCACTCCTTTGCCGCAACCTCCTCGTGGATTAACCGGATCGTGGATCTCATCGCATTGCCTTCGCCCTTCTCAATACGCGGCGTCTACTCGTCGACCGGCGGGCTATTCGTCTTGATTGGCGGGCGTCTATGTGCCTCTACCTGCTTTATCTTCCACTTCCGGCGCTCTGCCCTCTCCCACATTGTGCGATGCTCGTCCGCTGCGCATTGCGCGCGGTCGATACCTGCCCAAGCCCTTGCACGAAGCGGATGATGGAGGAGGGATAGATGGGCACGTCATCGAGACTCTCGTCCTCGCCCTGCGGATTCGGCGTGTGTGTGTATCCGCCACCTTTAGGACCAACTTGCTCTTCCGTCTCTTCCCTTTCGTCGTTCGTGCCTGCATTTGGGAGATGCGCCCATCTCCGCGTCGACGACCTGGACGGGATCATGGTGGCAAGAAGGAGCCTGGCATACACTGCCATCCCTTCTTTGTTTCACCAAGGTACGGGTTTCCTTTCGCCTTTCACAGCCATCGCTCACTCGGGCTTCTTCTCCGCTATGCCTTATCCCTTATCCGGGCGTTCGTCAACTCCGCATCCGGCGTTCGCACTCAGGCATCCGATTTCACATCCATATATGACGTATATCCCATGGTCGGCTTCACTAGGCTCTCTATCCCCACCTCTCGGGCAGAGGCACATGCACGGGGTCCGCACCTTCGACTTCCTCAACGCGCGCACTCATACTGGGCGACGATATGGCGGAGCCGGTGCGCGCGGCTGTAATCATCAGAAAGGAGCGTGCTGGCGCAGGGTGCCATCCACGCGAGTTTATCCAAAGCCGCCCTTCTGCTTTTACCTATCACTACGATTCCATCCTCTCCCCTCGTTCAGATATCCTTCCCATCTGGCTTTCGCTCCTCTACAATCCATTTTGCGGCTTTTTTTTTCAGGCAATTTCCCGATTTGGATGAACCGAAAGCCATTGGCGTCTGGAGTAAACATGCGCAAATAGTCCTCAAAATACTGAATATTTTTTGTGCGGTGGACCCGACGGCTCAGCATCGTTGACGGGTCTTCATCACAACCTCACTCAATTCGAGTGTTTTGGGCATTAGAGCTAAGGAAACACGGCGCACAGAAGGCATCGAAAAGGCATATACGACAATTATGACATTCCTACATCTTATACTTCCGTGCTCAAATCATTCGGCACTGAAGGACCCGATGCCTCTCCGAGCTCTTATCCCGCTATCTCATCGTCTGTGGAAGAAAATTGGAATATGGCTTGCGGGAAACAGGCAAACGTACCAGGCACTTCGTCTGCCGGGTGAAAAGAGTCGAGATTGTTTATGATTTCCTCCACGCGGGACAATAAAAGTTGTGGGTCTGTTGGAGTTAATGTTCCCTGGTACTCTGTGAGAGTGTCTTTGATTATACGACGGGCGAGAGGATTGTCGAGCCACAGGTGGGACTCAATATGAACACGTGTGGAATTTGGGGCATATACATCAAATAGCGACAGATTGACCACTTCTTGAAGTAAAGTTGGGTTCCCGTCGCCCAGTGTACTGAATAAGCGCCGTACACTCGTCGCAAATCTGCTTTGGTGGATTGGATGAACACCGTGTATGCAGAAGCCTGAAGTGCGAGAGAGGGTGTCGGTCGCGTTGTACGGGATCATATCTGTGCGACAGGATTCCAACAATTCGGACACAAGGACAATTCGAGCCTCGTCGATCCGACCAACCACCACGGCATCAAACAATCCCGGTTGACCCATAGCGAGGGATTCGCGGAGTTCATCTATGGGCACTGGTACTGCGGTTTCTGTGGGCAGAATGGGATGCTGCAATCGTTGAAGGTGGTCGTCTATTGGACGGTCAAGTCGAAGGTGCAGGAAAATCTTATGCTTGAGCAGAGCTACCACGGATTGAGAGGCTGGTGAGGAGGGGATACTGTGCACTGCATCACGAATCAACATGCAGACGGGCAAAGTGGGATAAATGGGTTCGTCGTACAGCTCCTCTGACAAATACAGAAGAGACCAAAGAGCCGCTATGGTTGATGTGCTTATTTCCTCAGCGACACGATAATGCAAGGATGGTCCGTTGAGCAGCGTTGCTGGCACACAAGCCCAAAGAAGATCCCCATATTCGCTGAATTGACAAATAAATTCATCTAGCGCATGGGTGGATTTGCGGTGTTGTAGATAGTGAATCACCGAAAGAGGAAGACAACTGGAATTTCTGGTCGGCTGCCAATATTGAAGTGCCAGGACCACAATTTTGTCGAGGAAGCCGAATCTGTTATCTTTCGAATGACGATTAAAGCTCTCCATATGGGTATGAAGACAACTTCACATTTTGGATCCGTCGCTCAACTGGTCGACTCTGCGCAGACCTCTTACCTAGCAGTAACACCTTTGACTGGGATTCCGACCTCAATGGGATAGGCAGCATGAAGGGAATCACTTCTTTGGACATGCTAGACCTGGACGCCATGGTCATCGATTCTCTCTCACTGCAACAGTACCATGCAATATGCTATTGGGATCTATCAAGGCGTGCAGCCATCGCCGTATCCACTGATGTGACAGCGAATCTCGGGGCAATTGCATGTTCTTCGAGCGATCAAAGGATGTTGCGTCTTTGCCGGATGTTGAGGTTGAGTGTGGTGATTGGCATGGACCAGGCGGATGGCTGGATCCAAGCTACATATACTTCGAACATATATATCCCGAGTTTGACCGATCTATATCACAAGTTTGACTGCATCTATCCTATTCACTGCGTTCAGACCCCCCATAGGCACAGGTCTGCCAGATCCTGATAGGCAGATGTGTACGCAGACAAGTGTGCTGACCCTTGCCCATCCATCTGCCCATCCCTGCCGAGGTTGGTCTAGGTATTCCCACTGGATTAGGCACACATAGACTCATGTGGGCCGATGAGCCTAGCTAAGCCTAGTTAGCCAAATTCAAAATCTGACATGGTTTGTACCCATCCAGCCATTCCAACCAACACCAACCTAGACCCAGGTCGGCCAAGGTTGACCAAGGTTGGCCAAGATAGACACACCACTGTCGGCGAAGATCTACCAAGGTGGGCAGGCTTTGCCTCGGTAGGGATGCTAGACCAACGTCGGCTGATGCCTATTAGGGTAGACCAATGTCGGCTTAGGTGGGCAGTCCGTAGGCGGGGATCGGTGAAGGTGGGCACATCTGTGCCTATGGGGGGGTCTGAATGCAGTGATTATAAGGCCTCGAATTTTTTAACTTCTTCCGGCACAGCTAGTGCTGGCAAGGTCTGGTTCAAGAATCGGTTTGAACCTGAATCGAACCGAACTGAACGCGAGGTTCAGGTTCAAGGTTCAACGGATGCTTGAACCGAACGCGGCGTTCAGGTTCTGCGTCCGAAGAAAAAAGGCTTGAAACCTGAACTGAACCGAACCTGAACCAAACATCACGAAATCGACTCCTGTTTGGTCAGTTTTCCAGGGTCTGCCAGGATTTTTACCGCATTTTTACTCCCAGCGGCGAGCCTATTACCGAAGCTCTTCCAGCCGTCCTTTGAGGACACATTAGGGAAAGATCTTGATCGCTGCGGGTTGAATCATTGTTTGCAGAATTGGTCACCCATGGCATTTCTTTATCTGGAGGGTTCGAATCTCTGTTATAGCCGTTTTCAGAAAAGAATACGGGTTTTAATGCAGTGTTGGAGCTTCATTTTTGCTTACCTTCGTTTGACGGTGAGTTTCTCTTCCACTCCACTTCTGTCATAGCTACTCCACATATCTCCACGACGCGACTACGACGACCACTCATACTCAGAAAGACATCCCCGAGGACAGAAACTAGTCATTCATCTATACAACAACTGCCATCGAAAACAAGCTGATATGTAGAAGTAATTGAAGAAGAGACAGAGACGAAGAAACTGAATCGCGTGTCTAAATACATGAGACTTTTGTGGAGTCACAACGTCGCGTATCGCGCGATGACGCCAAAAGCGGAGCGGAACGCTGCGGAAGAGACTCACCGTCAGACAAAGGTAAGCAAAAACGAAGCTCCAACACTGCATCAAAACTCGTATTCTTTTCTAAAAACAGCTGTAAATGACGTTTAATAGCTTTAAACACTCACAGTCCAAGGAAAACAGTCTTGGGCATCATTTTGTGGCAAATTCGGAGTTCCCGAGATAGCCGAATTTGTTTGAGGTTCGAACGCGTTCGAACGTGAGGTTCAGGTTCAGGGTTCAGAGAAAGATGCCCTGAACCCGAACCGAACCGAACCTTGCCAGCACTAGGCACATCCCATAATTACTGCCTCGCTCTCGGATACTTAATAGGTGCCTTGAGAGAGAAAGGGAATCATCAGCAAAAGCTGGGTCTGCTACATGGCAAGGTTACCTACCCTTTAGTGCTCTGTAGCAGACACAGGTTTTACTGATGTTTGAAGAATTTACCTCGGCAACCTCCCGTGGTAATCTGAGTTTTGTATGTGTATCCGGACGCAGCGCCATCATGATGGCTATGCAGAGGACAGACGCATTGGCTGAAGGCGGCCGTGTTGTGAATAGCATCTGGCCGGTGCCGTACTCAGCCAGATTACAATCATAATAAATCAATAGCTGGAAGCACTGAGATTCTGCGTCGAAGATTCGGACGGCATCATTCATGAAGTCACTCAATGTTAACCTGTGAGAAGTTCTGCGGATGTGATGCCCGGCCACCTTGCGGGCATAGAGCGGTGCGCATCTCGGTTGTCTTTTCCATACCATGCCACCCCACAATATTGACTTAGTGAAATCCCCCCAGCGCACGCTATTCAATCCAACACTAAGATGATCACGGACACGGCCAGTACAACACTCGAAACCGCTATCAAGATCCTTGATCTGCTAGGTGACATAACGGAGAATGTTCCATACCTCATCATTATCACTGGCTGCATGCAGCGACTTATAAAGATCCGGAGGTTCCGTCCTAGGTAACATCCTCACTTTAGTGCCTAGACTCATACGTGCACATTTCTCTGGACAAACCCCATGAATCTGCGCCACCACGAATTGCCAGCGGTGCACCGATGACAGCCTCCTCTATATTGGTGTAGTGTCACAACACGAACATGGGCCGACTGTAGCGTTGGGCACGGGTACGGGTCCGGGTCTGAAAGCCTCCACCCGGACCCGTACCCGTGTAACCCGTACCCCATGCGGGTGAGGGCATGAACCCGTACCCGATTTCATACGGGTACATGCGGGTTCACCCGCGGGTCTACAACCCGCACGGATTTACCCACGGTATCACTGGTAGCATCAATTTAAAAATCAAGCCTGTTGAGGGGACAACTGGAGGACTTTCAAGAAACATCTATTGCATTAATTGAATAGATAATGACTTGGTTTGAGCCCTTGCGGCATGCTAGTAGCAGGAGAAATAGGCACAGACTGCCATCAATCTGCAATTGATGGCGCTCCACAGCCACTGACGCAAAATATTAGTGAGAGAGAAGGGAGAAACCATTTTGGAGGGGAGGCTGCCTTCATATTTACACCTATTCTCCTGGATAATTAACCCGTAAATACCGCGGGTAGGGTCGGGGTCAGCGGGGTCTAACCTCCTGCCAACCCGGGACCCGGACCCGCCCGACCCGACCCGGAAACCCGCGGGTTTTACCCGTGCCCGTGCCCAACACTAGCCGACTGGAAGCAGGGGATGAAAAACTCGGAAGATGGACACGGGACTCATCGCAGGCAGTTTACGGCAAATGGGACGAGTCGGGCAGATGGACCGAGCGCTGTGCCGTCAATACATCTGGAAAACGAGCTGAAGCTGCATAGTGCTAGACAGTGCTGCATAGTGCCATAGTGCTCATAGGTACATCTCTGTGGATAAATTGTACGCTGAAAATTTGTTGAAACAGTAACAAGAAATCTGCGAGTGATTTACTGTACCTTGGGACGTGCTGCCAACACCGTAGTGCCGCATAGTGCCTGGTGCGCAACCACATAGTGTTGTCCAGCACTATGGCCGCTATGGCACTATGAGCCCACTATGTGTTGGCTACGGTTTTCCAGATGTATCTTACATCCGGCGTCCTGTACATGGCTTCTCCTCAGTACTGTTAACTGGGACACCCCCACCTGCACTCACACCTAAGATATGCCTCAAATGCCATGTTCAAAGGAAGCGCCGGCCTATTGTGTGGGTGTTATCACACTAGAGAGCAAGTGGAGTGGCCAACGTGGTGGGTTGACATTGTGGAGCATATGTATCTATACAACCAACAATCAATGCTGTAAGTCGCACTTAGGGGGGTGATGGGCTATTTGTGTTCAGCGCCTACACAGCACATATATAGAGCGGAATCCCGCAGCCATCACATATTTCTGCTCCCTCCCTTCCCCTCTTCTTATGTCAGCATGTTTAAAATTGGAGTTGTCAGATTGTTTTGTGATCCTGCATATCAGCTACTGATCAGATACAGGAAAATGCCAGTGTTGCTTCTGATGATGTACTGGCTTCTGAACCTAGCTCAGGTACTTGGGATGCTGGAGGCAAAGTGAGCTTGTCGAAATCGACCATACATAAACAGAGCTGACAGGAATTAGAATACAACCATATGTTCCAGTGACTCTAGGGACTGTGAAGAACCTAACCTTTCTACAGCGGTAAGCACAAAAATATATTGCTCAATGGAAGCTCGAGCTAAGTATGTTACTAGGACTTGGGGAGTCCAGAAATGATGATGGAGCTTGTAGAGCAAACACCTATAGGCCACCCAGATCTTGCCAGATACTGACACTCTTTGGGCAATGGGCTGAGGCTCAGATATATGGACTCCGGGGATTTGGTTGATCTCAAGGCCTCGGTGCAGAACAATCAGATTGCAGTAGATATAACACCTGAAGGTCACCCGGATAGAGCAAAGCATCTGAGAGGTCTTGCTGCAGCATTCAGGGCTCAATATCAGGAGTCAGGAGACTTGAAGGACCTCGACACTGCACTACACATACGTCAAGAAGTAGTAAAGCTGACTCCCCAAGGACACCCTGATAGAGCAAGAGTCCTGTACAGTCTTGGTGTGTCTTTTGAAGATCGTTATGAGAAGTTGGGACACCAAGATGACCTCAAGGCTTCACTTCAAATCAAACAAGAGGCGGTGGATGTGACTCCAGAAGGGCACCCCAGGAGAGCAGAGCATCTACAGAGTCTAGGTTCATCTCTTGAAGAATGCTACCAGAGCTTCGGAGATCTGGAGTACCTTGAAGCTGCACTGCAGATACAGCAACAGGCATTAGAGCTAACTCCAAGAACACATGCTGATCGAGGACTCAATTTGAATAATCTTGCGGTTTCATTTACACAGAAATATCTCAGGTTGGGAAATTTGGATAACGTTGAGGCTTCATTGAAAATATCTCAAGAAGCGGTGAACTTCACTCCAGAAGGGCACCACAATAAAGCAGACCATCTGAAAACCCTATCTATAGCACTCATTGATCGATATCGGAGGTTAGGAGATCTGAAGGACCTTGAGGCTGCACTGCATGCTAGTCAAAAAGTAGTGGATTCAACTCCCCATGGTCACCCAAATAGAGTCAAATTTCTGCATGGTCTTGCTTTGTCTTTCGGAGATTTATTTCGGAGGTTGAGAAATGTGAAGGATCTTGAGGCTTCATTGTCTGCAGCTCAAGAAGCAGTCAATCTGACTCCAAAAGAAGACCCAGAAAGAGCAGGTCGTCTTTCAGCTCTTGCTACAGGATTGAGAGAGCATGAGTTCTCAAAAAATCTGAAGGTCCTTGAGGATGCACTGCATGCAGCCAAAGAAGCAGTAGAGCTGACTCCCACTGTCCACCCCGATAGAGAAAGATTTCTCCCTGGTCTTGGTTTATCATTTAGAGGTTTGGAGATCTGAAAAACCTCGAGGCTGCAGTACGGGTATTCAAAGAAGTGGTAGATCTAACTCCAGAAAGGCATAGGGATAGAGCAGGTCATCTGAAAAGCCTTGCTGTATGCCTGAAAGGAAGATATCACAGGTTGTAAGATATAAAGGACCTTGAAGCTGCACTGCAGATGCAGCGGCAAGCAGTAGACCTGACTCCGAAAACACAACCTGAGAGAGCACTGCTACTGCAAAACCTTGCTTTGATTTATTCAGATCAATACCGCAAGTTTCGCAGCCCAAAGGACCTTGTTGCTATCCGCACTTGCTACAGTGAATCCTTCAAAATTCCTTCCTTAGCTCCCGAAACATCTTGGGAAATGGCTATTGAATGGGCTTCATTTGCAGAGGACACATTACAAACATCGGACTGTGTACCTGCTTATATGTCTGCCTTTAGTCTGCTCCCTGAAATTGTCTGGCTTGGAAATTCCATCCCTGTACGTCATGATGCTATCCGCAGACTCGAAATTGTACAAGCCACTTCGACTGCGTAAATTTTAACACGCAAAGCCTCTGGCGTTAAAATGCGGTCGCCAACTTTAATGTCCAACCCGTGAGATAGAGCTAAGGATATCAGACTTCCCTTCGGAATGTTCTCTATAGTTTCGAACAGAACACGCGCTGGGTGTTCAGTGGAATGTTGATTGACCAGGCCCTTCCGTCGAGCCCCGAGTTCGTTCAAAAATGATACACGTGAGGTTGTCACACTCGATTGAAGTCCCAGACATGCTCCAATGAATCACACATGTTCCTGAGACAATCTCTCAGGCGAAGCAGACAGAATGATACTCAAAGAGCCAAAAGCCATAGATTGCCGAGAGTCGTAGAGATGGCGGAAATGAGCGCAACAACATTTATGCATACGAACATCAACAACTTCGTCCCATACACCGATACACGCTCCGGAAAGTAGATGAGACAAGACGGCGTGGCGAGCTTGATCAACAGACAGCTTGTCGGTGTATGGTAAGTGATGCGCGTGCAGCATGGATTTGAGAGTTTCCAAGGAAGCAAGAAATATATTCAAACATGGATCGGCAGATAGAAGGACGGGGGGAAGATTGGTAGTTAAGGATGGGCCATCGAACGAGGATGTGGCAGTGGAAGCATGGATCAAGGGAATCCCCATGAGCAACGGGTGGGTGATGAATGGATGACATGGTGGCAGCAAATTGCGAAGTGGACGAGACGGCCAATGCAACAGAGTTGCGATCATCATGGGTACAACGGTTATCATGGTTTAAATTTATAGGTTTTTCAACAGGGTTATTAACTAGTGAAAGAGGTTAGAAGCAGACAGTTGATAATCGGAGAAGGGACACACCATGCAAATCAAACCCACTGAGAGCTGAGGTGGATTCCGGCGGATGTTGCGAGGTCATTCCTGATTAAGATAAGCAAGTGACAGACGGCTGAAAGCGAATAAGTAAATAAAATGCACCTGGAAGATCGAGATTCGTTAGACTTGAAATGAATTCGGGATCCTGACACTCACCAGACAGGGGATGTTCAGGATCAGTAAGGAATTTCCAGGCATTGAAAGAGGCTCCAGGGCGGTGCCCAGAAAATAGTAAGGTTTCTCGAAGATGGGATGCCCAATCCCAGCCAAGCGAAACATGCAAATGAGCGCTCTCATCGAGTATAACTTGGATTGAGGTGGAGAATGTGCCATAGGACGGAACAACTGTCGACAGGAGAACAGAAAGACGAATGGAACGAGCAAAGGCACCAGACACGACGGTAACAGGAGTTCCAGCAAAAGAGACCGGGGAGACGAGAGCACCTTCAATATAGACTGAAATGAGGAGCCAGACTGACGTTGGGAAGAGGAGGAGGAGGAGGGCCTTTTAACCAGAGGAGAGCAACAGAGAGGAGACAGAGGTTAGGGGTAAGGAAACATGATGTCATTTTATGACGTAGCGTTAAAAACTCGCCTCGATCACTTTTTTTCAAACCACTGCAAAAACCCACCACTAAAGATAGCGGGCATTTTGCCCCAATAACCAATAACTAATGTAGCCCGCTGCGCGGCAAAGCCCGCTATCTATCTTGGGCCTAGGCCTATGGTTGGAAACATTGCATGTTGTATAAAAAAGATGCAGTGCATATTAACTGCTAGTGCAAGAAAATCCGACAATAATTTCCACAGATAACCGACTAAGTAATCTGCATCAGACAAGTAAAAAATTTATTCAAGCGGACTGAGACTAATAATAAGAGTAAGAGGTCTGCGAAAAGACGATTAGTTGAGACACAAACAACAGAGGGTATGAACAGCACACCCGATGTCCAAATATGTTGTCTTCCATGGCAGTGGGAAAGGGGGGACGGTGGTAGAGGATCACATCAGGCTGTATAAGACTTCAGGCCAGGTAGAAAAATTCAACTATGAAAAGACCAAGGAGCAGAAAGAAATGCCCAATCATTGAAAGCTCCCAGGATGGCGTCCAGAACAAATCAAAGATTCTCGGAGGTAAGATGCCCAGTCATAGCCCAGACAGATATCATGAGCAGTGTTCTTGCTGAAGTCCACCTCGATGGCCGTTGACAAGGGGCATAGGACGGGATGACAGTTGTCAGGAGAAGAGGACAGTATCTAGGCAGACGAAAAGACCGAGCATAGGAGTCAGAGACGACAGTATGGGGAGCACCGGAGAATATGACAGAAGATACAAGCGAGCCTTCAATGTGAATAGACATGGCAGGGTGTTCAGTCAGAAATCAAGATTTGTGACTCTTTTAACAATGAAGAAGGGTGTACTACCACAGAAAGGGTTAACAGAAAGGGCTGGATGGATGATTCAAGGATCGAAAGGCCATGTGGCAAAACGACGTCATTTGGTGACATAATCTTGCAAACTTGTTTCGATCACTTTTTTGAAAGCACTGCAAAAACCCACTACTAAAGATAACGGGAATAAAAAATCTGATATACAACGCCCCCCGCCGCAATAATTGTATTTCGATTCTCGTTGAACTTGGGAATTACTAGGCATGGCTGTCCGCGGGCCGGAAATTACATACCAATGATCGGCAACGTTGGGATTTCAAATTTGCTTGCGGTTTTAGATGCCACGCCACAAAGCCGGTAACCCATTAGGTCTCTAATAATCCGGAGATCAAGAGCATGCCGTTACGCTCAAAGACATACACTAATCCCTGTGGACTCTTCTCCATCCTCCACCATGTGGCGTCGGTCTCCAGATCCCTCAACCTAGTACGCAGCATCGTGCCTCGCACGGATGGCACATTGACGAGGGGCTATCAGTAGCACACAGCTCATCCTGGGACTTGTAATCCCCGGGGTCAGTTTGACGGCTGCTCTGCTCATTCTGTATGCTTATGCGGCTTGGAATAATGCATCACGACGGCACCTCGACCGGGTCAGTTTTCGTCTCCTCGTATACGCGCTATTCGCACAGTATGTCCCCTCCTGTGTCACTATATACGCGACTAATGGTTCCAGCCTTGCCTTTGGAATCGCATTGGCGGTAGGCACGATGTCGGAGCACCCAAGCTGGAGGTGTGATATCCAGTCATTTGTTACCAACGTACGTCGACTCGCCCCGCCGTATTTCTGCATGTTGTAAACTGGACCTTTCCACACTTTAACAGTTGACCCTGATGTTTTCGGTTGGCATGTTTTTCTGCATGGCGCTCAATCTCCAGTAGGCCTTCTGATTTATGCATGCGGTTTTTCCGGACCGAAATCCCGCCAGATTGGTGCTCATACACAGGCTCAACGGCCAAAAGATGGAGAAATATTACATCTTGGGGACCGCGCTCGTCTGTCTCGTATGCACCGTCACGCCACTTGCGGCCGGGAAACTCGGGCACGTCAAATCTGAATTCATCTGAGGCTATGCATTATCTAACCTTGAGTCTCAGGCGAGCCGTCGACGGCAGCTGCTGGTACAAGAGCACTGACCGCACAGAAATATCACGCTGGCTCATCGGCACGCAGACCTTCTGGATCATTTTCGCCTCCGTGGGGGAGCTCAGCGCTTTCGTGATAATCCTGGGGTATTTAATTGTCCATGAGGTGCGCTCTTTCTTCCAAGCACGGCGGTGAAACGCTCACCGCGACGCATCCGAAGGTCCATAGGCCCCTCAATCACTACATTTTGATGGCCCCTCGGCCGACCTTGATCGAGGTCGGCTGAGGTTGGCCGAGGTTGGCCGAGGGGGCTCGACCGGGTTGGTCGAGGGGAAGTTGGCCGAGGTCGGTTGAGGTTGGCCGAGGTTGGCCGAGGTTATCTCGGCCAGGTTGGCCGAGTCCCTGATCTCTGTCCCAGCGCCTCCAACATCCCTGGCGCCGTCGGGTAGCCTTCCCACAGAGTGTGGGAGCCAAAGTAGTTTGCCGATGGGCTGTGTAACTGATGTCGCGTGGCGTGGCCAAATCAGGCCATAAATCCGAGATACGACTGGTGGACTGGGGGAAAAAGAGCTTGAGGGAATACCTAGAGCTGTGGGGCTTAAAAAATTAGTAGATCAATATTAATGGATGATCCTCATGAACCCTTGCACAGGTAGATTGGATTATGCTATGTTACAAACAGTGGGAGTCGCTTTCGGCGTTATGTCTCAATTTGGAGGGCCATTTACGTGTTGTGATATCAGTAGATCGCTCGTTACTAATAGTAATGGTTTAATGAGGAGCGGCTTAAAATTGAGGTCGACCAAAGGTAAACCAACCTTAGACCAACCTCGACCGACTAGGCCGAGCCAAGGAGTTGGCCGAGGTTGGTCGAGGGCCTCGGCCAAGGGGTTGGCCGAGGCAGCCTTAAAATGTAGTGAATGCGAAATACACGTCGGGAGCCTCGCGCAACGCTGGGCAGACCAGTGTGAAGCTTTGGAAAATCGTCCTGCGCATCGGTGAGACACCACCACCAACCAGTCACGGCGGAACTAGATGTGTTATCTATAGGTCTGTACCCGCTCGTGGCGTGCCTCCTCAACATCTCCACCGCGGTACTCGAGTTGCACTCCGAGAAGATGGGACTGGTG
The DNA here is from genome assembly GCA_029378395.1 of Mycena leptocephala. NCBI lineage: Eukaryota > Fungi > Basidiomycota > Agaricomycetes > Agaricales > Mycenaceae > Mycena > Mycena leptocephala. Next base: position 494,113 of record JARJLF010000051.1, on the reverse strand, counting down.
CGTCGCTTCTCCTTGCCCCCCTCTTAAAATGAAGGCTGACCCGGATGCCTGCGCAGGGCTGGCGGCTCAAGCCCACCAGTACGTTTCATAATATATATTGTATCGACGGTTGACCCTCATGTAGACTTCCCCAGACCTTGCTATCTACGCCGGGCGCCCGCTCATCTACGGGCTACTCGCTGCCGCCGATCCTGTGGGTCGCGTCTCACTCCGCCATCCTTTCTTCTCTATGTACCGTATTTGTGCCATTCTCATCGCTCGTCCCTCGCAGGCATTCAGTCGCGCAATGCATGCACTGCGGCACCCAGAATCCGACTCTGAGACGGCGGCGAACCACATGGGGTGGACTTCGACCGACTCTGAGACGGCGGCGAACCACACGGGGCGCCCTTCGACCGTCATCGAGATGCTGCCAGGCGTGGGCGTGCTCGGCGAGGTTGACAATGAAGACTTTCGGAAACACTCACAAATAATAGCAAGCACGTCTACGTTGAGCACCGAGGAACGATACATGAGTGCACGGAGGGGACAGATCGCGGCGAGCGCTGTGCTGACGCTGGACCAGCGGATGTCCCTCATCGACGTCGTGTGCCACCTTTAACTGCGCGAAGAAATAACCTAAATTAGATTGCTGATAATGTAGAGGGAATGCGTCAAATAATCTTGTATGTAAATAGATTTTTCTGCCATTCATGGCTTCACTTGCATTTCAACGACTTTCAAGTCAACCGTGGATGGATGTCAGGTTTTCTCGGTGTTGACTAGAAACTGGATGAATGCGCCAAGGTTGTATATGTTCTATGAGCTGAGGCATGTAAATTATACTGAATTATACCCTGCCGGGTTTAAAAGGCTGTTTAAAATGAGTGTATTAAACAAACATTTTTATACCTAGCATAAAACATTTTCTACCTTGAGGGTGCCGGAGATCCATGTATTTAATGTGTATTAAGTGGCCCACTAATGTTGTCTGGACACACCGAATCTCACCCAACCTCGGGGTTTTGATCAGGAGAAGGCTTTTGGCAACTCTCAATGACCCTTCCGGAGCTCCCAGGAGGCACGTCACCCGGCCGAATACGACATGGATGACGGAAGATCTCAAATGGCACAGGAGAGTGTCTTAAATACCTAAAATGCATTTCAAACTGCATTAAATACGCGTATAATACATTAAATACCACAAAAAAATCCCCCCTGCGGCGCCTAATGTATTAAATGAGCTATACCTTTCAGATAAAGAGACCGCTGTCACTCTGGAAAGAGTGGGGTTTCAGTGGGGCCAAAAACGTTTCGGAAATGGTTCACATCAGCAACAGAATAAGTAGACCTGAAAGTGTACCTGAAATCTGTGTTTCTGGTCGAGCTGAAATGGTAACATAAATGGGTCGTTTCAGGAACAGCATCTGAGGACCCGAAAATTCCCGTTTCTGGATCCATATCCACCTCACTGATACAGAAGCTGAAACGAAGGGTTTCAGGAGCAGTTTATTGTGTCCTGAAAGCAATAGTATCCGCCACAATCTCGGGTGTTCCCGATACTATTGTTTCCAGGCTTCCCAAAACGGATCGGGCCGGGCCGGGCCGATGGGTTTCAGGCAGTCTGAAAACAATAATTTCGGGGGCACCCGAAACTGTAGCTTATATGATTCATTTGAGGTAACAATAAACTGCTCCTGAAATGTATGATTTCAGCAGGAGTTTCTGGAGGGCCAATATGGTTCCCGGTACAGGACATTTCAGGTGATTGAAAACTAAGCTGAAACGACTCGTTTCAGCATGCATTTCAGTCCTTCAGAAATGTTGCATTTTGGTGTCAATTTCAGGGCTATATACTTGCTTGCTGATGCGAATTATTTCAGAAACGTTTTTGGGAGCCCCGAAACTTGACTTTTTGCGGCGTGTGTGCAGCCGCGTATTATACACGGCCGAAATCATTTCAATCAAAGTTGCTAGAGAAATAAATAATGTTCAACCTACCTAAATTAGAACGACGTGGCCACGTGGAAGTTACCGACAGTGCTGCGTTACTTACGTTTTGTGATCGGGACCTACACCAAAAGGAGGATAATTTTTTTTTTCAATTTTTTTTTTTTCCAATTGCTGACACTCCAACACCGACGGGTAACTAGGTAGTGTGATACGGCATCATCCGAAGGCAGAGGTTTCCAGGGGTTATCCCGCTGTACAAGGCTGTACAAGGCCACCATCAATCACGTCCTCGCCCCAGGAACTCGAAACGCCTCCCACTAAGCGCGCAGATACCAGAAGTAACCTGTCACTAGCTATAAATGGACATGGGTAACGTACATATCCGCGCAATGTTCCGGGTACGTTCCCCATCGGCAGGTATTATCAGCGACTGCCTACCGAGCCAGGTGTGGAATACTCGCAGGGAGCATCAACAAGGTAAATGGGACTGGGACTCACCCAATCCTATCATCGGTGCCCGAGTCCTACTAAATCCGATCAAAGAATAAGACTTGGGCCATCAAGAACAGGACACCTGCTAATACCAACTAACTAGTCTAGTTAGAGGCACTTATGGCACCTCTAACTGGACTGAGCTCAGGCCAAAGGTGCCCCTCCGATACCCCGTCACAACCAGTGGGACAAAGCAGGAGTTTCCACCGCTGTCCTATGAAAAGCTCCTGAGGCAGGACATGTCCCGCTTAAGTGGGGGGGACTGTTGGCAGGACATTGAGCACTGGTGGGTGGGAGGGGAGAGCTACACATGGTAGCAGGACATAACACCAAGTGGGGCGCTGTCCTGCCCCTTGAGAGTCATTAAGCCAGACCTAAGGAACAGGTATGAGTGGTAGCAGGACCGAGGGGTGAGCAGGACATAAGGAACAGATGTGAGTGGTAGCAGGACAAAGCAGTAAGCAGGACATAAGGATGGGTATGGGTGGTAGCAGGATCAAGGGGTAAGCAGGACATAAGGAACAGGTATGTATGGTAGCAGGACATAGTGATAAGCAGGACATAGGGGCCATGACTGGTAGCAGGACAGGGATCAAACACCTCAGTAGTCAAGACTGCCGACCCTGATCCATGTTGAACCTGGTCCAGGCCAGGATTGGAAATATTCTATTTCTCCGAGGGCCTCAATTGTTAAGATCCTCTCGAATTCTGGTGTGGACTGTTGGTGCTACCATGGTTCGAATTTCAAGGTCAACAGGCTTCGAAATGTTGACTCTGGATTTTGTTGGATTCATTAAGCATTTGCGTACTTGGAAAGGTGCTCCCGGAGGTCCGCATTTTAAACCATTTCTCGGTGGTAAGGTTACACACCGTAGATTCGAACTTGGGTGTAGCCACTTGCCTGTGGCATAGGCGATCTGTCCTGGGTGTGCCTGGGGATTCTACATTTTGAAGTTGAAGTGTTCAATAAAGTCAAGTAAAGTTAGTACATAATTCGTGAAGATAAATACCGTGAATAACATGCACCATACTGAGTGTCAAGACAAGCCCTGAGTCAGCTAGATGCTGGGTGACTGGGAACAACCCGGTTGGGATGATGGTCAAATAACCCAGTTAGAAAGTAGCGTGATACTCCACTAGGAGATAGTGTTGAAGAACCTCTTCATCATGAGGTAGTCAGCCTAAATCGATGGTGGGGGGGATCTTAAATGACCCAAAGGCTGTATGGTAACTGTCTAGACACCAGACTCAAGGAGTCCTTGAGGAGAGGAGCATATAAAGCAGAGGATAAGACAGGGTAGTTGTGAGAAGACACTGTCATTGTCATGCCAAGGTAGACTTGATATTAGATGAGGCAGAATCTACAGTACATGAGATTCTACAGAGTTTATATACTATATATCCCTAGGAGTTGATTGATTGAAGTTGTAACATATAGGGTGTGTTTGAATGTTCAGGGTTATCAATCAGGACCAACGGGTGGGTCCCCATGTGTTCGCGGGTTATGAGGGGTTCTATCCCTATACGTTGTCCAACAATTGGAAACACCGATTATTGAACAACCTGATTGGTGTTGTTGAAGTAATCCACCATTGTGACCTTTGGTTGCAACCTGTATGTGGAAGTTATGGAATAACCTGGTGGAATGTTAGGTTGGGTTTATGGAATAACCCAGTTGGCGATTGGAATAAACCTGCCATGGAAAGTTGAAAAGAGGGTTGTAAAATGCCAAATCATGACACTGAGCAGTAAGCATGCCTAAGACATGGCCTTGGTTCAATGAGTCAGTGGATTGATTCCCTCCGCACATGCACGGCATTGGTGGAGTTCAATGTCCGAATTGAGCACTTCCCAGCTGGCGACACAAACAATGCTGTGTCAACTGTTTCACTTCTACATCCCACAGGCGTTCAACTTCAAGGAAAACACTGCTGACTCAATTGTTCGAACTATACACGTCAGAAAGTGTTCAAATAAAACAGTCTGCCTCAACTGTTTCAACTACACAGCTCACAGGTGTTCAAATCAAACAGAGCTTCCATCAACTGTTCAATTTGCGCACTTCCATCAAAATATACAATTCCAACGGTTGGCTGAACATACATATTCACCTCTGAGTCGCTACAGAGCTGGTGTACATTTAAGCACCTAATGTGGTGGTCCAAACTGAAGCCTCGGGGTTCCAAAACCCGCAAGTTCTGTCTTATGCTGACTTCCAAGTTCCAACAACTCATTTGGCCCTCCAAGGAACACGTGAATTGCTTTCCTACGATACGCGAGCACTGGCAGCACTCTCAATGCGAGGTTGCAATTGTGTGGTTGAATTGCACCCAGGGTCCCCAATTTCTCAAACTGCGAACGGAATGGGATATGAAATGTGTTCTCATGGCCTGAGTAGTCGCGTTGCGTATGATTTGCTGAGAAGACTGAGCAATTGTTCTCTTGCCGATGCATGAATCAACTGAAATTGTTTGCCCTTGATCACAGTTTATTGACCAGACCAGAACATTGACATTCGCCAACTGTACAGCACAAACATTCCACCAAATGGATAAATTTCGCAGTTGGTCTAGATTATCCAAATCGAACTGTTCAGGCATCAAGTGTTGAAGGCTTGCAAGTCATATTCGTTAGGCGATCCCAGAGAGTTCCTCTGCCTTGGAAAGATTGATCCGAAGGGCAGTTGGGCAGTGGGAAATTGACGTCGGCTCAATCTTGCACAGTAGTGCCGAGTCGCAGTGCCGTATACCAGGAGAGGGGAAGATAAGACAAGCTGCGCAAGATCACAAAACGGTGCGCATGGATTACCGACTTCAAACGTAGTCTCTCCAGACAGACTGACACTCGTAACCTCGTATACTACTTCAAACGGCGATTCACACAGGGTTTGATGGGTGTTTGATTGCTGGGATGTCGAGTGACCTGAGTCCTATTCTTGATGGGCCGAGTCCTATCGTTTGATGGGACTGAGTAGGATTCGGGCACTGATGATAGGACTGGGTGAGTCCCAGTCCTATTCATCTTGTGTATACTCCCAGGTGGGGTAGTGGGCCATTTGCATAATACAAGAGGAGGCGAACTAGAGGGTGCTATAGGAAAACTCGTAATTTGGGACCTGTGGCCCGGTACGCGACCTATGCGGACTCTGTACATCAAATTTGGCGGCAAGTTACGGTGGCGATCAAAAGCAGTGCGAGGTTCTTGATAGCGATGGCAGCATGTGGACATCATTTCTTATTGCCGAACCGCACTTGGTGCTTTCTCCTGCCCATTTCTCTACCAATTCTTCACCGATTCACAAGGTCCAGGGCTCGTTCTCGTCGCCTGATCTTAGGTAATGACGTATGCTCATCCGAGACATCAAAATTATCCCGTATGGCCTCCCGGAACCTCGCGCAAGAGCTCTATTTGATCTCCAGTTGTCTACTGCCGCAACCGCTCCAGTGAACCAACCGTGTAAGCTACGGGCTTAGAACTTTGATACTGAATTTTAGATATCCATCGCTCCCTCATCCCCAACCAATGAGATTTTACCTACTTTATTTCTTGGTCACAGCAGGGTACATGTCAAAATCCCCATATTTCCTTCGCAGGTATAGTTGAACTTTTTTTCAGGGGCTCTTGGTGTGTGGAGACCGTCCTTTGCTAACCAGTATATGCCAATACATCTTAGATAGCCATATGTACCCCCTGTTCCGGCAGAAACCCGCTCTGTGCTTCGTAGAGCACGCTATTCAAATTTCAAACCATGCCCCGATTTCACCCATAATCCTTGGCTTGAAGAAGGGAATTACTTGTGGTGCTCATATACCTCGGATTCACCTTTTAAGTATATATAATGGTGGACCCATTTCCGTTTGTTGATTTGGGATACATTGGGGTGGCCAGTACGGGTGCAAATGAGCGATTTAAGGTAGTGGACCACTGCCCAGTTTGTGCCATTTCTGGCAAGTGCCAGAAGAAAAATTCGGTAGGCCAGGAACCCATCGCGTAAATTCGGAAAGAATATATTAACTCACTCATAGGATCCTTACCTAACTTCTAGTACCCACATATCTGTCTCTACCCCATGTTATGCGTACCCTCGACGCCAAAAGTGCCAAGGTGGCCCAGTTCCTGGTCACTGATAATAATTTAACGAGTCGGTGATGCTATTTGCATTCAACGAATACCACCAGACATTGCGGGGAATTTGATCGCCGTGCGTGATTTGCTGTGCACAACTTTCAATGGTTTCACTTGGTAGCTATATGCCTACCATAAAACTGTTTTCGTGTCGTCTTTGACCCCCACTCAGCTTGCATTCAATTTCTGTCCGCAGGCGGTGTATCTGAGAAAGGCAGAGGCATTGTCAAAGACCTGGGAGGATCTTATCATCAGTGTAGGGCTAGTTTGAGATTAAAACCAGAGCGCAAGGTGGGGTAGCACACAGCGTGCACCGGTTCATCATGGCCCTGACTGAATGGCTGACTGACTGAAATTATATTTGTTGCTGTACCTGACCATAAGGGCTACGCAGCTATATGTATACTAGACAAACTAGTCTGGGGGTGGTAATGTTTGGGTAATGCCAATGATACTGGATCCATGGAGATTAGTAAAAGAGCATTTTCTCCGGATGAGTACTAGGAGGAAGAATAGGAGAGGACCTGCGGGGAAATATTTTTTATGTTGGTAGCAAGGTTTTGGCTGTATTGGCTGAGATGACAGGGATGGGACCCATTTTCCAGGATACACTGCATTCAGACCCCCCTGTAGGCACAGGTCTGCCAGATCCAGATAGGCAGATGCATAGGCAGACCAGTGTGCCGACCCTTGCTGATCCATCTGCCCAGCACTGCTGAGGTTGGTCTAGGTATTCCGACTGGATTAGGCACACATAGACCTATGTGGGCCGATGTGCCTAGCTGGGTAAATTCAATAACCAGCATGGTTTGTCCTCATTCTCAGTCCAAACGCCAGTTTCAATCCATTCTCACACATACGCACCTTGTTAGTCTATTGGAGTCTATCAGTCCACCTTCACTCCACCTTGAAATCTAAATTCCCGAACCATTCTGATAGCTTGATTGCCGAATGATTATTGCGGACATCAATGAAAGATACTGTCACGTGCCGTGTCACGATCCCGGACCGCGGACCGTATCCGGGCCCGAGCGGGCCCGTAACTCTGCCGATTGATACTCACAGCATCGTATCTACCACAGCCTTTCCATATGCTCATTGACTCACATCAGTTTCCGGATGATCCGGTAACCTATTCTCCACACTTATGCTATGCTAGGCTATGCTTTGACTCAACCGCATCACGGACCTCCGGTCGTGTTGCCAATTACATTATATCTCCTTTAGTTTTGTATATCACTATAAATAGTGACCTGTATCGTAGTTGTAGTTCAGTTTGAATATCAACTAAGATTGTGTCTACTCCTCTGGCATACTCTTCGGAACTCCGCTCTGAAATCGGGCTCCGGGCGTAGTGAAGGGCGCAGCGCACGAGCTGAAGCCAAAGCCCATTCCTACATCATATAGTCGACACCACCGTACGGGCCCGGTCGGCCCCGCTGGACTTATACTATTTGTCTCCCGACCTTCGGACTTCCCGTAACCTCGGCCCCTCCGGCCACCTCGGTATCCGGTACTTGACAGTATATTCAAACTCACTCTTCTTACGCCCACATTTTTATGTCCTTGCCTGCAAACGTTCAAGCCCAAGAAAGAACGCAGCGGTATCTCGATTGTCTTGCCAGACTCAATCTAACTCCTCCAGCCGAAGTAGAAGCACAACAACGTGCACACGAGGCTAATTTGAACGAGTTCCGGGCCCGACGAACAAGTGGATTTAACCGCGACACTTACGCTGCGGACCTCCGAGATACAGCCAGTCAGGAAATTCGTTCGTCTTTTTATACTCGACAAAACTCCCATATTTCTGGCAACATGGGAACCAGGACTCATACACGTCCTGCTCCTACTCCTACTTTCGTACCGGCACCCGGTCCAGTACCAGGAACCAGGACTTATACACATCCTGGGCCGACTCCCACTTTCGTCCCAGCACCCGGACCAGTACCGGGCCCCGCACCAGCCCCCGTACCTAATCCACCTTCCCTACATTCTCGCCATGCCTCCGTCCATTCACATCATACTTCTGCCTCTCCTCTTGTTGACATTGATGATTCTGCTTCTCATGCACATAGACATCGGCGTCAAGCCAGCCCTTTGAATTTCGATCGGTCTCCTCCTCCACGTCCCCGGACTCCCCGTGGTCCTTGGGAAGATCGCCCTAGGCATCATTCCAATCCATTCCGGTATGAGGACGGTACTCCGAGGGACATACCAAGGGACCCACCGGATAATCCAAGTAACGCTGGCAACGACAATAACAATGGGAGCAGTAGAGGCGGTAATGGCGGAGGTGGGGATGGGGATGGCGGAAACGGAGGTGGTGGTGGCGGAAATGACGGAGATTCCGAACCGTCTTCTCCCCGTTGGGAAAACTTCGACAGGGATAACCCTGCTGATTTCTTCAGGGCCATGTCTACGGCCATAGGCCGTGGCCTTGGAAGGGTGCTCAATCAGCACCAACAGCAACAACAAGGTCCCTCTCGGGACAAAGCTCGGGCCCGCGTACGGGACCCCGAGACTTTCGATGGAAAGGACCCCGAGAAACTCCATACCTTCCTTTTTCAAGGCATCCTCAATTTTAATGATCGCCCGACGGCGTTCGTTCGAGATGCGCAGAAGGTCAACTACATGATCTCCTATCTCACCGGAGACGCTCTCGGATGGTTCGAGCCTTCCATGGTCAATCCCGACCCCCACAATGTTCCCATCTGGCTCAATAACTATGATGCTTTCGTTTCGGAGCTCCAGCTCAATTTTGGAACTTTCGATCCCCGGCAGGACGCCGAGAACGAAATTGTCGCTCTCCGGATGGGTTCAAACCAGCACATCCAAAAGTACTTGGTTCGTTTCAACAAGCTCTCACAGCTCACAGAATGGAACAACCAGGCCCTCCGGAAGGTCTTTTATGACGGCCTTCCCGAGCGCATTCAGGTCAAACTTCGTGATCTTCCCGGCGGAAAGCCGACCGAACTCGGTGTGCTCAAAGTCTCTGCTCAAACCATCGACGCCTCCCATTGGGAATGGCAGAAGGAGCAGGAACTTCGCCGTGGACGGAATCCGGCCCCGTCTACATCCAAAACTCCGGACTCCGGCGGAAAGCCCAGTACCGACAATTCGTCACCTAAACATGGTGATTCCAAGAAGAAGAAGAAGGGCAGCGGGGGGAACGGAGGGAACTCCGGCGGATCCCCCGCTCAAGCTTCAACTTCGACTACGGAGAAACCATATGCGAAGGTGCTGGGCCCCGATGGCAAACTCTTGCCTGCCGAAAAGGCCCGTCGGATTGCTGAAAATCTGTGTTTGCTTTGTGGAGGTAAAGGACATCAAAGTGCTGATTGTCCCAAGCGTAAGGCAGCCGGACGCGCCGCCACTACAACCTCGACCTCCACTCCTGCATCCACTCCCGCTGCCGCTACTTCCCAGTCGGGAAACTGAGTAGCGACTCTCGGGACTCCGCACGACCCGAGGGTCGTGAAACGTTCCTCGATCGTGCGGCCAAACCTCTTTTACGACTTAATGCCTCTGCTCTTACGAATCCCAACTCCCTATGCCCTATGTTAACTTCTTCGCAGATACCCACGGAGTTCCGGTCTCTTATAGATTCCGGATCGTCCGACTGCTTTATAGATCCTGTTCTCTGTACCACCAATAATCTCACGCGCGTTTCTATTCCTCCGATCGGTCTACGTCTCTTGGACGGCTCCTCCGGGACCGTCATTTCGGAAAAGGTGTCCCTGAACATCAATTTCCCTTCTGGTGACTCAACTCCGGTTGAATTATATGTCACAACTCTGGATTCTACTTGCTCTGTTGTTCTTGGATACTCTTGGCTGACCCGCTACAATCCGTTGATTGACTGGGCATCTGGCCAAATCTCTTTCCGCTCACCTTGCTCTGTTGATCCACCTCCGGCCCCGGCCGGAGGCCTTCCTTCGGTTTCAGCCGATCCTATCCCTCCTTCAGTGGAAATTCCTGATGCTCCAACGGTCGATGCTCCACCCCCGTCGATCTCCTTCATTGGAGCAGCTGCTTTTGCTAGCGCATTACGCGCTAAAGGCAGTCAACTCTACCGCCTAGGCCTCTCAGAGGTGTTAGGACGGTCCTCCGGTACATCGGAAACTCCGGACTTGTCCGCGCTTCCACCGGAGTACCACGACTATGCTGATGTTTTCTCGGCCTCTGAGTCAGAAAAGTTAGCACCCCATCGGCCATACGATCTCAAGATCGACCTTGAGGACGGGGCGGCTCCGCCGCCTGGTCCCATATACTCCCTTTCGCAGGTTGAGCTAGCGGCCCTCCGAGAGTTCCTTGACAAGAACCTCAACAACGGCTTCATTCGACAATCTACCTCCCCTCACGGGGCCCCGATTCTCTTCGTCAAAAAGAAATCAGGCGAACTTCGACTCTGTGTGGACTTCCGGGCTCTGAATCGTATCACCCGGAAGGACCGATACCCACTTCCTCTCATTTCGGACCTCCTGGATGCGGGGCGTAGCGCTAAGGTCTTCACTAAAATTGACCTGAAACACGCCTACCATCTTGTCCGGATTGCCGAGGGGGATGAATGGAAAACCACTTTTCGAACTCGCTATGGCTCTTTTGAGTGGCGTGTCATGCCCGAGGGTCTTACCAACGCCCCTGCTGCTTTCCAGCGTTTTATGAACGACCTTTTCTCGGACCTCCTCGACGTTAATGTCGTTGTATATCTGGATGACATCCTAATCTTCTCGGAAAATCCGGAGGACCACAAACGGCATGTCCGTGAAGTGCTTAAACGCCTTCGGAAAGCCGGTCTCTTTGCTTCGCTCAAGAAGTGCGCTTTCAGTGTTGAGACAGTGGAATTCCTCGGGTATATTCTTTCACCAGAGGGTCTCACTATGGATGAGTCCAAGGTTCAGGTTATTCGTGACTGGCCGGAGCCCCGCAAAGTCAAAGACGTTCAGTCTTTCCTTGGCTTCGCAAATTTCTACCGACGATTTATCGCCGGATACTCCGACATTGTGGTGCCTCTTACACGGCTAACCCGGAAGTCGGAACGTTGGGTCTGGTCACCCGAATGCCAAAAGGCGTTTGATGCGCTTAAAATTGCTTTTACTTCTGCCCCCATTTTGACTCATTGGATTCCAGGCGCCCAGTTAACACTCGAGTCGGACGCCTCCGGACTATGCCATAGCGGCTATTCTTTCCATCACCTGCCCCGACGGAGAAATCCGGCCCATGGCTTTTCATTCGCGGACGCTCACTCCGGCGGAGCTCAATTATGACGTGCACGATAAAGAGCTCCTTGCGATTTTTGAAGCCTTCCGCGTCTGGCACCGTTATCTGGAGGGTGCGGTACCCGCTATTGATGTGGTTACTGATCACAAAAACCTGGAATACTTTGCTACGACAAAACTTCTGACTCGCCGGCAAGCCCGGTGGTCGGAATTCCTTCACGCTTTCAATTTTATCCTTCGTTTCCGGCCAGGCCGGCTCGGCGGAAAGCCCGATGCTCTCACTAGACGGTGGGACGTCTACCCAAAAGAGGGGGATAGTGGCTACGCCAGTGCAAATCCGCATAATTTCCGACCAGTATTCACTCAGGATCAACTGGGTGCGTCTCTCCGTGCCTCTTACTTCTATGAACCGGCACTCCGAGCGGCGCACATAATGGATGTTAATCAACTACATGCGGACATACGAGCGGCTCTTCCGGCGGACTCGATTGCTTCACGTCGTCTTAACGATACCTCGGACCCCCGGTGGGTAACCCGAGATGGCCTTCTCTATCAAGATGGACGCATTTATGTTCCCGATTCTGCGGAACTCCGACTCAGGGTTCTACTCGACAAGCATGATCATCAGATCTCAGGACACTGGGGCCAGAACAAGACTCTCGCCCTAGTCCGTCAGGAGTACGTATGGCCGGGCCTCCGGGCTTTCGTCAAAGGTTATGTACGAGCTTGCGTTCTTTGTAAACGCGGCAAATACACTCACCATCGACCTTACGGACTCCTACGGCAACTTCCTGTCCCGGAGCGTCCGTGGGATTCTATATCCATGGATTTCATTGAGCAATTACCGCTCTCTGATGGTTATACCAGCATTCTTGTTATTGTCGACCGTCTCTCTAAAATGGGACTCTTCATTCCCTGCCACGGAAAACTCACGGCGTCCGAGTTGGCTCACTTATTCGTCCTTCATGTCTTCTCCAAGCACGGAGTCCCCAATCATGTCACTTGCGACCGGGGCTCCGAGTTTGTTAATCATTTCTTCCGTTCCCTGGGCGAAGCGCTTGGAATGCGTCTTCACTTCACCGCTGGCTACCATCCATCAGCCGACGGACAGACCGAGCGCGTCAACCAGATTTTGGAACAATATATCCGGATGTACTGCAACTATCAGCAGGACAACTGGGCTCCGCTTCTTCCCCTTGGCGAGTTCGCATACAATAACACCCCGCATGATACTACCGGAGTGTCCCCGTTCTTTGCCAACAAGGGCTATCATCCCTCAGTCACAGTACACCCCGAGCGCGATATTACGTCCGCCCGGGCCCGCGATTTTGTCACTGACCTGGATTCCTTACATCAAGAGCTCCGCAACCAGATGAGCGCTGCACAAAAGCGCTATCAGGGTCCTGCAGACAAACGGAGGACTCCGGATCCAAAGATTTCTATCGGTGATGAAGTCTATATTAACACTGCTGGCTTTCGGACAGCCCGACCAGCCAAGAAGTTCTCAGAAATCTTCTATGGTCCCTACGAAGTTATCGCCCAGCCCGGACCGGCTTCTTTTACCGTCAAACTACCCCGAGACATGCGCCAAATCCATCCAGTATTTCATATCTCCCAACTCGAACCCGGACATCCCGACACTATACCCGGACGTGTTCGGCCTCCGCCTCCTCCTATTGAAGTTGAAGGTGAACTCGAGTACGAAATCGCAGAGATTCTGGATAGCAAGTTCGACCGTCGTCGGAAACCTCCGCTTATGTACCTCGTTCGTTGGGACGGTTACACCGGATCGCCCGAGGAAACGGATTGGTTGAAAGCCAGTGAGTTGGATAACGCATCCGAACTCGTTGAAGAATACCACGCCAAATATCCGGACCGTCCGGGTCCCTCATGAACATCGGAACTCCGCTTCTCGTCGAGCGTCTCACAGGTTTTTACGCAATGAAGGTCTTCTGAGCGTTTTTCCTTTAAAAAACTTTCTTGTTTTCTTTTACTTATTATTATGTTTTACAAGCATCAAAAAACCATTATTGCGGAAAAAATATGTATATTACAAGTTCACGACATCGCGGGCCGTCCGGCCCCGTACCCTCGCCCTCCTTGTCTCCACCCTCGTCCTCTTTTTCCTTCTCCTTACTACCCGATCCACCTTCCCCCTTGTCCTCCTTGTCTGCCGTCTTTTTCTTCTTCCACCTGGACGCAATCGGGATGTACTCCGGCGGCCCCGCCGGCATGGTAGCCATAAAGTCCGGGCTGCTTCGCCGGACGAAGGACTCCAACATGCGCGCCATGTGCTGGAGGGCTCCGGCGGACGCCTGCGACGCGAGCACTTGTTGGCCAAGGAGTTTCTCGATGTTATCGAAACTCTTCTCCACATGCCCGTCGTGGAGCTCCTTCTCCTTCCTCTCCCACTCCCACTGCGCCCTCTGATCCACCAAGAACTCGTCGAAGGAGTCCGAGAGTCCTTGGAAGGCTCCGGCGAGCCCTGACAGTCCCACAGCGGAGTCCCCGTCGGACAGGCTGCACTTTGCTTTCGCCTTGGAGCACGCATCGCATGCGCGGCTGCGACCTTGTGACTGGGGGACGCACGGAGCCCCGGATTTTTCGCACCTTTCGCACTAAAAACCAAGTTGAAGTCAGTACCATTCGGAGCCCCGCACTGCAACGTACCTTGGGGTCGTATTCCCCGACCTTGGGTTTCTTTCTCTTCGGCGCATCCGTCTCGCCCTCGTCACTAACCGCGGCCCCGTCCCGGTCCCGCTTCTTCTTTTCCTTACTCTTCTCCGCCTTCTTCCTGGCTTTCTCGGCCTCCTTCTGCTTCCTCTCATCGTCCTCCCGTTTCTTTTCCTGCAACTTCCGGAGTCTCCGGGCCTCATCATCCCGGGCCCGTTTCTCCTCCGCCTCCCTCTTCGCCTTGCGCAAATTAATGCGCAGGATCTGGTTGTCCTCCGACAGACCCTCTGCATCTGCTCCGTTCATTTGAACGAGGCGCTCGTGGAATTCGGCCGTGCTTTCATTTAGACCTTTGCCGGTGTCTTTCGGGGCCATGGGGATGGAGCGACGGGGAAAATGGAGGATGGTGGTGGCGGTTTGAGGACAAGAAGTTTTTTCTTGATCCGTTCGTCACGTGAACCTATACAGTGATCGCGGAGTACTCCGAAACGGCATTCCGGCTTATGGCCTCATGGGTTCGGCCTTAAGAGGGGATACTGTCACGTGCCGTGTCACGATCCCGGACCGCGGACCGTATCCGGGCCCGAGCGGGCCCGTAACTCTGCCGATTGATACTCACAGCATCGTATCTACCACAGCCTTTCCATATGCTCATTGACTCACATCAGTTTCCGGATGATCCGGTAACCTATTCTCCACACTTATGCTATGCTAGGCTATGCTTTGACTCAACCGCATCACGGACCTCCGGTCGTGTTGCCAATTACATTATATCTCCTTTAGTTTTGTATATCACTATAAATAGTGACCTGTATCGTAGTTGTAGTTCAGTTTGAATATCAACTAAGATTGTTTCTACTCCTCTGGCATACTCTTCGGAACTCTGCTCTGAAATCGGGCTCCGGGCGTAGTGAAGGGCGCAGCGCACGAGCTGAAGCCAAAGCCCATTCCTACATCATATAGTCGACACCACCGTACGGGCCCGGTCGGCCCCGCTGGACTTATACTATTTGTCTCCCGACCTTCGGACTTCCCGTAACCTCGGCCCCTCCGGCCACCTCGGTATCCGGTACTTGACAGATACACTAAGATTATGTGCCAGGAGAGTTGCAGGAGGTCGAAACAGTAACTACCAATAAAACTGGGGCGAATTGGCAGCCTAATTTAGACTGCCACCAATCTGGACCCAGATCGATCAGGGTCAGCCATGATGGGCACACCACCATTGGCAAAGATCTGCCTAGGTGGGCAGGCTTTGCCTCGGTAGGGATGCTAGACCAACGTCAGCCAATGCCTATTAACGTCGACCAACCTCAGCTTGGGTGGGCAATCCATAGGCGGAGATTGGTGAAGGTGGGCACAATCTGTGCCTACAGGGGGTCTGAATGCAGTGATAGCCAATACACTGGAGAAACCCGTTCGACTTGGGGCCCTGCATTTAGTCAACATTTTTTTGTTTTCCTTTTCTTTTGGCGGCTCTCAGCCGTTAATTGCAGTACCGAAAGCGCAAACCAAAATTTTCGGTTTTGGGATACAGAGTTAAAACCCAGATGCGAAAAAGACCCGGATACGAAAAAAGTGTGCATTAGATCACAATCACTCAGCATGTAATATAAATAAACACACCGTTGTCCCGCATCAGATATATAGCATATTCAAAGATTAGGCCAATCAGGGCTGTATTCCGAGTGCTACAGGTGTCCTACTCAAAACCAAGTTTTTCCGGAAGAAATTCAATTATGTAAAAGGATCAAAAATATCGGTATTCCATTTGCTGTGGATTTTCAGTGCGAATCGAATGAGCCTATTTTGAGGGGAAATGGTTGACAATTGAGCTCAGGGCAGCTGTTCTCGTGAAAATTTGCCAAAACAGAAAAAAACGGACCACGCCTGTTGTACCGCAAAGAGCTGTAAAACAGGACTGGAGTGTTTTGTAGCTGATGGATTCGGGGGGGGGGAAACTCCAATCAAACCCTTGCCCGAAATGCCACCCTGAACCCATGCTCATGTCTGGGAGACAGAGGACACAATTTCCCTGAGGAAATGAAATTCGGCATTGAGATTGAGGTAGAAAGGCAGGCGAGCACATGGTGTGCAGCGGCTCGCAATGAGTGTTGTTTATCGCAATCGTCGGAAACACCCGCTTGACTCGGGTCCCTGCTATAGAGAGGTTATGGTGGTTTTCTTTTTTCGATTCGGGATCCTTTGTTGAAACTAGACAGGAAATTGTCGCGGGTGTCAGATAGGACACTCATTTTGAGCAAGTTCAAGTTTATGTGCTCGGCCGAAATCATGTAGCGCTCGGCCAATGGCATGTGTTACACTATCAGTAACCTATATGACTATTCTTCACCTTTCACCATCAAATTCACAATGTCCATTGCCACCGGCCGAACCTCCTTGGCCTAGCGCTGCAATCCACACAGGAGGCACGACATCTGGGAAGCGCCTCTCATGTAGATCCAGCTGGGCAACTCAGATGCGACACCAGTTGAACAGTTCAACATTCACATCTATCAGTGGTACGATGCCACGCACAGCACAGAACAGCCCCACGCTCACGAGGATGGAGCAGGACTTGGGTATGGATATCGATAGTGTGGGTTCCATCGGATTATCCCAGGGTATGTGTGGGTCCTCTGAAGTTAGAGAAAGGGGGAGAAATACTGATGTGGAAGGCAATTTATGCTGCAGGGGGACCTCACGCTGGGACAGGACAGGCGGGAAAAGTGTTGGTGAGACCATTTCTGGTGCATGTCCAGCTTCCTCCTCGTTGTTCACCCACTTTCATTTTGGTTAGTAAATAAATCCCTACCTTCTGAGCACCTTTGAAAACCGTGCGCTCACCGCCAAAATCACCGCTATGCACGATACTGTCGATATCCCACTCTGCCTGCCAGCCCAGCCCCATGAATGCTTTCATCTCACTGGCGAACATGATGCAACCTTTGAACGTGGTGTAGTAGAGCGGTGAGACGGCGCAACACCAAATGCACGTCCTCTAGCTATTTTTGCGCTTATAAACACATCATTAAGAGGCGCAGGGTAGCTTCAGTGCTATACAAACATATCTGTATACCTGAACTCTGTTAGGTGATATAAAGGAGAGTCAGAGCGAGCTCCGACTACTGACTGTAGTGTTCAGAGCACGACCACGGTGACGCTGCGGCGTGTTGTACTCTGAATACACTACAGGAGATATACCCATAAAACGCCTATAACTTCTTCAAGGGATTTATTCCTATAAAAGCGACCCAGAGACTGCATAGATGAAGTGGCAAGACTTAACATGTTGCGCGGTACATTAAACTGCGAAGGAGAGCGGCTGCGGTGCCACCACGGCGCCTCTCTGCCAAAGACATAGTTGTGTTAACAGGTTACCTTATGGAGGAAAGCGGCCGCAGTGTCCCATAACTGTGTATAACCTACCGCAGAGCCTGCTAACGGGCCGCAGTCGAGCATAGACCCATTGTTACCCTAAGACAGGGAACTGTCAAAGCGATCAGATGATCACGTGGTGTCGTGGCACGAAGCAACCTGTCAAATCAAAGACACACAAGTCCTAATTCGGATTCTAACGATCAGATTCAGGCACTCCGGTACTTTGCGGGCCAAGCACTGCCCGCAGCCGGATCCACCAAAGACAAGCACGAGGAGGAATGTATTGGAAAGGCTGGGTTCAACCCCAGGCTGGCACGGCATCGTACTGCGGGTGCGGAAGGCACCGCGGTATTGCCAATATACCAAATATAGACCGCGGGGGTCAAAACCGATGATCTCCCAGCACCAAGAGCATGCGGGATCGATGAAGAACCACGAGGGAACGAACCTACATGACCAAGCACCACATCTCAGTTACTATATCTAGTTTATCTCCTTTCGTTTGTACTATTACTATAAAAGCAGCCTGTAGAACCCGCATACAGCCAGTTCATCGCACCGTCTATCGGTGTGGGTGTCCTCAGGCATATTTCGGGGAGATTCGTTTACTATCTCTGTTTGTAATGTGTCTATAAATTGAAGTTGGTTGTTGGCTCGAATTGTCAAGCAAGGGACTCATCAGTTAAGCTTCAAACGGTTAACCACCTGAGAATTGGTTGTGACTTGTCAGCTGCTTTGCCTTCACACTCGTCAGGGAGAGTCCTGTCATTAGCTGTTGGATCGATTAGTTGGACTTTGCAGTCAACGCTTAAGCCGTTACTATAAAAGTGAAGGAAATGTTCCTAAACAAGGACAAGTTTAGGTCTGCTGTACGGGAGAGTCCTGCAGTAAAGAGAATTGCCAAGGAAGAAACAGCTTGCCTCATTTTAGCAATTGGAATTGGCCATTGCTGGGGATATTTTGTGAACACCAAGTACAAACTCTGCCCTGAAGTGATAGAACTATCTTTATAGTCACTACCTTCTTGTATCCATCTCATACAAACGTTCATCCAATGCCGCAGCGGAAAGATAACTGCTGTAACTTGCCAAGTGAAGTGCCGCGGGGACTTTGTTAGTGCCTCATAGTACTTGTTTTGTTGTTAACTATACAATCCAAACCTGCTGGCCGCATACTACGGTCCAGACCCGAACTCACCTAAGGATTGCGCTAGTCTTTTGGGAGTGATAAGATATTGTTTGTGTGGTTTTAGTGTTGTTTCACAACACACTATAACTAAGCATATTCAAGACGTATTGTAAGCGCACCGTTTCAGCGGTTTGATGCCGAATCTGTCCCACGCAGCGAACAGGAGTCGACGCTTGAGATAGTACAGGAAAAACGCAAATTCGCTGCGCAGATTAAGCAGCAGATTGAACCGATCTCGCTTGTATCTGTTGCACCGTTCCACGTCAACTCACGTTGGTTCTGAATGTAATTTAAGTTTTTGCTTACAATTGAACCACCAACTCAGAGTCGGATTGGGTCTTGAGAACGAATATCCCTGGCTGTGTAACTCCGCGTGGAGACGGTCATTGTTGTAAATCTCACCAGTTACAACACAGTGCACGAGTTCATCCTCGTCAGAGAGGGGCTGCTGGCCTGTTGGAATGTCAATTATCGAGAGCCTGGCATGACCCAACCCTAGAAGGAGACACATAAGAGTCTGTGTGGTAAATAGAAACAATTAATTTTCTGTGAACTGACCAACACGAGCATCCGGTGGCAACACATAGACACCATTGGAGTCGGGTCCGCAGTGCTTGATGAGCTTGAGGGAAGCATTGAGCTTGTTCCTCAGGTCATGTGAGGACGGTGTGATAAGGACCGTGGCGCCGCTGTGAGAATTTGTTTTATCAAATAGACAGCACGTTCAGCCTCTAGGGGTTATTTAACGTTGGAGGATAGTGGGGATGTAGGATTAGGACGCGTGCGTGGTCCGAGTGAGAGTGTTGCACGGGATCACACAAGGTGTACATTCCGTGGGTTCGTGTTGGGGGGTACCTGCTGTCAGCTGTAAATGGGTGTGGGAGTGATAGTTACCTGTCCTAGGTCACAAGCTTGAGCGAACAACACATTGTTTCCTGTAAAATCCGATGCCTATGCTGCGATCCTTCCCTCGTGTTTCCCCGATGTTCCCAACAAAGGTGGAAGGCTTAATACAATGTTTTACGGTTATAAAGCAAGTGACAGCGACGCCGGCTGGTGCTGGTCAGTTGAACGTATGGTATGTCCGGTCGTGATGCTGGGTTACAGACAGCGATTTAAACCAATATGGCTTCGCCCAGGCCGACTTCTACAAAGCGTGGAGCTCGCGAAGTTGGTGATCCTATTATGGGGAAGCCCGATGATATGACTTGGGGTCCGATGGGTTGGGACCTTGCTAATGGAGGTGTGAGAGTGAAATGCCCTGCTAGAGGCAAGTGAGGATGTGGTCAACTCGGTGTGAGCGAGGCTTAGTTGCACAGGTGGGGGTACAGGTAGTGGGGAGAACTGAGCTCTGAAAATTGACTGACTACAACACTCTTTTTTCGCTATCCTTTTATACCTTTTTGCCTCTCGACTGTCCCCTTGATGCCCACTCATTTGGTTCCATCCCCTTCGCATTTGAGGGTGCTTGTGCAGGAACGTACGTAGGGTGAGTTCAGTATTTGGGGCCACAGACGAGGCTTACGTTCGAATTTTGGGGTTCGTTTCTGTGAACGGACGGAGCGTACCACGCGAATCGGTACGGACGCAGGACCCGTTCCATAACAGAGCGGATTCCTGGGCCATAAATGGTCAGTTATTGGTCGGAAGAGACGTCCGGATGCTTCTGAGTGGGTTTCGAGCGGTTTAGGTGAGTGGAAACTGGATCGGACGAGGCTTGCGTTCGAGTGTTGGTGACTGCTCAGGTGTGGGAAGAGGATACCAAGCCCAGGATGCCTGCTATTGGTTGGTTCGTACCATTCTCGTGGGCTGTAGCATGTGGTGCCGCACTCGTATGTGGGGTATGAACTCGTGGAAAGGGAATTCGGATGGTGAGGGCGTTCAGCGGTGGTTACACCATGGTCGGACGGGTGGTACGTGCAATGCAGAGGGTTGGATGAGGATCGTAAGCTGTGTGCATTTGATGAGAAACCGGATTTGGTAACTTCGATTCCCGATTTGGATGAACGGGCACCTCGTACATTCTCGTCCTGGTTGGTTGAAGGGGCCATGAGGCGGTGTGCAGGGCGTAGCACAAGCACCAGCCTCACAACGGAGGGTCAACCGAGTCTGAATAAAATGCAGATATGAGACCACACATCGGATTGGTGAAGGGGGACAAAATTCCTCTCACCTTTTTATGGGTTATCTGATACAACGATCACACCTCCTGATATTGTTATCATATCAGATAATATTGTTATCAGCCTGCCGAGCGTACGTGTCCTGTTGAACATCCTGAGCCGAAACAATCCCGAGAGTAAAATGTCGTCTATACAACGATCACACCTCCTGATATCGTTATCATATCAGATAAGATTGTTATCAGCCTGCCGAGCGTACGTGTCCTGTTGAACATCCTGAGCCGAAACAATTTTGAGAGTAAAATGTCGTCTACCAGGATGTGATTGGGCCCGGAATAATGGGATTCACGAGGTCCAGAACCTGCAAATGGTCGAGAGGGAACAAAGGAAACGAAATTCGCGTCATGGAGTCACAGCGGTTACAAGAATGTCGAGGCAAACAGCTAAAGCGGAGCAGGGCAATTGACTTGAGGCCTGACAGAACACTGTCCTTACAAATTTCCATCACGTTTACATTTGCCGAAAGCTAATGCACAATACAATATCCGCGTGGAGGACAAATCTAAATACAGGCTGTCGAGATCTGCCAAGGTCTCCTAGCCAGTCTGGACTCATGCCCTGTCAGGATTAACTGGAAGGCGTAGACGAGATGTGCTGATGTTACATTTTCAGATCTTGGCTGTGTAGCCACGTCTGCTGAGATCTGCCAATGATACTTGGGAATGGCTCGACAGGCCTCATTCCATGTATCCACTGCAAAAGTTATTCTATGTCTGTCTAGGTATCCTCGGCTTACCTTGACAGGGCCTGTCTAGATCCGTTCTCCACGCAACGAATATTGAGCTTGTTCCTCAGGTCGAATATTAATGAATGGGAATGAGTACAACATCCAACACTTATATATTGTTATCACTCAGCGAATTTGTTCCACGTCGGAGTGTATATGTATCTCGTCTGCAACCACATATTGCCCACATAACGAAGCCGACGGCAGGGAGAACAAGCACCGCCAGGTTAGTTCAACTGTGGTAGAAAGGGCCACAAGGAAGCCCACCTGGCAACGCGCATTGGCGCAAGACTCAAGAGATGAGATTGCTGATTCGATCCGGCCGGTATTCGGGAGATACTTTGATTTAATTGGATTTGATCGGTTACAGACAGAGAGGTAGAATAAGAATACAGCGTCGTTGGTGTGGTGCTACAGCATGTTATTGTGTTGTGTACCTGGGGCTCATGCATGCAGATGCTTTCTATAATCTGAGGAAGATTCGGAATGGATCAGGAGTCCGGAATCGTTGGCCTGAACCGGAGACGTACAAGACTTCCGCGGTGCGAGGAGGGTGGGATCGGAACTGGAACTCGAAGACTCGGGAAGCTCAGTGTCAAAGGGAATCAGCTCTCCAGGTACGTTCTGGTTTACCGATCGCTTTACACTGATTGCGATGCTTCTCCCAGAGCCCAGGGTAGTACCAACTCCGCCTATCGAGCTTGATAGTGCGACGGCACCCGCGACAGTCGACCTCGTGCGGTGTGACGCGGAGCACCCATTCGTCGGTTTCCAGTGTGAGGCAGCGCTCGGTTTCGGTGCGGGTGGTTTTCTTCGTGGTGGACGTGGATGAGGCGGACGTGCTGCTCACAGACAGGGACACGGATGGCGACTCAGATGGGGTGCGGCTCGTGCTACCCACACTCGGAACTGGACCTGTGTAGCTGCTCACTGCAGAGGTGCTCTCGGATGATGACGGCGAACTGCGCGACGGAGAGTGTGAATCATCCCCGCTGGCTTCCTATTGCACGCTGTCCTGATCCAGGTTCGGCGGCCCGCGCCACCAATAGATTTGGGTTGTTGTGCTTGTACGTTGAGCGCTTACGCGTATCGTTTCGAAACAAAGCATGACTCAGTCCGGACGCTGCCCAGTACAGCTTAGAGAATGTTCCCGCACCAGCCGCTGTATGTTCCCCAGTGGGTTCGGTCCCTCGTACTCGAAGATATGCCCGCAGCCTCGTCTTCCACATTCATTCCTGAAAGCCAACGAGCCCAGCGAGATTCGGTGCTCAGGCGCGGTTGCTACTGCGCTGGCGGTGCTAGTGTTGCCGCGACTTAACTCAAAGCCATTTTGAAGTCAAAGTCTCAGCCAACTTGAGCTGAGTCGAGCCGAGTCGACACTGCAACTCGGGTTGACTTACAAGTCGACTTGAGTGACTTGAAGTTGACTGTAAGGGCAACCTCTGGACCCGAGAATCTCAAGGGGCTAGCGAGGGGAATCCGAAGGTATGAATAAGAAGTAGCTAAATACAAGAAGATACGCACCTAGCGAGGGGAATCCGAAGAGAAGAAACTCTGAGGATTCCCACGCTAGGTCGTGGGTATAAGTGGCTACTGACTAGTAGCACATGACCGGAGTGATCGGCATATGTCTCGGGCTTGATCGCAGACTTGATGCCATTGTGTAAGCGACCTTTTGGGATCTATAGGTGGATTACGTAAACTGGGTCGGTCGACCGGGCGCCGGGTGCCGGATGACCGGGGCCGGGTGCCGGGTGACCGGGGCCGGGCGGAGGTTCCCCTGACATCACCCCCCCCTTGGAATGCGGCGACTCGACGCATATGCCGGAGGGAACGAACGTGGACGGAGGGGTCGCGGAATGGGAGGGAATCGAAAGCGGCGTGGGCGATGATCCGGGGTTTTGAGGGGTACTTCCGGTAAAACTCGGCGATAGCCTCGTCAGCGAATACATCGGAGTGCTTCACCCATTGGTTGTGCGACTCGTCATACCCTTTAAACCGGACCATGTACCAGAGGGATTTATACCGGATTTTCGCGTCGAGGATCTCTTCGACCTCCCACTCGGGTGCATCGCCAGGGACGTCCGGCAGGACCGGAGCCGGTTCGTCATAGCCCGGGCGGCCTTCGAAGGGGTCATCTTCCACGAGCTGCAACTTCACGACCGGGAACACCGGGTGGAGTTGGGAGAGACGGGGTGGCAGTTCCAGTTTGTACGCGCCTTGGCCGACGACCTTGGTGACTTTAAAAGGGCCTAGGCGTCGGTGAGAGAGCTCCGGGGACGGCCGGGTCGTTTGGATGTCGGAAGCATCGAGCCAGACCCGGTCGCCGACCTTGATGTCCGGCGCAGGGGTGCGTCGGCGGTCGTAGTACCGCTTGTACTCCTCCTTTGCTTTTACGAGGGCGGCCTTCGCCTCAGAGACCCCGGAAGCGATCCGGTCGTGAAATTCGTTAACCGACTCTACTTTCGAACGCGGCCCGTTCGGCTCGAACCCCATCCGGGGGAGCCGGCCGGTGTCCGTCATGAACGGAACCTGCTGCGTCGAAGAGTGGATGTGGTTGTTGTATGCGAATTCGGCGGCCGGAAGGAGCTCATCCCAGTCATCCTGCTTGTAGTTAGTGAAAAGCCGGATGAACTGCTCCATCTCCTGGTTGACGCGTTCGGTCTGGCCGTCAGTCTGCGGGTGGTAAGCCGTAGAGGTGGCCGGTTTGATCCCGATGAGGCGCCAAAGCTCGGTGGTGAACTCGGCGACGAACTGGGGACCACGGTCGGAGATGTACTTCTCGGGGTGCCATGGAGCTTCCAGACGTTCCGGTAATACAACCGGGCAGCTCCGACAGCATCCAACCGGGTCGTACACTCCATAAAGTGAGCGCGTTTACCTAGGACGTCCACAACAACCATGACCGAGTCGTAGCCGTGGGCTTCTGGGAGCTCGACTACGAAGTCTACCGAGACCGTGCTCCAACATTCCTCCGTGATCTCGGTCGGGTGGAGCTCGCCCACCGGAAGCTTCCGGAGAGCTTTGGTGCGGCAGCACAGGTCGCAGGTTGCCACGTACCGGCCGACGTGTCGGGACATCTGGGGCCACCAGTAGTTCCGGGAGACTAGCTCCAACGTCTTGAACCGGCCGGCATGCCCGGCAACCCGGGTGTCGTGATGCTGCTCCAGGATCCGACGGCGAAGGTCCTTGTCCCGAGGGACGACAATCTTGCCGCGGAAATAGAGCAGCCCGCCTTCGACGTGCCATTCGGCCGACCGGGTGGACCGGGTTCCTCGGGCCTTAAGGAGGTCCCGAGCTGCGAGAGCCATGGGCTCCTCAAGGTCCGGTTCGCCGGCGAGTGCCTCTCGGACGTCCCGCAGGAGGGGAACCTCCGGGCCAGCTACCACGATGCCCTCCAACGCACGGATCCGGAACAGGGCGGGACTCAGGAGTGTCACATCCGTGTTGTCCGGGCCCGGTCCGTGATCCGGACGCCGGGAGAGCGCGTCTGGTTTACCCATAGAGCGCCCAGGCTTGTGGTGAAGCTCGAAATCAAACCGGGACAGATACAGGGACCACCGCGCCTGTCGCCGGTTGAGACCTTGCGATTTCCGGAAATACTCCAGGTTCTTGTGGTCAGTCCAGATCTCGATCGGATGCTGCGCGCCTTCGAGGAAGTGCCTCCATTCCTCGAGGGCTCGGATGATCGCGAGCATCTCTTTGTCGTGGATCTCGTAGTTGCGCTGGACCAGACTCAAGCTCTTGGAGTAGAACGCGACCGGATGCCACTTGCCGTCGTCGCCCGGTTGAGACAGGACAGCGCCGGTTGCATAGTCCGAGCTATCCGCCTCTAGCCGGTACGGCTTGGACTCGTCCGGCAGGACAAGGACCGGCTCCCGGGTGACCGCATCTTTGATGCTTGGAATGCGGTCGCCTCGAGTTCGGTCCAAACCCAGGGAGCACGCTTTCCGGTGAGGTCGAACAGTGGCCGGGCGGCATCTGAGAACGCTTTGATGAACCGCCGGTAGAAGTTTGTGAAGCCGAGGAACTGCTGCACGTCCTTCTTGCACTCCGGCGTCGGCCAGTTAGTGACGCCGGCAACCTTGACCGGGTCCATCTCTACGTGATTGTGAGAGACGATAACCCCCAGGTACTCAATCGACGTCTTTTCGAACTCGCACTTCTCCGGGCGCAGGAAAAGCTTGTGCTCCCGGAGCCGGCGGAGAACTTCCCGGACGATCTCCCGGTGCCGGGTAAGGTCCGAGTGTGCGATGAGGATGTCGTCGAGGTATACCATGACGTCTCCAGACAGGATGAGGTCTTGGAAAATGTCGTTCATCATTGTCTGGAAAGTCGCAGGGGAATTGGTCAAGCCGAAGTACATCACCAAGGGTTCGAAAAGGCCCCGGTTCGTCCGAAGGCAGCCTTCCACTCGTCGCCTTCCCGGATGCGGACGTTATTAAAGCCCACCGGACATCGAGTTTCGTGAAGAACCGGGCTCCCTTCAAACGGTTGATGAGGTCGTTGATCAGAGGGATCGGGTACCGGTTCTTCACGGTCATCGCATTGAGCGCCCGGTAATCCTGTACGAACCGGAGCGCGCCGTCCTTCTTTTTGACGAAGAAGACAGGCGAGGCCATCGGTGACTTCGACGGCCGGATCCGGCCGGTCGCCAACCCCTCTTCGATGAACGCGTCGAGCTCGCGTTGCTCGAGAGGTGAGATCGGGTAGACCTTACAGTTGGCCAGTTTGGCATCCGGGACGAGTTCGATGGCATGGTCCCACGAGCGACGGTCCGGTAGTGAATCGAAGGCCTCTCGGTTGAAGACATCCTCGAAGTCACGCACCCACTCCGGAAGTTCATCCTTACCGGGTGCGGAGTTCTTGGCGAAGGCTTCGGCCAGCCGCTGTGAGACAGTGCTGGTGGCCCGGATGTCTTCTGGAGGAGAGAACTGGGTGTAAAAGACCCGGTCTCCGTCCTCGAGAGGGTCATCTTCGTCATCCGAGTCGTCCGAGTCGTCTAGCAGGAGTTCGGGCAGGTCCTCCTCGAACTCGTCATCATCATCCTCGCCGAGCCGGTCGTCCGTGTCGATAGTGCAAATGGTCGGGACCGGTCCGGCTCGGAGTTGCCGGACGATGCGGGCGATAGTCTTCGCTTGCTTACGCTCGGCTCTGGCCTCATCGACACAGGTCGTGCAACCGGACGGGCATCGGCTCATCTTGACCTCCCGGGTATCCCAGTTGATCTCAGGGTTATGCTTCCGGAGCCAGGAATACCCAAGAATAAGCTTTTGCTTACCGAGCCCAGTTACAGCGAGTTGGACTCGTTCGCTGTGACCCTTGTAGCGAAGAACGAGAGTCGCGACATCTCGGATGAAGCCGGCCTCGTTGGGGGAGCCGTCTACATTGAACACCGGAATGGGTTGCGAGAGCCGGCGGACCGGGATCCCGCTCGCCTTAACGTACTCGGAGTCAATGAAGTCGGAGGTTGCTCCACAGTCGATAAGCCCATCGAGCGAGAGCTTCACAGCGTTGTCGGTCGACTCGATCTCCAATGGAAGGTGGAGGGAGTTAGCACCAGATGTCGCGGCGACCGTATAGCGCTTAGGAAGTTTGCGCTCCCAAGCAGACTTACGGGGCGGATGAGTGACCGGTCTAGCCGGCGGGGAGCCGAAGCGACCGGTTGGTCGTCCGGATTGGGGGGTGCGTCTATCGTTTCGGTCGATGCAAGAGGTATATTGTCTGACTCGTTACATAAAATGTCGAAACGATTAGGGGACGCGATCGAGGGCGCACTGCTCACTCGCCGCGGAGGGGAACATCCTCTAGGGCGGGGTCGTCTGTGAGGGCCTCGGTCGTGGCCATGCGGGCCACGAGTTCCTCCAACATCTCTCCTCCGAGCTGGCGGATCACCTCGTCGAGCACGTCGGTCGTCCGGACGTCGGCCGGTGCCGGGCAATCTCGGGCGAAGTGATTGGCATCTCCGCAACGGAAACAGCCACGGCGTGGCACATGGCGTGCACGGGTGCGGTCTACGTCCATGGGGACCGGAGCCGGGAGGGCGGGGCAGCGGCCCTCGGCGCGGGTGCGGCAACGGTGCCCGGCGTGGACTGGTTGGTTCGGGGGCGGGCCGGCAGAACCGTGTGACGTCCGGACGCCCCGGCGTTCCGAGCGCGCAGGTGCGACTCGTACTGCCGGTAGGCCGGGCGCGCCAGGCTGCGTAGTCCCTGAGGCCGGGTGGGTCGCTAGAGCCGGTGATGGCGAGGTTGATCGCCGGGTCAAGGCCGGTCCGATACTTTGTGACCTTGACAAGTTCGTCTTCAAAGCCGGCGAGGTCGACCAGGTCCTCGAACTCGTCCGTGTACCGGAACACGTCCCGGTTGCCCATATGGTAGGCGCGAGACTCGAGTTTGTGCAGGGCATGGTCCTGCTTGTTCTCCTCGACGAAACGGAGTCGGAACTCCTTGACAAACATCTCCCAGGTCGGAAACGGAAATTCCGCCTTGGCCGACTGGCGCTCAGCCCAACGTTGCGCCGCATCTTTGGCCATGAACGACATGGCGTACCGGACGACCTTTTCCTCGGAAAGTTCTCCGTTCTCTACGAAGGCCTCTGGGACGAGCCGGGCGTACGACCGGACAGCGTGGAGAAACGCCCGGCCCTGCGTCCGGTCGCCGTCGAAGACGAACGGGGGGTTCGGCCGAAGGACCGATTTTGCGCCGGACCCGCCGGTTGTGGTGTACTGCGTGAATAGTCCTGGACCCGGTTCCGGAGCCGTTTCGGCAAGGGATAGGGCAGGCGAGATTGCGCGTTGCTGTTTTTCGAGTATTTTGGTGAGGCTGGCTAAGGTGGCCTCGATCCGGTCCATCCGGGCATCGGCAGCTGCTGCATCAGCGCCGGACATGGTAGAATCGAGGACAGGGGAGGAGGGGATAAAATTGGAAGTTGGGGTGGTGGGAGCACTGCCACTATGATCCGAACCTTCCAAGCCAAACTTCCCAATTTTGTCCAGTTAATCCCTAGAGAGAGTTTCTTCTGCTGTAAGGGCAACCTCTGGACCCGAGAATCTCAAGGGGCTAGCGAGGGGAATCCGAAGGTATGAATAAGAAGTAGCTAAATACAAGAAGATACGCACCTAGCGAGGGGAATCCGAAGAGAAGAAACTCTGAGGATTCCCACGCTAGGTCGTGGGTATAAGTGGCTACTGACTAGTAGCACATGACCGGAGTGATCGGCAGATGTCTCGGGCTTGATCGCAGACTTGATGCCATTGTGTAAGCGACCTTTTGGGATCTATAGGTGGATTACGTAAACTGGGTCGGTCGACCGGGCGCCGGGTGCCGGATGACCGGGGCCGGGTGCCGGGTGACCGGGGCCGGGCGGAGGTTCCCCTGACATTGACTTACTGGTTCAAATTCCAGGAAGGTGTGCTGAGTCGTTTACAGCACAAAAAACAATTTCTTGAATTTTGGTGAACCGTGACCTGAGCGCGTGACACCCTGGTGACACCTGTCACGTTTTTGTGATTTTTTTGTAAAACTGCCGCAGATGAAGCTAGAACCACAAAAATACCTTGCTGTCCCAAATGGGCTCTGGAGTCGACTTGAGTCGACCCAATTTGACTTAGACCTACAAGTCGAGTCAAGTCGAGTCGAATCTATTTTTAAGTCGACTTTCGAAGTCGCGACTCGACTTATCGAGTCGCGGCAACACTAGGCGGTGCCATGCATGACGAGCGCCACTATCACTGGCCACGCTGGTTTTCTTGGCCTGAGGCGGAGTCTCGAGTGGCGGGAGAGGAGAAGTATGCGTGCACGCGATGCATTAGGTTTTTGAACTCCGATTGATTGAGGTATTCTGTCTCTATCCTCCATTTTTGCCCCATTTGTGACCTTTCCTTATTTTTTTATTTTATGTTTTGAACCCTCACCGGGCATTCCGGATGTAGGCATCTTATCAAGGGGTTCAGACCTCGATACGCTGATTACCCGAGGTGCGATCCCCGCTCGTGCGCGGCATTCCATCGCCTGGAAAAATCGAAAGAAGATTCCTTTACGCGAGAGGACCGGATCATTCTTCTCGAACAGTTCAACCGGTGTTCAATTTCGAGATTATACATTAGAGCAGTTGTGCTCCGAGCGCGACTAGGCTGGGCTGAATGCGATTTCACAGATGCTGTTGATGGAATATCGGACAGAACTGCTCGCGGGAGAAGACTGCAAATCATGGGAAATCAGAAATGATTCTTCCAACATAGATCAAAAGGGTCTTCGGAGAATCGACGCGTGTGGGGACCCGAAGTTGGTCTGGTTGAGTGATCTATTTATGACTGTTCCAAATAACTGGCGCGGCTAGTCGAAGGGTTGCTCCTGACATTCCAGCCCTCCGTAAGGCGCGATCCACCGAAGACTGGGTGGAGCCCCACACCGTCTGGATGCTGACATATGGAAATGTGAACAGGAATTTGACGACCGAGAACGAGTGGGTACTTCACATGCGACGGAACCGGTCAACAGCAGCGCGGGTACCACTACCAAGTTTTACCTAGTTCGTATCTTCCTGCTAAATGTCAAGACGCTCAAGAAACCACATGGGATGTTCGGTTGAAATTACATCCTCGACAACGCAAGATTAAATCCTTTGCCATTATACTGCATATGTATAAATCCTGTTTAGGTTGGCTTAAGCCAACCATGTTGCAACGTACCAAGGTTTAAGCCCCGTCTTTAATAGTGAATATAGGTGTGTTGCAGTACATTGGTGGGTAGTCACACAGTATGGCTTAAGCGGTTTAAGCCGCTTAACTGCTCGAGCGGCTTGAACCATTCGAACTTTGAAACCCACTGAGCAGCTCAAAAGGTCTGGCCAATCGGCTGAAGCAGTTAAGCTGAATTTGCTTAAGCCGTGCATTGCTAAGTCATCAAATTCACCTTAAATTGCCGGAGCGCACAGATCGGCATACAACATATTTAGTACATCAACGTAGGAGGGATAGATGTTCTTCAAAGGAACCTGCACCACTTTACCCTGCTCTGCATAAGTGACTGTAAAATGTCCTTCACAATGTGACCAAGTTCCCGAAGACCGCCGATCAACGCCAGGCAGAAATATTAGCGGTGGTGATAGGTTTGGCCAGATTTTGCAGTGAGAACGAGGGCACAATGAAGTGGGGGAGGAAGAGTGGCAGTAGATACTTAATGTTGTACGGCCACGTCAAGTTGCTTGGGCGCCTTGTGTGGCGTCGGTGGCACTCACTCAGAGTGAAAGTGGCAATCACGAGAATTCAAAATAACTATGAGCTCAATGAGACTGGGTTTGTAAGAGACTCACGGTGGGCCACCCGAATGCATATGGTGTTGGCAAAAGAGGCTGCGACGATCGATGATGGTGGTGGAGAAAGAGAAGGATATGGTACAGCCACCTTGATCGCCGTGGCTGATGCGATGCCGACACTCCTTGCCACAAGTGACATGTCACGTATCTTTCACTTTGTTCTCCTCCTCTTTCACGCAACTTTCGCGTGCTGCTCACTCTGAAGACCGATATTCTCTGAGATGTAGTTCTTAGTCCTCTGGCTACAATCCCCAGGCACGATATGAACCTTGTCTCCGACTCAACTCCGAGTCTCCGACTCGTTCTACTATGATAGTGTTCTCGTTGTGCCACCGGCAACTTCGGCTGTGCCGGTGCGTCATGCCACCACTGGACCTCACTTCGGACTCTATTTTGTGAGGTCCAAACCATGTCTTCCACCGCCATCAAGGGTACAATTCATTATCATTGTGTGGGATAGTATGATATGCATTGCGGCTCCATCTTCCTTTTAAAAATGGTGAATATATCTCTTGTTAGTATATTCAAATATCATTTCTGTGACTCCGCTGATTTGAATGGCTCAAACAGAGCGATGTGATGGGGTTACTGGGGGAATGGACAGGGCACAGGTTCTGGGTGAGTTAAGCCACTTGAGCCGCTTAGGTGGCTTAAGCAGCTTACAACACTCAAATAGTTCAAACTGCTTCAGCAACTCAAGCGGCTTGAGCCGTTTAAGCCATTTATTACACTATACTTACATGTAGTAAATACAGCCTATATACTCTATTACATGGCCTGCTTAAGCCGCTTAAGCGTGGCTTAAACTTTGGTGCGTTGCAACGCATTTGGCTTAAGCCAACGTGAACAGGTGACAGCATGTCACTATATTGGTGTGCTGCCTCGGTATTTTTCCAGCAGCAGAGTAAAGCATCAGCAAGAAGTTTCACCCCATGGAAGTGCCGGACTCAAAGGTCAGGGGCGTAGCCGAACAACTGTGAATAAACAACAAATAAAGCCTTAAGAAACCTTATGTACGCAAAGTCATATTTTTTATTCAAACGGAATTTCCCTTGACTATGGCTCCATAATCCTTGAAGGAATTCTTGCTGAAGGGTGATTAATAGTTTGTTCTGGTCCGGCATGTTTTTTCCAGCAAGCCGGAATTTGCAGGTGAAGCTGAAACTGTCTACGCGGTATAGTGTTGCCATCACTGCGATGAGGCCCCCCGTAGTCAGAGGTGTGACTACAGGATGTAGTCGCATGAACATCGGACTACATGTGACTACGCCGTGCCCCCCTTTCCTACCTGCGACAATGTCTGACTACCTGTGACTACGGATGTAGGCACAGGTTGGCTTTGGTTATCTGGGATTATTGGGTTCAAATTTTGCATAAATGGTTACTGTTGCGGTGGTGCAAGTTGCCAATGACCCTTGGTTTGGCGGCATTTCACGAACTTGACATTGGAGGAACGGTCCGCAATCAAGTGGTTTGTAATGTGACATTAGTGGCATTCAAAGTTACTCCTAGATAGTCCCTACTTGCGCTCCTGGTTGTGCTCCTGGTTGTCTTCCTGTTTGCAACCAGGAGAGAAGAAGGAACACAAGTAGGGTTGAATCAGGAGCTACATGTGCTCCTGTTTGACGAAATCAGCCCTTTTTGGCTTCCTTTTTGCGCTCCTGGTTGACTTAGTCACTTTTGGCTGTGTTTTAGACTAGGAACATTCTCCTGCTTGCTTCCTGGTCCGAAAATCTCAGCCCCCGGGTTTCAAATATGTCCCTTTCGGTCTCCTACTTGTTTTCCTAGTCTCTTCCTTTTCGGCAGATTTTGGCAGTGATCCCTGCCAAAATTTGCAAAAAGGGAGCAAACAGGAAGTCAGTCAGGAAGACAAAAAGTGGGAACTTTGAACACCACTATTGCCCTGCACTGCATTCCGAGCCCCCGTAGACCGACTTGGTCTACATAATCCTATTGATTCTCTGCCCTGAGATTCCCGCAGCCCTGAGTGGAGCGGGTTACAAATCAGTTGGACGCGATCCGCGGTACTGTATAATTTCATTCAATTCGATATGGGATGTGACGAGTGACATGTTGAACCAATTCGTCACCTCGTCAACGCCCAAGAATGAGCGTGACAAGGACAAAAAATTCGTCGGACCCTCATATTGTTTCCAAATGATAAAGGGACCTCAGAGATCTGTTCCTGCCCATTTTCGGACCAATTTTGACTTTTGTACTCTATAACGCCACTTGTGTGTAGATTTTCTTTTGATCTCAGTTGATTTTGGTCAAATTTCGGGTGGAAACTTGGCTTCCACAGGGAAAATGGGACGAAAATGGGTCTGGCTGCTCAATTTCCAGCCTCTGAACCCCCAAGATTATTTTTGCGGATTCTATATGTCTCTGGAGCCATTTTCTGGGGTAACCGTGACAAAAAACATATTCGTCAACCGCCTTGGTGACGCGTGACAGCGACCAAAGTTCGTCGCTGTCAGGCCAAGCGTCAGGCCCCCCTGTGACGCGTGACCGACGAATTAAACGAAAGGATACAGTATTCTGGCTGGTCTCCATGATCCCTACTTGCACGGCAATGACTTGGAAGTTCTAATCACCTAGGTTTTCAGCGTTATTGGTCTTTT
Organism: Mycena leptocephala; assembly: GCA_029378395.1. NCBI lineage: Eukaryota > Fungi > Basidiomycota > Agaricomycetes > Agaricales > Mycenaceae > Mycena > Mycena leptocephala. The sequence continues at coordinate 460,257 of JARJLF010000051.1, read as the reverse complement.
AGACGATGTGATCGTTTATCCCCCTTTACATGCATGCTCACATTCGGGCTGGTTCTGGACTTCTAGCATATTCGCTGGATCTCTAAGGAGCTCTGCTTCGCTATGACTTAGGGACTCCTGGAAGGATGTCGCTAGGTTCATTGTCATTTCGCATGCTGACGGACGCGCGATATGTCGTTGCCGCAATGGTATCATTTGGGCTTTTTTTTGGAAGACTGATCATTAACCGTTCTTTAACGAAATGCGTCGCGATTCTTTGGATGTGTTTGCCCTTTCTCCATTTGTCTGAATTCCCTTTCGTCTTGCCTTCGTCTCAGTCCGCTCTCGTCCCGAAACCTATCTTTCCCTTCCGGACTTCCATTCAAATGTAACTGCATTAGACCAACTGCGAACTGCGCCTACCTCACTCCAAACTGACAGTGCACAGCGCTGAAATTTTTCTCACAGCAGTATGGCACAGCTATCCCTTACCGCGGAGATCTCAGAGACAATTATCGCGCCTGCAAGCCTAAATTTGGGTTAATATTCGCTCACCGGATCATCCGACTGTACCTCAGCTGATCAGCTCGCAGTTGTCCGCAGAAGGACGCAGTTTCTCGCAGCAAAATTCACAGCTGTGCCGCAGTTCCCTTCACGTGGTAGCCCGCAATTCTTCCGCGCTTAAAAGGCCAGTGACCCCGTCTTTCTAGCCCCCCCATCCTTCTCACCCACAAATCACGCCACGCTCGGTCTGGGTTTCTCCTCTAATATGTGCTGCCAGTGGTCATCAAAGCCGACCTTCTCGAACCTTAATTCACTGTTCTCGAATTTTCTCCTCAATGTGTGGAACCGCGGACTGCTCGTGATCGTCAATACGAATTCCATACCCCCTCAATCCTCCTCAGCCCGCTATCCAATTCTGATCAATCAACGCAGACCACCCTGGTCCCCTCAATGTGAATTCATGTGTCATCCTGGTGCGACAACTCATCTGGGGTGTCTTTTGGACTATGGAATACTGCCGGGCACCCATATCAATTAGTTTCCTGCCTTCACTCATACTTTAGGTTGATTATTGTACATGTCTCCTTCCTCCAGTACCAATCCGATTCAATGTGGTCGGCAGGCAAATCTCTGATCTCAAGAAACTTTGGGTGGTTGGCTCTTCGGTATGAGTTATTCCTTTTCGCCCACACATCCCCATTATTTCCCTTGATTCCCTTCGTGCCTTCTCGCATCGGTGTGCATACTGTCTGTGTTCAATATAGTTATCATTACTTTAATGCAGATAATTATCCGACACTCACTTCGACCAACGCTCACGGAACCCTAATCTCCCGGAGCGAAGCGAGGCCCTGTCTTGTTTCAACTATTTTTTTGGTGGCACAGGTGTCATTTCAACTTTTTGAGGGGTGTCCTAATTATTGGGCCCTATATGGCCGACTCTGCGCAGACCTCTTACCTAGCAACAACACCTTCGACTGGGATTCCGACCTCGATAGGGTTGGCAGCCTGAAGGGAATCACTTCCTTGGACATGCCAGACCTGGAAGCCATGGTCATCGATTCTCTCTCACTGCAACAGTACCATGCAATATGCCATTGGGATCTATCAAGGCGTGCAGCCATCACCGTACCCACTGATGTGACAGCGAATCTCGGGGTAATTGCATGTTCTTCGAGCGATCAACTCCAAATTCGGATGGAGGTTGCGTCTTCGCCAGATGTTGAGGTTGACTGTGGTGAGTGGCATGGACCAGGCGGAGAGGTCATGGATAGCTGGATCCGGTATTTTATCCTCTTTACCTGGAAGGTGATCTAGGCTAATGATGTTTACTCAAGTTCCAGCGGTAAGGCTCCAACCACTTAGTTTTCGTTTGAGGACCCGGGAAATCGAACGGAAACGGTATTTAAACAGTTTTAAACCGTTTAAAACAGTTTATAAATCGTATTTTGGCATGCAGGTTCTTAGAGCGTATCTGGAGGATCAAATTGAGTTATCTGACCATAATAAAGTCACAGATAAGACCTCGCCCCCGTTTCCAGTTCACAAAGAGGTGCACCAAGGTGCTTATCAAGCGGGATGGTGGCGGCAAGCAGGCGCGATGTGTTTGCCGAGATAGCTGACCGGCATCAAATCATCCAAAGATCTCGCCAGTAAATGAGCGGTTTCTTACTCTGGGACGATGGTATGACCTTTGCGAGTTCCATCAATTTTTCTAGATAGACTGTACAGTGTATGGGTGAGAATCCACCCAGCGAGCCGCGGTAAGTGATTAATTTGTTGTAACCATTTGAACCATTCACAAACAGGTTTCAAACGTTTGCGCCCACCCATAAACTAAATGGAAATAAAAAAAGTTTCAAACGGAAATGGTTGGAGCCTTATTCAGAGTCAGCGCCAGAGATGTTAAGCAAAACTTCCTGGGCAGACATATGGTCCTGCGGCCCTGAGAGGCCTCGGCTCAGTCAAGCAAATCACATTTTAACCGCCTCCGGATCACATTCAATTTTCATAATTTTTGTACGTTTTAAAACCGTGCTTTGTCTCATTGTACAGTTGTTGCGGATCATATCTATTTTGAAATTCAAATTTCAGCAGCTATAGAAGACGGCACCTTTTGATACCTATTTCTTTGCCCAGTAAACGACTTGCACACCGGGACATCATCATTCAGATGGCCAGAATCTCCAGCATATGGTCCCGTGACCCTTCGGGTGTCGAACATCTCACCATGGAGCAGGTGTTAAGAGTTAGAGCAATTTCAGTTAGCGTAACGGAAATTGTGAAGAGTTCGAGAATCCTTTAGGGTGGCATATGCCTGCCTCATCAAGGCATCTGCTTTGATTTTGGCTGAGCTGCCTCGCGTAGGCAGATCACCCGATCAGGGCCTTATCGAAGAACAATCACCTTGAAACTTACTTCTGAGTGACCTGCCAAACTACGGTAAATCCACGTAGAGTGCGTGCGCAGCGCTGAGCGTGCTACACTTAGGACAGCTTCCAAGTACTGGACCAAGCGAACGCGTTGGTTAAGTATTGGGCAGTTTGAGCCGTGTCGGCAGTATACTACGTGCCGAGAGAGCTATCACTTAATTCACACAAGAGAGAGAAGATGGGAGTTTGTATTCAAGATAGGATGCCCTCTTCCGAGGGTATCCGCAACTATATAAACTATTCTACTTCGGAGCCGCAATCCGGAGCCGCGCTTGGATTGCCGACCCGTCGGTGATCGTGCTAGATTTAGTAATTGAACATCACAACATCTTCTCAGAACATCAAATGTATTCGGAGAAGCATAGAGAACAACGAGTCGTACAGGTCATAAGCGTAAAAATGGCGTGATCATCAAGTCATGAAAGGGATGATAACATAAGAGATCAAGGAAAAATATAGAGGGGAGTAAGTCGCGTGCAAAGAGGTAAGTATCCATAACAGCAGGCAGCACGGCTGGGATTCCCGTCCATTCAACTGAGCATGGAGGTGGATGGGTGGTCCTGGGATGCGAGTATATATGCTGGACTCCATCAATTCCACCAAGGCAAAGGCTTTGATCCAGATAGCCAGGACATCGCCCGACATCTTGCAGACCAACTTTTTCAAATATCCGCTGAGGTGGATCCTCCATTCGCCCACAGTGAGCCTACACAATCCGTAAAATTTCTATCTGACAAAGGAATCAGTAGTTGATCCCGAGGATGGTCAAACCGAGGGATCCAATCTTTATGATGATATAGCCCCAATACTGTTCCTTATGTGATGTTAGGCTGTATCCCAGATATCCTACGGATTTACTGTAGTATTTCATTCAAATCGACACCGGGTGTGACGCGTGACCCAAAAAACCATTTCGACATTTCGACAACGGCCAAAATTTGGCGTGACACCAGCGAAATTTTCGACATTGGGACAAAAATTTGGGCTTTTTTTGCACCTTACAGCCAATTTTGAGTCCTGTGTGACGTTAGGGAGGTTCGACAATCGCCAGCGTGACGCGTGACCCCTGCCAAATTTCGCTATCGACAGGGGGGTGCGTGACGCGTGACTGTCGATTTGAACGAAATACTACCTAGTATAACAGAGTCTCATATTCACTGCGTTCCGACCCTTCCTAGACTCAGCTTGAGTGTAGGAACCTAGAAGTAGCTACATCGATGATTGAGGCTAGGTGCCTAGAGAATAGTCTGTGGAGGTCTGTCTGGCTCTGGCTAGGTTGGCACAGGTAGGTCTAGGTCTGGCAGGATCTGTGTAGGTTGCAACAGGTGCTTGTAGCCACCTACGCAAGGGGGAAAGGGACCCGGTTGCTCAGAATATTAGATGATGGAAATGTTCAACATTTAAATGTAAGTCTAGGTCTGTGCAGCTGAGTTTAGGGAGCTACCCTCACCTTCCACGAGCTACCCTCATCTACACTGACGTGAGTTTAGCCGCCTTACAGGGTACCCGTAAAGCCAGACGGACATTACGTGTAGTCGCCTAGATGGGGGGCTGTGTAGGGACCTACACCGACCTAACTCCATCTGGCACAACCTACAGTGCCTAGTCTCAGCTGAGTCTAGGACGGGTGGGAACGCAGTGATTCTGTGTGATCCTTAGCCGAGAATGTATTATCCAACCGGTGTTCGAGTCTTTGATGGACCAGTATTTCCCGGGCCAGACATTTCGACTCCTGCTCTCATCATGGTAGTTGCATTCAAAGTTGGCCCTACTCGCGCTCTTACTCATCTTCCTACTTCAGCTCCTACTTGTTATTTCTCGGTCAAAAATGCAACTTTTTCTTTCGGGTAAAATTTAGTCCATCTGAAATGTTATTCTGCACCCCCCAGTCAATTTTGAGCCATATCTTTCAAGCCATTATTGCATGGCCAGAAGTAGGGGGTTTAAATGTGATGATTAGTAGGGGCTCAAAATGGTCAACTTTGAAACCATTGCCTAGCCAATTTGCGAGTAGGAGATTAGTAGGAGAACAAAAATATTGCAAATGTTTTCTAAGGTTTAAAAGGCCAAGGAGGTGGTTCTATAGGTCGGTGTATTTAGAGAAATGCTACAACTTTGTGAAAAAATATCGGGGTAAAGAGCAATAGGCATTGAGAAGGAAATTCAAGTAGGAGAAATTTTGCAAAAAGGAGCTCTGACACTCCTACTAACAAAAAGGATCCTACTCCCATCTCCTGCTCATCTTCCTTCTGAGTTCAGGAAGACGAGTAGGAAAGCAAGTAGGAGCGTGAGTAGGAGAGGAGTAGGAGCAACTTTGAACACCACTAATACACCCGTTGAAATTTAGTTTCACATAATGTCCCACCCGGAGCTCAAATAATCGGACCTGGGGTACCAGCTTTCTTCCACGGCTACCAAGAAAGCTGGCTGGCAGTATGGAGTTCGAGTCCCTGCGTCCGAATGTTTTGGCTTGCAAGCCGGGATCGGGCTTCGGCTTGTGATCAAAGCCCAAGCCCGAAACAAGCCATTCTGCGCGGGCGCAAGCTACTTTTGCAAGCCAAAAAGTCAACTCTCAAACCAACGGTCCTTCATATACTATTGAATTAAACGACCCCGAATCAGGAGTCCAACTGTACGCGCGGCCGTTTTTCTGTCCTTTCTCTCGAGTTGATTTTATTAACGTGCATCCTCCGTCTGCGCTCTTCCCTCAATGTGGTGTACACCCGACCCTGTGTATTTAAATCCTGTCCAGTATTGCTTGTCAATGTGTCCGGTATATACCGTCCAACAACATTGCCGGTCAGTGCCAATGTCAGTATACGTTGTTGAACATGCGAGTATGAGAATCGCAACAAAAGCCCGACCAAAAGAAAATTCAACACACGCCGTCGGCAGCGGGGTTCAAATTCCAATGCAGAATCTCCCGCTGTCACTTTATATCGAGCACACCTCACGTCTATCCGAGATCCCCGTCATTGAAGACGGCCGTAGGTAAAGGTGAGTTTCATCGTAGATGTGCAGCCGCACGCGTATGTACGACTGGAATACCATGGTAATACTAATACTAGTACCGTAATCGAGAAATCCTTCCAGCCAGTGCGTGGAGGAAGCACAGCACCCACCAGCCAACCAGCTTTGCTTTGCTTTGCGCCGCCCTCGAAGCTTGATTACTCGATCCAAGTCTGCAATCCAACCAACCAACCAAAACTAAATATCTCGCATTCAACCGCCCTTTTTAAAAAAAAACTTTAACCAGATAAAAAAAGCCTACTCGGATTCAGCACGAAAAGGAAAAATGCAAACTGATCGTATGAGTATCTGGGCTTGAGCACAAGAAAGAAAGGACTTGCTGTATGTATCAAGATTAATATTAAGCGAACAGTGTGTGTGACGCAGGCCCGAGCGTTCAACGTTCAACGTTCGAGTTCCGACTCGGAGTCATCTACTGTAGAGGCTTGAGACATATAATGGTTGTTTCGTCCAGATTAATATTAATGGGGGACCTTGATAAGCACTAGTACCGTATACGTAGCCTTCCTATGCACCACCCGAGCAAAGGAATGCCCACAAGCTTGCTCGCTCACACAACCCTGCGGTTCACTTCGCCAGCTAAATAGAAGAAAAAACTTATAACGTCTCATCATCATGCGTTTCCGAGGGTTCAAGTGGTATCAAATTCATGCGAACCGTCTCAAAACTAAAAAACGTGCAAGCTAGAGTACTTTCTCGTCCTCGTCCTTCTCCCCTTGCCCTCCGTCATCCCAAGGTTCATCACATCACATCACATCACATTATTCATCCCACCGTTCTTCCCCACCCTCGTTCTCGACACCCCGCCCACATCCCAACAGAACAGAACGGAACAGACCAACTACGCTCAAATCAACAACCCGCCAACGACCCCGCCCAGAGCGGCCACCACCGCTGCCACGAAGACGCCGTTGCCGACGAGGGGGACGGCCGAGCCGGTTTTGGCTGAAAAAGAAGAGGGCGAGTGTTAGTTTTGTTAAGAATATAGCGTTGAGATATGAGGGAAAGAGGGAGGGAGGGGAGACGCGCGCGCAACCAACTCCACGCGAGTCCACGTCGGAAATTATCGACGCCGCTCCGCCAACAAAAGGCGTTCGTGTCAACTGGGATCTCTTCAAACATCCCCTCCCAAAAAAACCCCAAACGACCCAAAAAAAACCGAGTCAAAGAAGAAGAAGAAACGCACCACTGGCACTCGCACTGGCCGAAATATCAGACGCGCTGTTGGAGGGCGTGAAGGGCGCGGTGGCGGTGGGCGCGGCGGTGGCGGAGAGGGTGGCTGTTGGGGCGTAGGTTAGTTGAGGTATGAGAAGGGCGATGGGGAAAGAAGGGGAGAAGGGGAGGAACGACGGGAGCGGGAGAGAAGTAAACAGGAAAGAGGAGAAGGGCGAGGGGAGAATAGGCCCGCGCGCACGGATAGGGGCAAGGGACGGTGTCTTTCGAGATGGAAGGAAGACGCGGCAGGAGGTGGAAAGAAAGGGTTGACGACGTTTGCACCTCTACTAATAACACAACAGAAATAGGTGGGCGAATACCAGGACGAAACGCGATGCCCGACGGGGAAAGAGCGGGAATAGAGCGGGCGCCAAAGTAGACGAGAAGTGCACGGAAAAGATGGGAGGCGAGCAAGAATAGCTAGCGCCGGAGGTAATATATAGATAGCGTGGGGGAGACGAGAATCAAGCGAACGATCGGAGGAAAAGAAGAGAATACGGAGCGAAATGAAAACAACACGCACCAGCACCACACTGTTGCTGCTGCAACCCAAGAGCAGCGCCCATCTCCGCGGCCTGGCACTCGTTCGTGAGGCAGGACCCGGCCTTGAACTGGAAGTCGGCGTTGGTGCACACGCAGGTGACGTTTGCGCTGTGGTGCGAACGCGTGCGTGAGCCCCGGAATAACACTGAGAGAGAAGGAAGAGGGACGCACGGGATACCACACACGGTCGCGTTGGCGGCGGCGGCGATGCAGTTGAGGGCACACGGGGAGAGGGCGGCGAGGGCGCTGGCGCTGGCGGCGGCGGCGGAGCCGGAGGAGGCGCCGGAGGAAATGGCGGCGCTGACGCTGGACGCGACGACGCTCTTGCTGCTCGCTACGGAGCTCTTGCTCGAGGCGACGCTCGAGGCGGCGCTGGCCGCGGAGCCTGAGCTGATCAAGCCTGAGGACTGGGCGACGGCGAGCGAGGCGGAGGCGAGGGCGACGAGAGTGACGAAGAAGCGCATCGTAATAGACGTCAAGTTTTTTTTTTTGTGGTGGGAGGAGGATGGGGGGAAGAGGGAAGGAAGAAAAGTGGGACGACAGACTTATATAGTCTGGCGTGGGGCTGGCTGTCAACTGATGTCACTGTGAAAGCGAATAAGGCTCCTGTCCATCCAATGAATCCTATGTGCTCACCGCTAACCCCTCCTTTCCTATCCCTTGTCCTCCCTTCGTCCTGCCTCCTATGTCCAACCTCTCACTCGCTCACTCGACGCCCATATACAATGTAACCCTTTGAGGAGGACCGAAATAGCAGCAGCGTGGACGTGAATTAACAAAGTGACGTCTCGCCAGAAATTTCAATTCAAACTCCGCCCAGGAACATCAGCTGACCTGTCCATCTGATTTGATCGCCACGGCGTTTGTCTTTCGCTTCCACGCGTGCAGGCTCGCCCACCCATTTCACCTCCGCGTGCATGCACACCGGCTCCTAAACGTGCGTCGGCGGTTCGGGGATGCCGTACATCCACACCGACGCTTGACTGAAGCGCACCCTAGACTTATACCTCTCTATGCCCGACGACGCCCGACGCCTTTCATTACTCCCGCTAAGTACAGCGCGATTCTCAAACAGATGGAATGCCTGAAGATCGCCTTCGAAATTCACACCCCACCCTGTTACAGTTGCGGCAGTTGCGGCGTTGCCATCTTACCCCACCGCTTCAGCCTGGCTTCTTCCCCAATTTTCACACGCGTGCGTGTGTGTTTTATTGTGATCTCCGCCTTCTTCGTCCAAGTCTGTTTTCAGTTAAAGCTGCTCTCAGGTACATGCAAAAAATTCGGCGCTCGCCAAGCGCTCGTACGATCCTCTCTCCCCGTGCGTGCTGTTTCTCAGTCTGTGTCTTCCTGGCAATGATTCTTCTGGCAGCTTCTGGCATTCTTCTAGCATTCTTCCGAATTCGAATTCACGTCAACCTGCCCATGTGACTCCTCTGGCAGATTTCTCGCGTGGACTCTCCATATTACTCTCGCCGTCGCCGAGTCGCACGCACGCGCGCCGGGCCCGAGGCCAGACTCCAGACTCCAGACTCGAGAGCCATCGCCAAAAAATTCTTCGATGACACCGATACCCATGTGACCTCGTGTGGATCTCCTCAAGTCGTACGATCTCAATTTCAGTTTTGTTTTCATTCTCAAGCCCGAGTGCGCACGGGCGGCGTACGCGTGGGTGCGCCCATGTGCGCCCGTCGCGACCACGGGCAGCCACCGACGTCGATAATGCGTCATACTTGCCGCCGAGGTTCCATGCGCGCCTCGGCCCGCCTCGACTGCCGCTCGCAAGCCGCTGGTACCCATCTCCCATCTCTCTGCAATCTCTCTATACGGTATACTTCCATGCACGGTGCCTGACGCGCGCACCCATCCATCCATCCATCCATCGTTCAGCTTCAGCTTCAGCAGAACTTCCCAACTTCTTTTTTTGTGTTTACCGTGATCCATCTGATTCGTCTTCCCTTCATGTCTCTCGTCGACGCGTCCTTGTCTCTCGTGTCTCTCGCGCGTGTCGTCGTCTATCCAAGTCCCGGTCCCGGTACCTCTCGGCATTGAGGCGATTGAGACCGACCGACATCTCGCATACACAAGTGTTTCTCTCCTTCCGCACCGTCCCACGCACACGCGCTATATTTGCCTTCGCACTTCGCACTTCAATGTAAGGTATATTTATACTCTATATATTTACGACTTTGACCAGCCCCGCATCAAGATCACGATCAAGGGGGTAAAGTACTAGTCCAGGTCCTCCCTATATTAGCCTCCCTATATCAGCATCGTACGTACTGTTAACTGTTAACGATCACCCCATCCGTAACCGTAACCTGTTAACGTTAACAGCTAACGCTCTTTGGATAAAACCTTTCTTTGGGTAAAGGGTGAACAGCATCAGCCACCGAATCGCCGGTGCCGACGGCGCGCGTGCTAAACTCTGCAATTGGTGCAATTTCTAATTCCGAGGAGAAATATATAATCTTATTCTGAGGTGCGCATGCATGCATGAACGGCCAGCTCGAATATATTATTATTAATATTCTCAACAGTCCCAAGTAAGGATATGTATATATGAATGGGACTGCGTCTGCGTGCTTGTCACGCTCTTTCTTTCGTTTCGATTCATCTCAGCCTTCCGTTTAGTCGACCACTTCACGAGTGCGGGAATGAAGAGGTAAGATAATCGGATGTGGTGTACGGAGCACCGCCAGACTCTCTTCATGGGGTATGCGATTGCGTTTCTGGCAGTCCGGGGTTCGACTCCCCGCGTCCGAGTAAGTCGCTAAGGTGTTTTTTTTTCTTCTTCTCTGTTCCGCGGATCGTTCCGGCGCTTCCTTGACTCCGTTTCTGGGCCTGTCTAATTCGCGCGCTGCATCGGCGAATCCGTATAGTTTGCTGCTTGAATGGGAGCCACCGCGGGCGCTCTTCGTTGTCATTACACTGAACTCACTATTGGGCGAGAGGACAGTATCACGAAGGAAAGAAGAGGTGAGTGAATCGGATGTGGTGTACGGAGCACCGCCAGACTGTCTTCATTGTGATGTGCTCGCGTTTCTGGTGGTCCGGGGTTCGACTCCCCGCGTCCGAGTAGGTCGCCATGGTGTTTTTTTTTTTTTGTTCCTCTTCATAATACACACTGATCTGATTCAAGCTGTTACAATACACACTCTCGCGCAGGAGTGAACCGGTGACGGACCAAATTCTCATAATCAAATGTCGTCCTATACAACTCTTATACATCCATCCAGATCCAAGCAGTATGATACACTTCAACTCCCCGCGTCGGCTTATTTCGTAGGTTCTCGCATCTGATATCCGTCTCAACAGGCTGATTTGTTATTTACTTACGTGTAGCCAGCTCTCGTGCATATCGCATATCGCCGCAACTTCAAGTCCGATTGAGTTTTCATTCCACCCATCACCTCAGCCTTCTCCTTACTCGACTCGACTTATTTCGTAGGCTCTCGGATCTAATATCCGTCTCAACGCTGATTTGTTATTTACTTACATGTAGCCAGCTCTCGTGCATATCGCATATCGCCGCAACTTCAAGTCCGATCGAGTTTCCACCTATCACCTCAGCTCAGCCTTCCGTTGACTCGACCACTTCACGCGGGAATAAAGAGGTGAGTGAATCGGATGTGGTGTAGGAACACCGCCGGCTTGTTTGAAGTGGCTTTCTGATCTAAACACTGACTACTCCGGAAATAGTGTAGTTTCGGGACTCCCAAAAACGTTCCTGAAATTCTTTGGTATCAGTAAGGGAATAAGCACCATTAGTTTCAGGGGCAGTTTTATCTGCCCAGAAATGATAGGTTTTGGGCTTGATCCCGAAACAAAAAGTATCAGCCAGCCTGAAACCTATCGGCCCGCGCGGAACGGTATGGCCCGGGCACCTGAAAACAATAGTTTCGGGCATGCTCCCGAAACTAATTGTCTCGGTACACAATAAAATGCTCCTGAAACCATTGGTTTTGGGCACTTATTCCCTACAATAATTTCAGAAACATTTTTGGGCACCCCGAAACAACTCTATTTCCGGAGTGGACAGTGGCTGGGAGTCCGGGGTTCGACTCCCCGCGTCCGAGTGAGTCGACTCGATTTTGATTCCGTTTTGTTCCTCTTCATAATATTAATACACACCGATGTGATTCAACCTGTTGCGATATCCAATATACACCCTCACGCAGGAGTGAACCGGTGACGGACCAAATCCAAATACTCAAATGTCGTCTTATAGAACACCGCCAGCTCTCTTATACCCATCCAGATCCAAGCAGTATGATACGCTTCGACTCCCGCGTCGGCTTATTTCGTAGGTTCTCGGGCCTGGCCGCTGATATACGTCTCCACACGCTGATTTCTTATTTACGTGTAGACGGCTCTTGTGAATATCGCATATCGCCGCAAGTCCGATTGAGTTTCCACCTATCACCTCACCTCAGCCTTGTGTTTATTAGACCACTTCACGACGCGGGAATGAAGACGTGCGTTAATCGGGCGTGGTGTACGGAGCGATAGTAAATGTGTTCGCGTTTCTGGCAGTCCGGGGTTCGATTCCCCGCGTCCAAATAAATTGTACCCGCGTCCTTTTATTTTATTTTCCCATCGTAACCGTCGACTTATTTTCCCACTCCGCATTGCTTTATATACATCTACCATCCAGAGTCACCTCAAGAACGGCGGCCAGGGCACTGCACCATAGTCACCTCCGCCTCTGACACCTCTGGAGGAGGCGCTCGCCACCAGCGTTAGTCTAAATGAGTAATAGAAGCATTACTTATCCCCCGTAGACGTCGTACCTCTTAGGTAGGTTAATTAAATCGCCGCAACTTAACCTACCTAATAGGGCATTACATAATACCTGGGGAGCTCACTGGTGTGGGCATGCTGCAGGCCATGGGCTACTGTACGAAGAGCTGATGTATTTAAAACAGGTCTCTAACTACAAGCTTCTTTACATCACTGCACTTGGGAGTCTAGCGACGTCTGGTGTATCATACTCCCAGACCGTGGTGCATCGAGTTCCTCCCCAAGTTCTCGCAGCCGGCATATGACGATCATCGGACGCTGTTTATTTGAAGAAGGAAACTGTTTTCGAAAGTCTAGAGCATGTAAGCCCAGCTGATCCGAATGGATGAAAATGAGTATCAAATACCCTGGTTCCGAGGGTCGCGGTCGGTGTGTACGGTGACGTTGCTTATCATGATTGGCTGGCCAAAAAGCCTTGTCATGTAAAGGCCGACCCACAGGTCCTCAGAACCAGCCAAATCACTTGTGAAATTATTGCATGAGCCACGATTACATAAAACCTAGAAGAGATGCTTACAAGGCAAATTTTTCATTCCATGCATGTGGCGCCATCCCTCTAGCGCTCGTTGTTCTATGGACTTGTGTGCCCACACGCATTTCAAGATACACTTTGCTCAACAAAGTGCGGATATCACGAGGAAGCCCCTGTAGACGAATGACTTGATATATTGGATTGGAACGAACAAAATTGTCTAAAGAGGAATACCGTTTAGTTCAATCTGTTCGAACCTAGTTGAGATGACGCAATTAATACCATCAGCGAGGAAGAACCATCAAACACACACCTTTCTGTTGGTTCCATTGGAAAATATTCGGTATGAAATGATTTAAACAAGTACGTCGGAGTCCGATAGGTGGCAGGCGTTGGAAAGGAGCAACGCGAGCTTTTAAGACACTGCGTGGCGATGTTTGCCGCCTAATAACCGCTATACGACTGACGAGGCCTCGAGATCGAGCTCCGAGGATCGAGCTCTAAGCTAATCTTGAGGCACGAGCGGTACACGTGGAGTTGTTAATGTGAACAACCAGACGAGGTGATCTTCAGTCGGCGACGCCGCATGCGCATGCAGTTTGCATCTGGGAAGGGAAGCTAGTCCAGCCGTTCTATCTTGCTGTTGGTTCCATTCAGTATGAAATTATCTAAGCAAGTACTAGCTAGTACGTCGGAGCCCGATAGCAGAAGGTGGTTAGGTTACAGGTGTGGAAAGGAGCAACGGGGTCGCGGGTTGTGCGTGGCAAAGTTTGCGGCGTAATAATCGCTACACGACCGACTGAGCTTCGAGGATCGGCAGGTAAGATTACACCTCGAGCTGTTACTTGAGAATAATTGTAGTCTTAGACGTTGAACGACCAGAAGAGGTGGCCTTAGTCGGCGGTGTATGGGCGTGCAGTTTGCATCTGTAAAGTGAACCTAGTCCAGACGTTCTATCGGTCGACTTATATGAAGTCTCGGTAGTAGACTAAATAGACGCCGATAGATCCTCATGAAAAACCAGATTTGATAATTGGTGTTACACAGTACAATTTTCGATCCGATTTCGCGCTGGATTGAGTCAGATTTCGAGGCTGGTTGGGCGTGACCTGATGTGACTGCGTCAACGTAAGATTTTACGTAGCCTCGCATCAGAGCTTGCTGGCGCCGTTGTTACCCCCGCCATCCCACGGCCATGGCGCCAGCGATCCCGCCGCAACCCCGCCGTCGTATTTCACAAGCATCAAACTACTTTCTCCGAAACCAGTCGCATATATTTTGAGCTGGAGCATAGAATGACCTTCTCTCTAGGAGTGCGCTGCACAGTGGGACTGTGTAAGCCTGAGGCGGGTAGGGGAGCTCATCGTGGCAGCTGATGGCTATTTTGCCGTCCCATTCCGGTCCCGCAAATTTTGTCGGTCAGAGGCTCCACGGGACGGGACGGCATGCCGTTGACGGAACCCGTCACACCCGTAAAGCCGGGGACGGTGGGCAGCCCTAAGCGCAGCTGTAATTTTATGAATCCCAGAGTGTTCCATCTGGTGGTGGGGTCAAAATTTTGGCCCGTTTGGGTTTCGGCGGCCCGTCGGCCTTCCTTTTTTTTAACCTTGATTAACATCTTCAATCGAGGAAGAGCTTGCTTTTTTGTCCTCCCTCGCTTTATCCTTGTTTTTCGGAATATCTGAACCAACCAATTGCCACTTGGCAGCAATTCCGGTGATATCAGTGGATTCACCCGATTTTCGCCTTTCGATTCGGGTGGCTCGTATCTTCCACCGTGGACAAATTGGAAAGATCTCAAAAGGTCTTTGTCTAGCCCTTAATTGATGGATTGTTATACCACAATTTGGTGATTACATTCAAAGGTTCGAGCTCCCTAAATTCTTGACGCAGATTTCCTGGGCTACCTTTTGTGATCAGTGTTTCGTCCATATTACCGTCAAGTGAGGCCCACATTAGATCCAAATTTTTGCCGGCGACTAGTAACCTACTCTCCCTGATTGCATACTAAATGATATATTACGCCACAGTGCATCACAACGCATCAAGAAACATCGGTGCTCATAAATGGCAGAGGTAATCATCCGCCCTGATCCTCTACTGACATTCCTGAGACGCACTGACGTGACATTGTCCCTTTCCTAACTATTGCCTTCCAAACATCCTCAATAAATGCAAAACCAACTTTAAACTTGTAAAACAATGTAGCACAACGAATGGGTTAAACATAAAATTATGTCAAAGTGCTTGATGTGCTGTTTTGGTAGTAGGAATCCACGCCGCTGAAGTCGAGTATTATAACTCGTCCATCCTCCATCCCCAAGGCCACTTGATGCCCATGTGAGGCAAATTTAGCCCGCCTGAATTCAACAGGAATCCAACAAATATGTCTCTGATGTACCCGAGAGTAGAGCCACCCATTAACCGCTAGATATAGCTCAGTCCGGCCATGCACACAATCAACGAGGAAAGCTGGGTGGGATGTGGATGCACAGGGCCCAGGTATCACGGATGCATCCAGCAGAGCACCGCTAGTAGTGTCCCACCGCCGAATGATGTTATGGTCGGAACATGCAATTTGATCTCCGTCCACGGAAAAGCCCACGGCAAAATCAAAATCAAACCTAATTCTCTCATCAGAGAGGGCATGTAGTTGGGAACCACTGGTGGAATCCCACAATCGAACCGTTTTATCCCAAGATCCCGAGGCGATGTGCGTGCCGTCTGGGGAGAATGCGACTGAATACACCACCCCGGAATGCCCATTCATCGTTTGTAAGTGCGAACCACGGGTGGAATCCCACAGTCGAACCGTGTTGTCGGTGGATCCCGAGGCGATGCGCGTCCCATCTGGGGAGAATGCGGCTGAATACACCGCCCCGGAATGCCCCTTCATTGTCCGTAGGTGCGAACCACGGGTGGAATCCCACAGTCGAACCGTGTTGTCCGTGGATCCAGAGGCAATCAACTTGCCATCCGGGGAGAATACGACTGAATACACCGCCCCAGAATGCCCCTTCATTGTCTGCAGATGTGAACCACTGGTGGAATCCCACAATCGAACTGTGTTGTCTGAGGATCCAGAGGCAATCAGCTTGCCATCCGCGAAGAATGCGACTGAATTCACGTCGCTGGAATGTCCCTTCAGCGTCTGCAGATGTGAACCACTGGTGGAATCCCATAGTCGAACTGTGTTGTCCAAGGATCCAGAGGCAATCAGCTTGCCATCCGGGGAGAATGCGACTGAATTCACGCCGTCGGAATGTCCCTTCAGCGTCTGTAAGTGCGAACCACTGGTAGAATCCCACAGTCGAACCGTGTCGTCCCGGGATCCCGAGGCGATGTGGGTGCCATTCAAGGAGAATGCCACTGAACTCACCTGCCAAGAATGCCCCTTCATCGTCTGCAGATGCGAACCACTGGTGGAATCCCACAGTCGAACCGTGTTGTCCGAGGATCCAGAGGCAATCAGCTTGCCATCCGAGGAGAATGCGACTGAATTCACGTCGCTGGAATGTCCCTTCAGCGTGTGCAGATGCGAACCACTGGTAGAATCCCACAGGCGAACGGTGTTGTCCCAGGATCCCGAGGCGATCAGCTTGCCATCTGGGGAGAATGCGAGTGATTTCACATCATCGGAATGTCCCTTCAGCGTCTGCTGAAGCAAACCACCGATGGAATCCCACAGTTGAACCCTGTTGTCCCGGGATCCCGTGGCAATCAGCTTCCCATCCGAGGAGAATGCAACTGAATGTACCGGTCCGGAATGCCCCTTCAGCGTCTGCAGATGTGAACCACCGGTGGAATCCCACAGTTGGACTGTGTTGTCTGAGGATCCAGAGGCAATCAGCTTGCCATCCGGGGAGAATGCGACTGAATTCACGGATTTGGAATGTCCATCCATGATCCGCATGCAAGGGTCCCATGATTTTCCAACTGCATGGAAAATTCTGGCCGGCAGATCCATCTCTCGGCTATAAATTGTTCGAATCTTGGCGTCTTCGGGGGTGAATAACAAAGCAGTGTGATAGATTTGGAGGGAACAAGTGCTGATCACAGTGAAAAATCCACATGTGAAGCGTTCACAATCTATCAGCAGCTCAATTATGTTGGCTGCTGCTCTTCCCAAAGTCTGTAAAATCATATCAACGCGATGTCATAAGATGCTGGATGAAATATTACCAAAAGTGTTGGGAGCACCTCAGCCACGGACAAGAGTACACCTCGGAGTTCTCCCAAGAGACTACAAACTTCAATCCAGTGAAGCAGGTGCTGTTCACAGAAATCTTTTAGGAGATCGAGCAGCCGGTAAGACATCATGCTTTTTGAAACATGGTGTGCCCAGTGTCGACATGCATATTGAATGTGAGCTGGAATGTATTTCCCAATTTGGGCTGGAAGGTCTGTAATCTCGCTGTTGAGAAGTGAGGGGTTTTTGATTTGGCAAATATCTCGATGCAAGCCCTTCATTACCTCCAGACAGGACTCGGCAAGCAAGGTCTGTTGTTCGTCAAGCTTTACAACATACTTGGTAATCGAGCATCGTTCTGGATTTGTGATGAAGTCAGGAAAGGATGGGTGAAGCAGTCGAATGACATGGCTGTCATATTGAGGAACGATGAGGATGGCGTGGAGATGCAGCAGGATTTCCCTGACACGGCCTGCACCCAATCCTAGCAACCTCTCCAGAGATATTACAGACAAGGGGTCTTGAAGGTAGACGATGGACCCTAGGACCATCTTGAGAAGGCCAAGCAGGGAGGTCGATATCTCTGGAAAGGCTAATGTCAAGACCTCGATATACAACAGATCTAGCCTCTTGAACGGCGACGACTTTCCCATGTCTTCGGCCGAACTATCCACTAGGCGTTGTAGTTGACCTCGAGGATCGGAATAAGCTGTGTCTTCGATATATTTAATCGAAGTGGCCGCAAAGATGAACAGGCCCGAGGAGAGCTTTGCTAAACTATCAATTGAACTTGGAGCCGGCCACGAGTCCTTGATTTCATACTTCCTCCTTGTCTCCACGAGCTTCAGCGACAAATAATGACTGATGTCTTGCTCCACTAACTCGAGTTTGACTTGGTGTAAAAGGAGCTGTTTGGTGTTGTGGTGCAAGTCCGGCAATGTGAAGGCCGTTCTGATGCGATTTTCTGGACGGCTAGTCACTAAAAATTGGAGCGGCGACAACTCCTCAATGTGGCTAGACAATGCAGTAAGAACAGTTGCGATGTCCTTGCATTCGTCCAATGCATCCAATATAACGATACAACGGGCAAATGAATCGCGGGCCACGCGAAGAGGATTCACGATAAGCTCCTCCAACTGGTACTGCACGCTAGCATATCCGATATCTGGCGCTGCTTTGAGCACTTTAGAAACCTCTGCAGCAAACTGCGAATTGAAGAAGGAAAGCTGATAGGCAATTGTTGTGAATATAAGCTGCGGATTACTGCACCTTGCATCATCGCGTGAGCAGAAAAAACTGGCGCCGAGAACACCAGGTTTTCTGTCGGTGCAATATTGGGCGACCGTATATGCGATGGTAGTCTTTCCAGTTCCGGCGGAGCCGTTAAGCCATAAAATGCGTGATTGTTGCTGGCCGCGGTCAAGATCGGTGTTCTTCGTACGGCATTCCGAGGATCCTGAGCCATCTGTCCCGATCCACTCGTAGATTTCTTCAAGAATAGTAATCCTCGTAGACTCCGTGCAACACTCCCGATCAGTCGAATTAAAAGCAGCCTTCACGGCATGG
This sequence comes from Mycena leptocephala, assembly GCA_029378395.1. NCBI lineage: Eukaryota > Fungi > Basidiomycota > Agaricomycetes > Agaricales > Mycenaceae > Mycena > Mycena leptocephala. The sequence continues at coordinate 441,527 of JARJLF010000051.1, read as the reverse complement.
GGAGGATATCCGTCTTCGCCGCACATCAGTTATTCAAGTTTCTAGCGATGAACAAGTTATGCTTACCCCCGGTCTTCAACTCGCTGTGGATTTCCTACAAGGACAGTCATCTCAATGTTTCAATCATAAACATCGAATGTGCGACCTACGTTGACCGCGTGCTGGATCTGCTCCAGCTTCCCTACTACATGGTCGTGGACGAGACGGACGTTCTCCTGAACCCAAGGTTAAATGTTTTCGAACGAGGTTTCACTGGCCTCACATCTAGCGCGAATTCCATGTTGAGAATGGTTTCCACCTAGGTGTGTCCTATGGAAGATGACGAACATACTAGGAGTTGAACGTACCGTGAAGCTTTCGATTGACCAGGTTACTGTTTGTATTTGACCTGTCAACCACTCGTAATCCTGAGTGAATGTTAAAGCGCGCTTCATGAAATTGTGTGATAGGATTTTTTTGGCCCCCTCGGAAGTGTCCTTCAAGGTGCTAGGAAATTATGTTGTCAGAGAACAATGAATTGCAGAGAAACCCAGACCTCGCCAATTCCTCCATCCGTTTAAGTGCCGCGGGGGAAAGACTGCCGGCATTTTTAAGGACGGAGATGAGACGTTCGATGCGTTTCGACAACTCTTTGACCTTTTCCGCATTTTGCGATGTTTTCTGAGGTTCGAAATATGAGTCCCTCGTAATTCAAGCCAGTTCAACGCACCTGTATAGCATCGACCAGAAATAGTAAACCATTGAAGCCAATTGCCAGTCCGGGAGTTCCTGCATTGGATGCTACATCCTTCGCTGCTCTGAGGATGCTCAATAATCCTGAGCAAACACCCTTCAGTTGTTCCTTTGTGTCGGGACTTTCAAGGAATCTGTATTCAAACTTGGATTTGAGCGAAGGCATTCGAGGTATATCGCGAGGGAGCAGACTCTGACGGTCGACGGAGAAGAAGTTAGGATGGGCGACCATGGGAAAGAATATATATCTGTCTTTCACCCAGGACCACGATCTGGACACGTGCGGCACACATGTTTGGTACGCCAAGGATGTTGATAGACGCATGCCGGATTTCCACGCACCATTCTGCCTTTCAGCCAAAAAAATTAAGAAGCAGGACTTTCCTATCACTAGTACTAGCGCGAGAAGAGAAATTTGAAAATAGTAAAATCGCACAATGATCATGGCCGCGACGTAGACTCGGAACTTGGCGGCTTACAGCATGCTGCCTCAGCGTTTTCGTAGTTTGCGCCGCGGCAACGCCTATATCGAAACACTGCATCTAGCTCGTCTCGAGGGTCAATGCCTCGTTGCAATAGGCAGACAGACGTCCCATGGACATTTCCGTGCCTGGGAGACCCAAACGAGAATCTAGATGGAGGTTGAAACGAGAGGGAGATTGGTGGATCGCGAGCGGATCACGGGCCGTTGATGCCCATGTTGTGCCCATGCATCGCTACATGCCAAACTGCCACCGGGTATATACGAAGGCCGGCAAATACATCATTCGAGCCCAGGACCCATGATTATCCCTTTGGAGGCCAGGTCCCGAAAATCTCGAATTCCCAATTTTTGGCCGACAGGTTTCGTCGAAATTTTACTGATTTTTGGCCGACACGGACCTGGCTGGGGCTGCCAAAATGGGTAATTTCCAATTCCCACGGCCCAAAAATGACGATTTTTTTCCCCAGCCTTGTTTTTGCAGCAGTGGCGACCGGTTTCGGTGACTGGGCTGCTTTCTGTACTAAAAGTGCCCTATTAAGTGTTTTTTTTTGCCTCCAAAATTCTGACCGACCAGCCTGAATCACCATCTTTTTGGCCGAAATGGACCTAGGATTTGGGGCGCCGGGAGCCAATTTTTGGCCGACCAGAGCCTAGGTTTCCGACCCAAAATCTCAAAATTTTGGCCGACACCGGCCCTGGCATCCAAAGGGATAATCATGGGTCCTTCGAGCCCCCGGCACATTCACTCGATGTGTCACCTGTGAGTGAATGTGAACGCAAGGGCGGCACATTCCATATCGGGAATGTGCCGGCGGGCTTGGCACCGACTATTCTGGGAAAAGACACATGTCTTTTCGTGACCGCACCCCGCCTCTTTTCCTCCTCCCACCACCACCCCTCGCTCCAATAAGCCCGCCAACGCGTCAAAATGCCCACCAATGGCACCAACAACTCGAAACATACCGCCACTGACCAACTCTTCATTGACAGGGTCTCCGATCTCGGCATCTCAATTAATTGACTTCCACCGCCATGTACGTAGTGCCACGCCCCGCCTCATCACAACCTAAACCCCTGGATAGATGTTTTCTCATACGCATCTCGTCTCCTCGACCACGAATGGATCGATCTTCCTGCGTTGAAGGACTTCCTGGAGACGCCTGCAGCCGGTGATCTGAACACCTCGATGTACAGATTTCAGCGCAGCTGACAGGTATTTCTTTTGTTGCCATATTCCATTGCTGAACCTGAAAGGGCCCGTCGCGTATTTCATTGGCTGTAGGGGTTTTACTCAGGCTTCCATAAAGGCCATCAGAGTCACTTGATTCCGGATATCCGGATAACGTCGACGAGCAGATGCTCGCAAAGTTTCTTGCCATCCAGCCACTGTCCGACAACTCGGAAAAGGACAGTCAACCCTACAGCAAGTCCGTGCACCCGAATCTCGAAGTTGAACAACAATTCTGTTGTACGCCTCTATGATATTCTTCGCCGCCCGAAATTGTTCAAATTTTTCGTTCTCTAGCTCATGCACACGTTTCTTCTGGAGCGACTGCCCGGAATCACCGAGAGTCCGAAGTAGATATGAATAACACTCCCTGAAACATCAGCGTGTTCCATAGCCCAACCTCACGTAAACGCACTGCGGAGGAGGCGATTGAAGAGCCTTACACGAAGAAAGTGAGCTAAAAAAAACTTGAAAACACCGCTGATACTGATTCCAGTTTCAACAGTAGTGGCAACGATCAACTCCATGTGTACCACGGCTCAATACTGTTAGATTCCAGTTTACAGCCGATGTCAGTACCGAGGGCACGGATAGAAAATTTTCTGTTTTGGGATGTTTCCAAAGAATTCCCTATATCTCTGTCAGTTCTTCACCAATTCACATAAAAACTAAATAGATCTACTCAGCTAATTCATGCACAATTAGTGATAGACGGGAATATGTGAAAATATTATGCATTAGGTAATTTCTGTGTTGGGGCTGTTTTTGCACTGAATACCGTCTAGCATGGCCAGAACATGTCCCAGTGACCTAGATTTTTGGGAGAGACAACATTCATACCTGAAAAAACATGTGATAGAGCCAGAAGGGAGGATAATTTAGTTACAGTCCTTCTAGCTCCAGTGAAAACATTTGACAGTTTTTGGCTTTCAGAGATATTGCCAGGATCACATTCATCTGGACATTTCATATAGTTCTGGCTCTATCACTTGTTTCATAACATATATACGTTGTCCCTCCCAAAATTCTAGGTCACTGGGAAATGTTTGCACCATGCTAGACGGTATTCAGTGCAAAAACAGCCCCAAAACAGAAATTACCTAATACATAATATTTTCGCAAGTTCCTCTCTATCACTAATTGTGCATGAATTAGCTGAGTAGATCTATTTAGTTTTTATGCGAATCGGTGAAGAACTGACAGAGATATAGGGAGTTCTTTGGAAACATCCCAAAACAGAAAATTTTGATCCGTGCCCTCGGTACTGACATCGGCTGTAAATCATTTTGTGTCTCTCGTCTTTCTGCCTTGGCACATTAACCATTCTTTAAGGACTGTTCCACCGCTCCTTCGAACTCTCAGCTGAAATAATTCAGCTGCCTACTAACCCTAATCATCAGCGGTGCCGTTAACCTTTACCTAGAAATGGGTAAACGCAAACAACGGGTATATCCACTGGCAGAAAACTGATCAGCCGCCGAAATGCCACGTCCGACGGCGCGCGTGCTCGACTCTGCAATTGGAAGCACGCGGAAGAGATTTCACTGAGGTGCGTATGCATGCATGAACGGCCAGCTCGAATATATTAATATTCTCAACGCAGTCCCAAGTAAGGATATGGGTACGAATATATGAATAGGACGAGTCTTCTCTGCGTCTACGGGCTCGTCACGCTCTTTTTTTCTCCGCTCAGTTGGATCGCTAATCTAGCATCTAGACGTATCTAAGGATTCAGACGGATGTAGTGTATCAAACCGAACACCGCCAACGGGTTCGACTCCCCGCGTCCGAATGAACTATCCGGAACTTATTTTTCTTTCTTTTCTTTTCTTTTATCCTTTCTTTGTCTTGGTTCCTGGTACATACTCTTCCCTGTGCGTCCTCGACCCGATTTCTGCGGCTGTATAATTCGCGCGTTGTATCGGCGAATCTTTGTGGGCTGGCTGCTAAGCTTGACTACCCTGATTTATTCACACCAGCATCTAAGCTGTCGTGAATCATACCGTTGCAGGTTCGTTTCGACTCTTCTCAGCCTTCCGTTTACTCGATCACTTCACGACGCGGGAATGAAGAGGTACGTTAATCGGATGTGGTGTAGGAACACCGCCGGACCCGCTTGATATCAGATGCGATCGCGTTTCTATCAGTGCGGGGTTCGACTCCCCGCGTCCGAGCAAGTCGACTTGATTTTGATTTTCGTTTTGTTCCTCTTTATAATCTTAATACACGCTGATTCTGATTCAAGCTGCACTTGACGCAGGAAGGAACAAGCAAGATAATCGGGCGTGGTGTACGCAACACAACCCGGCTCTTTGCTTGAGGAATCTCGAAGAGTGGCAGGCAGCCCGGGGTTCGACTCCCCGCGTCCGAATTCAGCGGTCATGACTGGGTTTTATTTTACTTTGTTCTACTCGTGCTCCTCTGGAGCTCCAGAATTGTTTTTCCCAGGTTACAACAAGCTGTTCGCTTTGACTTGACCTCGCTGGGTTCACGCGGGGATAAAGTTGTGAGCTGGTGAGTCAATCTGACCGTGTTTCCTTAATGCACCCAGTTATTCTGTCTTGCAATGGCTTAGGAGTTTCTGGCAATTCGGGCTCGACCGCGTCCCAGTGCTGCGTCGCAAAAGTCTTGCTCATTATCCCATGGCACTAGCCTCACTCTCCTTACCCCGGATCTCAACCCATGTGCCGATGTCAGATACCGCCTTGGATACGACCTCCATCGGTGTCAGCAACGCGGACATGGTCATCCCGCGAGCGTTTGCGGTCATAAGCCTGACTTTGCGATGGCCTGCTCTTCCTCGTCGTATGGCACCCCGGAAGCCACGTCTCCTCCATGATCCACGCTCAGCAATAGCTCATTACACCACTCACAATGGTCGCCCTCGCGCCATTCGTACGCTGAGGAATAAGGCTGCATATTAGCCGTGTTTTCAAATATAACAAATTTCCGACGCAATTGTACACTTAAAATTCTGTAACCCAATTTCAACAGGTAAAGGTCCCATCGTTGGCCCCATACTAGACGGTTCTGTGAGTTTCAATGAAGCGACGCGCGCCAAAGTGCGTACCTTAACGGCAGCGTTCCCGGCGCTTATGGCCATCCCGAGAGTGGCGGCATTGCGCACTTGCGGTGACGCCTGATACCAGACATTCCCAATATCACCGTTGCTGGTGCCGGCGTTTTTGTTGATGGACATCGCCTGGAAGCCAATCCACGGGGAATAGAGCGATGTGATGGTGGGATCGTTGGCAGCGTCCAAAAAGTACTGCACGCCCTCCATGGTAATTCCCTGCTCGAGGAGTTAGTACCATTGAATCATCCGCCGTGCGGAAGACGAACCTTGAACGACCACTAGAAAATGGCGATAAGCACCAAAATGTACGAAACAACTGAAGTACATACGGCGTTGTCATTCCCAGTGCAGGCCGTGGCATCACATGTGCTCTCGAACAGAACCCCGTTCATATTGAAGTCGGTACTGGTTACGAGAGCGTTCAAAGTTGCGTTTCCGGACGTGAGGTACGTCTTGTTTCCCGTCGCAGTGTACAGAGCGCCCGCGGCACCCAGCATTTGGCCCTGTGCAATAAGTTCGCATCAGATACCAGTCCGAGGAAGGGATAGGGAATGTCAACGCTCACCGTGTTATAGGTGAACAAACTCTGATCGTATTCCAATTTCAGCACCTTCCGCGGACAGTGTTAGATAAATCACTTGCCGTGTCGGAACCACAGGAGCCGGGAAGCGCGGCGGGTCCGTCGAGGTAAACACTTTTCGGTCCTAGGGCTCCGCTGGTTGCCACTGAGGGGCTCTGGTGTCAGAAAAACAGCACGAAATTAGTCGAAGAAGCGAGAACGTACTCCAATTCCAAACATTCTCGGCTTGCGTAAGGTAACTGGTCACTCCGGTGTTGATGTAGTACATTGCGCTTGCGTGGATGAACAACGCATTCGTGATCGCTGGAGGCACAAGGTCAGGAAGCGTCTTGGAAGACATCAGTGGCGACGAAGCATACTATTCTTGGCAGGTGCGCTCTTATCAGACGTCGGCTTCCAGAGGACTAGTAAACGGATCAGCAAACCTGCGGGATCTGCGCAATGAATAGAAACCAACCTCCACCGGGACAAGGTTGTTCGTTGATCGTTGAGGCCACACTGTCGATGAATCCCTTGGCACTACTCTAGATGACGATGGTGGTGAGGTCAATCGACGTCGGAATAAGCTGCGATCGTACCAGAAGGAAGTCCTGATTCTTCCCTGTCCCTCCACCAGCGGCCACGAATTGCCAATATTTCAGCCATCCGAGCGCCGCCCAGAGAATATCGTCATTCCCCCCACCATATTCCGCAGCTGTGACGTCGGGCGGGGACTCGCCTGTTCCGGTCTGAATAAAGAACGAATCTGCAAGCACGGTGCCGGCGAGCGACTGTGTGTTGTCCCTATTCACCCACACCCAGTTGGTCAGAGCCTCCCATACGACCTTGTATTCGTGTCAGACGAAGCGACAGAATCGACGGCGAGACACTCACCGGCCCCTCCCACTCTTCGGGTATGTCGGGGAAGCTCCCGCCCCCGACACTGGAGGGCTGGAACCCGTCGATCAAAGTCTCCACCCAATCCTAGCATCACCGTCGTGTCAGAATGCAGTAGCTGTAAACAGCGTGGGGGCGTACCGCGACCCAGCCTTGAACCTGTGTGCAAGGGTTGCGGATGACTGGCGGCACAACGACAGGAGGAGTGTAGGCGGGCAAAAACGACTGGAGATCGACGGCCCAGTCGCTCGTACCGCCCATGTTGAGACCCTTGTACACCGAGGTGCGACTGGCCTTTGTAGCGTTGGTCATATAGGCGATCCACTGTACCGAGTTGTAGACCAGAATGTCGCTGTCGCTTGCGGCGTCGTGGCTGGTTTGAGCGCCGCCCGCCGCAATGATTTTGTCGATTTCGGCGTTGGCGATGTAACCGGCGGTTTGGGTGCAAGAACCAGGGGTGGCGCCCGACGTTGGACCGGTGAACGTACACATAGGTCCCGTGCAGCCCGCGGTGGTCATCTTGAAGGCGCGTCCATAGCTGGCGACCCCGACGATGAGTTTGTTGGAGTTGACGCCGGCTTTGGTGATCATCGAGAGAGAGTTGAGAGTTTCGGTGAGGTTGACGTGCGACCGGAGGCAGCCGCCCAAGGGACAGCCGGGATCGTCGAACGCGCTCTGATAATCCCACTGGCCGTGGAGATCGTAGGTCATGAAGATGATGTAGTCGAGAGAGCTGGACATGGTGCCGATGGGGAATGCTCGGAGATACCAATACCCGGCAGGAACTGCGATGGAGAGGGATACACCTGAGGGGAGAAGCGGTTTCAAGAGCGCTAAGAACGCGGCGAGGTTCTGGCCGTCGCCAGCGCTGTCAGGCGGGATACCCGGAATATCCTGGAAACAGAAATGTTTCAACAAGTAAAACTGGCTGCAACAGAAAAGAAGCTACCTGCTCGCCCGGGTACTCCCAGTCGATATCCACGCCATCGAGTCCATACTTCTTAACGAAGGTGACCAAGTTTGATGCAAAGGTCTGCCTATTCGCGGCGGAGCTCACGGCGTTCCGGAAAATCGTGTATGTGGCAGGATCGGTACTCATGGTCCAGCCTGCGAAGGAGGGCTCTAACAGGAGAAACGACGAGGCGAGTTGGGGAGTATTAGCTACCTCCAAACGAAGTCTATACGTCGGTGCGTGAGGTAGGTTAACATGCGATGATGCGAAGACTCACGATGCGCTTGACGCCAGTCAATGCCACGAAGTTGTTGAACGAGTCTTGAAACTGGGAGGTGTCGACAGCAAACGCGGTAGTGAGGTCGAGGAAGGCGAAGTGGATGTGGGAGTATTTCGTCATGTCGATCTGCCGTACGTCCATGTTCAGACACGATCGCTGGCTGTTGAACGACTCGAAGTATGCAACGCTGAGAAACTCTGAGGGCGGAGATTTAGCAGATATGATATTCGTTCCGCAATTCGAGATACATCCATTGGTGCCAGGGGCGGCGGTGCCTGATGAATGGATGAGAAGACCGTGACTAGCACGAGAGGCGGCAAGAGACGCTACTAACCTGGAGCCCCCGTCGCACTTTTACTGGGAGTACAAAAGTCGCTAGTGGTGCCGCATTGGCCCCAGATATCGCAACAGGCGTTGAGGGGGCAGGGATTGAGAGCGGACAGATTTCCATTAGCACCTGGATGGATCGGGGATGAGCGGGCATGGAATGAGAGAGCGGGTATATTTCTGACCAGGATTGGCTGTACCCGGGACCTGTGGACCACACTCCGCATTCGCCACTGCGGGCGGCATGGGCGGAAATCCTGTGCTCAGGCAGATGTTTCCGAGCTGCAGGGGGTTACAACCCTCCCATCCCCACGTATTGGCGTTCCAGGTCGTGAGATTGGCGACGGTAATAGAGTTGCTGAGCGCGATCGAGTTGCACGAGTCTCCCGAAACCACAGTGTAATTGGCACAGGAGCCATCCGAATTTTTCACCGGCACGGGGAGTCCTCCAGCGCTACAGCAGACCTTCTGGCCAGGGACGAGGGTGGAGCAGAGCGTCGGGCTGGGGTTGAACGAGGTAAAGTCTGCCGCAGAGATACCGCACCGGGCTGCCAGCGACGCACACCCGTCTCCGGACATCACCGTAATAGTGCTGCAACCGTTGCCCATTCTGTGCGAAGGAATGAAGAAGAAATGGGACGGAGCTTGGATCCCTCCAGGTAGATATATGAAGTGCGGGCCCGCTTTCGTCGCGTCTCCGGCTCTATGATGGAAGTTTCCTCCCATGGCCGTGGAAATCAACGAGGTGAATTCAATGCACCTAGCCAGCTACGGAGATCGCGATTATATTTGAATCACTTGCAGTTACATTCCACGGGATAACGGCAAAGATCTCCCGCTAATCAATCAGAGACGAATACACAGACAGCGCTCAAATGCACTAATGTGCCTGGGATGAATTCGAACTCCTTCTACCAGTACCGTATCGTCAACGTGTGTTTTGAGATCAGGAGTCCAGGACACGTTCTAGCTTGGTCACGCCACCTCACACCGACCCGCTGCGCGCAAATCTAGACTCATCGGGCTTGATCGTAGACTTGTTCTAAAATTATGTTTGATGGAGCTGCCGTTGTTAAGGTTTACATAGCCTCTGTTGGTACCTCGCGTCGGCAGTAATCTCCAAAGCCTTCTTCTGGTTTTTCGTCTCCCCACGAACTCCTGCCATTCGTGCCCGGAGCGGAACCTTGTGGTAGTTTTGTAACCGTCGGTTTGCAATCATATTGGGAGTTTTTACATGACTGTGGGGACGGGATATACAATCAACTCAGTGTGTCTTGCACCAGCCTCACTCATCCCGAAGCGAGGAATGTAGCATACGGGGTCCGATGTTTCACCGCGCCCGATCCATATGGCCAAGATCCACGGGATCCCACCCCTCCCCGAGGCCGAGATTCGCAGGGGAAGTATCTGCGGAACCGCATTGATGCCGTATGATGCTTGGTGCCTTAAGGTTCGAAGAATGATGAAATGCCTACGGTGCTGTAACTCGGCGCGCCCCGAGTCGGAGCAATGAAAGAGACCTCTAACGCTGCTCAGCATCCCATTTCAAGCATAGTTTTGAATAAAGCTTTTCCCGAGTTTGCATTGCAGAGGTTGACGACCAAATTCATTTCTCTTGATAGACTGTTCAAAAGATGGGATGGGTTGCAATTAAGACAGCGCTCACAGGGCGGAGATATGATGGACGTTTCCTGCCGAACATCATCCAAGGGAGACAAAGCGGATGAGGAGCGAGTGAGCAGGCCGGCCCCGCCTGGAAAGCTCATCTGTATAGTTGCGGGCCGAGATTCAACAACGGAATCAATCCCAGCTGGGACAGGATATATTAGGTTTGTTTAAACAATGAGCATCTCAACGTTAATCAGATTTTAAACTTTGTTTAGTTTGATCCCTGTTTCAAGAGGGCTCGACCGATGTTCAAGAAAAATAGCAAAAGAAAGCCGACTATGAGACTCGAACATACGTGAGGTTTGGAGGAATGTCGGGAAAGAGCATCTTACAACTGAGCTAAATAGATGATGTGAGCTTTGGATGATCCTATCATCAATTACTGTGTGAACTTTGAAAGTTTAATTTTTCAAGTCCGGGACATGCTGAGCAGCACTCGCAATTTAACTGTAGGTCATTCTGTGTCTCCTGCTTACCTATGGTGACTTGAAAGGAAAGATTGGCAGGCCTCAATATCCAGGCAAACATTGTGGTTAGGCTACTGCAGTCATTTTGTGATCCTTGCATTTTCCACGTAAGTTTTTTTTTTTGCTGGTCTTGGGTGCATATTTCTGGCTAGTTTCTTTACGTAGATATCTCGGTATGGTGCCCATGAATCTGACACATTTTTTCTCGATACACAAGATTCCTTTAAATCTGGGTAATGTTAGCACAATGAGTGATTTTGCAGTGTGCTAGACTCCACACGCAAAATTGGGCAACATTGGTGGGGTAATTACCGTAAAATTATCAACACAACGATTTGCATCCCAGGCATTGAGTAGAGAAAAATTGAGGTGAAAGGGGGGGAGGGCAGCATTGAACGACACTATAAAGATGTTCATGTGATGTTAATACTTCACGCGGGTGCTTCCCAGAATCCCACTTGGATCCACGCAGTTCCCATGTGACTATGCCATTCCACGGGTTTAGCAGAGGCGTGGGATCAATGTAGGAGGATGGTTCATAGCTCTCATTGGGATTGAAAAATGCCCACTTTGCCAAAGTCAGAGACAAATAAATCTGTGCTACTCTCGAAGTATTTATCAGTTGCATAGTCTAATGGTTGTGTGCATCTTCAGTATTTCCTTCCTCCTCATCCATCACCTGGAGGTCATATGTTAGATCCCCCCTGAATGCATGCTTTTTGCATGGAGTCTGAATAGTGTTCAACGAGTGATCAAACACTGTTCAACCGCAACTATACGGTTGAACAAACTTGATTTGAAATCGATGATTGACCATTGATTACAGTCTGTTCAAACTCACATCACATCCCACTGTTCATCAGGGCAGCATGCACCCCAATGCTTCCCACTACTGGTGTTGAACAGAACAAAATTTAAAATCTGATTTCCATTGGGAAGCCAATTGTTTAAACAAACCTAATAGAGATTTATAAGGATACTTCCAGGGGTGGGGGTATCTTTCCGGAGTAAGACGACACCATTACCGTGATTTAGTCCGTCGAACGCCGAATTGTCTTGGGCGCTTTTCAGCGGCACGGGATCCCGATCGGAAAGCGACAAAAATAGATACATTTTTGGGAGGATTGACTCTCGCTTGCTCTCCCATCGTTTACTGGAGCAAATATATCACATATTACTCTCCGGAGGAGGAGGAGGTTTATGATACTGACGCGGTCCCCCAACTGGAACTGCCCATTTACCATGTACGACATCGTAACTCATGTAGGCTAATAGTCATGCATCGATCCATAGAACACATAAGTGCAGAACATAAAAAAAGCCTCATGCGCAGTAGGCATCAGTCAGCAATGTTCATCTGGAGGGGCATCTGCAATCCTGCGTTCAGTCGTAAAACACCCAAAGGTTGTCAGCAGGCAGAATATTGTGCACCGAACCAAAGGTTTCCCATCAAAAATGAAGGCAGGCATTGATTTGTCGAGTAAATCACCGTCATGGCGCAAATATTGAACCAATAATCCCCAAGTCAGATGTTCAACTGAAACCGCAAGATAGAATGTAATGCACGAGGGACAAAAACATGGGGCGACGAAAGGAGCCAGGCTGTGTTGCGACACCACATCCGATTATCTCGCTCGCTGTCATGGTTCCTGTGTGAAGTAGCCGAATGGACCCCAGATTTACAGCTGTTTCCGAAAACCTTGAGACAAACTTTTTATTTTGCCAGCGCCGAAAATTTTGATGGCTGCTAAGGATTACCAGATCTGGCGTCGGATCAGCTATATTTAGACATCTGCCAGCGGCCAAAAATTCTGCGGCGTCCACACAGAATGCAATCTCAATGTGCTCTGCCCAGAAAGTCCAGTTGCAAAAGAGCTGAGGGAAGGTGCATCAGCTGACGCGAAGGGCGGCTAGGCAAAACTGAGCGGAGTGATAAATTCTGGTGCTTCGGCTGTCCTCGGTTAGGCTCGGCAACACCCAAACGGGCAATCCTTAGCAGACATCAAAATTTTCGGCGCTGGCAAAATAAAAAAGTTTGTCTCAAGGTTTTCGGAAACAGCTGTAATCGAAATAAACTTGCAGCGACAATAGCCCCGAGAGCCTACATGTCAGCGTGAATAAATGATGGCAATAATTCAGTTCCAGATGTTGCTCTCAAATTTTTCAGGGAAGTATCTTAAAAGTCTAGATAGCAAACGTCCTTCTTACGAATCAAAGCAAGCGAAACGAGATCGGAAGACCGGCGCGCGCACTCGAGAAAGTAACAAATTAAAGGATGAGTGGCCACACATCAGGAAAAATCCAGGTAACTATGAAGCGCAACATAGCCAATGTAGCAGTCGTAGCGCCGTCGTTACCCCCTTGAAATATAGTGTGATGTAGTTTGCAGCCAAAACTATGCCTTACTATAATAGTCATCATAGCCACGTGTGTCGTCTACAAAGCCCCGTAGCACTGTAGGACCATAGCCCACATAGGTCCAGGTAGCAAGCCATAGATCATTTGCATGTCGGTCAGGTGTATTGCGAGCAGAAAATAAATAAATTCAGAATAATCTAGTATGTGTGATATCTACTCGTCATCTGCACCATTTTCAGCGTCAGACTCGGTCTCCGAATCCTCCATGTACTCCTTGATCGCAGCGGCAACATCAGCCTTGCTAAGAACCGGCTTGGGAAAGGCGGTGATGGGCTGGGCCCCCGAATGGAAGCTAAAAAGGACATAAGACAGGGGACATTAATAGGAGTGTGATCACGTACCGGCCAATATTATGCAAGCGCACAAGGATGTTGTCCAAAATCTTGTGCTGGCCAGTCTCCTCCTCAAATTGAGTGAGAGCCTTGAGGTGGGACTCGTAGACACTACGATAGTCGGTGGTGGTGAAAGGGACGTCGGTCCGGATGCCGGTTATGCGCTCGTCAATGAGATTCTCGCACTGCACGGAAAGTGTTAGCAGAGCGATACAGAAAGAAATAGCACATACCACAGTAAGTACAAGCGCCAACCCGGCCTTGGGGAAAGGGTTGAAAAACTCGGGAAAAGAGGGGCCTTCGTCGCGGCGGTTTGCAAACCACATAGAATTGACGGCCTTCTGAATTACAATGTTCCTGTAAATGCCCTTCCGATTCGTGATGTCCTGGTACGGAATCAGTAGATTGAATCGAGGACCATAAAAATATGCGTACCTTGAATGTAAAAGTCAAATCTTCTTTGAGCTGCTCCGCAAGCTGTCGGTTGTGGGCAATAGTCTTCTTATTCTGGCCCGTTTTGAAGCCATAAACGAGCTCGACAGTTGGCTTCATTTTGGTTTTGAGCTCCCCACGCAAATGAGAGCCGCGATTGGTGATCTACGAATAGGTAAGCAGAGAAAAAGACCGAAAACTGCGACGCACCAATTTAGAGATGGTTGGAGTGATCTCCATCTCCAGATTGAGCCGCTGGCATGCAGCTCTCCACGCGTCGGCGACGAACTTGAGCTCCTGTGTATGATCCGGGAAACCATTCTTGCTACTGGCGTAGCAGCGATAGAAGGTGATGGTCAACGCGATCAGCTCCTGGGTGACATCATCGAAGTCCTTGGCCTTGGGGCGTCCGGTGGATGTGTTGGTACGCTGTGCCTGAGCTGTGCGCATGTCGTCCGAGTCGGCGGGTGAGCGGGCACGTTTATCACCTGCTGTTGGCGAGGGAGGGCGAGCAGGGCGGGTTCGGCTCGAGTCGTCATCATCATCGTTGTTGGCGCGGCGATGGAGGTTAAGGTCTAAATGGTCGGGGACACGTCCTCCATTGATGTTATACATCTGCGGGCTTGGTGAGTGTCGTCGTGACTTAAAATGGAAAGGTATACCTGAGGAGGAGCGGGAGGACGAGCCACTGCAGTAGGGCTTCGTCCTCGGAAGAGCACTGGGCTCTGGCTTCGACTTGGGCGGGGCTGAGGGTGATCATAGCGGTCGACGTGGCGGTTGTCACGGTTGTCACGGACTCCGTGACGCTCCTCACGACCGCGCTGGGTCGACGTGTAGGCCTGAGAGGGGACGGTTGCCCGCCAATTGTCGCTCGGAAAGATTGGAGGTGGCGGTACCTTGCTATTGCGCTGAGCCAGAACCTTGGTGGTTGTGGGACGTGATTGCACAGTGCGAGAAGTAAACTAGAAATGGTCAATGATAACACTTGTCGCTGGGACCAAGACTGACCGTATCATCGTGGCGGGGCTCCATAATCTCGTCGTCTTCCTCCTCAGGCTCCTGGCCCGCAGCCCGGAGCTCCTGGATTTGGCGCTTCTTCGCAGTCTTAGCTGCTTTCTCAGCCCGGGTGGTCTTGCGAGCTTCGGCCTCCTCCATATATTCAACTGAAAAGGACGATAAGGGAGAATAAAGATGAATAGGAAGGAAAGCATACTTAGCTGGGCCTTCTTAGCGCTGATGCGACGGGTTCGGCCACCACGCACAGGACTCTCATTGTCGTCCTGGGCGTCATTCATGGCCCTTCTTCGCGATGCTCCCAGTCATCTTCTGGAATGAATAACATTAGCCATGAAGGTGAAGGGGTGAAATAACTTGCCACCAGGGTCATCGTCGCTGTCATTGGTATTGGTATGGCGTGCTTGCAGATTACTCTTGGACGCGGCTCTATAGCCCGCCTCTTTGTCTGGAATGGATTGAACAAAACGAGAGTATGCCAAGAAAATACTCACCAGTACCATCGTTGGCAGTATGGGTATTGCCTGCAAAGCCTTGGGCTTGTGTGTAGTGTCGGACTATGTAGGATTTCAGCGACGGTAGGAGGAGGTAGATAAGAGTTACCTTGGTTATTTTCCTTGTCTTGAGCACCACGAGCGGTAGGCTGCCCACGAGAAGCGGGAGCGGGAGCGGGACGACGTTGCTGAGACATTGGTGAGCGAGGGATTTAGATAGGCAGGGGTAGAGGTGGCGATAAGGATAAGGTATAATTTCTCTGAGAGGAAAAGTGGGAAGAGAATGGGGCGCACCTGAGGTTATATAGTTCGTTGACCAGGCACTTTTATAGCTCTGGGAGGTCAACAAACAGTCGCGTTGAGTGGTGGTTGTTGTAAAGAGTTGGAGGTTGTTTTTGAGTCACATGGGCGGCGGGGCCGTATCACGCAATGTGCGGTTGCTCGGTGTACGCTGAAACACGTTGTACAATTGGTGACTTGGTTAAAACACGACAAAAAAAACATATCACTCACGACGCTTGCCATGCCCGCTGAATTCCGCTGCCAATATTGCGCCCGCCCCTCAAGAACAGTGCGGGGTCAAGCGCCACATTGCAAATACCGCTGCTTGCCGTGAAAAATGGCACAGGCTTTGGGCGCTATTACCGTTAATCGGGAAGAAGTGGATGGGCCGTCACCCCCGACGCCTAGGGTTCACCAGGGGTAAAGGTAAACCTTCAAAGGTCAGAGGTAAGGTACAAGGAGGTAGAGGTAGAGGTCAAGGCAAAGTTGTACCTCCCAATTCAAAATCAGGATTTCTGGGTCTGCACCCATTCTATGGTGGAGTAATAAGCTAGAGATTATAGTTTAATGTATAAAATTAGGTCTCAGAGGTCTACAGGACTTTAAAAGAGAATACCTCTTAATTTACCTCCCAAGGTCAAGAGGTAAGGTCAAAGGGGTAGAGGTAGAGGTTGGCCCATTTGTACCTCTACCTCTACCCTGGTGAACCTTACCGACGCCCGAACCCTCGCGCCCACCATCTCCTGCTCAGTCCATAGCTTCTGACGATGATCCGATGGGTGCCGGCGATGAATTCATTCCTCCACCTCGTGTCGAGTCTCCTCCGCTGCCTGATCCTGTACCCAATCTCGACGTGCGACAGTTGAAGAGGTTATGGACGAAGATGATCCCAGAATCTTAGCCGTTTTGTCGAGGCCTTCCCGGGCGAGAATGCTGAGGAAGGAGAATCTGAGGCTGGAAAACCGCTCAGACGAGGAGAAACTCTGTTTGAGCGCATGCGTAAGGAGCAAGAGCGGGAAGGGGACTCGAAATTTGCTCCATTCACAAGCGGGGATGAATGGGATCTTGCACGTTGGTTGTCAAAGAACGTGAGCCAGACGGCGACAGAAGAGTATTTGAATCTGCCTATTGTGAGTAGCATCGAAATCTGGATGGCCAGAAGACTTACCGATGTTCCCAGAACAAGAAACTAAAGCTCTCGTTCCACAACAATCGGGCGTTCCTTCAGAAGATCGACTCTCTTCCCACGGGGCCAGATTGGACATGCGAAATCGTGACGGCTGTCGGCGACCGACTTGACGAAAATGGAAAGATGTGCACGGAGGAGCTTGAGCTGTGGATGCGGGACCCTGTTGAATGTATCAAGGAGCTGATGAGCAACCCGGCATTCAAAGATCATATGGCGTACGCACCGGAGAGAGTATACAGTCGGAAAGATGGGAAGGAGTCCAGTCAGATAATTGACGAGATGTGGACGGCGAATTGGTGGTGGAAACTTCAGGTGCACAACCCCTTCAATCAATTCAGCACGGTATTAATCCAGTTTGCAGAAACTTTTACCGCCTGGTGTTTGTATTAGCGGTGTTATCGTTTCGTCAGACAAAACAAAGCTTTCCCAATTCAAGGGCGATAAGACTGCATGGCCCGTCTATATAACCATTGGGAATATCTCGAAGGAGATTCGACGTCAGCCAAGCGCACATGCAACAGTTTTGATAGGGTACCTACCCGTCTCGAAGCTCACTTGCTTTACCGACAAGGCACGGTCCCTCGCGGGCTACCGCCTCTTTCACCACTGCATGTCGCTGCTCCTTAAGCCCCTGATCGCTGCAGGCAAGGAGGGCGTGGAGATGGTCTGCGCTGATGGCTTCATCCGACGTGTGTTCCCCATTCTCGCGGCCTATGTCGCAGACTTTCCCGAGCAGTGCTTGGTCGCGTGTTGCAAGGAGAGTCGATGTCCAAAATGTCTTGTCGAGCGTGATGAACGCGGGAACCGCCTCAATTCCATTCTTCGTGACGAGACGACAACTCTGCAGGCCCTAGCAGACCACCAGAGCCGCAAAAGTTCAGACCGCCTCGACGCCGATGGGATTCGTCCTGTGTACAAACCTTTCTGGGCAGACCTCCCGCACACCGACATCTTTGGATGTTTCACCCCCGACCTTTTGCACCAGCTGCACAAAGGCGTCTTCAAGGACCATCTCGTCAGCTGGTGTACAGAGCTGATTGGCGAGGAGGAATTGGACGCACGCTTCAAAGCCATGAGCGCGTATCCAGGGCTCCGACACTTCAAGAAAGGAATCTCTTCAGTGTCGCAGTGGACGGGCACGGAACACAAAGAGATGCAGCGGGTGTTTGTGGGCATTTTGGCTGGCGCCGTTAGTGTGGAGGTTCTCACAGTCGTCAAGGCTCTGATCGACTTCATATATTACGCTCAGCTTCAATCTCACACTGCTCGTACTCTGGATGGCTTGCAGACCGCACTTGATACCTTCCACGACCACAAGCAAATTTTCATCGACCTCGGAATTCGCGAGCACTTTAATATACCCAAATTCCACGCGATCCAGCATTACGTTGACACTATTCGAGCCCTCGGCAGCGCCGACGGATACAATACAGAGTCTCCAGAACGCCTTCACATAGACTTCGCTAAAAAAGCTTACCGTGCCAGTAACCGCCGTGACTATCTGGAACAAATGGCTCTTTGGCTGCAGCGCCAGGAGGCCGTGGCCCTTCGCTCCTCATATCTTGCCTGGTATGACAAGCATCTCCTAAACCAGGCTTCGGACGATTCCTCCGAGGATTCCTCTGACTGTGATGACGAGGAGAATGTCACCGTTGCGATTTCTTCCCCAATTCCTTCCACAATCATCTCTTACACCATCGCTAAAAGCCCGGCCACCCTTAACGTCACCGTTGCCCACTTACAGAATCTTCACGGCGCTGTCGACATCATTCCGGCTCTAACTACTTTTCTGAAGCGCACATTCAATTCCTGCCCCATTATTCCCGGACCCTTCGACCGTTTTGATGTTTATAATCAAGTTTCTCTTCAGCTACCTGCCAACCGCTATCTCTCAGATCAGCTCCGCACCAACCGTATACGCGCTGTACCTGCTGTTCCTCCCAAATCTCGTTCTCCGGGCTCACCCGCCAATTTTGATACGGCACTTGTTATTGAAGACCCAGCCCAGTATGTTCCCTCATCTGGGATTCAAGGTCTTGATTATTATTCTTCCCTGTATCTACGTGCTAATTCTGTAATAGGTCTTCGGCCGGCGCAAATTCGCATTATCTTTCGTCTTCCTCCTCAATTCGGCACTTTCCCCCACCCCTTGGCTTATATTGAATGGTTTACCCCGCTGAACCGCCCGGATGCTGCCTCCGGAATGTTCACCACCCACCGCTCAACCCGTCAACATCGCCGGCATGCTGCTGTGGTTTCGGTCGAGCAGCTTGTCCGCGGCTGCCATTTGATGGCCAAAAGTGGTAAAACGATTGATCGTAAATTAACCTCAAATAATGTCTTAGATACTGCTTCCATGCTTTATGTTAACCCTTACATACATGTAGATACATTCACCAGAGACAGGTTTACCTAGAATTTTAACTTTTTTAGTTGTGCACGGGATTGTACTGCCACAAATTGATCCTCCCAGGGGGGTCAAAGATGATGACGCACTGGCGGGCAAATTAACCGCAAGTACCGTATTTTATTTCTTGGCCCATGTCATTCTTCTATGGCTTCTCAAATTCTATTGACTCCGGTTCAATGACGCAGGTGTATTTCAGGCTACACCCCGTCGAAATGCAACTACCTCATACCTGGGTCACCAGATTGGAGGCGTGGGTCATGGGACTGAAGATAGAGAATGTCGGGCCCATGTGGACAAATGTAGTCGGTATTGTCCCAGCACTCAGCGACAGAGCTTGACATCGTGACAGGGCGCATCAATGTGGCCGGCATAGTCTTGGCACTTGTTTACATACAACAACGTCACGACAGGCCGGATCAATGATCCACTATGGAGGCTGTGCCCGATGCTATAGGGACTACAATGTCTACATACGCTGCCGCTCGTCTACTATGTACTACACTCAACAACATAATTAACCGGGCTACAAATTTCTGGAGGGTTTTTCCTGATGCAGCTTGTTTCTCCCAGTCTCAAAGAGAAGTTCAAAACGTATTTTAACCAACTTATCTCCAAGGAGGCTTTATCGACCTTCACTGTGTTCCGGCCCCCACTGGACAGACCTCTGTCCCCCCTCGTCCAGCTGTGGCTATATCTGTCTACCCCCTGCCAAACTCTGTCTATGGGGGTAGACAGAGGGTTTTGGACGCATGTCTGTCCCCGCTCGTCCAGCTGTGGCTATATGTGTATATGGCATGTGGACATGGTCTGACTACTGGAGTCTATGTCTGTCTACGTGCGTCTACGCGTTGCTCAACTGTTGCGATTTTTTTGCTCAATGTAGGTCTACCTCTGGCTACGTTGGTCTGTACGTTGGTCCACCCTCTGTCGATGTCGGTCGACTCACGTAGACAGATACAACAAACGCAAATATACCATGTCTACGTGGTGTAGCCATACGTAGCCACATATAGCCAGACTGCCTTGTCTAGGGCTCTGTCTATGCATATAGCCAGACCCTCTGTCCATTGAGGGCTGGAATCAGTGCTTTACTTGGGAAGTTGTGTGGAGCGCTGTAACATGAAGCTGAGAGAAACGATATCCTGAAGATTTCGATCTAAACCTACTTAGACGACCCGATGAGTCAACTGCGCGTAAAAAAGGTGAGAGTGACGCAAGTGATTCGGAGTCAGATGATGAAGAAATGCTGCAGGATGAACCTCTTTCTCGACCGTGGCTGGACCCTGACGTGATCCCACCACCTATGCTTATGAAATCCGGTGCATATTTGTCGCTTTTGGTTGATCCTCAATGCATTGAAGACGATGCGGAAAGTACGGAGCCCGTTGTGGTTGTATGTAAAACTTCCCGATCTGGATTAAAGCGTGGTGTTGTCCCTCGTCGTGCTATGGCCAACCATAATTTTCTAGGTGACGTCCCGCCAGAGCTCCAGGATTCAACTGTCGTCGAAGAGGCAAAGATTGCACGTTGCCGAGCCAAATGTTGGATTATTCAGCTGCGTGAGGACGACGACGGTGGGCTTCCAAATATCTAGCGCGGATTCAAAGGCTATATTATAGTTTGTCCCCAGCAACCATCCGCAATAGCGAAGACACTCCCCCCGTCAATTGAAGAGATTACGGCGCCAATATGTGTGGTTTTCGTGGGTTCCAAACCACCTACACCTGAATTGCCAAGGCCAGGCCAGACTCAGGGGAAACTTAGTGCTGTAATACTGTTAAATGACTTACTTTCCTACTGTATACCCTATACGAGGCTTTTTGGGCAGAAAATTGAGCGTAGGAAACTATTTCCTAAAATGGAAATAAGGCCTTGTCTCTTAAGATTAAGGCTTAACCCCTAATAACCCTTAAGGGTCCCTGGGATTGGTTCTTGAGCCTTAATTGCCAACACTGGAATGCTCTGGGGTCATCGTACACGCAATGGCTACTAATAGACCTGCCTCGTTTACTCAGCACCGACTACATCTGATGAGGAATGAGCTCGGGGTTGAAATGCAAGATGGAAGGAGAAAACGCACCAGAAACATCAGCCTTGAGAACAAAATTATCCTCCTCACTCGATGGCCATGCTCGCATCCATCGACGAGCTTCGGTTAGACCCAGTCTTTTTCTTCGGCACTATCCACACGGAGGCCGCGTCACGGATGGCAGATCACTGCGCATCAGTGAACTGGCACAATGTGGCGACGTGCTTGGTTGCCCGCATGAACAAGTCTGGAGCAGAATAGAGGCACTTACTGAGTAGCACTCGATGACGCCTTGCGCTTCGCTGGGCTCGCCGCCATCGACTTTGGGAGTACCGGATTGCTCTTTGGTCTTGCGCTCGGCGGGACATCTTTCCGGGAAGGTTTCGGCTCCCTTTTGCGACCGCGAGGCTCGTCTCCTCGTCGTTTCCGTCGTCGTCGAAATCTGTCAGTTCCACCAAGTAAAAGCCTTCTACGGCAGTAGGTTTCTCCCCAACCATGAAAAATATTTGCTATTCATACACAAAGTGGTCAAAGACACATCGAAAGTCCAAGACGCACAAAGACGTCCTTTGCAAGATGAAAGAGGCCTCCACCAAGACAAAATGCCGAAATATGCGCTTCAAAGATGTGAGATGGGTTTCAAAGATCTAAGATCCCAAAGACAACTTGTAGTGTTCCTAACGGTGGCGCACATCAGAATAGCCGGATGAGCGTTGACTTTGTGCGGAAATGTAATATAACGAGTCAGCCGCAAGCGGCCGCACTGGAGTGATTCTCCGCGACCGTGCCGCACGTCAGACTGTCGATGAACTCGCAAATGCGGGCACTGGTGCAGCATGCGATTGGCCGAAGCGCGCATTCATGGAGAGCTCGTCGGAATCCGGACACCAAAGGGAGACTGGACTGCTCGGGAAAGCGAAAGGCCGAATATTCTGAATTGTCGGCCTCCGGAATGACTTTACGGGATCGCATTTCAGCTGACCGCAACTTGACTATAATTCAAATGCGGTTGCGTCACGGGAAACATAGAATCAGGCTGTATTGGTGCCTTTTGGTACACGGTCAAGCAGGTCAATCATGGAAGAGAGGGATTGAATAGACAGCGAAGCCCATCTATAAGAGCACTAGTGCCGACTGACGGTGCGATTCAAACACAATAAATGTAGAGCAGCATCCACAATACCGTGGTGAATAATCCAGGATTTCAAGGGGATTCCAGGAGACCAGGGAGATGTATTCTCTGCGCACAAAGGAACTCGGGTCGTGGCCTTGAAATGGCGAGTTGGTGCGGAGCCATAGCGGAGAAGCGAGGCTATTCTAAGCTAGGGACCCCTCTGAGCAGGGGTTCAATGAACGGCTACCTCCGAGTTCAATTTGGTAATCTTTTTCTATTTGACCACTTTGAGTCCACGAATGACCGGTGTCGGTGCAGTTTGAGCGTGTTGAATTTCAAAGTTCACTTCGACTGCCCGTAAAAAAGTGTCTAAAATACTTTATAACTTCCCCAAAGGAAGACTCGGAATTATGCTCCCCCGGTCGCCGTCCTCTGAGCAGGGACATCCTTCTAGTTTCGAATTCAGTCCGTCGGCGATTCGGGTGTGTTCTTTGGCCTCATTTGGGTCATTCCGTGGTATAAATAAGGAGCGGTCTCTACGCTTATCCCCACCTCCCCGCCTCCCCAACACCCAGGGCCTGGGTTGCATTTCACAAGTGGTCTTATTTTCTGTTGCATTCTGGCCGCCTTTCTGACTCGATACCCCCGCAGGATGTCTGACTTCTACATTCCTCCTGCGAATATCTTCTTCCGGCTCATCGGCAATGACACCGCGCGTGCACTTTTTCTCGCTCGGGACCAGGAGGAACTGCGGGCAGGCTTCGGCGCGCACCCCGCCAACGACGTGCTCACATCCAGTTGGTTTTCTCTCGTGAGGGGTACGGGCAACAGGGATGGCCTCTTCGCCATCAGAGGCCGCGAGAGCGGTTGGGTCCTGTACTCGCGCACAGCTTCGGCTCCCGCTCGTAGGGCACGACCACGAGGACGGTAGATATGATGACAAGTCGGTCGTCCACTCATCTTATACAGGACCAGGTCTGACGATCGATTCCTGCGCAGTTGGTTCCGGCTCCAGCCGGGCACCGGGACGTGGGCGGGCATGGTGTGTCTGGTGGTGCGTCCACCAACACCGTCATCGTCTTGCGCGCGAGCGACCCCACATTCGTTACAAACTATGAAGCCCTTCCTGGGGTCGTGGGGCGATACTCAGACCAGTTCTTCGCGTTGGACTACGAGGACATGATCATCGACCGCATCGAGTACAATCTCAGCCTCGGGAGGATCATTTCGAACACCCCGAAGGTGCTCGCGAGCCAGACGCTTCACAACCAGACGAGCCAGCCACAGCAGATGATATTTGAGATGAGCGAGTCGGTCACTCATACGAGCAGCTTCGAGTTCTCGCGGGGTATCACTCTGAGCGTGGGGGTAACGATGTCGGGTGAGCGTGATTATTCTGCGTATCAGCTGGGTTGATTTACTGAGATAATCGAAGGTGGTATACCGTTCATATTCGACACGGAAATCAGGGTGGATGCCTCGTCGACCGAGACCAGGACGTATGGAAAGGAGGAGTCCATCACGAAGACCTACACCGCGACGTTCCCCGTCAACGCTGGGCCGTACTCGAGCGTACGCGCCGTGTCGAGAGTTCAACTCCGGCATCCTGGATGTGCCATATACCCTCCATCTCAGGTCCAGGTCCTAACACGCAGGCGACGTCCCACGGCACGTGGCGCGGCGTCTCGACCTGGTAATGTTGCCGCGACTCCAGACTTGAGCCGACGAAGTCGACTTGGAGTCGCCAATTTAGACCGAGTCGAGTCGAGTCGCTTTATCGACTCAAGTTGACTTGAGTCGACTTCGAGTCGGTCACAACCTAGTTGCACTGTTCGTCAAAAAAACGCGATTGGGGACAAATTGCTCCCATGGTCGAATTTTGTGACAGGAGTGACAGAGTCACGCTTGGTGACATTGTGTGCCATTGCCGTGACAGCCGTTTTTTTTTTTTTCCCTTTTGCGTTTTTTCAACCTGCAGAGTACTTAGAACGATTTCTGAAAATCGTTCAAGAAAAGTCGACTCAAGTCGACTTACTCGACTCGACTCGATTCGAAATCGACTTAGGCCGACTTGACTTGGAGCGACTCGACTTTTCGAGTCGTGGCAACATTAGACCTGGGAGTTGACCCACACCCTTACTGACATCCTTCTGACGGAACGGAACGGGAGCATAGGGAGGTTCGGGCTGAGGCCGAAAACACGGCCGAGCGCGAAAACGCGGCTCAGTGATCGTTCACAAGGAGCCGGGTTAATCGACGTGCGGTTCTGATTGTCTGAAGATGTATTTGTATTGGTGATGAAGCTTGAATGTACTTGTTGTGTTTGAACTTGGAAAACCAGCGTGAGACGACAATTCAAATGCGCCACGTCCCCGTAAAATCCCCCTGCGGATCATCCCAAGCGCATCTGCGGACCAGTCACGTGGGCTAGGGGTGGGAAAACTGCCGCACTTCGACATGTTGAACATGACCCAGGTATGATTTACGATAATTTGGTATTTGAACAACATTTGACGCACCAGGGGAGGATACGTGGAACAGTGGATTTTCCTCAGGTTTGATCTCCTTGAGGTAGTTCAAATTCGAGATTCTCCGCGGGATGGACCGCAGGGTGAATGACCCAGGGGGATGGGCCAGCGCTAGGGTGATCATGTACTCCCCTTATTGTACAGGGCATCACCACTCGGGCGAGCAGAAACGGGGAGCACAGAAGCAGAGCAACAGTCGCGAGAGGGTAATCGATGAACATGCTGAGATGTTCGCAAAGTCAGGGTTAACCTAACCCTGTACATTAATTATGCCTAAGTATAATTTACCTGCTGCTTTGTTACTGAAAAGGCTAAGTCTCACAAAGACCTATTGTGAGATGTCACACCAGATGTGAGCTAGATGCGAGAATGGCATGTCGATTGACATGCGTCGCTCTTTGCCCCCTGTGACAGCTCGACATTATGGCTGCTCAAGTCAGTAGCATGTTATCAATAGGTAAAACTATGGGGAAAAGGCACACGCGCGGCAAGACGTCTCAGGGGATATCTATGTGCCATATATAACAATAGTCCTCTACGCAGAATCGACGCAAGCCACTTTACTTTTTTGGCTGGTGTCAAGCCAGCGGAATGGCTTGCAAGCCGAAATGCCGGGCTTGGGCGTTTGAGTTTCAGCGCTGTGTGTTATCTGAATGTTAATGGTTACTTCGGCAACCGTTTTGTCGATTTTCGAATGTGTGCGGCTCATTTCACGGGCTACCGTTGCCGGAGTAGCTACTTGTCCGAGCGATCGTATTCCTAAGTATTTGTTAAGCTATTCAGATATATGTATGTATTTATCGCGGGACAAGCTGCGTACTGATCGGAACTAGAGCCACTCTCCTTGGGACTATCCGGTTACTCCGACCGTCCGGTTCTAGATCTCCCACCACTACCGTATCGGGATTGTCTCAACGGCTCTGCATGGCTCTTGTTTGCAGTCTCAACTGTTGAACAGCGCTGAAATTACAACTCACTTTGGTAGCCTACCAGGAAAATATACGAAATCACTTGGCAGTATAAATCTTTGCGAAATTAGCTCTGCAACACGACTGACAATACTTCCAAGTCCAAATACTCGATTATATCGGTTCAAGAATGACAAAATTGGAAGCAAAATCTTGGTGTTCGGAAGATGGGTTCCCTCACTGGGTTAATCACCATCATATCTCCGTTACTGCCAGGTCCAACACACGCGCAATGTCAGGGTGTAACTGGCAAGTTTACTCGTGCCGCCATTGTGACAGATGACGTTCCTGGCCGCCTTAAGACCACTACGGGTAGCACGGCAGATAAAATTTACCTGCCGTGAGTTTCCGCGTTTTTCGGGATATAAGTTATTAAACACTGTGAGACGTTCGCCTTCGACTCACTTGCAATGGTCCTCATGTCGTTAACCCAGCGAATCCTGCTTTTTGTTGCTCTGGTCGTTTCCTGCCTCCTCCGACCCCGAACGATGTGTACATTTGGAAACCTATCGGCCGGTCATAAACGGCGGACCCTCTTGCTGACGGCCCATCCAGACGACGAGACCTTCTTCTTCAGTCCGACTTTGACTGCTCTCAGTCCTAGACCCATTTTGCCTATGCTGGGATTTAAAGGACTCGGAGATGTCTTCGTCGTCTGCTTGTCTACTGGGAATGCGAAGGGTCTTGGGAATGTGCGGAAGGAAGAATTTGAGCGGGCCATGGATATTTTTGGAATACGGCAGGGGAGAAGATTCATCCTAGATCATCCGTACGTTGTTTTTATCATGCTCCGGCATTGTCTTATTATATCCAAAGGTACCTGCAGGACAATAAGACAGCTGCCTGGGATCCCGCTATCATAGCTAATGAACTGCATCCGTTAGTTGTAGAATATGAAATAACGACAGTTGGTGATCTCTATTTTTTCTCGTGCCAGTGTTTAATGTTGGGTTGCAGATACTCACATTCGATGGACACGGAATCACTGGCCACCCGAACCACTGGTCCACCTCCGCCGGAGCGGCCCATCTCATCAGTACTTTGCCAGTCTCCTCATCGATCGCCCGTCCTCGTCTCTTTACTCTCCACTCTCGACCCGCAACAAAACACCTTGGTCCTTTGGCCGCATTGACACCTCAACACTATATTTCCCCTTCAGGACCCGTCTTCGTGGCTTCATTGGTAGACTACGTCACAGCACTTCGGGCAATGAGTAAGCATCCCAGCCAACTTCGTCCGTTCACGTTTTTGAAAGGACTGTTTTCGCGGTATCTGTGGGTAAATGAGTGGGTGGAAGTCACCGTGTAGACAAATTACATCCTGCAATATATCTGAAGAATTATATCACTGCAGGGTGAATTTTCAAGGCTGGCATGATGGACCCTTACCTGTCGTCAATTATATACTGATCTTTGTTCGGTTCTCACGATGACGCCTGCGGGGTGATTGAGCTGATGTGCGCCGGAGATCTCGTCCCCAAAGTATTCCCCAATCGTTCTACGCAGATGTAGTTAGAAAAGCACGGCTCGTGTCCAGTAGTGCGTATGCCCAGCATGTCTTCTCCAAGAAGGCTTGAAGGAAATTTTGGATACATCGCGGTCAATCAGTGTCAGTGAATGTCAATGTGATAGGGCCACACACGTCACAGTGCCGTTCTAAATCTGCACCGGTTTTCACAGCGGCTGTACCTGGATTGGCCTTGAAAGAGGACATGCCGTTACGGGGAGGGTTTGAATTAAAAACAAATATCAGTCGACATGCCGAAGTAAGAGGTCTGCAGGAGGAACCAGGGCGGTGCCAGAGACGAGATTGTGACGACATCGACGTGCCCTCCTCTTACCCGAGTATGTGTTTAAGACATGACTACCGCTACCCCTGGGTGCCGGTAGCCTAATAGGCGCTAATTCCGGCATTCATAGGCATTTTTTATAGTCTAGACGAGCTTCTAGACGCCGCGGAGTGTTTTGACAACCTCGGCGAACAGCCCAAAAATAGGTCTGTAGCATCCACATCCTATCAGACACCAACCGACATCGTCCCGGCTCAAAGCTCCAGATTCCACGCCGCATTGAGATAGCGGGGTGAGCTGAGTGGAAAGGCGGGAGGCTAGCCATCGTAAATCCGAAGGTATGACACATTTGGCGGATCCTCCGAAACATACGCAACGGTGAGGTAGCCCGGGATCTTGAGCAGGTTCCAGAGTAAATCAAGGAGTTTCGAGGTCAATTTATTCTGGAGCTCGTCCCGGGCACAAAACACATCGCAGTGCGTCCGATGGTGAGAGGGATGCGCAGCACGGGATTCCCGCCCCGCAGAAATTAAAAGAGTTTCGAGTGAGGTCCAGGCGACAGTGGGGATTAAATCGGCTGAGGACATCGCGAGTGAGCTTTTCAAATCGGAATAGGGGAACCTATTCTGGTGCAGGCAGCCAAACTGTAAGGGATATGGACCTCGGCATTCCGGCATCCGGAGATTTCCGATCGGCGGATCAATTGACGCGTTCAACTGCGCGTTGAACTGCGTGGACTGCGCGGCTGTGGCACAGGTTCCTTATTTATAGAATACAAACTGACACAGTCAAAGCTGTCTTAACCTATAGGGGGTGGTGGATGCTCCAGGGTATGGGTTACCACAGATTTATGGGTTATCTCTGCTAAAAATGAGGCAAAATCCTTGAGAAAAGTATGGCTTATGGCTGATTATGGGTTATGGCAGCTATGGGTTAAGACAGCTTTGACTGTATCCTGTTTATATACAATGGACGCAGTATGGTACAATACTATTTATGTAGTTAGTGAGTAGGTAGTTCTTCGGTCTTCTCGAATCCAATAACACCTCACCCACTCTTTTCTGCGTGACTACTTGATTTCTTGACGATTCTAGCGGGGTCTTACCCTAATAAACTACACGGACCTCACACAAACTGGTCGACTTAGGTGGTATACAGGGCAGATGGACAAGCGCGCGCGTGTTTTGGGTCGACGACCCGACATGGTTCGGGCAAAGTCGGAGGATATGCTGCCTAACATCCGACCATTGTGGACCGCAGAGGATAATATGATTCCGCACCATGACACATCCGTGAAAATAGCAAAGGGCTCCGCAAAGGATAAAGGACGATGTACCACAACCAATGAGATAGACCACTGGCTCTGTATGCAGCACGGCGCGCGAAAAGGGAAGACACGCCAATAACAAAAAAGCGGGCATAGACATGAGCAAATAAGAAGATAGTATCGCGTGCGCAAGCAAAGACGCGAGCTCCAAAGCCGCGCCGACTTGCACGTTTCCCGGCGCCAACGTACGAGGAGAGAAATCCGTCAAGGCGAACGGGTCGGTGTGACACGTCAGCGTCAGTGACATAGATCCTACCGTGCTCTCCGTATGCCGGAAGGAGTCGCGCACACTACCCCAGGCATGGTGCAATGCATGCTCGGGCCATCCAACAAGAAAAAACCGATCAACAAAGAAGAACTTGAAGAGCCACGAACCATGGGTCTTCCGCTTTATCCCAGCGCCCAAAAGATCTTCTCCCTCTTCTTGCTCCCTCTCCCTCACCTCGATATTCCTCGCTACTCTACGAAGTCGCCGCGTTGTCGATGCAGGGAGTGCGTTGAAGACGCCAAATACTCATACGCGGTCCAGATGCGAGATGGTAGTGAGCGCTGGGCCCAATGTGCGGAGGTGCGCGCGCGGTTGTGTCCGGATTGCGGTGCCGAAAGTCTTGAGAAAAGCGGTACTAAACCACGTGTAGAAAAGTGCGCGCCGATAGAGATAATAAAAGAACGACAAAAGATAGAACCCTATCTCGATGAAGCTCTTTCTTGTGTTCTGACACCCTTAGTGCAGGTGGAATATGCACTCCTCCTCTGCGCCCTTGTCGGTACCCTTAGGCTTGGTTTTATCCCACCAAAGAGGTGCTTTCCGGTCTGTAGTTTACGAACAACGTCGTCTTAACACCGGTCTAACAGGCACAGCAGACTGTCCACGCACTTGTTAATGTTATATGCTGCCACAGGTACGTTGAGTAGGCACGCAATCCAGTTTCCTGACACAAGGAATAACACCACAAGGAGGACAGGCCCGAAAGGTTTAGGCGCGACGAACTGCAAGAGCCTTTCATCATTGTCTGTGACGCAAAGGACGGTGGACGTACGTTATTGAGTGTATCGCACAAGTGCTCGCTTATCAGCTGTTGTTGGAGCTCCGAGAGCATTATAACCTGAAGACTAGGCAATTCGGAAAGGTGAGCTGCAACTTGGTTTGTGATCGCAGAGCGACCACTGGCACGCGTGCGTGATTTGCGGGGCTACTACTAGTACTAGCATCAAGGTGACGAATTTCGGGTCACTGCGCTCTGATTCAAGGCAATTTCACTCTCATCCACCGGTAATTCCATCTAGCGTTAAGTATATCTGTATCAGGGATTTGCGCCTCATGCCTCTGGTCGGAGAATCTCGCCAAGGGCCCAAGCGTCAACAGCAAGTGAGGAATCATTAGTGAAGCCCAACTTGAAGGATTCCTGTGTGGGATCAAGTTGTCTAGGTCCCTAGGAGGCGTGCCATTCTCCCGGCTGTATATGCATTACCGTAGAATGGCAAGGACGATTTCGAGACTCGCCTAGATTTGGAGACCACAGACCAGCCCAGAACGTCAAAGGAAAGCCGTAAGGTGAGAATCGCGAGGACAGGGAAAATGCGTGCGGATGCGGGGTTCAGGAGTGCAGCATGTTTTTGAAATATACAAGACAAAGGGGGGTAGGAGGATGAAAGTCATTACTGAGCACAAAGCACATAATCGGAACTCCTAACGCTCCAAAAAAAAAAACGCACATTGAACGCACAACTCCTCCTGATTGACAGGCTCGTGATGGCATCATCTGCACGGCGCCAAACGGAAATCAGGTCGCCGGGATGCTTACAGGTCTTCACGGTGGCAGGGATGCCCGGAGGGCCGTATGAATATCCAGCGAGCGACTCGGAAGATTGACAATGTTGGTCCGATTCGGATGCGTCTATGACTCATCGGCATGCTCGCTGCCGCTCTTTGTCACGTGTTACGACTCATTCCCATTCGCGCCCGAGGGCGTCGGAGCCGTTCTACCATAAAACTTCTGTGGCCCCATCGTCTGCCCTCCAAAAAATGGCATCTTCGTCGTCCGCTTCAGCCCTCGTCTTCTACGATATTGCGACCCATCCGCAGCATACACCCTACGCGCCGAACCCCTGTAAAGCGCGCTACGCGCTCAACTTCACCAGAGCACTCTACCGCACCGAGTGGGTCGACATCCCCGACATCCACACCGTGCGCACCGCCCTCCACTGCCCCGCCTCGCGCAAGTTTATTGACGGCTCGGACTTCAACACGCTGCCCATGCTACAAGACACGACCCCGGGCGCCGAGTTCGTCCTCGGCGACTCGCTTGACATCGCATGCTTCCTTGCCTCGCACGCCGCGGCCTGGGGCGGCGGCGCGCTCTTCCCCGTGGACAGCACGCGCCACGGGCTCGACTACTCTTCGCCGCACTTCCACGACGCCATGAGCATTGTCCCGCTTTCCGCGCGTGAAGCCACCGCTCCCGACCTCGCGGACTACGCGCACTTCAACACCCATGTCGACGCGACGTTCAGCATGTACGTCGGACTCTCGGCGCCGAACATGGCACGCGCCTTCCCGCCCGCGAGTGCCGCGCGCACGAAGGCGCTGTTCGCGCAGCGCGCGGGTGTGCCCGTGTGGGACGACGTGATTGGTACCTTTACGGACGCAGAGAAGCGTGCGGGCGTCTTCCGCGCGTTTGAGACGGGGATCGCTGGGTTGGCAAGCCTGTATGCGCAGAAGGAGGGGCCATTTTTGGAGGGGCAGACGCCGAGCTATGCGGATTTGGTCGTAGGCGGGTGGTTGAGGAACTTTAGTCAGCTCTTGGAGCAAGAGGAGTGGGCCGAATTTTGCACCTGGCACGGCGGCGTGTTTGGGAGATTGCATGAGGTCCTCGAGAGGCAGTATTGGGAGGTGCGGTGAATATATTATATACATTTTCTGTGACTGGGACACGACTGCGCGCGCGTGGGGCGGGCGCTCCTGTCGCTGTCTTATTATCTCTTGGCGAACTCCACACCTATAGAAGAGAGGAACACGTACACGTTAGTCAGATTGTTTTGGAGGTAGAAATTCAAAAAGACAACTTGCTATGAGAAATGCCAAGTCAGCGTGGTTGGCAGCGCGCCCGACTCCAACGGCGGCGGCAAAGACCAAACGGCTATGACGATGTGTCAGCCAGGCACGTTAATACGATGTTTGCGGACGATATCTAACAAAGAAAATCACTCGCCTCGAAAAATGTCGAGGCAGCGTGATCACCTCCTCGACACCGTGCATGACTCCGACAGCGACGGTAGCGGCTAAATTAGCATCTGCGGAAGATGCTTTGCGTCCTGAACGAAAGTCATGAACACTTATTAGAGTTGTGTGGGGGGGAATATGGAAGGAAATCCGTCACCTGAAGTGGTCGTTGTAGGACGATGTCCCAGGTCCGGAAGCAGAGCTACGAGATTTCTTGTGAAGAGATACATGAAAGAAAACAAACTTCAAACCACCTCCAAAAATGCCAAAGTTGTTGATTGCCTCCTCGGAGAGCGCGCACGATGCGAATGGTGGCCGTAGGGACCGCAGCGCCATGGTAGCACGATGTCAGAGCGCCTAATGAATGGCGTTGTACGTTGATTGGAATTGTGTGAAGGAGGGATATGAAAGACAATACTGACCTGCAAAAAATGTGCAGTTGGCTGTTCCCGACAGCGACCACGAGTCCAACGACGGCGAAAATGGCCAAACGGGTTTGGTAGGACGACGGCGTACGCTCTGGAGAAGGTGTGAGCACATTAATTACATCTCCTTGAACAGATATATCAAGCGAAAAAACCCACCTTCCAAAGTTGCCGAGTCAGAGTGATGGCTGTGTGCGACAGCGCGCTCGACCCAAACGGCGGCGGTGACGACGAAACCATCGTTCTAGGACGATGATACATATCCTAATCAAGAGCCATATGCGTTAATTAGAGGGGTATGGTGCGTACATATTGAATGAAAAACTTACCCGCATAAGTGCCAGCGCCGTCCCCGTCGATGCTTGCCGGCGCTGGGGGTGAAAACGCCATCGTGGCACGATGGGTAGATTCCTAAGGCAGAGGGATAAGTGTTGGTTAGAGGTATGCAAACAGTTATACGTGGGGGAAAAAAACCTACCTTCCCCCGCTGAGCTCCCACTTCTTTCCCTGTCACTAACGTTCGCGTTGGGGATGAAAGACTGATTTAATCGCTCTAAAACGAAGAAAAAGATCAGAACCGGTTAAAGAAAATTCCCCCAAAGACGTACCGGTGAGAAAGTAAGAACCGAATTTAAGCGCCAATGGGCACTTACCTCCGGCCGGCTCTCGCTTGAGCATGAGCGCGCGCCCGGAGAAACGGAGTGGACTAGGACGGGGTTTGGTAAGTTATACCTCGGACGCGGAAGGTCCGAGGACGCTAGTGTGCACATCGGCGAAGTGGGAGCTTAAAGAAGAAAAGTAGGCCGGGGTATTGACCCCGCGGAAAAATAAATACGAACTCAAAATAAGAGAAGAAGAACAAACACGAAGTACATAAAGGAGATAGCGGAGGGAGCTACGCTCGCTCATCGTCAGCGCCGGACGTCGGGGCATCACCCTAACATAGATAGTTCTTTTTTGATTGTCTTGAGGGTCGGCATGATGATATAGCCGCAGATGGAAGACGAGCGGCGAATTCGCGGCTGCGGTAACATCTGCAGAGTCATCTGCAGACCGCGGCTTGCATGTCGACGGAGGACACACATGGACATGCAGATGACACCTATAGTCCTAGTGGGTCTCGTCGTCGAAGGATGGCATGGGGAGCTGTGAGGGGAAAATCGCGTCAGCAGTGGAAGCAAAGTGAGAACAAATGCTAGGACCGATAACACGTCCCTCTCGATCCGATCCTGCGCATGACGATTCAAGTGCTCGTGATGCCACAGATAATTCGAAGGCGATCAAGGGCCTCAAAGCGCCGAGCCGCTGCTGAAGAGGTCCCGGCGCGACAAGATTGAGGGTTTGAGATGGCCGAGGTCGCGCGCGAGCGGAGCGCGAGGAAAGATATGTTGCACATGTTTGAGGTGTCACCGACGATGCACGAGCTGCCGACGCAAGGCGAGTCACGAATTTGCGACTAGGTGTGCGCCGGCGGCTTGAGGGTCGACGGCGAGCGCAGAGGCACGCGTATGTGACAGAGGGCGTCGCGAACAGCTCCCATGGGGTTGTAGGTGTCGTCACAGACACTCGGCGTGCGATACTGACATCATTATACCTGTAAAATGGTCAGTACGTACCGGGCGGAGGAGAAACAAAAAAAGTGAATATGGATATGTATATGGAAATGTGAGAAGGAAAAGGAAGATGAAAGGAACGCGTACTTGACGGAAAAGAGGAGAATAACAGAATATAGGCAATAAATGAAATGATATGAAAAGAATGAGAAGTGGCCATGTACCTCGGCCCGTTGCGATCCACCACTCGTACACGCGTGGGGCACCAGCAGCTGGCCCTTCGAAAGTCGTTCTTGCACCCGGATGTGCGGAATAATGCACCAATTTTGAGAACGGATGAAAGAGACCTGCTTTTCTTTTGTTAGTAACAGTAAAGTGCTAAAATGATCAGGAGTGGGAGGAGGGGAGAGAAGGAAGGTACAAGAGACCGAAGGGGAGAAGGGAATACATGGGAAATAAGAGGAGGGTGGAGTGGGAGGAGGGAGAAGCTGCGAGAGGAGGTATTCACGAGGGATCAACAAGGGGGGCGCAGAGTTGGAAGAACGGCGCGACGGCGACAGCAGGTTCAGGAGCCGAAGAGCAAGCTAGGTGCACAGATCTAGAGCTTGAGGTACATGCAATTGGGGCGTGGGGTGCACAACGGGATTAGAGACGGCGCCAGGACGACAAAGCACGACCATGACGGTCACGGCATCGACGTTGAAGCGCTGCTGTGCAAAGGGCGTGGCAACTTGGAACAAGAGTTGGAAGGCGGAAGCAAGAGTGTTGTATCGCCACCTCGGCACTTCCCGTCTCGGGCCGACTCTTCACCGCCTCTTTCCAAATCCATTTAAAT
The DNA here is from genome assembly GCA_029378395.1 of Mycena leptocephala. Lineage (NCBI taxonomy): Eukaryota > Fungi > Basidiomycota > Agaricomycetes > Agaricales > Mycenaceae > Mycena > Mycena leptocephala. Next base: position 406,495 of record JARJLF010000051.1, on the reverse strand, counting down.
GTCTCAGATATTCGATCTTGTTCTGCAAAATAATAAGGGCAAGGGTATTTCGTTCTTATGACTCTTCCTATGACTTGGAGATGATTCAACAAGAGCCTCCAATTTATTCCGACTCAATACGGGGTGATTCGTACCAACTCGTATTCCTTTACATGGTATTTTACTAAAACCCTTCAGCCTAAAATACGGTACCGAAGCTTGTATAAATTAGCTAGTTATCGTCGACTTAATTCAGAATTCTCTCGCCCTATTTTGACGTCTGACCGGAATCAGTCCCGCCTCAAATAGGCCGATACCTCAAGAGATTGGCGCCACGTGGCCATCGTGCCGCGTTCGGATCACTAATGACTCGCCGGATTAGGAAGGAGAGATAGCGGCTCTGGTCAAGATAAGATCAGGCGCCTCAACCTCGAATCGAACGGGGTTCCTGGTCTTGTTTACTAACTCATGAATCAATATCCAAATTAATGAATCTCCCAGTAATCAATGTCGTCGTCCACACTCTGAATCAGCTCGCAAATGGTCCTGTCCTCAGGATTTACGCGCGTCAGGACGTCCATCCCGGGAGGCACCTGATCCGCGATTGACCTTAGCCCGTCATAAAATCGGGAACTCGTCGAGCGCTTAAGCCCAGTGAGAATCCCCTATGCCCGGGTATGCCCGAAGCGTCCCAAATCTGCCCGTCTAAAGGTTGGCATAAATGGGCAGATGGCGGCATAGAAATGAGACTGGGGCAGATGAGCTTTTGAGCTCGACCTGCTCTCATCTGCCGGCCTCTGCCCATTTTCTGCCCGGTGCTGCCGCAGTCTGCCTACATATGCCCCCCTAAATTCAGTGCTTCCTTTTGCCTCCTCGGCTCATTTCAATTGCAAATCAATATTATTCAGCTACATACGACACGGCTCTGAATACAAGTCCGCTCCTCCTCAATATAGACGCCTCCCGCTCGCTCGTAGTGCTGGTGCAATCGCACACCGCGTCCACCAGAGGACAGAAGGGGTGCGCGTTTGAGCTTCTTGCTGGAAACGAAGTGAGTTTATGCGCATCCCAATTAATAACAGCATAACTCACCATCATGCAACGCCAGTCACGAACTTGAAGAGAATATGACTCTGAAGATGGCGTCGAGACAGGCTGAAGAGGACGAAGAAAAACGTACCACATGTTCTCAAAGACACAGTGTGAGCGACGTCAGGCGGACTAGAGAGGCCTGGGGATGCCGAGATATGAGTATATGCGCAATTCATTGGAGGTGCACGTACCACAAAACATCGTCTGCCCAGGAAACTTTCAGAACAGCGTCGATATTAAATGCGAGTGAATGGAAAAGTAGCATGAATGAAGGAGGACGGCGTACCGAGGAGACGCGACCCGTGCAATAGTACCCGAGATGCGCGACACGGGGATGATCGCGACGAAGACGGGGTATTTGCGGCAAATGGAAGATACCTGCGCAAAGATTAGCAAGATGGAGGGCACGGACTAGACGATAAACACACCTCGCAGCAGTGCTCGGGACAGTGGGATCTATGAAACCCTGTCAGAGTGCGGCGCGGGAAGACGGACAACACCTCGCGCTCAGAGCATATTACCCTACGAAGGAATCGCTCTATCACGCGTCCAACGGCCTGCCGACGCTGCTGCCGACGTGTAGCATCAAGGTGTTGCATAGAAGACGCGTCGTGGGACAAGAGTTACACATTGGACACGTCGAAAAGCCGCATAGGCCTCGTGTCGTCAATTCTTGCGCTTGAAGGGAGGCATTTCATGGTTTACGGGGTCGGAAGAGTCTGCGCGAGCGAGAGCGGAGGCCACACGAGTTTGACTTAATTCAAGAATCCTAGAAATTTTGAAAATGAGTTTGCGGGCTTCACACAAAATTGAGACTTTATATATTTGAGGGCGAATTTCTACTGCGCTCCGCTAAATTGGACCATCATTTCTATTGATATTAGTTGTCGGCCAGTTTGGGCAGATTAGGGCACAAATGAGACTAGGTCGGGCAGATTCAAGAAGATCCAGGCAGACCCCGGCATAGGGGATTCTCACTGGGGCTTAAGCACTACCCGGACACCCGACAGAGTCACGAGAACATTGATCTCCATGCACCCGCCGGAACGCGAAAGTCGCCTCCAGTGACCATCGCAGTCGGTGCCCATCTCGGCGACTGTCTCGAGGCTCTGCTTGGATATGACCCGGCAGGTGATCTCTTTTGGATGGAGAAAATTGAACATGATGCAGAACGGTTCCCCTGGGTGTTCGTGCATGAAGGCGATTGTGCGGAGCGCGATTTCGGGACGCCTCCGTCGATAGTCCGCACGAAGAACGGCCCTTTCGAATGCGCGTTCGCGGGAAGTGAGGTAGATACCGAACTGGTATTGTGAGGATCGAAAATAGTGTTGCTGACTGCAGGGGATGGCAGTCCTCTCGATGCCCGTCCTGCCAATCGGCGACTTGGCATTCACGGGAACAGTAGAAGGCGTTCACGCATCCAGCGCAAGATCTGAACTCGGTCCTCCGTTCGAGCAAGGCGCACTGCCAGGTCGTTCAGACAGAAATTTAACGGAGGAGTATGACGCGCACCTGCATGTTGTCGCAGCCTTGAAAGGACGGTCTTCCGTCTGCTTCCCATTCCCGGAGCACCTTTATGTACCATTGCGCCAAACTCATGAAGGCTTCCCAATCTTTGAACAATGCAGACCCTCTGAATTCCATCATTCCTGGGAGCTCTGTCGCCTCCGAAAGAGAGGTCTTCATTTGATTCACAACACTGTAGAAGAAGAGACCACGTGGCAGATGTCTGGCAACGAAGTTTTGCAGAATTATTCGTGTAGCGGCTTCAGAATCCGCGCCGAAAGAAACGATGAATTGGAGCAAGCCTTCCTCCAGCGCCGGCGCAAGCCATTTACACGCGGCATCCGGAAGTTTCAGATAGCATTCGAGCAGGAACAAGGAAATATCTGCGAGGCCAGGGGCCATTTTTAACGGAGACACGCTGAGATAGCGAAGCGCGGAGACAAGAGACACCACAATTCCGCCGGAAAGCAGAGAAGAGCGGAAATCGCTGTGGAGGTCGATTACGAACTTTATGAATGTAATGGGAGCGGCGAGAGAGACCAGAGCCATTTCAGATGGAGGACACGCGCAAGCATGCGCCATATGCGCCCTGAGCAAGGCGACAAAGTCACTTTGATTCCCCGCTACGGCGTCCATAACATCGGCGAAGTTATCTGGGGCCTGTATGTCCACAAGACAGAAGCTGAACACACGGGTCAGATCGTGCGACGTGAGCTCGTCCGTACCAAGGGAATCGTCATTGAAGCCCACGTCTTCGCCAGGATGGTGCGTACACCGCGTGCACGGACAATAGCCACGGCGGCGCCGGAATGTCTGTTAAGGTTTGTAACGAGCAAAGACATGTGCTCGTATACGCCCGCTTCATCCGACAGAGGGATGCCGGGAAGGCAGCCCCAGTGCGTGTGAAAGAAATGGATCCAGGGCCATGTGCGCGACCATAGATCCGGCGCCGCGTCGAGAGGGAAGGATGAGTTTTCGGTAATCGTAGCCAGCGCGGTCAGTGACAGCAGAGCTCTCATAATGCAAATCTGGGCAGTTTGCCCATTTTCGTCCAGCAGATGTCCGACTGGTATCAATGAGGGATCGATACAGTTGAAAAACACTGGCAAGAGGAGAACGAGCTGGTCCTCAAGAAAGTTATCGAGGTCATTGCACAAGATTGCAAGCCCTTCGACAGTTCCATTCATAGCTGCTGAAATGCATGCCTTTATGGGAGGGCTCAGACCCTCCAAACCAAGCGAACTATCCCACTCACACGGAGGGGTGGATGCAGCCTCGAAAGGTTTCTGGGAAGCAGAGATACGTGCACCATGCATCAGTAAAACAGCACATTCGTCTTTGACGTCTTCTGTCTTTAGAACACGTCTTTCATGATCTTTGTCTTTGAGTTCCGTCTTTGGGAGTCTTACATCTTTGAAAACACGTCTTACGTCTTTGAAGGCACGTCTTCTGTCTTCGAGGACACATCTTGGATCATCTTGGTCTTTTCCCCCAGTCTTATGGTGTCGAGGACCATTGCTTCCCAAAAAAACCCTCAGTTCCAAAAATCATGTAGCTTCTGTGATGCGGTGTCAGAATAAATTGAGTATATGATTCTCATGGTCTCACTGGTTTGGTCAACTTTAGAGCTCAACTGGCAACTTTAAATCTGGGGTCAAGGACTCGAAGTTTGGTGAAGTCAATAGTATGCACTTATATGAGCAGCTCGGTCCCACTGATCAATTCACGAACCAATTCAGAAAAATACAGTGCAGGGGAAACAAGTGGAATCCGGATATCGTGGAAGCGAAGTAGAATTTTGACAAAGTCGTTCAAACTCCGCCCGATCATGATGTAATTATGGCATCGGCCATGATCATCCGAGCAGGCCCGTGCGCAATCAAATGACACGATGGATGAAAGATGGGATCATTTTCGTTCGTTGCCTTCTCCCTTCATCCATCCTGTCTCGGTAACCCAGACGTTCTGTGTGATTTGCTAGCACATTCAGATTCTGTTATCTTATCTGCTTCGGACTGATCCGGCGGGGCTTGAATAAATGATAAGGAAAGATGCGCGCAAATCACACTAGAACGTCTGGGGCAATTGGTATAGAGACACCCCTCATACGGTCACATCAGTCACCTCGAGTTACCATCAATCACACGGGAGAGCCGTGGGATTATCATCCTGTCTTAACATCTTTGACGCGCCGCCGACCTGGAACTCTCCTGCCACATTCGATGGCCTTGGAAGACGATCACGTCAAGAGAGCCGCGGAGTCCCAGCGCATTCTGAAGGTGGCGCGTGAAAAAGCGCGTCGGAAGGACAAGTACGACTCCGCGAAGACCCGTCGCGACTTGGCGCGTCTCTTCGAGGAAAAGTACAAGAAGCCTCCATACGAATGGCAAATCGACGTGTCTGAAGCTCTGGTGCTGGGCCTTGATTCTGTCGTGATCGCTGGGACCGGCGCAGGCAAAACAATCCCATTCATGATGCCCTTACTGCTTTTTCGCGAAAAATTTGTCCTCGTTATATCGCCTCTCAAAATTCTCCAAGAGGATCAGGTCAGATATTCAAGTTAATTTTATAAGTTATTACATGTTTAATCTCCTCGTACTCAGGCCAAACGCTTCCGAAAGATGGGATTGAAGGCCGCGGCGGTGAATGGAGATACCTACACACGCGAGCTACAACAGGCACGTCAATATCGCGATGCGTGTTGCGTTCTGTGGCTGATTTTCAGTAGGATCTACGTACACAGTCTCATAATGCTGTCCTCACGTCGCCTGAAATGTGTTTCGAGAATCAAGACTTCCGCAAATGGCTTCGCGATGTCGAAACTGGGAAACGGATACTGGCTGTCATCGTGGATGAAGCTCATTGCGGGTCGCAGTGGGGTGGTGATTTTCGTCCCCATTATGGGCTGCTATACCGATTACGGGCGCTACTCCCAGTCGGCACACCAATCTTAGCCACCTCGGCCACTCTGAGTCCGTCTGCATTAACGGAAGTTTGTTCTGGGCTCGATTTGGACCTCGAGCGCTCCTTCTTCCTTAACCTTGGGAATGATCGCCCCAATATAACACCCTCAATTGTCCAGATGAACGGTGGGAAGGACTATACGGCTATCGACCCCCATCTTCCCGATCCGGCCGAAGTACATTCGGTCGATGATCTGCCAAAAGCTATTGTCTTCACTAATGCGGTCAAAAAAACCCAAGTGATCTGCCGTCACCTACGCTGGCGCTATTCGCATCTTCGGGGCGCAATTGATTTCCTCCATGCCCATCGAACTGCTAAATCAAAACGGCGCATCATGAAGGAGTTTCGGAAGGGGAAGATAAAAATTCTCGTAGCAACAGAGGCCGCGGGTATGGTGCGCATTTTCTTTTCTCTTCCGAGCCCAATTTATCTAATAAACACTGTTCAAAAGGGCGCCGACATTCCGGACATCGAACTCATCATTCAGTTTGGTGTTCCGTCATCTCTGTCGGTATGGACTCAGCGCGCAGGACGCGCCGGCCGATCCCCCGAGTTACATGCGCGGGCAATTCTTCTTGTTGAGAAATCAATGTTCCAGCGCCGCAAGAAGCGCAAACGCGGCGCTGGAAAGGCCAAAGCTAAAACTACCCGAGAACCCGAGTCCTCGGACTCGGACTCGAGTTCCGAGTCGGGTGCGGATGAGCCGCCAGCAACCAACGCAACAGAGCAACCTCCCGTGCCTGCTGGAAACACCGAGCCAGCAGTGCAGCAGACCGAGACGACTGAGCCAGCGGATGGATTAGAATGGGGCAAGCAGGTAGATCCTGTTCTACGCGAGTATATCTCAAGTGTAGCCTGTCGCCGTGACATGTCCGATCGGCACTTTAATAATCCCCCGCGCCGCCGTAAGTAGTGCTCCCTCTTCAGAACCGAAAGCGCTAATTAAATTTGTACTAATTTTGTAGCGCCAACGGGAGAATGCTGCGACAACTGCACAGCTATCGAGCAAGAAAAACAGCGCCCAACTCCGCCACAAACTCCGGAACCTACCGACTCTCCGACCTCCAGCGCACACTCGACACCATCAAAGAACCGCAACACAAATGGGAAGCGTGCAATGACATACGGCGAGGGCCCGAAAACTCGTCGCAAAGAGCACTTGAAGAATGCACGATCCGCGCTCGACAGCTGGCGCATCAACACTTATCTTAAAGACTACGGTAGCACGTCATTGACACCCGAGGTACTCTTGCCGGATAAAATGCTGACCAGTTTAGCCTCCAAGCGCGCCAAAACAGTCGAGGAAATTGCAGTGCTCGTCTCGACATGGGCCTTCGTCGAAGAGCATGCTGCTGATGTTCTGCGCATCCTCACACGGGTTGATGACCTCGAGCGGGAGGAGCGACTGCGAAACAATCGGGTCCGCAAGGAGGCACGTAAACAGGTGCGCGCTGGAGCACGGACTCTGACTCCGGCCGAAGCGGCTCAAAATCCGAGGCCTGCAAAGCGTCGAGGACGACCGCCAAAGGCACGGCCACCGCTGGCTACAACTTCCGCAAACACAATGGTATGTCACATTTATTTACATTGTTCTAGTTTTACTTATTTCCGCAAAACCGTAGCTGTCACCCGCAACTCCGCCTGTACAACCGACAGTTTATGTGCCTCACCTCATATATTCAGGCCCATACATGCCTGTTATCCCGCGCACACCAGCTGTGCATGCTCCCCCTCATCACGGTTATCTTTACCACCCACAGTTTCCACCGCAGACTCCTCTACAGCCGCCACATTTCCCCCCGATCACGCCCGTGCCTTTTGTGTACTCACCCTACTTTAATCCTGGTACTCCGCAAATTCGCTCTAATGATAGCAGTTATATGTATAATTCTCCATTTCTATCGCCGTATCCATCAAATAATAATAGTTCTATCTAATTCTCATCGTCGGAGTCATCAAAGAGGTCCCAATTTTCCATTGTTGACCTGTCAACGGTGCGAGTTTCGATCCAACGATCCAACGTCTTACCAGTCTGTAATGCAGCACCACCTTTTGAAAGAGTATCCTTCGGAGTGTCTGGCGAAGACTTGTCTTTACTTTTGATATGGCGGCTAGGCTTGAAAGCATGGACATTGGAGGCGCGGTACCATTTCTGCAATTCTTGCAGGTCGAGTTCTTTTTTCGGTACTGTATGCTTTTGGCCACGGACTCTTGTTTTGAATTCGAACTCCATGTATTGGTTAACTGCCCGTATGACATGAATTGCGGGATGCAGTTTTTTGAGATATTCCCAGTCAATATTTGGGCCCTCGGAGCGGTATGTTACCTATAGAGGTAAGTTCTTATGCTACGTTTATTAAATTGGATGCACCTTGATGTCTTTGATGTTCATTTCTTGAGCCTCATCGACGGGCATAAAACCCGCAGCCCTGCCGAGATTATTGATTACCCAGCAGTTGTCACGGATAAATTCACTGTGAGGAGTCAGCGACATTTAACGTGCGTACATGTATTTGCACTCACCAAAGCTCAGGTGGCCACTCTCGGTGTAGACCTTGGAGTAATTCAAGCATCTCACCGGTGTAATTCGAGTTCTTGCCTCCGATAAATCGAAGAGCAAGTGGGGGATCATATCCTCCATGAATCCGACATCCCCGTGCTTCACGGCTGACCGTAAAAGGATGAACGGAAGCACGTCACGGAGAAACATGATTGACTGCATTTTAATTTCGTCAGGCCTCGGTTTGGCCTTCATCCGAACCAATGCGGCGCTCGAGGCATGTTCTGCCACAATTTTTTCAGCGAGACTGTACAACTCCTGCGGCGTCTTGATGCGGAGTTCTCCGAGATTTTTGACCTTCCCTATCTCCAGCCAAACTTCACGTATCTGCGCCTCTGCAATAATATGCAAAGTCTCGCTCAGATCGTGGAAAAAAGGTCCCTGGGTGGCGGAAGATTGGAGACCTTTGCGGCCTGCCACATCAAATGCAGCACTAAGCCCCCGACCCTTTGAAGTCCCCAAGTGTTGTTTGTGAATAGAATTCGCATGTGCCATTTGGATGTGAAGCCATCCCGGAGGAATAACTAGCCAATCAAGTCGCTCAAAGGAATTGTCGTCCTCAGCTCGGAATCTGAACAGATTTCGCAGCCTGTCGACGGTGAGTTGGTCACCAATCCACGCCATCACCTGCTGCAAGCCGAGTTTTTTTTGCGCCTCGGGAAGATGAAAATGGAGCTGGCGAAGCCATTCCACGATAAGACGAGCATTGTCTTCGTAAGAAGCTTCCGGAATATTGAGGGTACCCAGAAGATATTGGAGAGTTATATGATCTTTTCCGAAGGGAAGCTGTCGAATGGCTGCAGGCTTTTGAAGTAAGGGATGATCCTTGGCAGAGTAGGTCCCAAAATCGAAGTCAGGAGAATCAAGGAGGTACTGGAGGATGAGGAATATTATATGCGGCAATCGGCGCTTGTCAGCGAGCAGGGAAATTTTAAATATATCTGCTCCTGTCAATGGGTTTCGCATGCCCTCCCTGCGAAACTCTTGCAGCATGCGGTTAATCTCCGCGGGCAAAGGTTTCGCACTACGCTTGATGTAAACAGTGCCCGCTGTGCCGTTTCCATGCAATGTTTTCTTGTCGACTCGTTGAGAGAACACACGAAAGGCAACAAGAGCATTGTCGTAAGACATAAGCCATGGGAAATGGTCCATGAGCTGTCTCATCGTCGCCATTGATTCATCCGAAATTCGTTCGACTGCATCTCCAGTCCACTTGTTGCTCATGGTCAGGCCGATAGCATGGAGGGTGTCGAAACCTTTGGCTGAAAGACCTCGAAACTTGAAATAAATAGCGAAGAGCTTCTGTAGACGGCCGCGATGGTGAGTGCGGGTGTAAGAAAAAATTGCGATTACAATCAAGATTGTCTGAAGAAAACAATTAGATGGAGCATGCTTGAGTATACAGAAGCATACATTTGCAGGAATCTTATTTGGATTCCGTTCTTGCTGGCCTTGCGTACGAGCTAACCGAAACAATGCTGCCCAAAGATTCGGGGCAGTCTCCTTGACTCGTTTGACAGTAGCAGGAAATGAAAATCCTGTTAGATGCTCCTCTTTGATGTCCTCTCCAGTCGGGGACTCAAAAATATCTGCCAATAACTCCAGCTCCCCCTCCAGAATTTCCTGTGCGCACTCGAGCGCAAACTGCTCCATCACAACTCGTGCACCATTCGGGCGCGGGGCCTTTGATTTTGGGGGCCTTGGCGGCTTATGCCAGCGTCGCAGGATGCCAGGCAGCTGTGAGCTATTTAAGAGCCTTGTGCGTGCATTCCGAATGTCGGCATCCAATGTGCATTCTGTATCTCCCCAGCTTAATGCATCCAAGAAGCCTGCCACAGTGAGACCGCGCCCATGTATGACTGTGAGAACATCCTTGACACTTTTGGCGAGCAAGCTCTGGGGCTTTTTTGGTGCCGGCGTAGTACTCGTCTTGTCGGTGGTCTCAGGAATCTCCGTGTCGATTGCCTGAGTAGCCAGTCGGACATCGTCATATGAAATAATATCGGAGGGATCAAAATCGGTTTCATCAGATTCGGGTTCTGAGTATTCACGGTCTGAATATTGGCTATGGAAGATACTGGATTCCGCCATTAGAGAGCAGAGGCGCGGAGAGTAATACCCGATTAGGACACTGATGCGCCTTTACGCGTGATTGATGGTAACTAAAAGTGACTGATGTGACCGTATGAGGGGTGTCTCTATACCAATTGCCCCAGACGTTCTGGTGTGACTACGCGCATCTTTTTCTTATCATTTATTTAAGCTCCGCCGGATCAGTCCGTGGTACTGATAAGATAAGGATTGGCAGTCACACCAGAACGTCTGGGTTACCGAGACAGCATCCATCCGCCTTTCAAGTTTTTACCCTGCTGCAAGTTCACGGCCGCTTCAAGATGCGACATCTCAAGTCCTCACGAGGCCTCTAAGATCTCAAACCTTCTCAAGCCCTCAAGGTCTCCGACGCTCTCACACAGCGGCATTCGGCCCACCCAGGCGCTGCAGGTGTGCGCCATGAACCACCCAGTCCACACGACTCGCCGCGCCTCAAACCTCGACGTGGCCCTATGCTAGTTCCGAGGCTAATCCAGCATCCTTTCCCTCCTCGTTCCGCCTTCAATCCCCCCCCCCCCCCAGGCCGACTCGTCATAACTTGGGTCTCAACACGACACACGCAACCGTAGAACTCGGCCTCAAATGTGAGGATCCGCTGCCTCTCGCGGCCCCCGCGACAAGTCGCAAACCTCAAGTTTGCTGTCCATCAAGACCCGCAACACTATTCGACAAGTCTTCAATGAGCAACCTGCTCTCCAAGTCCCCCTACGCTCCCTGAAGATTCAATACAACACCATGCAACTTGGACGCCAGTTACAAGAATTTGGGTCGAAGTACGGCCATCTTTACCCCGCCGCCGCTTCCGTCGATTCTTCTCCAGCATGGTATTCAGCTGTGCGTCGGCATCATCTCCCGAGTCCGAGCCTGCCGATCTTACCAGTCCCAACAAGTACGCTGAGCCTGGGTATAATATTGTACGCACTTGTAGTATTGATAGCAATGCAATATGAATTTCAGTTCATCTTTAATATGTCTTGAATATTGTCTTAGAGTGTTCGGACGGATCTTGAGCTGTCTTGAGAAGGAACTTTGGCAAGGACCACCTACGTCTTTGACGTCTTTCCCAAGACATCTGTCTTATCTAAGACAAATGAGCCTGGTTAGCCAAAGACGCACGTCTTTGAAAAAAATGTGTCTTACGCGTCTTTGACGTCTTGGCCAAGACGCCAAAGACGCCAAAGACGAAAGTGCTGTTTTACTGATGTGGTACGACACAGGTTTGGGTAGTAACGGTTTAGGGTTGGCTAGCGAAAGAATTTTGAGTGGTATGAAGCAGGTATTAGAGGCCCTCTAATATATCTTTCTGTGCGGTGTACCCGGGGTACACCGCACAGAAAGATATACGACGAGGAGTCAAGTCAGAATGACAGTACGTGGCTTAGGCTATAGAAGAAGAGCCACACACGTGACATCTGCGCGTCACGAAAGAGGCACAAGCACACACAAATATGGCGCAAACGTTATTTTTCAAAATTTGCTTCCAATAGGCTGAATATAGACGAACACAAATCTTGAACAAATTTGGATGCAGGCGCTTTTGAACCTTGGGAATAATTTCAGGTCTGGAAGGGAAAGAACTCCTACCGTATAATTTCGTTCAATTCGACAGTCACGCGTCGCTGGCTTTTTTAATTATGGCAATAATCTTTTCTCGATTTATGAGAATTCTATTTGGGACCCCCCTTCCCCCCTGCCGGCGATCTGGGGTTGCCAAATAGAATTTTGTTATTTGGCAGCCTCCCACGTGAGAGATAAAATAAGGCATTTCGCCGGTCTCCCGCCGCTCTGAGGGTGCACGCGGCGAAGAAATCCCCCCTCGTGTTGAACCATTGTTGCCCTAATCTTTTCACAAATTTTTAGACTCTTTTCGATTCGCCCGTTTCATTAATTACATCTAAAAAATCACCATCATCGCCGAGGTAATTGCAACAAGCGATCATGTCAGGTTACTGCCGAGATCCGAGCGCTCGCACAGCCTCGCGAAGCAGGCTTAAATTGGGCTCAATGCTGCCCCTTCTACTAGTACTCAGCGACCAGTCTCCTGAAATGCTCTCGATTCAGAGTATATGGGACCCAGTCAAGAAGATATTACAGCGCAAAAGGCACCCTCACCCGACCGATGCCCAACGACTCCATACCACCCAGCACTTTCAGCGTACACTAGGTGAGACGGCTTCAGTACTTCGGACGGCCAAATTAAGACAAATTCACGCCAGATGTGACCCACGCAGACAATCCTCTTTCTCCCCGTCAAATTTCCCACATCGATCTCATACCGCCAGAGATTCTGTCCGAGATCTTCATCTTCTGTCACAACCAGAAAGTCGAAAACCCGCAGGAGCCCCACAACATCCCAGTCTATCTCACACAGATATGTTCTTCCTGGCGTCATCTGGCATTGAACACACCTGATCTCTGGAGCTCCGTTTCGTTGTATTTCAGCGACGGATGGGCACCGAGCACTCGTGCAATAATGAAATTTACAGATGCCTGGCTAGCGAGGGGACGGCCGCGAAAGCTCGCCCTCCAAATCGATATGCTCTCCATGCATGACTCCAACGACATAAGCCTTGACAAGGCACCGATTGGCAGGCTCATAGCAGCGCGTGCGGGGGGATGGCAGAAAATATCCTTCACCGGCTGTTCGGACAAAATGACACAGGAAATCATTGCGATATTGGCCGGAACCTCTTTTCCGTCACTGGAGGAGATCGAGTTAGAAACATGGGCATCCATCTGGGATACCCGCTTCGATGCCTTAAGGACTCTTCCCCGCCTGAACTGTGTCCACCTCCGCAGTGCTCGCACTCCATCCCCGCCCCATGATCTTACCCTCTTATTCCTGCCTTGGGCTCAGCTCAAGGACCTTTGTATTGCAGCGCCGATTTCGGGACGTGCGTTTCTCGAAATTCTGCCAAACTGTCCCGAGCTAGCAATTTTTCAACTTCACGTCCTCCTAGACATCACCGCTGGCGGACTTCAGATAATCACGCTCTCCAAGCTTTCTCACCTGTCGCTCACCGCTGATACTCCTCCCGGGGGTTCCAGCGACGTCGATTCCTTCCTCGGCGCGCTGTACCTGCCCTCCCTTCACGACCTCTATCTGTGTTCCGTCGGCTGCGACGCATGGAATCCGCTCGTATCCGCATTCTGGGAAAGACATGCAACCGCACTACAGGGTCTCCATGTCTCAAACTTAGATTTCCACCACAATCCGCGCCAGCTTTTCCGCACTATTCCAAATATCCGGTCGCTTGAGCTCTCCCCGCGCGATATCCGGCTCGTTGCGTCAAATTTGGTGGTGCTGCGCGTGGAGCGCCTGCTGCCCAAGTTGACACACCTCGAAGTCGGGGTGGGGCGCGCATCGGGTGTTCCGGCGATCGAGTCCGTCCGCGCTGCCGTCGATCTCTTAGACGTCCGCTCCACTGCCACTGCGAGCACGGTCCGCATTAAACACGCAGACCTCGCCGACTGGACCCAGTGGAATGAGAGCGAGGGAAAGTTCAAGTTCCCCAAAATGGATCCGATTGAATTAGACGTGGAGTTGTATCGGCTGCGGGAGCTGAAGGCCCGGGATATTGATATTCGGTGGCGGAGGAAGGGGATTGATCTTTTGGTGCCGCCGGCGATTCGTTGAAACACTACTTTAACCGAGTGAGTAGTCGGCAGTTATGATTATGGGATTGGTTTAGGACGATTTTCAACTCACGGAATCAGTTATGACAGAGATATATCCTTTCCCGCGATTTCATTCGAATGCAAATGGGCTATCATCCAATCACCGCACGAAAAGGCCAGTTAGTCACTGTATGCTGAGTCGCGTGTGCGGTACATGTGCGGGCCAATTTCTATGACAAAACATCTTCCAGCAGAACAAAAGTGAACTTCTCATACGCAAATCATATGGTTGCAACCGCCGATTTGTAATCGTACCGAATTTTCCAACCTCGTACTTCTTAGTAAGTTCAAACAGGAAGTAACCTTCTCTCGAATCCGGTATAGCACATTAGGAAATTTTCCTACGCCGACGGAGCCTTCCCAATTTACATCTGAATCGTTCCAAGGAGTTGCAGCCTCGCAAGAGGCTCTACTTATCGGAGCCGGAGAGCTGCAAGAAGGGAGGAGGAAGCAGCCTCCCTTGCAAGAAGTTGACAAAGGCATCGGGCGATTCATGGACGCGACCACACGAAGGGCAGCGGCGAGACATGGGGTTAACTTACTGTAAATGCGTGAGGTCCTGTTAGTCGTCTACGGGTGATATACTGTGCAAAAACTACCCTCGTTTTTACGTCTTTTTAGCCTCCTGTCGTTAAAGAACAGTTAATGCTTCGGCTTTTATAGAATCCAAACTCGAACGTCCGATAACGGTCGGATCAAAACGTGTAGTGCATCGCCACACCTCCTTCCTCTTCCCCAACCTCCACGAGTCGCAGGCAACACCAATGGTGCCACAAGAATATTTGTCTTTTTAGATCTCGCTACTCGTCGGCGAGCCGCTGACAGGTAGCATAGAATACCTCCCGGCCGGGGTGTCGCATAAATGTGGTGGCAAGAACGCTTAAATCATTTCGCAGGACGTTCCTAGTGAGGACCCAGTCTAGATTAATGCAGAAGATATATTCATTCCAATTTGCATGACCTCTCTGTGCGCCCTCAATTGCATCTCTACCGCCGCTAACGCGACCGAGTTTGGTATTCCGGGCGTGTTTCTCCCCCTACTATGAGCATCCAAGTGCTCACATATTGGCAGCACATCGCAAACGCAAACGCCATCCACATCTAGATCACCAGCGCGGACTTCCGGTCCTAGGCCGCGTCCTGCCTCACGCTCGAGCGCTGGCGCAGGGATGGGCGCTGCTCTTGGGTCACAGACGAAGCAGTGTGGTTCTGGTGCGTGCCATTTTCATTTTCACACCCATCCTTCCCTATTCTCTTGTTGTTTCGCTCCCCGATCCTTCGCGGCTATGTCCCTCTCCTCCCACAATTTCCTCCGGTGCTAGCTATGCTTGCTCCCATCCTTTCGGTCGCGCGCTCTCTCCCCTTCGCCAAGTGATTGACGCGCACCTATAGTCACGGGCAGGCGCGATCCCCGGACCCATCACTTTCTCATCACCACCTGTCTAACATTGCGCCTTCCCCTTCCCTGTCACAACGTATCCCTCACGTCGTCCCGTTTCTTTATTCCCACACAGATAGAATGAAGATCACATTTGAAATTCGCACCCGACAGTCTTACCCCACCGCTTCGTGAATCGCTGCAGTTTCTTAGATTCTCTACCCCGGTCTTGCCATGCGCACATGTGTGAGATGTGAGCCGTCTCGAGTACTTTATTTTCCGGGCGCAACAGGCGCAGCTGTCTGTTCTGCACTTTCTGTGAATGTCCGCGTCTCTCTGTGCTCGCCGGCGCGTTCAAATATCGTGGCCAACCCCGTGTCCTTCGCTGTGAGCCGGTGGGCCGTGAACAAATGGGGAAACTTTGCTCTCTTTGCTCTCTTCCTCCGTCACCGAGTCGCGCGCGCTCCAGGCCCAGAGCTATCGCCACATTTCTCGGTGCGGCGGGTGCGGGCCCGTGATCCCGCATCGAGTAATGTTTTCTCAAGTCGTACGATATATCAAAGGGTGAAGTCCAGTACGTACCCTGTTAACGAACACCCGCACGTTAACGCTAACGCTACAATAACTGACCTTTCTTTGGCTTGGGCAGAAAAAACGCCGATACCGAAAATCTGATGTGTCCTTCTCAAAGTATTCCACCAATGCCTCCGCGACCTGACTTCACGCAGCTATGAATAAGACGAGTCCTTTCTGTCTGCGTGATGAGATCCTAGAGTAGCAGGCAGGCTTGTCTCTTTCCATTTTTTCCGCTCGGAGGCTCAAGCGGCTAATATACATCATGCTCGTACGAAAGTTGTCGGCAATCCGGGGCTCGACTCCCCGCGTCCGCATAGATTGGTTGTGTGGGTTCTTTTATTTTATTTTCCTCGCGCATTCTCGAGCTCCAGAATTAATTCTTTTTCCTTCAAAACATCGCTAACATATGTTTCTAGTGCACTCGGAGAATGATCGGAGGTATTGGCGAATGTTGTTCGTCCTCAGGGAATCGAACAGTCTACGCAAGGGTTTTGAAGGAAGTCTCAATTGGTTGCTTCTTGTTTCGGACGACCGCTTCACGAAGGAATAAAGAGGCGAGTTAATCGGATGTGGTCTACGCAACACAACCTGCTCTTTGCGCCAACGTGACAGGCAGTCAACAGGCAGCCCGAAATTCAAATCCCCGTGTTCAAATGGCCGCGTTTTTTGCTTTTTTATATTCCCCAAAAAAATATTACTAATATGTGTTCTGTTCTGGTGTGCTAAGCGAACATTCATCAGACGTCGTGAATGCTGGACGCTGATCGCCTCCTCATAATTGCGTTTGGTCCTCAAGGACTTGAACATCTGAAAGTACGCGGGTCCAGGCTAAACCACTTCACGCACATATGGACAACGTAAAGAGTCGGATGTGGTGTACGGGACACAGCCAGCTCTCTTACCCTGTCCTTGAAAGACAGTCCGGGGCCCGGCTCTCCGCGTCCGAACTGGGTGATCGAGGGCTGCTTTTCTTGTGTTTCCGTCCCCTTTCAATTGTCGTTTATGCACAACAGGTGAACTTTAGATCCTCAGCACGGCGCAAAGTGGGAAATGTATTGAGTCTGCTTCGTCCGAGATACACAATCTAGATGCTAGCCTAGCTCAAACGTCCGAGTTCATCGGCAGTCTTCCGCGCACTACCCCTATCTTCAACGGGGCCAGAGCGCGCGGTCGACGTCAAGAAGACTTCGGCGTGCCGGTTTCGCATGGTATGGCGCCACCGCAGCCCTTACCAGGGGCAGGCGTGCCGTGACACGTCCAGGAGGTCTATATTGCACTGAGGTAAGTAGCGCGATAAGGTAGTGATATGATGATAGGCTTACGGATTGCGGCTGGGGCTTCCCAGTGGCCTGATAAGGCTCCACACCGAGACATTCCGCCAACGTCACGAGCTGAGAAAATCGTCAGAGTGGGTCGGTATTCGACGAACAGAGGAATTACATTATAGCCCTTGCTCTTGAAAAGCTTGAGCGCGTACGGAACCAGCGTGGTAGCGGTGGTGACTATGCGAAGCCGCGATCAGGAAGGATTGTCGCGTCATCAGGTTAAACGGCCTACGCTCCGTTTCGTGCTGCAGAATCACAGCATTCTTTACTTTCCCGTTCGCCACGACGTCGTACAGCGCCTCGGACTGCGCCGTGCTATTCCCATCCGCGTCCCCGGTGTCCCAATCCCACAGCGCAAGACTCTGGCCCCGCGCCGCCGCGAGTTCCTGGACGTTCTTGTTGTAATATCCCGACGGTGGGCGGAGGAAGCCGGGCTTGACGCCGATGATGCGCAAAAAGGCTTCCTCCATGCGGAACATCTGATCCTGGATTTGTGCCGCGGAGAAGGTCGTGAGGTCGGGATGCGACCAGGTGTGGCTGCCGATCATGTGCCCGGCGGCGTACGCATGCTGAACGCTCGCGATGCGGTCGGCGGCGTAGATGCAACCCCAGTTGTTTCCGTTCATGAAGAAGGTCGCTTTGGCGCCGACGACTGTGAACTGGTCGGAGATGTTGCGGAGGTAGATATATGGGCCTGTGTGTCGGATAAAAAAGAGGCTTCAGGAAGAGGCTAAGTATATGAAGGAATACCATCATCCTACGAATATGAGCGGAAGTCAAGAGGGGCAAGAGAGCGTGAACACACGAAGGTAAGGGCAATGTCATTCGGTTTTATACATGCCTTGTAGACTTGTGGGGTGGCATGGTACTCCTATGCAAAGTCATGATAGGATGCGGACTTGCAGCCAAGACAAATACCAAATGAGGATGACCCAAAACAGCAGAGGCGGCCAAAAGAGCGAACAATGCGAGCCGTATGGTCATAAGAACGGATTGAAGCGACTGTGATGAGGAGGGGACTCGCCGAGCAAAGAAGGAAAGGTGGCCGAGTTTATAACGCAGCTTCCGAGGAGCATTTAGAGTGGGCATAAACTAGCTTCATTCGCGTCATTAATTAAGCGTCTATCGTTCGTTGGGGTTGTATATGGAAAGGTCTATTCTTGAGGCACGCATAGAAAAAGCGACAGCAAGGTTGCGATCCGAGCCCAGCTAACACAGCCTCGCAGAAATATCTGGAGCGAGACAGAGACTTCGAATCTGGAGGAACTGCAGGACCGCGACGGAACGATGACAAGCCGCAAGTCCCCCCCAAGAGTCGGCAAATTTGAAACCCATTCCGTTAGTTTAGAAGAGTTGCAGTTGGATTCGGGTTCGTATTACGATACTAAGGTTCTCCACATGCCTGTAAAAATGTTGACGTTAATGCGGCAGAGTTTACGAACGGGAGAGCCCGCACTGCGCGCACCAGTGACTGCCACCGACCCGCATGCCATTCTTGGGCAAGAATTTGTATCTTCCCAGATCTCCGATCATTTTCTGGGATATTTATCTCTGTTCCCGATGATCCCTCGGCCGCCACCGCAAGTGCAACCGAGAAATTAGTTTGTTACCCACCGGTAACAGTATGGGGGAGGCAACCCGCCGTGAATATATGGGATAGATGATTATTCAGGCAAAATGTATTTCTACCCCGATGGGGAACAGAACTAGCACGAGAGTTATGTATTCAACCAGGGTATTGGGCGCTCCGCAGTTGTTTCACCATGAAATAGATCCTTCAAACCCATTTGTCAGTTACTCCGACCGTTATTTAAGGGGGACAATACAGAAACATCAACACACCAACTTTCTCCCGATGCATTTGTCTACTCTTTTCTTTGCGTCCTTCCTCGCGGTTGCGGCTGCTAATGTAACCATCGTTCATTTGACCTATGTTCCTACCTGACCACACTCGTAGCCCATCGTCAACATGGTCGCACGCGAAGCGGCGGTCGAAGCCCGCGCTGTAAACCAAATTCACTGTTCATCGCAAAATAAATTGACGTTCGGTTCAGGTCCCACGGAACTGCCAGTCACTGCCTTTCCTCATCTGTACCGGCGGCATCGACCAAGAAATTGCATGCGGCGATGCATGGACATGTCCTGGGAACGGACTGCACCCGACTATTTCGGATGCCACCTGCGCGGCGCAGTGTGTGTGCGAGATTCCCTGTCCGTGATCCTTCATTTGCATAGTATTCCAGGGAGGGGATGGTATGGGTCCAGGTGTTCGTCGAGTGTATCTTTCATTGAAAGAAACTTATTTTGGTTGAGCGGATAAGCACAGCCCTTGTCGAGTACCGAAGTGCACTGGTCGTTTGCCGGGAAGGCACGATGGTTTAAATCCACCCGCATACAGTGCATCCCACCCACTTTTTTTTTTTTTTTCACTTCACTCGCAAGGGGAATTAAGTTCCGAACCAAAACCTAGGCCGGAACCTTGCTGCTCCCATTCCTGTAAAGTGCCAATAATTATGAATTCTGCGTATGATGATACGTCGGTCACTATGGCAGTCAATATCTATGGACATCGCGAAGGCCATCAACGAGGCCCGCAAATATTTTACAAGAAAATTTTTGTACCAGCTTATCACTTGGAATGTACAGAGGTGAGGATAATCCGGGGTCGAAATAATCTGAGGGTGAGTGGTCATATACTCCACATCTTGCACTGCTCCATGATATCCTCCGGCAGCGCTGCTGTCGGTCCGTCCGTGGGTGCGACAGCAACCTGAATCAACCTCCGCCCATCATATGCCTTGCGCGTATGTCTAGTCAAAGGGAATCGTAAGATGACTTACACGTGATGTGGCAGTAGACTCGGAAGTGTACGGAACATGAGCCAGGGCCAAGGGGGACGGAAGTAGGTAGAGAGAAGGGGATGGAGAAGAAGAAAAGGGAAATCAGCTAGCAAGAGTACGCATATACGCACACACCCAGTATCTCGCGTTGTCGGCGACAATGCGCACGAGAGCCCAGCCGCGCGAAGGGACCAGGAAGGTGTCGCGTCTGTGCCGCAATGGATTGAGTACGGTATGGATAAAAAGGAAGAAAAGACCACAATGTATCTGTTAGCGCCACGGCAAACCAAAGGACGAACTCGGAGCGCACCGCAGGGGGTCGTTCATGTTGAGGTTTGCTCTCGCGGGTTTAGCCAAAAATCCACGACACGCGCAAAAGATAAAGACAAGATACGCACGTAGTCCAAGCCTTCAACTCCTCCTCCGCGTAACCCTCCTCCGCGCCACCCGCGCTCCCGGTCGGGTACCCGGGAATATCGCCCTCCCTGTGCGTTTCTTGTCTCGGTCTTCGAATCGAGGATGTCAGACCACAGTCGCCCACATGCGGCCGAGTCTGCGAATTCGCGTCTGCATGCGGCCCGGCCTCGCTCCTGTCGATGGTAGCGCGGTCGGGGACGGGCTCGGGAACGTTTCCATGGGGTGCACCTAGACATCAACGACAGAAATCAGAATAAACGTTGCATTTCACGGTAGAGAGAAGGATAATATGATGGGAGGTATAAGGAGAATGACGATGACGAAGAGAAATGAGAAGCAGGATGGGTATCTTTAGGTAATAGCGGGACAAGCGGATGCGAGGAAACGAAACTAAAAATAAAATAAACATAACACCAAACACGCGAGCGGCTGTAATGATGAATGATAAACGAAAGACGTAAATAACCCAGGAGAAAGCGGAAAATCAGCCCCGGCCAAAACAAGAAGAAGAAAAAAGCAAGGGGCAGTGAAGAATAAGGAGAGGCAATGCCGAATAAACCAAACACCAGGGAAGCTGCGAGAAGCAGAAAGTCACGACAAAACGAAACAGACTACCACCGCTCGATACGTATCTAAAAAGCCACCCGCCTCGGTCCCATACATATCCGAGAGCGTGAGGACGTGGTCCGCGGCGTAGTCGGGGGATTTGTGCGCTCGGAAGGTGCGTGGACGATGAGGGGGCAGAAAAGGCCGTCGCTGGAGGATCCGAGGGGAAGGAAAGAAGCAGGAGGTAGTGAGGAGCGGGATAAGGCTGGCAATCTGGTAAGGGAAGACATACATATGTTGCATGGCGTAGTGCCCACTTCACACCCCAAAAATAGAAAGAAGACGAAATCAGCATCGAGTATTCGAGTCGCAACAAAGCAAGAGAAGCAAAGAGATAAACTGGCAAAGGGAAAGGAATACGAATATAATGTACACAAAATCGCGAAAGCGAAAACTCACTGCCACCCCGTCGTCCCTGTCCAGCCTCCGAACGTAAAGTTGTAGAGCAGTGTTGCGCCCGGCGGGATTCGCACCGGGCACCGGTACGGCAGACACCGTCCAGTTGTGTATCCTCGTCCGCAGGATACTGCAATATAGCTGAGATGGCATATAGCTCTCACAGCGTCGCAGCCAGGCTGCGTTCAGATACATACGAAGTACCTCGCACACTGTGATGCTCCGCCCGTGTCAGTACGAGTGAAAGAAGTAAAAAAAGCCACACTCACCCACAGACAGGGCAGGCGGTGGCTGAGGTAGACTTGGAACATTGCAGCACCTAAGATGAAGCCTCCTTACATAATTTACCACGCGTGAACGAGGTGATGGTGAGGCGAGTGAGGTCGGAGAAGCGCATTATCAGATGAATTCAAAGGTCAGACGCGTTGGTTTCGGGTAAATTTCTGACCGTGCCTCTGCGTACTGATCCCGCACCGTAGGTCACTGTTGATACTGCATAAATCCTCGCCACCAGACTGGCATTACTCACGATTGAGATATGGGCGGTTTATACATGAAGATTATAAGAACGCCGCGAACGGTAAATTTTAAAGAAGAGTTACAACTGATCGTTATGGCGCGTGCGCGTCGAATATGAGGGCCGATGGTCACAGATTCGGCAGTGAAGGAGCAAGGCTGAAGTAGAGTATAAGGTATGCGATACCGGATTGGACACATTAGTGGGCTGGGAAGGGGGGTTAATAAATTGTCGAAGGGATCCTCCATGCTCACTAGCGATATTCAGGGCGAATACGGCAGTTCATCTATCCTGGACAGCATATGGTGGTACGCGTATGTCTCCAGGATAAGCCGCCCATTTTCACTCGTCCTCGGCATTCCCAGTCGGACCGACTCAGCAAAGTCGTTGAATTCGGTCTCGAAGCAATCAAGGCGCCATTTAATGGAAGGGCCCGAAGGATGTGCTGAGAGCGCCGTGTCAAGCGAGCTCATGACGGCGTCCGGAATGCGTGGCGGAGCTGAATGGAGTAATTGGTGGATGGGGAAATAGGCAATGATAATCTCCACCAGCGTGGGGCTCGAGTTTGGGGCGAGGATGCCGAGAGAGTGTCGATGAACCACGACTGGTTGCTATCGTGGATTCCGAGAGACATATGGACACATTGCAGTGCGGGAAGCGATGGAAGTGGGGCAATAGGCGATGTGCGAGTCGCTGGGTGGAGAAACCAATAGGTAAGTGGAACTCAAGGATGTGCAAAGAGGACGCACTCGACCAAACAAAGCGAATCTGTTCTAGTGTATTGGCAGCTGCGCAAATGAGCCGGCGTACGTGGACAGTGACGGTACCACAAGGGGAGACTTCCAAGTCGCGCAGAGCCGCTATTTCAGACGCGAATTGGGCCTGGGCCAATAGCTCGCACACGCGCTCAGTCCCATACTTGAGACCCAACCGCTGTAGAGTGTGAACCATTCCGGGGTTCCCATGGTAGTGATCTTCATCCACATCTGCAATGGAGACCTGACGGAAGAGAATTATGGGTGCGGCTCTGAGAAGTCTGCAAAACGAGGAGACTGGTATCATTTTCAAGTCAAGCGCATGGAGTTCATGCAAAGGCTGTCGTTCAAGGAAATCAGAGATTGCGGAGGATAGCAATGGCGCTAGATCCCTCCAGTGAACGGAGCGGTCCCCTTCTAGGATGCACCGGCGCACATTGACGAGCAGGCTGAGTGTCTGCACCAGGCCATCGATCTCCTCGACTGTCTCGGGGATTGTGGCCGTCGCCGGAAGAAATATGGTGAGCTGAGTAATATATCCTACAACATGTGGGGATTCGGTCAGGAGCATGTGTGCTGCAACGTAATCTGACGGCCGCGTCGAGCCATCCAGTGTGATGGAGCGAAGCAGAATCCTCTGACTGGTATGTCGAAAGGGAGACCCAGAAAGAGAGCAAGCCCTGAGAGATTCGACGTCCAGCTGACAGAAAATGTCGTCGACCAGTTCCTGTGGAAGGGGCATACTGTTGGTGGATGAATGCGGCACCGAGTGGCTGTGCAAGCGTCTAGGAGAAAAAAGCAGTGTTGAGATCGATGATATTAATCAGACTTCTGATGGCCGCCGGGACCAAGCGCTTGCGGGCACGTATACACGTATACACCTCTGAGCTTGCTTCCCACCATTCCATTCTGCCAGATGAGTTTCCTATGGCGCTGGCTTGCAGGCGTTATAGTGAGTCCTCCATTGCCTGTCCATTGCCGGACATACGCACCGGGTGTTCCGGACTCGGGCAAGCTGCTAGTGCAGGCGATACGAGAACAGCTGAACGACATACTCACGGAGATCTTCTGAGACCAGAGATCGACTTCGAAGATGTCCTACGGATCTATTCAGGCTCTCGTCGCTTCCGCAGATTGGTCATGCCGACAATTTTTGGCCAACATTAATGTCCAGTTTATTCAATTCCAAAACCAGGGTTTTTATTCTTCGGGGCGTCCGCCGTGAATGTTTGCTGGACTCTGCTCGCCGCGAATGTCAACTATGCCCGCTACAGGCGGTGATTAAAAGCCATTCCTGCGGAGTACGTCCTCGTGGCACCTTGGCAAAAATAGTTCGCCGCGTCAAGTTGGCGATGCGGCGCGGATCGGCGGATGCGGCGAAATATCCTAGCCCGCCAAACCGAATACAGATTTCTGTTGGAATCGGAGACGAATATTTTTGGAGGCGGTGGGATGTCGTTGTGTAGCTGGTGAGCGGTACGTTTTCGTGTGGCTGGTCTGGAGGAATATATTTCTCGAAATACATGGTGAGTTATGGCCGACGTGGTCCTTGTTCGTATCTGCTGATGTCATATTCAGCGAGTATGGAGGATGGCCAGTGGAAGCAGCAGAAAATTCAGCTTCAGAATACTGGGTTCTGTATCTCACCGATTCGTTGTGACCCAACAAAGTTGATGTAGAGCCAACACACAGGTGGTCAAATCCACTCTGGGATATTTTCCAAACTGCGACGCCGGTCAACTTGGGCAATACCGTCGGCAATACTGTGGTCCAAGTCGAAAACAAATATTTCAAGGCCGTTCAGATGTCGCCTAACGAATGTACCGTCAATTCGATATCCATTCCAACCTCCCGGGGGCACTCTTATTCTCACCCCGCATTGTTCGTTTGTATTACGACTTCGCAGATCCTCGAGTCTGCCCTTCCTGGCGGCCTTCGTTGAGCTCTCGCCTTAGTAAAATTCTCGTGGAATTTCCTGTCTCGCAGAAAATGGACCTATGGTCCCATTGGCATCTGTCGCTCATGCATTCTGCGACGTCATGTGTGCCACGTCCGTCAAGATCAATGGACCTGCCATTTTCGTGGGCCACCAACAACCACGTCCCGTTGTCACTCGAGATTCCTGCATTCGGACACCTTACTTTTGAGGTCAAATGCGGGATGCCGCTGAGAACCTGTCCGCATGGTGCCATGGGGTGACTTCAAAGCGATCAAGATCATATTTTCAGGAATTTAACGGCAAGTACGCATGATCGCGGATAAACTTCGTGGTGAATTGAGCATAGAATACAACATATTTTACTGAGTAGATATACAGTAGGCCACTGAGATGCTTGAGTTGGTTGATTAAGTTCACCGGGATTTTTGCTGGGCTTCAGTGTGGCATGTATGGACCTGCATACAACGGTGAGACACTGTCGAAGGATATCAGTGATGTGTTGAACACTCAGGAGCGGGGACGGTCAGTTGCTGTTGGACGGCGCTATGTAGGGCGAACATTGCACTTTCGCAAACATCGTCGTCTGGGTCCCTTTCATAGCATACTATGAGCAATGAATCGAGGGGCAATCATTGGAGGCACCTCAAGAGGGATATAACCCGCATTTGGAGCACGTCCCCAAGTCCGGGTAGGACCTTGTAGAAACTCAAATTACCAAGCGTCTCGCAAGTCAATGAGCGACTGTCATCAAAGTCAAGAAGTTTGGGGCGTATTCCAAGATACTGGTGTTGCCAACCACGCGCGCGCCGTCGGAACACCGACTGATCTTCAATAGTGCCAGTATTGCACTGTCGCGAACATTGCTATCTTCGTCGCTGCAGCATAATAAATCATGCTATTTCCAGAGATGCGATGACGATACCTCAGAAGAGACACGACATGCGAGCATAGTTGCCCACCCGGAGTGGACACATGAAGTCCTACGTTGCCTATTATCTCGCATGTCCATCTCCGTGTTTCTCCGTCGGAAGAGTCCAGTAGGTCCGGGAGATATTGATGCATCTTTGTTGCCACAGCGGCGTGCGCGCCGTCGGGGCAATCACTCATCTTCGATAGCGCGTAAATTGCGTACCGCTGGACTTTGACATAGTTGTCACCGTTCTGGAACCTCGGTGACAGCATTTCGAGAGGAGAGAGGGAGCGAAAGTACCTCAAGAGAGATACGATACGGAAGTACGGCCAGAAACCCAAGCAGGCGAGGGACATGGAGTCTTCGGCAGCCAGATTGCCCAAGATTTGACAGGTGAATCGGAAAATTCGAGGATCGGAAGACTCTAGGAGTCCAGAAAGATATTCCCAAATCTTCGTTTTCCGCACCACGTCCGCACCGTCAGTCGGGTGACTAATATTTACAAGGGAATATAGGGCGCATTCCTGAACATTGGCGGAGTCGTCGCTTTAAGCTACTGTTAGCCAGACATTCAACCCAAATAAACGGGAGCACCTAGTAGGGATACGACTCTTGCGCAGAGCTCTGGACCCAGCTGGGCAATTGACGTGGCCCCATAGAATACCAGGTTTCCCACAGTCTCACATGTCCATTTCCGGGTGTCGCCGTCCGGCGAATTCAGTAGATCGGGGATGTGCTCGATGGTTCGTGCATCTACGGCGGCCTGTGCACCACCTGGCCAGAAACTCATTTGTGAGAGCGTGTAAATTGCACGCCGGCGAACTTCGATATCTTGATCACTGTTCGGATTGTATGAACAAGACTCCTCGGACAATGTCAAAAAGGCATTCGAAGCACCTCAGCTGTATGCACAGCTTTGATCCCAAAAGGATCAAAGACGCCACTTTGAAAGTTGCCACCTTTCCCACGATGTTATAAGCGACTTGACGGATTCGGGAGTCCTCGGCGTCCAAAAGTTTAAAAAATGCTGCCAAATATCAGTGTCCAGATTGGCCTGGGTGCCGTCGGGACAATCTATAATCCTGGTGATGGCATATAGGGCAGACTCGCGGACCTCGGTAATTCCGTCGCTTTAAGGAATAATATTATCGTGAGTAAAGACACGGTGCAAGGATTTCAGCGACTGTACCTCACAAGCGACACAATTCGTAGGCAGACATCCAAACCCCATACGGTCGACTCCTGAGAGGCCAGGTTTCCCAACAGATAACAGGTGTGTTGGCGGATTCGAGAGTCAGACGAGTGCAGAAGTCCCGCGAAAATATCCCAATCAAGCGCGACTGACTCGACGACGACCCGTGCGTCGTCCTTGGATGCCACTCTAATGTTAAGCTCTTTCAAAATCAAAGTCTTAGTCGCAGGGGAGAGGTATTTGAACCTAAGGTATACATTAGTTGTATTTGAAAGGTGCGAGTGGTACAGCACTGTACGCCAGATAGCTCAAACAAGTGTCCATCGTAGTTTTTGACAGCCGAGTGCCACAGTTCCTCTTGATGAAGCTGCGCACCTGACCGTGGTACAAGAGCCTCATCAAAGGTTTGGCGGCCGCATGGATGGAAATTGTGGGACCCAAGAGTTTGCTGTCCGACCACCAGCTGTGTATGCTCTGAGTCGTCGGCGAGCGAGTGAGGGGCGGCATGCAAGAGGAAGAAGAGAGCCACTCAGCAACAGAAATCTATCCGATGTTCTCTTGGGGAAGCTGTAAATAATGCAGTACGGTTTAATTTAGCACAGATGAAGAATGCCAGCATCTGACGAACTATTAGGTCCCGCTATTTCGCCTACGCACGTCCCAAGTTATTGGT
The DNA here is from genome assembly GCA_029378395.1 of Mycena leptocephala. Lineage (NCBI taxonomy): Eukaryota > Fungi > Basidiomycota > Agaricomycetes > Agaricales > Mycenaceae > Mycena > Mycena leptocephala. Next base: position 379,080 of record JARJLF010000051.1, on the reverse strand, counting down.
ATGGTATGGGACATGCAGAGACTAAGATATGGAGTACACCAAAACGAGTAGATGCATGCATAGAGAGGCCGGCCAAGGTGGATGTCGGTGGAGTTTTACCACGCAGAACACATCGCGTGAAAGTAATTACTCAATTTGTACTGCAGTGCACGCGCGGTCGGCGATTGACAGACTGTTTCTCAGAAAGCCCTTCTACGATCATTTAAGGGGCAGACATCTGGATCAGAATCAAGTAAATCTTTAAATACATTGTAGATGTAGATTGTTTAGTTGAAGGGCCCGGAGGACTCTGAGTCCGCGCGCATGGACCGATGTGTGCGTTGAGGAGGAAGAGGGATGAAGGAATACCGGCCGGGGAAGCCATTTGTTGAATATATGTGTCCACAGGACATCATATCAGAGGGAAGAAGTGGGAATTATGAGCAGATGACCGCCTGTCTGGCTTCAAAAATAAATTGACTCAGGCGGAGATGTGGGGAAAGCCGTGGCCCAGTACGCACGCACAAGAGATAGCTGGGAATTCGGTGAAGTAATGGCAATCTGGGAAACCACCCTCGGTGTCCTGCGTCTACATCTAAACACCCACTGACGAAGATTGAGGATTCAACAAAGTGCGTCGCAAAGGACGGAATTCGGGAAACTGATTTTACAAGTACGCACGATGCGAGGGGTAAAATGACATCATGGTGAACTTGAAGCAGCTCTCCTTCTGGTTCACCATTTGCGAACAGCGCCTGGACCGAGACTAGTGGTGTTCAGGGCCCGGCCCGGCCTGGAAGCCGCGGCTTGGGCCGGCTTGAGCAGGCTTGGGCTTGAAATTTCCCAAGCCCAAGCCCAAGCCCGCGACCAGGGCTTGAAGCCCTAGGCCCGGGGCTTGGTAGGGCCTGAGGCAGATGTCGAGTGTTTGATACCCTGATGGTTGGAATAGTCGTTTTGTGAGTTAATTACATTCAATGGATCGATTTATTCATATTTTCTACCCAATAGAACCAGAAATTCTATTTTGGCCGATCTAAACTTGATAAATGAACGCTCCAGAAGCTATAAAATGTCTTCCTAAACATCCTAAGTAAGTCATATACCTACCCCGAGTTCCATAGTTGACTTTTGCGTGCAAAAATTAACTGTTCATACCGTCGGGCCTCAATCCCAGGCCCGGGCCTGAGACTTCACAGGCCCGAGCCCTGAGCCCGCTCAAGCCCTGCAGCGGGCCTGGCCCGGCTTGGGCTTCGTAGGGCCTGGCCTGGCCGGCCTAGGGCTTGAAGCCTGGCCCTGAACATCACTAACCGAGACGAGCATGACGGATAATACTGGCGATGTTAGAGTTGCGTGAGAATAAAATTTTAAGACAGTCGAAAAAGCTACTTACTTTTCCTTCCTCTTTTCCCCCGGAGTTTTTCGGGATAGTTATATGTACATGTTGACTATGGATGTACGAAATAACTAAGGGATACGAAGAGGGGAAGCTAATGAGAAAGGGTTGCCGGTCCATCAAGTCTAGGGCTATTTTAGGAAGTGCCCTTGTTCTACAGCTCCGGACAATCAAAGACAACAAATTTCATTGACCATTTATCTGACATCCGATACCCATCGGAGTCGAAAGGAAACGCTGAGAGAAGGCTCCTGAATTTTTCTGGTGAAATATTATCGAGCGGTTGCTAAGATAATGACCATTTTTCCCTTGGGACGGCAAAATTTTGGCCGGACACCGAAATCCACAGGTAAAATTATGAAATATTTATTTGTGCTGCTTTCATCTATTTGAGATTGTTCCTGGTGAAAAATAATACTAAGGCCCTCCGGGCACCCCTGGTACCTCTTCTCAGACCCGTCTTACTTCCATCTTGGATGATATACTCAGGGGCATATTCCGAGGAACTTGAAAACGGCTCAAAGATTCCCTCGGTCAACGCTTGCGCGTGCGCGCAAGCGTCGACCAGCTCACATTGAGCCAGGGATATTGTACCTAACATATTTATTGGGACCATTGAGCTGAAAAATATTTTACTTGATGTGTATTCTCTCTATGCTGGATGCCGTGTTCCATCTGGATTTCAATGCAGTGATTATCCCGATTCAGTGGGAAGGTGACATTACAGCCCAAAGATTCTCTCGATTGACGCCTGAGGGGGTGGGATTGGACAGAGAGGAACCGGTGTGGCGCCAGGAGGCAAACACAAAAACTGGGCAGCGACGGCGACAGCAGGAGAAACGTTGCGGGATTGAATATATTAATTACTTTTATATTATTAGTTATTTGATTATTTAATTTGTTATGTTATTGATTTGTTGATGGGACTTTTCAATTCGCGTTTGAGACCTACCGGTACCAGAATATATTCAACGAGCGGTTATGCGGGAAAACCCTGGGAAAGTTCAGCGTGACAGTGACAAAACGTCACTATGCTGCCGTCATTCAGTCCCACCCACAGTCTCCGTTCCAGCGAGAAGAACACAAAATGTAGGAATGGGCTCCGGAGCAAGCACAGAAGGTGGAAGACAGTTGTGGTAACCCCAGAGAAGGTTTTTCAGACTATGAACATCCCCCATGATGCCCACAGAGGTACACACAATTTTGTTCAGATGGCCCAAAATTTTGGCCAAACCCTTTTTCTCGTGGGAAAATTCCGGAAAAATCGGTTTTAGGCACATTTTAGGGTGCTGAATCTGATCATGAACTCAGCTAAGCCCAGAAAATAGCGGTTTTGCTGCTGTTCACTTTGTTGTCTTTGATTGTCCGGAGCTGTAAGTCGCGGTCGCATCCCCAGTCCTCAGGAAAATTCAGGCAGTTTAGCAGGTGTGATCGAAGAGGTGGCTAACCGCCCAAAGAGAAAGCCTAGGTATGCTTTTTTCAATGGCATCCTCCGAGCCGCTAACTGATGTACCTCCTCAGCTACTCGCATGAGCCCAAGTTCCCAGAGGCCCTCAAGAAAACGAACAAGTACGTTTATTCCGACCTTCAGCACTAATCTTGCTTCTGATCTTGCAACGCCGGGAAGCCTTTGGCCTAAATGCCCAGTTTAATCGGTTGGTTCAACTGTTTGGTCTAACCAAAAGGTTAAACGATGGTCGAACAGGAGAAATCATTAATATTTCATTTCATTTATTACTTTACTGTCCATGGTTGAAATTTGGTTAAAATAGTTAACGGTGAAATAGTTAACCGGTTAAACAGCTACCCGCTTGTACCACGAGTAAGCCTCTTCAGCACAGGGTTTCAACTGGTTAAACCGGTTAAACACGTTAATGGTGGGGGGCGCGATCGTAGTTTACCTGAATCACACACACCCTATGCAACGCGCTCGGCCTCGGCGGGCTTCACCATTGTGACCAGGAGCGGGAGCTCTGGTTCGTCGAGGTGCTCGTGTTCGGGCAGCGCGGGCGTCTGCATGAGCGAGAGCCGCCACTTGATCTCCTCGTGCCCCGGCGCGGGCGCGAACTCGAAGTTTTCGATGAGCGATATCAGGACCGTTTCTTCATAGAGGGAAAGCGGGTTAGGTTGAGGTGAAAGGGCGGGACGGGAGGACGGGGGTAACGTACTGAGCTCGACCTCGGCGTACTTCATGCCGATGCAGGAGCGGTTCCCGCCGAGGAACGTCAGCCTACATACTCGGGCCATCAGCACAACTCCATTTAAGTTTAACGCCAGCCGGAGGGACGCACGTGTGGGAAAACGTGCCGGGCACCCCCGCGGCGTTCACCGAGGGCGGGAGGTCTTTGAGCCAGCGCTCGGGCACCCACGTGTCCGCGTCGGGGCCCCAGATGGCGGGGTCGCGGTTGACGGCCTCGATGGACACGAGGACGGTCTGCCCCTCCGCGATCGGCAGCTCGCTGGCGAGGTCACCGTTGGAGAGCTCGATGGGCTCGCTGAGTGGGACGCTGATGGCCTCTGTCGCGCTGTATTTTTCAGGACAATGTTTCAGTCTCAGTCTGCGTACGGAGCAGGGAGGAGAGGGGCTCACGTGCGGTTCTGGAAGGAAACAGGCGAGTAGAGGCGGAGGGTTTCGCGGTAAACCGCGTCGAGGAAGGCTGCATGGCGACGTCAGTATAGATCGTGATGGCACTAATGCGATGATGGCGGGTGCCGTACGGAGGGTAGTGACCGCGTGGAAGTCGAGGTCGCCGAACTCCGTGCGTGCCTGCGTGAGCTCCTCGCGCAGTCGGCGCTGGCGGGGGAGGTCGTGGGCGAGGGAGTGAAGCATGCGCGCGAGCGAGGACGACATCGTGTCGTGCGCGGCGGAGATGAACGTGTTCATCTGCCCCATCACCTGCTCGTCGGGCAGGCTCTCCTTCTCGTTCTCGGCCGCAGTCGTGTTGGCTTCCACTGTGTAACACAACACCCAAGAGAAGAAATAAAAATGAGCAACGCATTGACGAAGGGAGAAAAGGGGGGCAAGCCGCACTCAGCACGCTCATAACATCATTCCCTGCGCCAACCTCCTCCGCTGCCTCCACGTTGCCCTCGCTCAGCGCAGCCTTCTTCGTTGCATAAAGTGCCTCGCAGTTCTCCTGCAGCGTCTCGACGATGCGGCGCACCTTTTGCGCGCGCGGCAGCGGCGTGAGACGTGCGAGGACGTGTTGGAGCCACACGGGCAGATTGCGCATGCACCAGATGCAGATGGGCATGAACTTGCGCAGCGGGTAGACGGTGTAGCTGGAGTGCGTCAGCGTCAAAAAAAAATGAAACAAGACAGCGGAGGAGGGAGAAGGAGGGCACGAAGGAGAATGGAGAAAGGGACGTACGGGAGCTCGCGCACAGCGACCATGAATGCGTTGTCTTCTGTCCCGTCGTCGAGCGCGTCGAACGAGTATCCGAGTGCGCCGATACCGACGCCCTCGAGCGCCGCGCGCGAGGCCCACTTCCAGAGGTCGATCACGGCCGAGGGCTGCTGGGACGTGTCTTTAGATGCCTTTTCCGTGTCGGAAGCGCTCGCGGCGCGGACCCTGGCACGGATGACGTCGGACAACTGGTCCGCGATGCCCCAGAACGTGGGCGTGAGCGCGCGAATGTGCGCCGCACCGAAGAGCGGCTGGATCATCTTGCGCTGCTGATTGTTCCCGTCAGTTGCGTTGATCCGTCAGCACCGCACCGGACCGCTCGGCGCAAATCCACGAGCGGAGGGTGAGACGTACTTTTTGTGCGTGTCGCCGCGCACGGAGATGAGGCCTGGGCCGAAACAGTAGTAAAACTCGCTGTCGGGGCCGCGATCCATCAGATCGTGCGCGTTGATCGATGGGAAGGGGACTTACGACGTCATGGCGGGCGTCTCGTCGAAGGTATGCGTGTCGCGGACGAGGACGTGGGTCAGCGCGCGCGTGTCGGAGAGGTAGATTTGCTCTTCCTGCAAAGCGAGGCCCGTGTTGACGGTGTTAGGTATCTACAGTAAGGCCGCAGCGACTCACGCCAGCGAACATGTGGATCTTGAAGGCGGGCCCATACTTCGTGGACAGCGCGTGGTGGTACGCCGAGCCCATGCGGGCCAGAGTACAGGTCCGGGGTGTTGCCTGCGAGTATAGAAATAGATGAGAACGGATACTCAGCGCTGGAGGGAAGCGTATGGCAAGGGAAGGGAGAGCGCACCGAGAAGGAAGGAAGAGGGTGCGGGGCCGCGGAGGGGGACGAGGCACTTGATCGCGTGGCGGCGCCAGGCGGAGTACAGGCCCAGACGGCGAGGAGGGCAGCGGCGAGCAGGTATATGTGTGTTCGCGTCAGGGGAAGGGAAGTGGGTGATATGGAGTGCGAGTCGAGGGGGTTGGAGAGGTTGGCTTTGTCAATCATGAGGGTTATTTTCACGCTAGAGGTTTGCTAAGTTCAAGGATGCTGAGGCTTTGGAATAATAGAGAGCCCTTATAATCTGGGCTAGACATCTCTCCGGGCCTCGGCGGAGCTAGAGATTTGGGGCATCAAAGCCTGAGCAATCATTGAGGCTTGAGATCTTCACGCAGCTCTGTGGAGTCTCGTGGAGTTCGGTCAAAGTGGAAGAGCGCTCGCACTTGAGGCGAGCGAAGCATCGTCTCATCATCAAGGGAGTAGAAATCTAATCGGGAGGGGAGGAAGGAGAAAAGGCTAGTAACACAGTGTGACTGATGGACAGGTTGATTTGAATCACCACAGCGGGAATCCAAACAATACTGTACTATTTAATTCAATTCGTCGGTCACGCGTCACAGGCCCCCAAATCGACGAATAATTTCGCGCCTGTCACAGGTCACCGAGGCTGAGCGCGAACTTGTCAAAAAAGTCACAAAATCGCGAAAAAAAACGCGTCCAAAATCAAAAATTTTCTTCGCTAACAGCCTAACGCGCCCTGATGTGGAATGGCCGCGGCGCTCACACAGCTGCCATTTCTGACATGATCGGAGAAACTCGACTTGTCCCGCTCCCACACGCACTCGCTCGACGCTAAAGCACTGCGAATCGGACTGGCAGTTCACAAAGCCTTCAAGTTCTATTGAAACTACTTGGTAGATAAAGGGAGTTCAATACCAGGAACAGGGATATCCTGGTCCTTGTTGTTGGTGTGGCGCCAAAACTCGCCCGCGTATTTGGTGTTGGGGCGACGGGTGCGCATGCCTCGGCCCTTGGGTGCGGCCTCCTCATCAGAAGTATCCTCGGCCGGCAGCTCTGCGTCAATATCCTCAGCGTCCCCACTGGAAACCAGACCGACAGATCCATCCAAAGTTCTGGAGCAAAGCGCGAATTTTTTTTGTGTCACGGTCCCCAGGGGCAATCGACGAATATGAAAGTTCGTTGCTCCATGTCACGGGTCACAGGCGCGCGAATTGAATTAAATAGTACAGTAACACATAACCATTTTCAGAGCAGATTTCCATGAGATCCAAATGGAATTATCCAGACCCGGCCCCACTAGTACTGAACATACAGAAGCGGGCCATTCACCGCTATCCACGCCACATTGACATTCAACAGAATGAACTCCACATTCGGTCAGAGATGGCACATCTTCTGTTGACGTCGGTGGCAGCCTTGCCTCGAGTCCTCGACGTAATGTACTACTAAAATATCTTTGCGACAGAGACTCGGCTAAAAATTCTCGAATAATCATAGATATTTAATTCATCCATACATGGTGCAAGCAGACCTGGTTGGTACGGCGTTGTGAAGACTGGCAAATTGAAGCCCCAATAGGGAATCTTCTTCGTGCCGTTTACAGTTAGAGCTCTGGAACGCGACGACATTAGAGGAAGGATGTTGCTACATCAACTTCAGGTGGAGAAAGATCACATGTAATACTACCGATAGGAACGGGGAGGGTGCCAAGACACGAGAAGGCGTCATAAATTAGTTCACAACATCCTGAACTTCGGTAATCCGACGGCTGGAGGAATGATTTTTAAGCCCATCTACACACGAATGAGGTAATGTTGTCTTTTCAATAAGTGTCAGATTCGACCAGGCCGGAGTCGTCATCCGAATCGTTGATTTGCTCACCATCTATACCTGGAAAAATCCGAGGAATGGGGCTCAAAGGTTTTGGAGCGGCCAAGATCAGATTCGTTTGTTATCGCAGGAATTCGTTTGTGATCGTGGAAGCGTGGCCTGTTAAAACTGAATAGACCTGTCATTCTAGAGATTAACCACCACCGGTGACGCAGCATGGCAGCCACATACGTAGTTACGGGAAGTCAAACAGTTGACACACAGTGGGAACGGGCATCACGCAAGCAGAAAGTGCGAGCACGACATGAAAATGCTCCTTTGAAAATTCGGCGGGTTTGGCCCGAATCCACCCCAAGGGACCACATTTCTCAACTACCGTGCTAGAGACCCCGACATTAAAGTATCTCCAATTTAGCGGTAATTTTGGAGGGATTTCCCTGAAATTTCCTGCTTCTTTCCATGCAAATAATACCTGCGCTCGATTCATCCCACTGTTTTTACAATTGAAAACACATGCAACATTCTATGTACACTAGACACTTCGGACTATGTATTAGAATCGGGAAAGGTTACAGAAATGAAATAGGGGGGTCAACTTTGGAACTGAAATGGAAATTCATCGTTGTGAAGCCAATCCAAAAGGGTGCCATAGGCGTGGGGGTGGCCGGCGACGTAGCGGAGTGAAGCACCCTGGATTACGGATGTCAGACTCGAGCGCAATTTCCAAGGAAACTGCATACCGGGATCGCGGTCGGTGTCGATCTGTGCAACGAGCTTGCAAAGGGTGAGCATTCAACGGAGTGATGAGTATATACTGGTGTTTTGCTAGTCGTCTGGGAGAGGAACTGAGTGGAAGAATAGAGGAAGAATATGTGTTCGACAAGAAATCAGTCGAGATCCCGCACATCAATAAAGTGGTGAGCCCGAGGACTCTGTTGATCCATCAACGGTAAATTCCCTGGCCGTTGAACTGTTGGTCATACCGTCATACGCATCGCAACCCATTCAGAGTACACCTCACTTTTGGGGATATTTTAACTACAATTATGATTCCTCCTTTAAATTATGACCGTTCCGTTGTCTCAGTTTCACTCGGCATCCATTTGGGGCGCATTTCCTCTCCACATCTTATTATCCAGGTTAACGTTGAAGGTCTTTGTAGAGGAAGCCATAGAATCATAATGGTTGGTTTACGGAACGGACGAATTCTTTCGAGCAGCGATACCCGTCTTCTGAACTGGATACTGTATCTCAGTGTGCAAATATGGTCTCTGCTCGCCATTGGCGTTATTCATTCTGCTTCCCACAGGGCACGCAATCATTTTTTTTAGCTATTCAGATTCCATCTTTCATTTACTTTGTTACTGTGGTACCGACTTCAACTCAATTTTTCCGATGGTCGTGTTATGATTTCTCGGCGAGATGTGTGCCAGCGCTGAATTGCCTCGAAACATTCGAGACACCTTTCGAGGTGCAAAACGCCATCGAAGGCAGCCTGGATGTATGATCCTGCGTGTAATCAAGCCGCAATGCGCGGCAGATATGAACAGATCCCAATGCCGCTATATTCTGGCACGTTCGCATGACAGTTTTGGAACTTTTAGTCGCGGTACTCAAACTTCGGCAAAAGACTTGCGCCCGCACTTGCCAAGTTACATAGAAGAGCTGGCGCGAATATATCATTGCAAGTCAACGCACTGAAACCCTGTGACGATATTTTAAATTGCACGGGGACTTTCAACCTAAATTTTTCAAAGCGGGTTGGATAACAAGACATGGCAAAATTCTTTATTCCTATTGTGCATGAGTATACAGTGGCTGATTTATTCCTTCATTCCTTTAGAATATAAACTCTTCCCCAACGATCTTCTCCGTCAACGTCCAAAGCCTCGCTGCGTTGGCCTGCAAACTCCCAGTCAGCCAGATTGTCAGTCAAGTATTAAAAATGTGCACTCACAGGGTCAGAGCTGTGCGGGGCAATAGACTCGTTTGCCACGGTCGAATCGACAAGGTACGATCCTGGCTTATCTGCGACGAAAGACGTAAGCAGATGAAGCAACCAGCGAAAGGAGGCATGTACCGCTTATGCGAGGATCAAATGCCGCAGCGACAGTAGTGGCAGCACCCTGCGGAATGGTTTTCCATTGATATTTTTCCGTGTTGGGGAGTCCGTCCGGACCGAGGATCCCCGACGCCTGCAGTTCTGAAACGGCCTCTTCTTTTTGGGTGATGTTCGTGAAGATAACTATATTGATGTCAAATCTTGCGAGCAACTCGATAAATATCCGGCTCACATCCGGGATGGATACTGTAGGCATTGATCGCACCATTCGATCGCTTCGAAAGCTCGATTGCAGTAAGGATATTTGCGCATTTGGCGTCCCAGTATGCGCCGAAATTGCTGTAAAGCTCCGGGTTCGGGTGCTCAATTGTGTCGAAGTTGATGCCGGGGCTGTATGCATGCGCCGCGCCCGAGACGAAGACTACTCGAGGGGTGAAGCCGGCCGTCGCGACGCCAGAAGTTTGGGTGTGAGAAGTTTCGTGAGGAGGAATGGTCCGACGTGGTCGGTACCCATCTGGCTCTCCAGTCCGTCAACGGTGAGTTTAAAGGGCCGATGGCCGCGGCTGCGTTGTGGATAAGGACCTGGAGGGCGGGGTAAATCGCCGTTCGATACAAATCAACTCTTTCTTACATGTATCGGCTCAGAGTAGGCGTGACCTCTGCAGCGGCTTTGCGGACGCCAGCGAGGGACGCAAGGTCGAGAGTCAGACGGCGGATGTTGGCTGTAGGAACATCCTTCTTGATGCCGTCCTCGGAGAGCTTCAATCTAATTTCAACTTCTCAATACGATATAAAAATTGCCAACTGAAGTGAATACAGACCTTTCCTCATTATAACCCGTTATTATAACAACATTTGCATGTTTTGCAATGGCACGGGCGGTTTCAAAGCCGATTCCGTTCATCGATGTGCCAGTAATCAGAACTATTGCAGCAAAGTGTGTGAGACCACTACATAGACCTCCATTTTTGCGGAACATACCATTTTTGCCTTTGATTTCCTGGGAGAATGCAGTGGCCACCTCGTCGGCGGTGGTCTTAGACGAGAACACTGGGAGGTAGTAGACATAAGCAGAAATATGAACTTTGAAGATGATGACTGTGTCGGTTCAGCTTTGATGTGGTTCTGTACAGTATTTAGATGAATAATGTGGGTGATAGGCAGCGTGTAATACTCCGCGTCGTCAGAGCTGTCCAAAATCGAAGGCTTCCCGTTGTGGAAGTGGAGTCAAGAGGTTGAGGAGGTTGGCTTTATGACGAAAGGATGTCGAGGCCTTGGAATGTATAGCGATAGCGCTGTAATCCGTGTAATCTCGGCTAGAGATCCCTACGGGGCTCGGCGGAGCTGGAGTAAAGCAACGTATCTTTACGCGGCTCTGTGGAGTTCGGTCACAGTAGTAAAGCGCTCGCACCTGTGGTGCGCGAAGCATGGGCTCAAGGAAGGAGAAATCTATTCGGGGGAGAGTCGGGGGAGAGGAGGAGAAAAGGCTAGTAACAGTGTGACTGATAGACAGCGGTAGCGCCCGATCATCGTAATGGGTTGATTTGAATCACCGCGGCGGGAATCCCAACAACAACACTTTCAGAACAGGTTGTTGACAGGTTTCCACGGGAAACAGACTTGGCACTTCAGAAGTGGGGCATTCACCGCAATCCACGCCATATTCGACAGAATGCACTACACTTTCGGTCATCAATGCCACATTTTCTGCTGACGTCTGTGCCCGGGTTGGCCTCGACGTCATGACTGTGTCCTAACATCTCAGTGACAGAGACTCTCGAATAATCATAAATATTTAATTCGTCCATAAAAAATTGGACATGGTGCAAGCACTGAGCTGGTTGGTACGACACTGTGAAGACTGGCAAATTGAAAGGACGGCATAAATTATTAGTCGACAACATTGTGAACAGGAATGAGGGTATACAAGCCCGTTATGTTGTGTTATGCGTAATGTATTTCAGGGTCGTTACTTCTGCACACGAATGAGGTCATAGTTGTGTTTTCAATAAATGTCAGATTCACCCAGGCCGGAGTCGTCATCCGAATCGTTGATTGACAATTTGTTTACGGTTGTGGAGCGCCCAAGATCAGCTACGTGGTCGCTTGAAGTCTCACAGTTGACTGTTGACATTCAAGTGGAGCCGAGGCTTAGTAATCAGCTTGTTCTCACGGTGTACACTCATGGACGGGATGCCGTCAAAGAGTGTGCCACTTCACTTGGAACCCTCCACTATACCCCACTATGCAAGACCAAGACCCTCAAGGAACCAGCGGGCGCACGTCGCCGACCCTCGTAGAGGCGGAAAAGGGGGGTTACATCTATGTCGACTTTAAGCCAGGGGACCCGCGCAACCCCGCCACCTGGTCGCACCGGCGCAAGTGGCTTGTTACCTTGGTCGCGTCCTACTTCACGGGCCTAGCCGGGACCACTGCGTCTGCGTACTCGATGGGCTTCCCGTCGATGATGCGCGAGCTGCATTGCAATGAGGAGCAGGCCGCGCTCGGGATCTCCATGTTCTGCCTAGGCTTCGCGCTCGTGCCCCTCCTCACATCCGCCTTCTCAGAGGAGTTTGGCCGCCGCCCGCTTTTCGTCGTCTGCACTATCGTTTTCACCGCCATGTATGTCGTCCAAGCGACCGCCAACAACATCCAGACCGTGATCGCCGCGCGCTTCATCTGCGGCGCATTCGGCTCAACGGGCTCGACAATGGTCGGCGGCACCGTCGCGGATGTGTGGGAGCCCGCAGAGTGCATCCCGTCTCCCCTCGTCTTCCTGTAAACCTGATTGATTTGGGTTGCAGACGCGGGCGGCCGATGGCGGTCTACTCTCTCTTCGCCGTTGCGGTCACCGGCATGGGCCCCGTCGTCGCCGGCTACATCGAGATGTACTTGGCTGGCGGTGGATCCAGTGGATCCACACCATGTACGCCCTTCTCCATTCTCGCTGTTGCACTGTCTTATCACGCTTAACTGCAGCGCGGGCGGCCTCTGCATCGTGCTCACCGTCGCTGTCCTGCAGGAGACGCGCACAGGAATCATGCTCACGCGCAAGGCCAAGGCGCTCCGTGCCGAGACGGGTGACACGCGCTACCGCGCCCATGCCGAGGACGCGCGCGGGCCGCTCAGTAGCCTACTTTGGATCAGCGCGACGCGCCCGCTCAGTGCGTCTCGTGCTTCCTGCATATTTCCACTCGCTTACTCGCGCCGTGCGCAGTCCTCCTCTTCACAGAGCCGACGGTGCTTTTCTTCAGCCTCTGGATCTCCTTCGCGTGGGGCATCATGTACAGCATGTTCGAGTGAGTATCTCCTTGCCCGCCGCGTCGGATTTAATAGAGTTAATTTATCTATGTCCACAGGTCAATCCTGCCCGTCTTTGAGGGTCTCTACGGCTTCAACCACGGGGAGGCAGGCCTCACCTTCGCCGGCATGACGTGCGTGCCTCTTCTTTACCTTCATTAAATTGTTGAATGAACGATTGTGAATGATTGGTTGTATTGAACACATAGTGTCGGCTCCCTCCTCGGCTTCGCAACGAACTTTTACAGGACTCGCTCTACCGGTGCGTCCCATAATCCGTCCTATTCCAATCCCAATTCATCACAATAAAATCCATAATCGATTGCACTCCTCCCCATAATCTATCCCAATCCGCTCCGAGGTCGTTCTCATTTTCCTTCCTTGTGTCCTTCCTCCTTATGTTTACTCGAAACCTAAACTCAACTTCCCACTAACCAGAAAATACTTCCCCATCCGTGGCCCCGAAGCGCGTCTTTTCGCCGCCTGCGGTGCGGCGCTACTCTTCCCAACCGGCATGTTCATCTACGCGTGGGGAGCGAATGCGGCAATCCCGTGGATCGTGCCGGTGATCGGCGTCACGGTGCGCCTCCTTCGTTATTTCTTTATTAATACTGTGTTTGTTTTGTACCCTTCCCCTGCTTCGGTTTTTTGTCTTGTCTTGTTTTCTCATTGTGTCGATGGGATGACTCACAAACGTCGGCAGTTGTTTATGTGGGCGACGTTCATCATGTACCTCGCCGTATTCACGTATCTCGCGGACTGCTACGGGCCGTATGCGTCCTCCGCGCTCGCGGGGCAGTCGCTCTTCCGTGCGTTCCTCCTTCCCTATCCCTTAGATCCCTCCCACCAATTAATCAACGCGCACAGGCAACCTCATGGGCGCCGCTTTCCCGCTCTTTACAACGCCGATGTACGCGCGTCTGGGGATCCACTGGGCATCGACCCTCTTCGGGTGCATCGCGGTCGCGATGGTGCCGATTCCGTATGTGAGTTCTGCCCACTCCCACTTGGCCCCAACTTTCTTTCGCATTCCCTTCACCCAGCATCGTTCGCCGCTGCTTTGGTTTTTGGCGTCTGTGCTGCGCGTTCGCACTTTCGCGTATTTTTTTGATGTTACAGAACTCGAGCACTGTATGCATTACTAACCGTGCCCCATCCAGGTCCTGCTATTCCTCGGCCCGAAGATCCGCGCGAGAAGCCGCTTCGCGAGTACCGTCGTGCACCAGCCTTCCGTATGAAGTAAAAGATAAAGATAACATTCAAAACTGTATAAATTAAGACACAAAAACGCAAAAACACAGCATTCAAAACGACACGACATCCCTTCTTGGACGACCCGACATCCCGAATCTTGCACGCACGCCGCGCTATGCCCACCCGTGTGGCGGAGGACGGGCTGGATATCGCGTCGCGGGGGCTGGGTGATACGAGAGCGCGGAGTATTTGGACATGGGATTCTGGAACTTCTTGCTGCCACAAAAGCACGCGCATTGCAAATATTCAATTGTATTATAATAGACTATGAATTTCCGCGTGCAATTAATTATATAGCTCATCAATTTCAGCGAGCCAAAGTTCGACGCTGTTGGTGTTGCAAGCGAACGATTACACTCAATCGTCGGGTTAAAGGTCACGCACTGACGGAGTCGAAATCTGGACCGACTCCCGAGGTCGTGCGTCATCATGCCAGGCGCCAAATTCACCAAATGGTTCACACAAAACGGCTGTATGAACTCAGTCTGTGTGACGAAGTGGCTAACAATTCACAATAAAAAACTCAAAAAACCAGCTACCTTCGTCATTGTCCGTGTCTTGATCATCAGCAGATTTATATGCGTTATTTAAAGAGAAGTACAGAGCAACTTGATGGGAAGTTGATGAATGATATCATGCTTGCCCCAAACAAGCCGCAAGTTAATTAACCGTTCTCCATACAGAATTGCAGTGTTGTTCCCCTTTGCAACTGTCACGAAACGCCCTCTTCTCTCACAGTGGCCTTGCAAACTTCGTCATTATGCACTTATTCCCATCAGGTCACATTTTCCGATTCTGCCAATCTCCGCGAACTGTTTGGCGACAGACGGATTAGAACGGCGGACAAGTCCGGTCAATAGAGTGTCTGTGCATCAGCCATCGGTCAGATGGCTCCACCGCCAAAATATAGCGTGAGAGGCCGGTGAATGGCTTGGTGGAGCCATCGCTATTTGCACTGCAAAACAGGCTCCAATGGCCGATGCACAAACACGCTGATTGCCAGTGCGCAGAAATCAGCTACGCTGTAGGACTGCAGATCTTGGTCACACTGCGGTTTTGCAAAGAAACTGGATTCAGTTTATACCATGCTGTCGGTTTGGTTTTTGGTATGATCTACAGTTGCCTAGTAACTCAATGGGTCTTTTGCTGTTTGGCATGGGTTTTTTGCTCGCAATTGCCTGTATGAGCCAATTTCTTGTCTGCCTTGCGGCTTCAAATTCAGTCTTTGGCGATGTCCTACAATTACATCAATATTTGCGCAAACAGCCAGTGTCAGCACGCAATGAGCACGCGAAAAAAAATGTCAAACAAGCAACGCCTTGGGGAAAGATTTTCCTGACTTTGCAGGGCCGACCGCTGTTGCTTTTGGGGGACAAAATTCTGCATCTACGGATGACGTATTATATATAACATTCTTCCCGTAGATTGGTATTCGGTGACACTGATGTAAAAAAAGAGTGATACGTAGTATACACAGCACGGTCCGGATTCCGCTCAGGAACGTCGGTTACCAGGAAGTATCCCGACGTACACGCCATTTACACCATCGTCCCTGGGCCCCCTGAGTCGACTTAGTCGAGCTCACGGTCGCAGTGGAATCTAGCAATCCTTCTCGCCCGCAAAAGAGCACTCAGTTCAGTACTCAGTGGATAAGCTGTCGGAGGCACCCAAGTACCGCCATTTCGCGTATCACCAAAATGCGGTCAACATAAAACGTGCTCCAAACCATGTTGCCTCTGTCGAACCGGGAAACACCGAGGGCTTTGAAGGATAGGTGATCAGATCAGGCGTTCGAATTCATAATTAATCTTCTATATGATGTCAGCGAGCTCTAATAGAAAGAGCCAACGTAGTGAACCTTACTCTCTGCCCAGATCGCGAAGCAGATCGGTTGCGGGAGAAGCACCATTTGTGGAGGGGTGACCGCATTAGATTATGTAGATTTACTTTTGGTCGACCAACATAGTGCAAGTCCTGGATCTTAAAGAGACCCCACCTCAGTACCTACGTACTTATCTACCTACCCAACCACAACCTCAGGATGCCCTCCGTCCGCGCCCAGTACGCCCAAAACGTGATTCTCGAGCACCAAGTTCGACTTGCTAAGTCTAAAGCTGGACTCCCACCTCTCTGTCCTCCTCGGCGCGAAAGGAACGGTGAGCCGATCCGGATTGGTATCCTTGGCGCGGGCATCGCTGGACTCTATGCCGCCCTTCTTATCGACTACCTCGGTCCCGAGTGCGGGATCACCTACGACATTCTCGAAGCCAACCCGGATCGTACAGGCGGACGTCTATACACGCATCGGTTCAGCGACTCACCTAATGACTATTTCGTGAGTGATTCAAACGGTCCTTGTCGCCACCATCAGCGCTCTGACAATGCTGTTCAGGACGCAGGAGCCATGCGCTACCCGAAAATTCCATGGATGAAGCCTACCTTCGCCCTGTTCAAATTTCTTAACCTTGACGACCCTGAATCACTGATCCCTTACCACCTCGGGGACCTACGCGGCAACAACATCCGCCACTTCAACAACACCTCTATCCCCTCTGCGCGCCTCGAGGCCGCCGACGCTCGAGGCGACTTCGACCCATTTGGTACAAAGGTTGACGGCCTGACCGACACGATCAACAACCTCGTCGGCCACAAAATCGACCCATTCAAACATATGCTCACGGAGGACTTTCAAAAGGGGTGGGAGGCACTGATGTCAGTCGATCAGTGGTCGATGCGGGACTGGCTGGCCTTGCCCGTGGACGACTCTCAGCAGGCGTATCCGGAGCCGGTGCGACAATTTTATCCGTCTTCACTGCTGAACGAGAGCTCATAACAAAACCGTTGTTGTATTAGCTTATTAAATACCTTGAGACGTTCACTTCATCCACAGGTAAGTCATCATTCTCGGACCGTCAACTCTCAGACGCCCATCGCCAATCCAGGCCTCTTCGATTGTGCTCTGTCTGAGACGATACTTGATGCGATGGACTTCGACTACCAGCCAACACCCGAGTGGTTCACTGTTCAGTAGGTTTCTCTCTCATGCTATCACGTGGAAGTTTGCTGACCCGAGTTACAGGGGAGGCGGAGATGTTATTTCGAACGCCGTCATTGATCGTCTCACACAGCCCATTCAGCGAGGCCGCCGTGTCACCGCCGTCGCCCCCATCTTCGAGGCCGAGTCCACAAGACCCACCACGCTCAAGGTCACTACTACCTCCGAAAGCGGCCTCATCGACTCCGAATACGCGCACGTTATCTCCACCATGCCCTTTGGCTGCCTCCGCATGGTCGACACGTCCGCCCTTGAGTTCCCGTGGGAGTTGCAGACGGCGCTACGAACGCTCCATTACGACTCTGCCATCAAGGTCGCCGTCAAATTCAAAACACGGTGGTGGGAGAAACTCCCCCAGCCCCAGGTCGGCGGCACCGCAACGACAGATCGGCCGACGCGCACGGTCGTCTATCCTTCATATGGCATCGGCTCGGAAGACGCAACCATGATTGTGAGCTACACCTGGGCGCAGGATGCCATGCGCATCGGCGCGTACGTCAAAGGCCACGATAGCGCGAGCGAACAGGTGCTCCTCGAGTGCATCAAGCGCGATCTCGCTGACATGCACGACATCAAGGACATGAGTGTCCTCGATCACGTGGACCACAAGATCGTGAACTGGTACGGCGACGAATACTCCGGTGGTGCGTCCTTTCCTGCTACACAGCGAAAATACAAGAGCTGATATCGGTGCGGTCTAGGTGCCTTCGCGCTTTTCGGCCCCGGACAGTTCTCGAGCATGTACTGCCATGTCACCCAACCCATCCTGGGCATGTTCCATTTCGCCGGCGAGGCGACGAGCGTGCACCACGCGTGGGTCGTCGGCTCGCTCAACAGCGCCTACCGTTCGGTACTTGAGATCGTGAGTCACTATCGTCGTCATTCTTCGACGAGTCTCTGACATTTGTTATGTAGTTGATTCACGAGGGCAACCTCGCCATGATTGACAAGCTCACCTCGCCCGACTGTCCCTTCCCGCGACCGAACGAGATTGACTGCATCCTGACCATGGTGCAGGTTGCCATCGGTCAGAGTCACCAGCTCTCACAGTCGACAGCCGAACCCGTCACACCCGTCATTCAGCAGGGCACATGGTCGTCGCCGCTTCGTTAACCCATTGCATTGGTGTATTGTCATTGAAGATTCCCACGGTTCAAGAGCAATGCCTGAGAATAAGACATGGAATTTGAACGTAATGCTCCTAACAATTATATCTACTGTGCATTAGAGACAATATATGTCATTTGGATCACTGCTGTGTGCGTTCTGATGACCTCTTTCAGAGCCCGAATTTACAAATATCAGTTATGGTGTGCTATGATCTTTTGAGGAGTTAGCCTCTAAAAACATTCCTTGCGCATATCCCGGGTTGTAAATGCGCAGTCGTCAACACAGAAGTTCAATTGTGTTTGTAGCGTTGCTCCCAGTGGACACGCGAGAGCAAAGGACACGGCACAGGAGACTGGGGGCAACGATCGTCAGGCTCGTGATTCGGGTCATCTCGGGTTCTTGTCGGGTTCGCAGGGAAGATTCGGATTCAATCATTTTTTCCTAATATGCACCTAATCCGTATAGTTATACTGGTACCCGGACAGATGCCAAACAAAAGCGAGATGATCTATTTCAAAAAGAAAAATAGGAACTGCGAGCGAAACATCTTTGTGCCAGTGGCACTGGAAAGAATGAACATCCCAGTACTTAGCGGAAGTAAATAATGAAAACTAGTACGGTTAGGTAGTAACAAGAGGATAGGCCCTCAGTTTCCGCCGGTGTTTGAAACGGCCAATGCACTACTATTCCCAGCGACCATAGTGGCGTTGCCGGCCTCGAGCTCCATCACACTTTCTTATCGACGGCCTGGTTCAACTCTTCGCTGGAACCCATGCTCGACGGGCTTGTGAATGGGTCGAAGGATATGACAAACAGTTGGCTGGTTGAAGGGGGGGCGAGTTTAGGGCGGAATTCGATCCAAAGCCGTTCATCAAAGGGCCAAAATAGAGCAAAGGAACCCACCGTGCCATCACCCAGAATCGTCAGATATGTCGTTGAGTTTACGTAGATCTGAGAGTTTTGGTATAGGGAACTATGATTTTAATCTCAGAGCGACCAGCGTACGTAATACAAGCGCTCCAGCGTGCCGTAGGGCGGGACGTGGTTGGGCCTGGCATATTGGAATGGTGGTATCGTATGCCGGAGCTGGAACGATGGATGTCAATCGGCCGCCCTGCTATGGCATGGGCCTTCTCAGCAGAACATTGAGGGCTATGGGACTGCATACTGCTGTAGCGTCGGGAACGGTCAGTAGCCTTGGGTCGGGTCACAGTAGAAGGCATACAATTCTTCGTCCGTGGGGCGGTCGGAGTCCAAGTACACGTACCACTATTAACAATAAATATAGTTCGCTTTAGAACGATGCGAAAATGTATGGTGTGTCAATGAGACTGACGCTGGGGTTATCTGCGCTGGTAGGGTCCACGTCGAACGAAGTTTGGGTCGTGTCGTTTATGCGGACCGTGCTGGTGGCTACATCGCACAACAGGCGCCCGAAATCACAGAATTTTTGCCCAGCGAGAGTCTCGGGGTACTTCCCTCCGTCAGCCATAATGACCGCGGAGGCTGCGAGCAATTCGTAGCTCTGCAGAATAATGAGTGTTATTACTGCCAGTATTTGTCGAAGGGTTGCATGCCTGTTCGGGCACGCTACCTCTGGATTCACCGCCGCCGGTAGCAGCTCCATGAGCGATGCTCCAATTGGCGTCCTAGACTTTGCGGGCATGGATTTCAGTCCCATGGTACCATCGTCGTCTGCCTCTGGAGTCCAGTGGGACTTCGGAACAGGCTCAGCAGAACACACTTGGTCGCCCACTACTTAGAAGCACATATTACAGCAAAACATATCTAGCTAGTCCCATAGAATTAGTTCAGTGGATTTAGTACATCCAGCTCATAATACGAGAAACTGCATTTATTCTCTATCTTCTGCGACACCGCTAGCAAATAATTTCCTCTTCAAGTGTACCCGTATCTTCTTGCCGTGCGATATCCTACTAGCCGATGGGACATCAGTCCCGAGAGCAGGCGGAGGAGGGGGTTCTTGATTGGCAAGGCCTTCTCGCAGTAACTCCTCCAAAAATTCCAAATCCTCATTCCTGGCCTCTATTATTGTGATAAGTGTATGAATGATGATGCATGCCTTTATCCATGCTAGCGCACGCTCGTGGTCGGTACCGTCATCGATCTGCTGACGGAGCCCACGTAGATAAGCAAATCGACCTTTGATGGATCCCATCGCGTGCTCGGACTTGACGCGGACCTGCGGAATATTTGGATAATAATTGACAGGTATCGCTGAATGCTCACCCTTGATAAGTGGTAATTAAATGTCTTGTTTGGCTGCAGCGAACCGGGTTTTTTTTACGGTGTCATACACCACCAATCCAATCCACATGCCGAGTCAGCCCAGATCCACTTAGCACTTTTCTCGAGTAGGGTGCTATGTTCTTTGTATGTGCGCGAGTCAGAAAATGCGGTAGAGTCGTGCGCACTACCGCAGTGGCCTGTGACATATTCGATAATCCGAAGATTGGGAAGGGTAACCAGCTTGTAACCAGCTGTCGAGACGTCAGAGAAGCACAACAGATCTTCGAATCCATACGTACTTGAATATTCAGAGAGTAATTTCTCTTGCGGTCAAAATAGACCTCTCCATGATGGCTCGGCTTCTCAAACAAGGGTACAAGGGTACCGTCGACCATGCAGAAGCCTCCCCGCCAATCCTCGCACAATACAGACTCAACCCAGTCCTTGGCTGCTTCCTTTTCATCCTCTGTCGGCCACCTGATAATGCTGTCGTGTAGACTCAAGAATGCTGTAAGGAACCGTTGACTTACTATTTTGAGTACTCTTCAGCTACGAGTCACATGTATTTAGATCACCTGATCTTATCTACTCTTATCAACAACTACCGTCGCCTCAGTGCCCTCTAAAGCCTATATTCTAGCCTTACTCGTCGAGACTCTCCGAGAAGAGGCATTTAGGCACTTAGGCATTAGGCAACTATACTCAAAACCCTCTCACTATCGACGCCTTGCACCGTTTGGTGCATACTTACGCTATTTGTTCACCACTTGGCTCTACTGGAATATTCCGTAGAGTGCTGGCTCCTATTCATTAGAGCTAAGATATCCTTCTCCGAATCCCATTTAATTGCGACTTACATCCTTGGACTCAGACGGTTGCCAGCAGGCAACCACTTTGCAAACCTTATTTCTCGCCAGGGCATGTGTATGACGAATCCCCTATTGTAGACTCGATTCAAGTCTTACAAATGCCACGATAACACGTCGGGTACATCTGACGACAAGGCCCGCACTGACCCCAGCCCACTGTGCGACGCCTTCGACCGAAGCGGCATTGCCGTCCTGCCCGAAACGGTAGAGGGTGATGGCGAGCTGGATGTCGGTCGGGGTCTGTGGATTGTGGGAGTCATTACAAAAGACGGGGTGCTCCGCAATCCGTGCAAGCAGTTTGTCAAAAGTCTCCGGGGACACGCGCAGGTTGTGTCGAAATCTCTTCGGGTCGTGTGCTTTGAACTCCACAAGCACCAGATTGAGCTGCGACACCTTGGCAAGTCTATGTGGATTCAAAACTCGCGTCTCCGAGATGAGCTGCAAAAGCACGCTGTGAGAGCTCATTCTGGCGGCGTAAACCTCGTCTTCGTCGTCTTCTGATACCTCAGCCATGGCTATGTCCGATTCAGATGAATCCGAGGAGCTAGAAGGGCTGGATGATGTTGAAGATGTATCGGAGGAGTCAATATTCAAGATGTCCACGTCGTCGTCATTTAGCCTTTCCTCTTCGAGGTACCCACCGATGTCCCCTTCCACTTGGAGGATGGCCGCCTGTATAAGCTGCTGGCGATCCTAGGCATGGATCAAAGAGCTGACAAACTGTGTGCTGATCAATTAAGCGCATCGAGCTCGAGGTCCTGACCATGATCATCGCCGAACAGACCCTCATATCTCTGTGGCCAGCTTGGGTGGAGGATGCGCAGGTTGTTAATGAGATCATAAATCGTGGTAGTGTACAAAATGCGCATATTTCAGTTTTACCCGACTCAGCATATGTCGTCGGCATTGAATCGAGTTGCGGCAAAGTTGTGAACTTATCGAGAACTTATGCTCGGGTGTTTCACAGTTGAAGCCCCAACTCGTGCCCCAACTTTGCTCAAGTTGGGGTGGAGTTGAGGCACGAGTTGAGGCAGAATTTGGGCCGAAAAACTCAACTGTGAAACACCCTATTCATGTATGTCCTTCAAGTTCCCTCAACTTGAGTACCAACACCCCAAATAAACAGGGCAAACTGCAACGGAAGGAAGTGGTGAGAAACAAAAGTATGGATTATTACACACATGCCCAGAGCATCTAGGTTATTATTTGGAATAAAAGAACTTGCACTGTGACATGCCGGCAATACAGAGGTTAATCATCCCGCGCACATCACCAAATTCTACATGAATCGCGTTAAATTCAAAGCTGTGATGCACGGTCGTTCCTTTGCACCGCTCGCTTATCACAAGTTCATTGGGCGATGAGCTATGGTGGATTTGAGGAGGCACAGAATCAATTGGGAGCATCTTTGAAATGGGGTAGGGACAGAACAAATGAGTGAGAAAATGAAGGTCCACACTCCAAGGTGCTGGTATTGGGGACTCGAGAGTACAATACCGACGCTCATTTGCGGTGAAATGTAAACGCAAGCGAGGAATCTGTGTGTCAATGGATGTTGCAGGGTTAGTGAATGTGTGGCACTGCGCTAGTACGATAGCGTTGATCCAGTGCAACGTCAAAGCGTCATTTCACCCTGCCCCTTAACACTTGTTTTCCTGCATCGATTTATTCCGATGCAGCCGAGTACTGACTTGGACGATTCGAGTACATCACTACCATCTCAACTAACAGTGACGATGGCCTGGCCGGAGCTGCTCAGTCCTTCCACCTGATACGCGCCAACGAAATATCAGCGCCGAAAAAACTAACGCACAACAATTCGAAACTCACCGCCACAACTTGATAATTCATAGTTCCCAACGGCATACCAAGCGCAGCCCACGCATTGACATGGTTCGCCACCGTCACCGTCCCACTCGTGCGCTTGTTCTGCCGGACTGAGAGGTATTGCTGGAAAGTGGCGGTGCCCTGGATGGAGGGCTGGTTCACTTGCTGGTGCTCGTAGATATCGTAAGCCGATCCATCGGAGACAACCGTGCCCTTGTGCGTCGTCCCCGGGTTAGCAGTGCCGAGGTTGAAGTTATTGGCCTCTTCGTTGATGTAGTACTCAACGAGAGGGTTGGTCGACCAGCCTATATACGGTCAGCTGTAACGCTGGAGATATTCGACTCCGGGACGAACCATAGACGGAGAGGATAGCAGCAGAAGCGGGGTTGGGTCCCCAGTTAGCGCTGAAATTAATCGCCCTCGAGGAATTTGGTTGAGTGCACACATACGGTTCCGGAGTCAGATAATATCACCTGGTTTTACTCCCAGGGTTGAACCCCTGCCCAACGACGAAATCGCCGGATCCCTGCCACTGCGCCTCGTACTGCCCTCCAGCGATGTTCGTGAAAACGAGGTTGAAGCCGCTTGTGACAAAGTTCGTCCAGAAAAAGCCGTTGAAGGTGCCTTGGCCGGGCCCTTGCACCGCGCGCGGGGTCAAGTCGGTGGGGAGCGTGACGTTGCCCTCGCCAACCGGCAGGAAGAGGGCGGAGCTGCCTGTGACTGCAGCTGCGACAACGGAAAGCAGAGTAGCTGAAAATTTCATCGTTGGAAACTAGAGTGAGCGAGCGTCAGCCGTGAAATTAAAGCGTTCGCGTTATAACTTCCGCGGTGCTCTCGCTGAATTTCATGGGAGCTGGCGGTCGTTCTGGGGGAACCCCGGCGTTTTGGGTGGTGAATTTTCTGCCTTTCCCATCTCCTCCTCGCTGCGCGCGTCCATCTGACCTCGGCGTATGTGGCAGTCGGCTGCAACCGGCCGCACTCGGCATCATTAGTGGACATGGGACCTAGTGTACATCGACCGGATAATATTAATATAGAGGTTTCGAAGGATATGGAGCGTTCTGGATCGCTAGCTCCAAGGATCACGTGGAAGAGCAAAACAACTTCCCGGATGCTTTTCGGATTGAAAGAAGAAACAGTTGTTTTCTATTCAATGGTCAGGGGGGCGTTCATTGTCTTGTCTTAGTGTACTCGGGTTCTCATTTTGCCGGAGTGCGGTGTGGCGAATCCTCGAATACCGCCAACAAACGGGAGTTTGTGTCCACATCGGTTATTTCGATTTCCGAGAAAATCCGGGATTGGGCGCTATGGACCCAAGAACGGCTAACCAGTGAGCATGCGTGGAAATCTTCCTCGGCATCGAGGAAGCTGACGGCGTGGTCCAAAAGCTCCGGAATCTTGAGGGGGGGACACATGGTCCTGACAAATGACGGTCAACCATGAGCGAGAAGTGCATACCGTCGTGGTCCAGTCGTGGTGGTGGTGGTTTGAGTGAGGCCGTGACGAAGATGTGTTTCATATCTGGAAAGCCGCTTTGAAACAAGTGATGACATCAACTGATGGATGATGGCCGGCGTGCATCAGGAATTTGCGGAGCCATTTTCTATAAAAATGAACGAGGGCTTAAAAAATGGATAATTCTATTCAGAAACCCGGGTTACAGGCAGAAACCCCCTCCTTATTCGGAAGCCCCCCACTTATTGAACTTTCGGGGGTTTCTTCGTGATCCGGGCCTCCGGCCGGAACCGAAATATATTCACCAGCATAAGTGGTGTAGCGTCGCCTGGAGTCGCGTTAGAAATGGTCTCGTATTCTGAGGCTTTGCTGCCGCTCATTGCCTGTACCTGAAGGCAGACATCAACCCCCGGCATGGCCTCGGCATGCACCCGGCATGGGCTTGGCACAGCTGCATGCTGGTTTTCCTTGCTGCCTCGAGTGCCAGAATGACCACACGGTCAAGAGTGAATTACGCCGGGTGTGACTCCACTGAACCAGTCCCGATGCAAGTGTGGAATTGCGAGCCGGAGGCTACCGACTCCGCTATGATATCGGCAGGACTCGACCCTTCAACTCGTTGATCTTCAGCTGGACCATTCCTTGACTACTCTACTCTATAAAATTAAACCCATCTGAAGCCTTCAAATCCGCCAGGAGACGTCCTGCCCCAATGGTTGATCCGAGTCAGATGGCACCGCGCCCGGGCCGAGCCACAGACTTGCACGGCGTCACAACCACGCCGCACAGCCGGAGGGCAAAGGGACTTACAACCCGTGCCTGCGCGCGTGCCGTCAGTTCAAATTTATTTGAACTCTATATCGTTCGGTGCCAATGGCCGATCGTGACGGTCCGAATCGGGCAGGTCCCGGCGTGTGCCTCCGGCAGAAACCTGGGTTTCTGCATAGAATCTATTTTTGGGCAGGGGGTTTCTGGCTGCAACCGGGGTTTCTGAATAGAATTATCCTTAAAAAATTCATCTTCGCAGAAGTTCCGCTCTTTCGAGTCTTCGGGGCGACAAATGTTGGGTCCGAACGACAGGCACCGAGCTTGAAGTACTAAGACCAATCAGCGAAGAATTCACCGCAAGGCAACGAGGCAGAGGGTAGAATCAGCGAACAATTCAAGGCCTGTGCTGGGATTCAACGTACAAATAAATATTAATGTTCGAACCCGGAAAACGCAACTCGGACGAGATAGCCGACGCACGTGCCGCCTTTTCGGATCGATTCGGGCCACGATCCTTTGCGCGATTGCCGCTGCTTGTCTTTCTCTCTCTACATTCGGTCCATCAGGGCTGGAATTCGTCTACCATTGTGCGAACCCGCTCCTAGTAGGAGGCGGAGGCTTTCAGAGATCCACACGCCTTATTCTGTTGGCAATGCTCCGACCAAATTTGCAGCATCTACGCGATCGCCTTGCCCACCTCAACTCTCAGATTCCCCTGCTCGAAGCAGAGCGCACGACCATTCGCAAAACGCTATCCGCCGTTTCCTACGCTGTTCTCGACCTGCCGAACGAGGTTACATCCGAAATATTTCTCCACTGCCTTCCAGATGCTCCCTCGATCCCCAGCAGTATCACGGCCCCATTGCTTCTGTTAAAGATCTGCAAGAGATGGAGAGATATTGCGTTGAAGACTCCTGCGCTGTGGGCTTCGTTTGCTGTTCATGGCGGGAGCGGGCGGACGTTTGGCAGTATGGGCACTGACCATCTGCCAAAATGGGTTCAGCGAGCGGGTGCTGCTCTCCTCAATCTCCGTCTCATCTATCAGGGTACTATCTTTTTCTCTCTCTCTTTGAGTTCCCAGTCCAACCTCTTACCCACTTGCTATCCAGGCCGTGGTTCGTCATCGTTTCCGGAGGCGTTCTTCCAGATTTTCGACCGTGCATCGCAATGGCGTCGTGTCCATTTTGCTGTCCCGTTCGGCTGTTTCGCACGTCCCCAGGCGCACGCGGCTCTGCGAGGGAATGTAACTTCCCTCGAGGAACTTTCTCTCGATGCGAACGCACAAGGTCAAAGAACGGGCTGGCGCTATATCTCCGATACTGGGCCCCTGACACTATTTGCGAAGGCGCCGAAGTTGCGCGCGGTTTCCCTCATCAGCCTCCCACTCTCTGGTGTTATCCTTCCCTGGTCACAGCTCACTAGCGTCACCGCCCAATGTTTTGATTTGGAGGAGGCCTTGAACGTTCTTCATTTGTGCCCCATTTTAGCCTATTACCGGCTCGGATATCCCGCGGAAGCTGGCAGAGTCTCGCGGAACATTTCATCATTATCCCCGCCCCCGCCGCTCCCTCACTTGAAGTCCTTACTCTTAGAATACCAGCCTTACGATCATCTCCTTCGATACTTGACATTGCCCGGTCTTACAACGCTTAGCCTTCCTCCTCACTCCGTCGACGCTTCTTCCTTTTTCTCCAGATTGTCCCCGAATGGCCTGCGAAAGCTCCATCTTCGCGAGGAGACGGATCCTGGAGAAATTCTCCGGATGCCCTCGAATTCTCTCATGCGCTCCGCGATATCGAGCTGGAGGTGTTCCCGGACGATGTATCAGACATTATGCACCTCATCAGCGCCTCGCCCGCTACATCCCACCTCCAATCAATCCGCATGGATGTCAAAGTCGACCCAGAGTCGTTTTATGATGACTGCTCGTTGAACTACACGGCCCTTCTTCGCGCTCTCGTAATCTTGAAAAAGAAGGCACTATGCTCCTGCCATATCACATGCGCCCTCCCAGACTCATTGGAGCTTCAAGAACACTTTTACGACTGCTCAGACGATGACTCCGACGGAGAGGCAGCGTGGTCCCGCCACGAGAAGCGTTATATTAGTGCTATCCGGCCCAACGCGAGCCATGTGAAGATGTTTTCCAAGCTGCGGAACGGGGATTTTACATTTTCATTGGGTCTACCAACGAGAGATGGATCTGACCGGTGTCTAGTGGTACGTCCGCCGTATACTTCGCTCTTGAACCGGTTTGAAAGTTGCGACAAGATGTGTCGACGCTGTTTTCTTGTGCTAAGCATACTCACCTTCTTGACCAAGCCGACGTGCGTCCCGGTCCTACATATAGTTTTTGAAGTTTGCCCCTCCATAGCCTCATTTTGATACACCTCATTCATTGACTTCGCCTCACAGGGCGGAAGACTCAGTTTTGCCGCTTGATACAGTAGAATTGCCTCTTGGGATACTCTTCGCCTTCAGGCTATGACCAATATACGTTTCTCCCACCGGGCGATGTCCTAAAATTCAGTGCAGAATGATCCATTTCTTTGCTTCTTCCCTATACTCTTCTGAATTAGCTCTACTTTCTTGGCTCGCCGTAATGCCCGTTTCTCAAGGCGCGTTCTTGAGCAATTTTCACGGCCGTTTCTATGAACTCAGAGCCAAGCACTCGGGCTACTGCTAAGCCATCCTTGTACTTGGGGCTCGTCATCGCCTGAAGTCGAAGTAGGCCCGCGCAGTCCATAGAACTGAGGAATGAAGATCAAATCAGTCCAGCGTTCCAAAACCGTGGAGTGTTCCCGATCGAATTCCACCTTTGATATTATGATTTTAGTGCATTGATGCGAGAGGACCACTAAAAGCCTATCCCGTTCACTATGGGACAGTATTTCCTCCGTCAAGCATCATTGGTGGCGCCCCAGTTGCCTGTGAGGTAAGCTTCCTCTAGTGTTCGTCTGTATTTGTGAATGGGTCGTGAGGATATGCTGATTAGACTGCTAAGCTATTTTCCACGTATTTGAAGATCTCAGATACATGCCGTCGGATAGATATTAAGCTCAATGTCCGCTCCAGAATGTCCACTGTACCGCATCCGGCAGTTTCACTACCAGGCGCCGTCCCGTCATACCTCGATATATCGAGGGACACGAATACTGCCGACACTAGCCAGTGCTATCATTTGCTCTGCCACGGTTATATCGATAAATGTACAGTGCGGATGACAATGAGTATATGTCCTATAGGTAGTCCTCTGATCCTTTTTTTTTCTAGCGCATCTCTGGCCCGGCCATTTTCCTGGCTCTGCCGCGCCTTCGCGAACTCGAGGCCGGACCTTTAAGCAGATATTCGCACTGAACTAGCACTCAATTACCACGTCTGACGAAAGTCCAGACATATTATTTCGAGCTGAGATAGGAGTCGAGAGCGACTAACAGCGCTTATCATGCATTCTGCGGATTCAACCCTCGAGGATGCCTTCAGAAGTTAACCCGAGGACGAGCATCAGACACATTCGCATTGCCGTGACACACTGCCATAAGCGCCCAATCGAGCGCCCGCAGACTCGGTCGGCTTTCGATGCACTCAGCTCATCAGGTCCGACGCTCCAGGAACAGAGAGGAAGTGGGTGCTCTGCGGTGAGGGTCATGTTTTATGCGGTAGAGATATCGAATCGGCGCGATGACTTGAATGAGTTTGAAACGGCAAGATAATATCTATTGCATTAGACGATGTGAAGACGGAATGCGGAGCGCTAAACTATAATTGTCCTGACGAATAACGAGTTCCAGCGCCGTTGGCATTGCCGGAAGAACAGCGCAGACGCAGCTTCAATCGCGCGAGCACGGTCGCTGCCAGAAACCAGCAGCAGAAACGCGGGGGGCAGCCCATGCGGCAAAAGTGTCTCGGTATCCGGAGGCGACGCAGGCGCGGGTCGTGCCCAATCCCCGGACATCCGCATGCGCTCGTGCCTAGCTACGCCATCTTCGCCTACGACACAACACATCGGCCGAAATCACATCGACGACAACGCGGACACGTCTGCCTCCACGCGCACCCGGCTCTCCCATCCCCTCCCCTCTCCCGGCGAGTGAATCCCCCTCGAGCGGCACGGCTACAATACGCGGCAGGATCGCTTCGGCGCGCATGGGCATCCGTGTCGCACATGTATCTCACACAGAAAATTCCTGGGAAGATCTCCTAGACGAATGCGCACGCGCTGCGCTGTGCAGCCCGCACGAGTGGTACGAACTATCCCTGCGAAGACAAGGACGGGCGCTTATTGGGCGCTTAACCCATTCGATTCTTTAAAGCCGAAAGGGGGAAGAGAGGAAGAGGGGAAGGGGGGAAGGGCCCAGTGTGCGCACCTCGAGAAAGAATGCACTTGAGTGAGTAGGATACTAGAGAAATGTGGGTCAGACAGTGTGATTACCGAGGAAGGAGAGAATAATAACGAGGGAGAACGGAGAAAGGCAAGGAAGAGTCGGCAGGAGGAATGTTGCACGCGTAGAGATCCGATGGCCCAGCGCCGGCTCGACCACCCACGAAGACGTCCAGACCGATGTCACGTCGCTTTGTGAGACATCCAGGCAGCAGATCCATCCGCATCCGCACGTACGCGACGCAGGATTGCAGGGGTATACCAACGCGCACCTCCGCGCGCACCCGCACGCAGATCCGCATCCCGCGCCCGCCCCATGCGGTGCGATACGTCGAAAGAACGGATGAGCGCTTATTGGGCGTCTAACCCTCTTCCGTCTTCCGGTCGGAGGGAAGAGCCCAGAGAAAGGCGGGAAGGGAGGGAGGAGATGGAGGTGGAGATGGAGGACGCACCCAGCGAGGCCGCTCTCTTCCCCTGAGATGATTGCGTGTTTGAGCGCCGCGCTGTAAAGATACGAGGTAAGGCGACGAGAGACAAAGAAGTAGCAGTAAGAGCCGGGCGAAAGAGGTGGAGGCCCGGCTGGAGCGAAGAAAGAGAGCGAGTGGTAAGAGGCTGCAGGACTCCTGCGTAATCAGCGGCCGCCGGGGAAAGAAGAACGATGGTTCCCCGTCGCGATTCAGTTCCTCCCACGCGATGCCGTGTTAATGGAAGTAGGCCTAGGCATCGATAGCTGTGGGAAGCGTGAGTGTTTTCGGAGGATATTAGGATGGAGGTTAAGGGAAGGGTAGCAAGTAAACGTAAACAGATGCGTGTATGATTCTGATTCTGAAGGGAATATGCGTACCTGACATCCCCAATGATGTGACCCACGGCCTTCTTCATAGATCACTTGCTTTGGCTAGATTGTGCTGTCGTTCTGAGGCTCGTTGTCGCGCGACTCGCGCGCGCCTCCCGCTCTCCCTCGGCGACTTCCTTCGTACGATGATTGGATTTGAATTCGTGTTCGCGGTTGGTGGAGGGCGAGGACTCAACAGGATAATGGGGCTCAAGGACACGCCAGAATCACAGGCTGAAAAAGAATAAAATCGAAGGAGGGAAGCGGTGCACTGCCACCTCGGCTGATATCTCGGCTTTTCGGCTGATGCCACAACTGACTCGCACGCGCGACGCATCCGACTGAGATCTCACCTATCCATGTATCACAATCTATCGCAATGCTTCTCCTGCCTCCCATTTGCCACGAATCTCCAGAGTCGGCGCTTTTGATCACGAATAAGGCAATGCCGCAAGTTGATCTGAGTGCCAGTGCGGAATTTGTGGAGCTCCTTGTGATTGACGAACCGACGTTTGGGGAACACTCAAGCGGCTGTGTGCTTGCAGATAACAATGTAGGGTCGCTGAGATAGTCAGCTGTCCGACCTGGTGATTGATGAACCGACCGTCGCACAGCGGGCACTAATTTAATGTCCTTGTCACAGATAAGCGGCATGTGCGGGGCTCAAGTTGATCAATTAACACCAGTGGAAAGTGTATAATAAACCGGCAAAGGAAAATCAGCGAATATATCCCCTTCCCCTCAAGAGGATATAATGACACCAATCCTATGCATCCTGCTCGTTGCTGCCATCGCAATACTTTATCGCTGGAGCTCACGAATAGAGAGGCGACCTTTACCTCCTGGGCCACCAAAGGACCCACTCATCGGACATCTTCGGTATATGCCAACGGCTCAAGCCCCATTCGTATTCCATGAATGGGCGAAAACATACGGTTGGTATTTGAGCGCCGCTGTTTGTGCAACTTTCGCTCATCCACTATAGGCGATGTGATGCATCTTCAAGTACTCGGAAAGTCAATGATTATCCTCGATACTGTACAAGCTGCAGTCGATCTTCTTGATAAAAAGGGCTCCATCTACAGCGACAGACCACCGTTGCCTCTTTACGAATTGTGGGCCATCATGACTTTCTAAGCGCAGTACTTTAATATATGACTCCTAGGCTAGGCTGGACGTACATGCTGTCATTTATGCGATATGGCAAAACATTTACCAGCCACCGCCAAGTACTCCAATCTTTCTTCAGTCGCCAAAAGTGCGCTGAATTCGAGCCAATGCAAACTCAAGAGGCGCGCCAGCTTGTCCGAAATCTCTTTGCGTCATCAACAGAGGAGTACGGCGCCGTCTTGAGCAAGTAGGTCCCCTGTTTCATTTGTACGTTAATCAACTCACATACATCGCAGATTCACCACAAGTATACTTGTTCAAGTCGTTGCAGGCCATAAAATTGACTCCATTGACGACCCGTATCTCGAGCTGTCTAAGATGGTGTATAAGGTTTTTTCCGTCACAGGCCCGCCCGGCGGCACTCCGATTGATTTCCTTCCAGCCTGTAAGTGTCCTTTTTTTCCATTGCACCTGCCGCGAACTCAGGCGGCGCATAGTGCGCTATTTTCCGAGCTGGTTCCCCGGTGCATATTATGCCGGCGTCGCCAGAGCATGGAGGCCAGTGGTTCGCAAGCTATACGACTATCCTCTGGAATGTGTTCAGCGACAGAGGGCAAGCGAGCATCTTTTTCCCGCACATTTCTCACCTCATTCGTTACAGGAAGCTGGCGATGCCGCACCTTCGTTTCTGCTTTCGCAGCTGGAGGAGATAGACAATAATGCATCTGAACTCAATTACGAAGAGCTCAAGGGCGCGGCTGCAACTTTGTTTGGGGCGGAGCTTCCGGTAATTCTGATCCTTTTTAAATTGCGTGCCAATAGATTTAACATACTCCGCAGACTCGCAGTGCCGTGGCTGTATTCCTGCTCGCGATGGTCCTGAACCCAGAATGCCAAATCAGAGCGCAGAAAGAAATCGATTCAGTCGTCGGGACCTCCCGGCTTCCTACATTTGAAGATCGCGCAGAACTACCGTTCGTTGAGTGCATACTACAGGAAACTCTTCGGTAAGCCTTCCATGTCAAACAATTGTCCCGCCGAAGTTTGTAACTTTTGACAGGTGGAATCCAGTTGCTCCGCTCGGTATGTATATTTTATGCGGCTAACGTGCCTGATGAGTATGCAGGTGTCCCCCATCGCTCCACTCAGGACGACGTCTATCGGGGAATGCACATCCCCAAAGGTTCCCTTGTCATTGCGAATGTTCGGTATGTGCTTGTTTTCTCTTGCTCATGTCGTCTCCGAGTCTTTACAATATATCATATTTCACAGCGGGATGTCATTGGACGAGAGCACCTACAAGAACCCAACCAAATTCATTCCTGAGCGGTTTCTCTCTCCGCCCCTGGGGACCGGCGAGCCCCATTTTTCGTGCCTGTTTGGATTCGGGCGGAGGTTGGCGCTTCGTTACCTTGTTGTGGCCGTGAAAAATACTGCCTTACATCTGAACCTGACAGGAAATGTCCCGCTGTCCATTTTGTAGAGAGAAACCTCTGGATCGCAATTGTTTCGATCCTAGCGACGTGCACGGTCTCGAATGCACTGGATGAACACGGAAAGGTGATTGTGCCGGAAGCCTCGATGAGCGACGGGGTGGATAGGTGACTAGTTGGCATTCTCTGCATGCATAAAGGATTGACTTAACCTTCGCCTCGTTCCAGCTACCCGAACGATCTTCGATGTGTGATCAACCCGCGCTTTAAGGAAGTGGAAGCATTGCTGGAGGAAAGCATATTGTCACCTACCGCCTAGTCTGCACACTGTGCAGTTATAGAGAGCCATTATCCGATTTTATTGTCCGTCGCATCCTATTCGCTACTGTATCTGTATTCGTATTCCCTTCTCGTCCCGGCAGAAATACGGTACCGTCGCTGCTATGATCGACCTTCATTGCGTAAAACACGGGAGCTGCCTTGACTTATTGACTTGTTCCGCATAAAACCAGTGAACTGCTTTCATCGTAGACTCAAACAAAGGACTAACTGCCCAGGAGATTGAGGTTAATTTGTCAGGCGGGAAGAAACTTCAAGAAAGGTATGTATCAGTAAGTAGTAGTGTTGCCGCGACTCGCGACTCCAGCCCGTCAAGTCGACTTGAGGTCATCGACTTGAGTCGAGTCGAGTCGAGTCACTCGTGTGACTTGGTCCGACTTCGGAGTCTAGGCAAGTCGGCTTCTTCGACTTGGAGTCGTTCGGGTCGGTAGGATCCAAAATGGGTTGTAGGCACTCGGGAACAGACCTCCATTGATGCCTAGAATGTAGAAAACCTCAAAAAAATAAGCCAGGTCAAATTTCTGGTCTCAAGTGATATAATTTCGAGATATTCCAAAGGGTGTTGTCAGTCTTGTGCCAGTCCATTGAGAATTCAAGGAAATCCCATCTTTCAAAGTTTGTCAAATGGAGCCTCTATACTTCGCAAGAAGGATGAATATCGTACCACCCTACCCCTCCGAGGTAAACCCAACCTCAATTGAACCTGTTTATGTTGCCAGGAGCCTCAAAAATACACATCTAAAAAATTCCGACTCCATCGACTTGAGTCGACTCGAGTCGACTTCGAGTGACTCGGAGGGACAAAGTCGAGTCGAGTCGAGTCGAACCTTGTTTGAAGTCGACTTCGTGAGTCGTGACTCGACTTTTTGAGTTGTGGCAACACTAGTAAGCAGCAGCGTGTGATAGATGTAGCACACGTAGTGATTTTTCTGGACCTGAAAGCTTTTAAAAATCAGAGGCCAGGCCAAAGCCATGGCTTTTTGGCAGGTGATTTGAACGATATTTGGCTTTGGCCTGACGAAATCTGAGGCCGAGCCATGAATTAAGCCGTGGCTTGTCTGTGGCGTTGGTACCAAAGCCAAAGCCAGAAAATCACTACGCCGCCGCGCAAAGCAATACGGTCCGACATAGCTGCCACTGGAAGGCAGGTAGCCAGGCAGGTAAGTAGCAGTACATAGCACGGTCCGGCTGAGGAAGTATCCCGGTGCACTGCGGCTATTTATGTACACCATCGTCTCTCACTTCTAAGAATCCATTGAGCCGAGCTCACGCATCCGACTTCCCGTCACGCTGTGGAATCCAATCGACGTCTAGAAGCAAAAACCCGATATGACACAGTCCCTCCTCTCAAATGTATACCCAATGACAAACAGTGGAGTCTCTAATGAAGTAATAACTTCCAGGTTCGAGTTTGCCTGGCGCGTCTCCATTGGTCGTTCACCGTTTCTTTCCTTCCTACCACTATCGCGCCCCGAATGCCCCTGAGCAACGTTTGAGGACGCGACAATGTCGGCGCATCACTTGCCCACCGTCCTCGAGCTCATGGATAGCTGTCATCCCGTAACGGATTTTTGGTAACCAAGTATGAGTGGTGCGGGCCCCTATAGTGACCTCCACATGCTCAGACCTCCACCGCCGTGCGCCGAGACATCCTTATCCCCATCTCCACCTCGCAAGCCCGCCGCCGTGTATGCCTCATCACACACCACTCATTTCGCATACACCCGCCTCGCGCACGCCCACCGGCGCATCCGCCGGCATAGATCCACTGACCTCCACACGCTCAGACCTCCACCGATGTATCGGTGCGTGCGCAGCGCTTTCCATCCCATCGCACGCATTCAACCTCACCTGCCTCGCAACGCAAACCCGCACCCGGTCAAGCCGGATATAAACATATGTATCCACGCAAATAGGGAGAGGGGCAGAGGAGGGAGGGAACACGCAGCCAACCTCCAAAAGATGGGTCGGGAAGGGAAAGGCCCGCCGCATCCGCTGCCAGGGAGACTGCGCCTTTGAGTGTACGGCTGTGAGACGGGTCAGCAAGCCATTCGCGGAGAAGGAGGAAAGAGAGAGGAGAAGCAAGGGGGAGTAGGAATTGGAAGCGAGGATTCTGTATTCGACTGGGGGACAGAATGGGCGTGAGCCCGGGAAGAGCAAAGAAAGACGGGGAAGGGGAGTACGAGCCTGGGCCACGCTTTATTCCTGCGAAGGAGACCTGAGGCGCGCGTAGTTCGTGCCATTGCTTCGTCCTCCTCTCCGCCTGACCGCGTGGCAGCTCTCCTTCCCTCCCTTTCCACTTCACTTCATCCCGCGCGTGGAGGGACCAGGGAGGGACGAACGGTCCAGCGCCGCATTGCCACACGCGAAGACACCCAAACAAATGTCTCATAGGCCATGGTGCGCACCCAAGCTACCCAACGACAACCCACTTCTCCCTAGCCCAACCATACTAGAGCACCAGCTTCTTGGGCGATTTTCGTTAGAGAATCGTTCAAGAATCGACATCAGAATCGGCAAGCTCCGACGATCTCTAAATCACACACTCATTTCGTTTATACGTCTCGACTGTTTCTACCTATCCAATCCCTCTATCTGTGACTTTCAACAGGTTACTTTCATACATTCAACTGTACTGTCCACAGACTTTATTTCTCTTCATGTCATTCCAGGACCGCTCCAAGCTTCCCTCGATATCAATGTTTTAGTAGTACTTGACATATCAATTGGTTGCAATGTCCGATCAGTTTCAGCCGTTCTAAGTCACTGCGGCAGCCTATAAAACTTCTAAACTTGCTCCATACTAAACCATTCTCTGTCTTCGCTCCCCAATGCCTTTCCCTAGAGATGAACTCGAACGTTTCACTCTCTATATGCTTCAGGATGCGAAGGTAATTTCCTGTTGCTGCTGCTATGCATAGTCAAGTTCTCACCACTTTTTAGGCTGTGATAACTGTGAATGCGACGGTCTCGAATTTATTATTTACTGGTGGGGCCGCGGCTGTCACTGGTGCGAGCGGCGTCTCCTGGGAGACTGCTACAGCTGCCGTCTTTCGAAGTTTCACGAATACGTCCAGCAGCGTCGCCCTCAAATTATCGCAGTTACACTTTACTTCTTATTTATGAACACCTTGCTTATGTGTTTTAACAGAGTTCCCTTTCGGTCGGGACTGTTATACATTGGACGAGCTTCTGCCCCGCATTCCTGCAGTGTTCAGGCAACTGCACCTCAAGTATTATGTCCACACCAGCAAGGAGTACCGCAAGAAGTTGGACACCATCAGCGACCCGTAGTGCTTGCGAGATGCTTGATGAGTGGACCTGGCTCAATTATAGTGACAAAGCCCTGGGACTTATTGCTATGCGCATGATTGATGTAGTGAATGCAACCGGTGTCCCTGTCGTCACTACTGTTCAAGTCCCTCTCACGTACGAGGCGATAACGACAAGATCACATTTGATCAGATTGTGAGCCACCAACCGGTCACAAGCAGAATACTGGGCAGTTGAAGGTTGAACATTGCTTTGCACGTTGAATGTCGTGGCCCTGTAGCCAGAATCAGAGTATATGTTGATGTACAACGCAACATAAAAATAACTTTTTGACGATAAATACCGTCATGGAGATGAAGACAGTCCCCAGAGTGGTCAAGCAGACCGGCATAGAGTGACGCAACACAGGCGCAGAGTGGCGCATGAACGGCGCAGAAGAAGCGCAAAACATATTGTTGAAGTTGACGTTGAACTGACGCAGTCCAGTCACATTGACACTGAACTGACGTTGACGTTGATTGACGCTACACCGAGTTTTCTTGCAGGTTTTTCACGTCCATGGCCGGAAATAACTGCATATATTATCTTAAACAATGTATCTCTTACAGCTGTCGATTCCCCTGTGATGTGGGAGGTCAAAAACAGCGGTGAAGGCGAGTTCAACCACTGACACGAAATTTAACTGACGTTGCATGCGTCAAACGTCAGTGCCGCGTCAAAATCTGCTTGTCCGTCTCCTGGTTTCCGTGGTGTTCGTTGATCATCTTGTGTTGTGTTCATTCAATCCACAACGCTCATATTTCCATATATATTGTGGCTCAGGGGACTACCTTCCAGACCTCCCATGCCCGTGAAATCTGGCAGTCTGGCGTACGTTACCACGGCTGGCCCCTATTCCTCAAGCATTCCCCCGCTCCGCAAATAAATGTACTGGTTCACTACTATCTTGTTCCCATGATGGGGGACTGAACGAACATCTGTCAACCTGAAATAAACTTGAGATAGGGCTGAAGTGGTGTCTTAGACAGTGGCCTCTCTCGCCTCCTGCACCCACCACTCTTTCCCTCATTCAGTTTTCGCTTCCATTCGCTTCCGAGGACCTGGGCTGCCACTGGCTCCCAGGTTACAATACAAAACGACTCTGTTCGTTGTCCTCTTTGCATTCCTCCAGATATCTCAATGCTTGGATGGAACCCGAGCCGTTCGCTCTGCATAGCTGCTATTGTGCTCCAAACCCTTGCCGATAGCACGGCAAACACGGCAAACCCCCAAAAGGCCCGCAGCCACCGCGCAACTGCCAAGCGCGTCGATAACAGCACCTTCCCCCTCGACGAGCGGGCTCAATTCGTCAACCAGAAATTCAACACGTATGGGACCATTGCCGGTGGCGGCCTGTATGTCCATCCTCGTATTTTTCACCTCCCCTGAATCCGATTCCCCCCTTCCTTCAGAGATGCCTGCGGCGGCGAATTCGGCCAGGACAGCGATTTCGTGCGTCACTTCTACTCCTGTACATTGGCGCCGAGCCTAACCCTTATTGATAGTATGTTGCGGTGGCCCCCGATGTAAATCGACTTGTCTCGATCAAAGTTGAGGCTAGGCTAACCGTTCATTGTCAGCAATTCGGTGATGGATCCAACTGTGGCAAGCAGATCACGATTACAGTCAACGGAACGACGACTAGCGCTAACTGCCTTGACGTGGTACATTTCCTTCGCTCATTTGGAATTATAATGTGGACTAATTGCGCGCAGTGCGCGGGCTGCTCCAGCCCTGGTCAGCTCGTCTTATCAGAGGGTCTCTTCGAGTACTTGGGCGGTAACCCTGATATTGGTATCATCCACGGTTCATGGTCGTTTACCGACGTCAGTGGGGGCGGAAACGACAGTGTTATATCAAGGTCCAGCGGCGCTTCGGCCGATCTTGCTTCTCAAACTCCAAATCCAATTCAGAAAAAGCCCAGGTATTATGGATAATAACGTCCCAAGAACCAACATCTCACGGAAATGACAGTGTTATATCGAGGTCCAGCGGCACTTCGGCCGATCTTGCTTCTCAAACTCCAAATCCACTTCAGAAAACACCCAGGTAGCGTGGATAATAACGTCCCAAGGACCAACATCTCAGGGAAACGACAGTGTTATATCAAGGTCCAGCGGTGCTTCGGTCGATCTTGCTTCTCAAACTCCAAATCCAATTCAGAAAACACCCAGGTAGTGTGGATGATAACATCCCAAGGACCACCATCTCACGGAAATGACAGTGTTATATCAAAGTCCAGCGGCGCTTCGGCCGATCTTGCTTCTCAAACTGCAAATCCAATTCAGAAATCACCCAGGTAGCGTGGATAATAACGTCCCAAGGACCACCATCTCACAGCGCTCCGCAGAAATGCAGCCCGGACCGCGGTGATTGCAGGTTCTCTCAGTGTGTGCGTCGGGCTGCTGGCGGCGGTCGTAATTCTCTTTTTCTGTGTGAGAAGGCGCCGCCAACAGATCACTCAACACATGCTCCCCGAACAATTTACCAATACGGAGGAACATGTATCGCAGGATGTCCTGCGGCTGAAAGCTGACAGCTTGCTGACACAACCCGTGCCAGTTGTCACAGAAAACGATGTATTACCCCATACCAACGCGGAGGATGGCGAAGGGACAGTGACTCTACGCTTGCGCCGTATGGAGGCGCAGATCGAGACCCTGTTAACCATGGGATTTCCGGAAGGCTCACCGCCTAGCTACGCAGAGTAATATTGCGCTGCCAACCCGGGCGATAGCCTTGGAAGGAGCAACAGTTGGATGTTGCAAACATTGCGGGGCGTGGCAGACTCTCGCAATTATCAACAGCGTTTCTCAGGCTATTTCAAAAATCACTTACACCTCCGTTGATCGCATAATCTCTTTCTCTGTTTGGACCCCAATCTTGACTTTGAGTATGGCTGCCGGTGTCTTTATTTATTCCCGTATACATCTTTTGCAATTCTTTCGTCGTTTGAGTGCATATACGGAGCGAAGCCGAGGCACATCTTGTATTACTGCACGAGCCTAGGTTCGGAGCAAGCCTGTCCCCGGTCCGGCGCGCCGGACTATGCTTGGTCCGAACTCGCAAAAAACAAGGGATGTGTTCTGAGGGGAATTGCTCACGCATTTCAAGTCTGATTCTCTTGGTATAAGCTGATGACTTGTTCACTCGATACTGTTGCCCGTACCCCTGTATTTGGTTCTGCAAAAAATCCAGTCGTTCCTGTTGTACATCGACGCTTCATCAACACCATTTCCCATCAATTGCCGCCAGACCGAGCAAACTTTCATTAGGGTGTTACACAGTAGAGTTTTCAGCCCGGTTTCGAGCTGATTTCGCGCTGGATTTCGAGTCTGGTTTCGCAGCTGCGTGACACGGAAAACGCCGAAATCCGCGAAATCAAAGAGCAATCAAAGTTGAATTTCGAAATCAATCTACGATCTCATGATCTTCGGCTCTGCGCTCATCGCCTCCCGCCCATCGGCTGCCACGACGAGCTCCTCTACCGACCGAGCGCATTCCCGCTGTGCGGCGCACTCCTGAAGAAATGGTCATTCTATGCTCCAGCTCAAAATTTGTACAACTGGTTTCGGAGGAAATAATTTGCTACTTGTGAAATACGATGGCGGGGCTGCGGCGGGATTACTGGCGCTATGGCGGTGAGATGGTGGCCGGCAACAACGGCGACACCAAGCTCTGATCCAAAGCTAAGCGAAATCTTACGTTCACGTAATCACATCAAGTCACGCCAAAACCAGCGTCGAAAGCTGACTCGAAATCCAGCGCGAAATCTGTTTGAAAACTCTACTGTGTAACACCCTATTGAATCCATTGTATTTTGTGGACTCAATCGATGCGGGACATTATTTAAAGAACAAAAATTCTGTCTGATATCTCTCAACTTCCAGACCCGTTAAATGCGTGTTTGAACACATCTCAGACAAAAAGGGTGCCCAATGCGGGAGTCGAACTCAGAGCCACACAACCAAGGATTACGATTAAAACCAATTGGGCCATAGGGCCAACCATCAGAACTCAGTCTGGCCAAAGAGCTGTAATTGCTTCTAAGCCTCAAAGCTTCAAGCCCAACATGAGCTAGCAGGACACAGTATAGGGTTCCTCTCAGATATCGCCCTCCCTAAGTATTGTTTGGCCTTTTCACCGTGATCCAACAGTAATATTAGGACCTTACACTATCTCTGTCAGTTCAGTGATGGTTCAAAGAAGTCGCCATGGTGTAAATCACATCACGGTGAGGGGATTGTGAGGTTGGTTGGATGCAGAGGATGTGATCCAAGGGCTGAGGCCGCTGTTCTGCGGGATGATTGACCAGCTAGATGAATCAGCTTAAATTTGATACTTATGTTGAGAATTTAATCTGAGATGAAGAGTACCGCCTCAAACTGCAACCTGCAGCTGGAGACACGGAGGTAAGAACCGGCTAGGGTTATCCAGATAAATTTATGTATTGCGGTTCTTGCTTCGACCCAGAGGGCGGCCGCGAGGCACATAATCCCAGTAGCAGTACAAAGCAGGCAAGAGGCGCGCGCCGCGTGCGACGCTCTCTCCGGTTCTGTGGTGAAGCAAAATTGTGCAGCAGGAGGAGCGCAGCGTTGTCCTCTTGCGGGAACATGTGTGTGACGAGGGCCGAGTATCAATTATCCCAAGCGGGTATGTGCCGGTCAAGCCGGGACGTAGGGCAGGGAGGAGACTTGAAATTTATTATGGTCGGTAAAAAATAATATAGACCTCTCAGTGAGCATATGGTATCTCCGTCCACAAGCGCCTGGGGATATATCTGCGGCGCACCTACATTGACTGTGCGTATGCAGAACAATCTCGCGCATACAGCCCACAGTATCCATCCGCAAAGTATTCGCCCGCGATGGTCCCGAACGCAGAAGCAAGGCGGAGCCGCTCATTGGGGTATCCAAGCGCGAAGGGCCACCTTGCGCACATAAACCCCACGAGCACTGGAACACGGTGCGTCCACCCAGCGCCAAAAAAAATGCGGGACCTCCGCGCGCGCGGTCCGTGGTAACATCAACGTCTAATGTTGTACGTCTCCATCGAATCCACTGCCGACAGGTCCAAGAGAACGAACAATATGCCAACACCACACCATATCGACCTCCACCCTCAAAGACAAGCAGCCGCATCGCATGCGCCTCCAAGCACCTCCACACCCGCAGGCTGCACGCGCAAAGACATCCACGCGGATGTATCTCCGCACACCGGGACACCCATCCATCCCATCGCACGCACACATCGCGCAGCCGGCCGACCCCCGTCTGCATGCGCTCCTACATCGCGTCCGCCCCAACCACCTGCCGAGCCCACATCGCGTACGCCTGCGTGGACCCACCGCGATCAACACAAGACGCGCCGACCGAGGACCAAAACACCACCCGCGCAGATGCCCACACGAATCATTCGTCGTGGACCTCATACATCCGCATGCGCATGCGCACGCCATCTTCACGCACGACACAATCGCCCATCGGACATGTCATCAACTGCGCGCACCCGACGGCTCCTCAAGCGCATCCCGCCCCTCTCCGCGTTGTTCATCCCTCCCTCGCGAATGGATTCTCGAGCTATGCGCCATGACATACACATCGTTTCGACGCACCCATGCAGCGCATCCCGACACAGGAATTGCGAGGGTATACCAATGCGCACCTCCACGCGCACCATCCGCCCGCGCACGCCCTATCCGGTGCGATACGTTTAGGGTACATCCAAAGAAAGGAAGGGCGCGCGCTGATGGGCGTTTATTGGGCGCCTAACCCACTTCCGTCTTTCGGTCTGAGGGAAGAAGACGGGGAACGGGAGGCAGAGGGGAAGGGAAGAGAGAATAGAAAGAGGAAAGGGGGAGCAAGGGAGAGAAGCACGCACCCAAGGTGATCCAATGGAGACTAGTATGCCACATCCATTCAGGAGATCGTTTCTTTGAGCGCCGCGCTGTAAAGACCCGAGTCAGCAAGCCATTCAGGGAGAATTCGGACCAAAAAGAAAAGACAAAGAGCAAAAGAACACACCTTGGCCGCATCACTCTCCTACGACACCTTCAAGCTGCGCGCACGCCGAGTCGTTCGAGGGAAGTCGGGA
Source organism: Mycena leptocephala (assembly GCA_029378395.1). Lineage (NCBI taxonomy): Eukaryota > Fungi > Basidiomycota > Agaricomycetes > Agaricales > Mycenaceae > Mycena > Mycena leptocephala. The sequence goes on along the minus strand of JARJLF010000051.1, from coordinate 336,225 downwards.
TCGTTATCTGCGGGACGCGTCAGTATAGGGAGAGGGGATGAGAAAGAGCTTTTGGTAGCGGAGTAAGACCCAAGGGCAGAGCGGAAACAGAAAAGAGCAAAGAAAGGGTGCGAGGAAGAGAGGAGCTTGCTGATGACGCCCCGCTTCTCCCACCTCCCCGCTCTCGAAGCACCGCGCGGCCCTTGCTCTCGAGAAGCCGCGCGCGAGTCAACGGGCGCAGACTCACACCCACCACGGCGCAGAAAACGGACAGTGAAAAGGACAAAAACACGTACCACTCCATCGAACGCCGCGTGCACACCCAGTCGCTTCAGGGAAGTCGGTTTCATTTCATGTGAGGAGCGTAAGACGGAAGAGGGGATGAAAGAAAGCAAGAGAGGGGAGAGCCCCACCCGCATCCAATCGAAGTAAAAGATATAGAGGGGACGTACCATATACACGGTCTCCTACCCGTTGCGTCGTTGTGTCGGCTGTCATGTGGGGCGTACGCTGACAGCGGCATGCTATCAGTACCAGACTGAGGATTCAAAAAGACAATCCATCCACATACTGAACGGGCTTCCGCATCCCCGGCACCAATGATGCGTGCACGCCGCAACTCGTCGCACTTCTCTTGCTTGGTTTGGTTGGTGTCATTCTGAGATGTCGCGCTTGGCGACTTTCTTCCTCTCCCGCACTCTCCCACTTCGGCATTGTCTGGGATGATTCAAGTTCTTGCGATGATGGATCTTTTCGTGGTGCATGGAGAGGCGGCGACACTGCTGGGTTCCAGGGAGTCTCAGTGCAGCAGATGGTCGGGCAAGCTCAAAGACTGGGAATGAAGCAGAAGAAAACGATAGGTCGTGGACAAAAGAGGAATGCGGTGCACTGCCACCTGAGCGGGATCATCGGCAAGAGGTGGACGGCCGAAAAAGCCGACATATCCTACTCGTGTCTTCCCACCGTCAACAACGTTCTCGCGCTACCGCTCCCTCTTTTATAAAATTAGGTTCATCTGTCCGTCTTTTCAAACTCTGCTATCTCCGCGCCACCATTCTCTTGAAGCCCGCAGTCCCCAGGGCCAGCACCTTAGCTTCCGGTCGGATGCGGAAGACATGCCGCAACTTGCCAGCCCCATGCAATCACCTTCCATCACTTCCCTTCAGACGGATGGTTTTTTTTTTTTTTTTTTCAGCACAGTGGGTCCTCAACATTGGTTCAACGTGAACCGTCCAATTTGAACTTTATGTCCAACGGAAGAGGATGCGAGGCTGCGAAGCGGCCGAACAGCCGCTCGTATAGGATAGGATAACTCCACTTAACCCACGCTGTCTCTCAGGCTGTCAAGAAGAATCCAGGGGCCTAGGGCAATCTTTCGAAGGCTGTCCATATTCTTGAATCTACGACTGAGCTGACCGGGCCACTGATCAAGTAACCACCCATGGTACTGTATCATTTTGACCAAGTGTTCATTAATTTTGAATTTTTCACTCACTGAAATGGCCGATATATTTTCTTTTGAATTGTGGCGAATTTAAAGAGCACAGAAAAATTGGCCATCATGCGCCACCTGAACACGCAGTCGAACTGGCACAGTATCATCGGCGACCGGAACAAAAACAGACTGTACATATTCCTGAGCTTTACTAAATTCTAAAATCCGGGTGCTGAGATGTGTCCACCTGACCCATACAATCTGTTTCGAAGACTGACAAAGAATCCGGTCCAAGGTAATTATCAACGAAAGGCTGGTCCCGGGGAATCATACCCGGATTTCTGGACCAATCGGAGTCGTTGTATCTGAAACCGCCGGTCCATATTATTATTAGCCAAGATTTCTGAACATATGGTTGACTGTGGCTTCCCTATGACAGTTGGCAGGCTGGAATTTCGAAGATGCCGCTCGAAATAGCGCTCAGAAAGGATAAGGCGGCGCTTGATTGTCCTGCATTGTCCTTGATCCCACAAGAGCATGGTATGGACCGTACTTTTCCATCCTCACTTGTCATGTGCTCAAACAAATTCCAGTCACCTAGCCATTTCATCACATGTTTCCCGTTAGTGGTATGAGCTCTATGTTGCTATCTTCCAATTATTCGCTTACAAGGATTTCAGATAGATACTTTGACATATGGTCGGTCCCCATTCTCAATGGGTTTTAACGATGTTGTTGAATTTCCGTAGGGATCTATTCGGTCCTCTTCTTCCAGTCTGTTCAAGTGTTATGCTCACGTAGAAAAGCCCATTACAAATTTCATCTGGGCTGCATGATCCTCCTCTTCCTTCTCTCGACTATCCACATCGCGTTCGCCTACACATGGGCCTTCATCGCAGATCGCGCGCAGACCGGGATATATGAATTGTTCTCCCTGGACAACCCGCTACCGGTGTTGTACGGCCCTGACGATGCCGCCATCGTCCGTCGACTCGGCATTCTCATCAAAATTAGGTATACTCTCGCAAAGTGAGCCCACCTAAATTTCTTCACGGACGGAGACATTGACCACCGAAGTGCCATCGCAGACGGCATCATTGTAAATTATGTCCATATCCTCACTTGGGCGATTAACGAGTTATTTCAACAGATTTATCGATGCTACGTGATATGGGGGTGCAATTGGCGACCAGTCGCTTTCCCTGCTTTCTCCTATACTTGCACGCTCAGTGCGTGTCCTCCAGTGGTATTCGCTACCGCCGCTAACTTGTGACCATGTCAGTTGGGGGCATACTTGGTATCATCCCACTCTCCGGGACTTCTGAGCGCGCGGCCACGGCAGTGTGCATGGCCACCATATTCTGCACGAATGTTCTCGCTGCATCATTAGCGGGTGAGGAAATAATGTGACAATGAACAACACGTGCTAATACGCCTCTTCGATTCAGCCGGACGAATTTGGTATATTTCTCGCCGAATTGCCAGGCTTCTGGGGAAAAATTCGCGAAAAAAATATATGGATTTGACAGCTATTATGTGGGTGTTTTGCAAGGAGTGACTTCTGTTGATTTAATCCTTCGTCCTCCAGGCTCGAAAGCGGGCTGATATATCCAGCCGGCCTGGTCATCTCCGTCGGGATTTTCCTATCGCCCGTGACGCCAACAGCTTCGGTTTTAATATGCATTGCTGCATGCTATCACATAGTCGTACGCATTGACTACAATATTAATCATCATACCATATGCTCATCGTTACCAAACACAGGGAATCGCGCCGACGCTCATCATAGTCCGCGTCGGATTGGGAGTGAGCACCGAAGATGTGGATGGAAGCACTCTCGGGGGGACCACAGACCAGAGAGGAGCTATCACGACAATGGAATTTCGACTTCGGGCGACGAGAGAAGAATTCCAAGAGAGTTTGAGTGACCCCAAGGTTGTCTAAGTTGGTGGTAAGGATGTTGTTATGTGATTCGATAGCACCAAGAGTGATGGCGAGAATGGCGAATAGGGGCCGCGTACTAAGTAAATTTGTGTATCCTTCTTATTATGCTACATTGAAGTCTCAGCGTTATAGGCCGTTATGGTGCGCCAGCATCATTGACGGTGATATTCTGGTCGCATTGCTAATGGATAGGGCTCCAACTATTTTGGTTTATAAACATATTATCAAACGGGACCCCGTGCCACACCATGGCTCATGCGTACTGCTGCAGCCTCGGGCTCCTGCTCACCCACTTACACTAGACCATATTTATCAATACCTGCTTGCTAGCAGTAGGCACAAAGAACCACTGTCAGTAGAGGGCGCCCCGGACTCCCGTCACCATAGATGCTCAGATTTCATGTAGCTCTACACAGTTTGTAGACCATGTCAAGGAGCTCTTGAAGAGAAGTGAATGTGTTTGACTGTATGACAAAAGTATGGGAGGAGTTGCTGATATGCAACACAATGCTGCAGTTGCCACACATGTGACTGAGAGCAACACATGCTCCTCAGGCTCCTCCTCGGCTCACCTCTGCCTGTGGGCGTACTGGATGCCTGCGACCTGAGACCTGTATTCCGGGAAGGCGACATCACTCGCCGCCTCGCGCGCACCTGCCCGATGGTGCCAGGGTGGTACAATACATCCCAGGGAAGGATGATTCGAATAGGGGGAGCGCTTTTTGGGTGCCTAACTTGTCAGCACAGGGCCTCACTGCAGGGGTTACTGCGACGTGGGCGACTGGGCGATACAAGAAGAAAGGTAAAACGCGGTAGATTGAGCTCTGGAGAATAGACTAGAATAGTGTAAAGAGCCTAACTACCTATCCTAGGGTTATATACTGCAAGTCGTAGTAATGACTACCGGTCACCAAGGGGTCCGTTGGAAATAACGGTCGCATCGTTGAAATACGATCGCGGTTGAAATGCGATCGGGTTGAAATACGATCGAGGTTGCAAATGATCGAGGTGAAATAACCCGATCAGGGACGAGGGCGATCGAGGGGTTTTGGAGCATGATGTCGGATGAGAAACGGACGGGGTGGAGAAAGGGAGTCGATAGGTGCATCCCGAGGTATAACCCGGTGAATGTCTGCGTAGTCGCCGGGTTATTGGCATGAATTTGGGGATATGAGAAAAGAGCAAATCATGACATTACCCCCCCCTAGGGATGCTTCGTCTCGAGGCATTAATGCTTCTTCTTTTTTCGTCTAGGGGGCGGGTTCTCCATTTTCCAGCCCCCTTTTCCGTTCGGAATCTCTCGAGGGGCCCACGGGTTCTTCTTGTAATATTCCGCCAAAGGATCCTCAGCACCCACCAAGTGGTGTCGTGGTTCCCACGTGTATTCCTCCTTCGGATAACCCTCCCAGCGGATATAGTACCGCAGGCTCCGGTTGTGCACTTTGATGTTCAGCACTTCTCCGACCTCGTACAAATCTACACCGTCCACCACGTCGGGTGGGGGCGGAGGGACCGCCTTCTGGTGTTCCGCTACCGGGGGCATCCACGGCTTCAAGAAGACCGTGTTGAAGACTGGGTGTACTTTCCAGGTGTCGGGCAACTTGAGCTCGTACGAGAGCGATCCGACCTTGCGCACGACCTTGAAAGGTCCATGTCGTTTATCGTCCAATTTCTTCATAGGCCGATGGGTCGTCAGATTCTTTCCCGACAAGTACACCTCGTCACCGGGTTCATAGCCGGGGTCTTCACCTCGCTTTCGGTCGTAGAAGCGCTTCATTGTTTCTTGCGCCACACGCATGGACGCCGCGGCTTCTTCGCGCACGAGTTGCATTCGTTTTGCGAAGTTATCGGCCGCCTCCGTTGGTACCTCGAGCCTCGGCTCTGTACCCTTTCGCGGGTGAAAACCCAGCATCGTATAGAACGGGCTGAACCCGGTCGTCGTATGAACCTTGTCGTTGTAGCTGAATTCTGCCAGGGATAGCCAGTCCGCCCAATCGTCCTGCATAAAGTTGGTGAACACTCGCAGATATTGTTCTATTTCCTGGTTAACCCGCTCGGTCTGTCCGTCCGTTTGCGGGTGGTAGGCCGTGGATGCGTTCGATTTCACGCCTAGCAACTTCAGCAGATCCCGCATGAAATGCCCCACAAAAATCTGGCCCCGGTCGCTGATCACCACTTCTGGTAATCCGTAGTCCTTCCAGACGTGGTCGCGATATAGGCGGGCGATCCCTTCGCCACTAATGTGTTCCGTGCAGGGAAGAACCCGGATGGCTTTGCTGAGCCGGTCCACAATTACAGCGATCGAGTCGAACCCGTTGCTCTCTGGAAGTTTGACAATCAAGTCAATCGAGATATACTGCCAGGGCCGTTCGGGGACAGCGTTCGGGTGTAGTGGTCCTCTAGGCCTAGTGGGAAAGATCTTGGTGCGCTGGCAGGTGGGGCAGGCCGCAACATATTTCTTGGTCTCCTTCAGGACTGTCGGCCAATAGTAGTTGCGAGTCACCAGCTCCGCCGTTCGATATTGGCCGGGATGCCCAGCGAGGTAATCATCGTGGTGAGCTTTAAGAACCCGGTGTCTCAGCGTTTCGTCGGGTGGAACGTAAATCAACCCGTCCTTGGTCAAGAACCCGTCGTGTTCTTCCCATCCGCTGTCTTCCTTCCCGAGTGCCTCCTTCGCGCCGTCCTCCCAAAGGTGTTTCTTCTGCTTGATCTCATCCATGAACCTATCACCCGGCGTGTCGTCGAGTACTGCGGGCATGGCCCGCAGAAACTCCGCCCCACTAACCGGATTGTTCGCGAAGAGTGTCTCCGGCAATAGCACCATATTCGAATTATCGTGCTCGCCTCGCTCGTGGCCTCCTCGTCGGGATAACGCATCCGTCTTGGTGTGTTGTTTCCCGGGTTTATGCACTAGAGTAAAGTCGTACTCACTCAGCTCTAGTGACCATCTGGCTTGTCGCCGGTTCAACTTCTTGGTGGTGGTGAAGTATTCCAGATTCTTGTGATCCGTCCATATCTCGAACTTCCGTTGGCTTCCTGTAGGAAGTGTCGCCACTCGTATAGGGCGCGCATCACCGCCAACATCTCTTTGTCGTGGATGTCGTAGTTGCGCTCCGTGTCGTTCAGGCCTTTAGACAGGAATGCAATCGGCACCCATACTCCAGCTTGGCACTGCGTGAGACAAGCCCCAGTCGCGAAATCAGAAGAATCCGCCTCAACTCTCCACTCCCCGTCGTCGGTAGGGAAGTGGAGGACGGGCTCGGAGGTCACCGCGTCGATCAGTCGCCGGAAAGCCGAGTTCTCCTCCGTACCCCATCTCCATCGCGTGTCCTTCCGGGTTAACCGGGTTAATGGTTTTGCGTGGTCGCCAAATCCCTTTATGAACCGGCGATAGAAATTGAGGAACCCGAGGAAACTCTGAACATCCTTGACCGTCCTGGGCGTGGCCCACTCTCGCACCCCGGCAACCTTCACGGGGTCCATGCGAATCTTCCCATCTCCAATGATCACCCCCAGGTATTCCACCTCCCGTTGCTCGAACTCACACTTCTCGTGTTTGAGGGACAAGTCGTTATCTTTCAACACCTGTAACACCTCTCGCACCGTCGCTCGATGGTCCTCCAGATTGTCCGAGTAAATGAGGATGTCGTCCAAGTACACAATAACCCGGCCTTCAGCGATCTGCCTTTCGAAGATCTCGTTCATCATCGATTGGAAAGTCGCGGGCGAATTAGTGAGTCCGAAGAACATCACCAGTGGCTCCCATAGCCCTCGGTTGGTCATGAAGGCGGCCTTCTCTTCGTCTCCTTCTTTGATCCGAATGTTGTTGTAGCCCCATCGAACGTCCAGTTTAGTGAACCAGGTTGCCTTTCGGAGCATATGCATGATCTCCGATATCAACGGGATCGGGTACCGGTTCTTGATGGTAAGCTCGTTCAACTTTCGATAGTCCTGCACGGGACGTAGCTTCCCGTCTTTCTTCTTCACAAAAAAGAACGGGGAGGCCCAAGGCGATTTGGAGGGTCTGATGCGTCCCGTCTCCAAGTGTTCTTTAATGAATGCGTCTAACTCGCGTTGTTCCGCCGGGTTGAGCGGGATATTGCGTCCCTTGACCGGTTCAGAACCCGGTTTCAATTCAATAGCGTGGTCCCACTTCTTCCGTTCGGGGAGCTTGTCGAACTTGTCTTTCTCGAACACCCCGCGGAAATCTCGCAAGTAGTGCTCCGGTACGCTGTCTTCCAGGGTTTGCTCCCCTTTGGCCTCGTGCGCGGCGGCCGCCAACTTGGTGGCCACGCTGCCCATGGCCGGATATGGGCTGAGTCACGTTGTGGCAGCGCAGATTCGGAGTAGATGCGGGTTATAAAAACCCGGTCGCCTTCTTGAATCTCTTCTTGGTCTTCCTCGTCCCACTCCTCTTGCAGTCTAGCGCGTTTGCAAGCAGGGGGGCACCGGGAGAACTTCAACTCCCCCTTTTCCCAGTCGATCTCCGGGTTGTGTTTCCGGAGCCAGTTGTATCCGATGATCACATCGCTCTTCCCCGTATCTGTAATGGCGAGGGGGAAGACCTCCGTGTGGTCCCGGATTGTAAGTCGGAGGCGCACGACGTGTGTGATCAGCCCTCCTTTGTTCAACGTCCCGTCGGCGTTATAAACCGGGACGGGGATGGGGAGTGCCTCTCTCTCCATCCCCCGTTCTTCTACCACGCTTTCGTTGATGAACCCGCCCGTGGCACCGCTGTCGATTAACCCGGTGACGGAGCAACCCTGTAAGTTGTTCAGCCCTTCGAGGGTTACCGGGATCATCATCGAGTTCCCGTTCATGGCGCGTATATAGGATGGGGGTTCTCGCAACGCGTCTAGTGCGTCGAGCGCGTCGGGGGGGTACGTTGTCATTAGTACCTCCAGCAGTTCGTCGGTGATTTCGGCATGTCTGTGAGGGTGAGTCCACCGACGGACTATATCCCCTGCCTCGGCGAGATGCTCGTTAATCCGGGCTAACGTTCGTTCCGCACTTCCAACGGGGAGTCTGCGCCATTCCGCTTTCTCCCTTCGTTGTGCTCTCGGCTTGCGCCTCTTGGAGCGTAGAGAGGGACTGGCCCCTCTACTCCATATCGTCGTTCCTTCCGTCGTCGTTGATTCACCGTCGTCGGAATCGTCTACATCGGTCGGCTCAGGTTCCACAGTGCATAAAACATCAAATGAATTGGGAGATGCAACTGGTACACTGAAGCGTGGTATAGGTCGTAAGTGCGTAGACTTCACTCGCGACCGGCGGAAAAATCCTCCTGGTCCTGTTCTTCCTTTATCGCCTCGGCGTACATGGCCCGGAACTGCGGGTCCTGCAGGAGGCGGCGAGGGCAGTTCCGTGCCAAGTGTCCTTCCTGCTTGCAATTGTAACAGGTAGGACGAGGCGAAGGTCCCTTTCCCTTGCTGTCCGCATGGTCTATATCCATAGGAACCAGGGGCAGCAGCTACGGAGGTAGCGGGCGCGGGGCTGCTAACCGGGTTGTTCCCAAAATGGGTGACCGGGTTATTCCCCTGACCTTTCCACTCGGTCTTGCACACATTCCCGGGGTTGTTCGTAGGGAAGTAGGAGGAGTGCATCTTTGGGGCGGAAACCGTGTTCCCCCCATCCCGAAGGCTGCCCTCCATAACCCGGAATGCCCGGTTCAGCCCATCGTGTTTGATAACTTGCTTCTTCCAGCCTTTGTAGTCCACAGGCAGGTCTGACTGACTATAGACCGCCCTGACCACCTTGTCATCGATGCCGCGCTTGAGCAATCGGATAAGGGTGACTTCGTCATACGCCGCCGTCTTGTTAAGGGAGTCGAGCACGGTGAAATATTCCGTGGCCGTGCTCTTGCCTTGGCGGAGTTTCTCCATCTTCGCTTGAGCAATCTCGACTTGCGCACCGCCCTTGAACGCTTCAAGGACTGCGAGGCGGAAGTCCGCCCAGGTGGAATACGATCCGGTCGCATCCTGGGTCTGCATGGCCAACACGACGTTGTTGGCCCATTGCGAGGCAGAGCCGTCCTTCATGTAGGAGAGTGCGAAGGTAATCTTTGTGCTGTCCGTGGCGTAGGCGGTGTTGCCGTTGAAATTCAGCCAACAATCCGCCAGGAACTGGTCCACCTGCTCGGAATCCCCGTTGAACGTACGTGGGGCAGCAACCCGGGGCTGCTTGGTATTGACCTTGACCTCCCCAGACGTCCCGAGAGAGGGGCGGCGGTCAATGGCCGCGTCGCGGAGCGCACTCATGGCCTCCCTCAGCAGTTTGTTCTGCTCGATCCTTTCGTCCCCGGCTTGTAGCAGTTGGGCGCGAGCATCCCCTAGCTGAGCCTGGAGTCCAGCAAGGGTCTCGTGGAGCGTGCGGGCTTCGTTATGAGACTTGAGGGCCTGCTGGTACAAGAGCGCCGAGCGCTGGTCCTCGGGCTGGATCTCGAAGACCCCGGGGTCCGGCATAGTAAATTCGTTGTTGTTCATCGTATCGTCCAGTTGAGTCGTCGGTAGGTTGACACTATTCTTTTGTCAGCACAGGGCCTCACTGCAGGGGTTACTGCGACGTGGGCGACTGGGCGATACAAGAAGAAAGGTAAAACGCGGTAGATTGAGCTCTGGAGAATAGACTAGAATAGTGTAAAGAGCCTAACTACCTATCCTAGGGTTATATACTGCAAGTCGTAGTAATGACTACCGGTCACCAAGGGGTCCGTTGGAAATAACGGTCGCATCGTTGAAATACGATCGCGGTTGAAATGTGATCGGGTTGAAATACGATCGAGGTTGCAAATGATCGAGGTGAAATAACCCGATCAGGGACGAGGGCGATCGAGGGGTTTTGGAGCATGATGTCGGATGAGAAACGGACGGGGTGGAGAAAGGGAGTCGATAGGTGCATCCCGAGGTATAACCTGGTGAATGTCTGCGTAGTCGCCGGGTTATTGGCATGAATTTGGGGATATGAGAAAAGAGCAAATCATGACATAACTGATTCCTCATTAGGGATGCGTGAAGGCCGAAGAAGAAGAAAGTCGAAATAGAGGAAGAGAGATGAAAGAGGGGGTGTTCAGGCCTCGCAGAAGGGCGTCTTTGAGCGGGATACTAGAGACATGTGCGTCGGTAAGATGATTACGGAGATGAGGAAAGGGGAGAGGGATGAAAAGAAATCAAGGAAGATGGCGCGGCTAGATGCGCCATCCGCGTCCGCACGCCTAGCTGCGTCCTCTTCACGTACCGGCATCGGGGCGCGTTTCCACCCGCCCCACCTCCTGCGGCGAATGGATCCTCCCCAGCTGTACATCCACGAAACGCGCAGGACCATTCATTTCGACGAGCGCCACCCGTACCTGTCCACACGCCACACATGGACTCCGCCCAGTCCCGCCGATACTACAGCACCGGCATATCCACCTGCCGCACCCGCGCCGCGCAGCCCGACGATGCACGAGTGGTGCTACCCATCCCAGAAAAGGATATGTGCAGTGGACGCTTAGTGGGCACCTAACCCGCTCCTTCGTAAGCTTCGCCAAAGTCGTGAAAGGACGAAAGCGAAAGAGGGGGAAGAGGAAAGGGAATAGAAAGAGAAGAGGAGGAAAGAGAGAGAACACGCACCAAGTGCGTGTGTCGAGATAGAGGTGCGGTGGAGCACGTAGCTGTGAGACGCGTTAGTAAAATAATTACAGAGAGGAGGGAGTGACGGAAAGAAAGAGCCCTCCGCACTCGGCAGGATGAGGGAGGGAGGGGAGGGCCGGCACGAGCAAAGAAAGGGAGGGAGGGAGGATGGAGGAGCTCGCCGATGAGGCAGAACTGGGGCACGCGCTCCCAGTTCGCCCAGTCGTTTCCTCTCAAAGCGCAGCACCGGACGCAGAAAGGAGGACACCGACTCTGCACCTTCCTCGTCCTCACTTCATATTCCCGCGCCATCATCAGGTCCGTGGCGCCAGCTTTCGAGAAGCCTTGAACCGGCGCAGCCCTACACCCGCCTCACGCAGAAAACGGACAGCAAAAAGCCAAAGAACGCAGCTTGTCTTTCAGTAATTACGCTGGGGGCGTGCGCCGAGCCGAGGAAACTCGCGCCGAGTCGTTTGAAAGAAGAAGGCTGTGGGGAGCGTAAGCATGCAAGGAAGAAAGGGAGGTTAAAGGGAGAGGGAGTGTGGAAGGAGAAAAGAGCGCTTGAGGTGGTGTCTTGGTAGCTTGACACATAGGGAACAGAGGGGAGGTGTAAGATGCAGGCGTAGAGATATCTCAAACGCGCATCGAATCGAAGTGGAAGATGTAAATGGAACAGAACGGGACACACATCATATGCGTTTCCCGCCAGCTCATAGCCCATAGCGTCGTTGCGTCGGCATTCAGTACGTTCATTCAAGAAGACAACCCACATGCCGAACGGAGTCATAAACCGCACCAGTATCCGCGCCGCCGATGCCACACGCATGGACCCACAGTACCACTGGTGTCGTACGTCTCTTGCATACTGCTGTCGCTTTGCAAATGCTGGCCTCCGCCGCTTCTTCTTCCTCCGGGTCTCCCACTCCTTTTGCACTCTTTGTCAGCGCGTGGATGATCTTCGCGTTCGTGGTCGTGGTCTTTACAAACCGGCTCGAGGTTCCAGCAGTTTTTGTCCAGCGAATAGCCAAAGAGAATCGAGAATCAAGTCAATCAAGCACTCCGGAAAATCCGAATTTTCGGGGCCACTGATAACGTTCCCGAAACCTAAAGTTTCAGGAACGGAGTCGGTACTCCCGAAACCATTCCCGAAACCTTCCGTTTCGGGAACGGTGTCGGCTTCATTGAAACTGCTCCTGAAACCTTTGGTTTCGGGAATGGTTTCTGGAGAGCCGAAACAAAAGGCTTCGGCTCTCCAGAAACCGTTGCCGATACTTTTGTTTTCGGGAACGGATTCGTTGTCCTCGAAACAATAAGTATCAGCAACGGTTTCGGCGCCCCGGAACCTGTTCCCGAAACCTAAGGTTTCAGGAGCACTGAAGCCTAACTGCAGCTGAGCCGCAGCTTAATTAAAACAATTTTCTTAAACAAACTTGTGTACAAATGTAAACTAGCAACGAAATAATCATTCGTCTTGTCTCATTCTTCTCTCTTTTGGTCAACTGATCTAAGCTGAGCCTCTTTTTACGAGCCATTTTCTTTGATGACCCCGCAAGTTATGTTGGGCTTTTTTTTGCAGTTGGAGCTATATGTAATTCTGTTGAGGTTCGTAAATAATTTGTTTCAATTAAGCTGCAGCTCAGCTGCCGCTGACTTTCATGAGTTGCCTCCGAATCTTATACAGGCTGCAGCTGAGCTGCCTCTGAGCTGCAGCTCAGCTGCAGTTAGGCTTCAGTGCTCCTGAAACCTTAGGTTTCGGGAACAGGTTCCGGTGCGCCGAAACCGTTGCCGATACTTATTGTTTCGAGGACACCGAATCCGTTCCCGAAAACAAAAGTATCGGCAACGGTTTCTGGAGAACCGAAACCTTTTGTTTCGGCTCTCCAGAAACTGTTCCCGAAACCAAAGGTTTCAGGAGCAGTTTCAATGAAGCCGACACCGTTCCCGAAACGGAAGGTTTCGGGTGGTCGGAAACCGTTCCCGAAACCTTCAGTTTCGGGAACGGTTTCGGGAGTACCGACTCCGTTCCTGAAACTTTAGGTTTCGGGAACGTTATCAGTGGCCCCGAAAATTCGAATTTTCCAGAGTGAAAGAAGAAGGGCGTGCACTGCCACCTGGACTCATCGGTCAGTTGGCGGCCGAAAAAGCCGAGATTAGATCTGCGCGCCCATCTCTTGCCTCCCGCGCGTATCTAAGCTCGCACGATCGTACCTCTCCTGTCACCGAGCCGACTCCGCATCGTCTAAGCCTTGGGTAGATCCAGCGTGTCAGCCAATATCCTGCGCGTCAAGCCATCCCATTGCGTCTACTGTTGGTCTACTGGATCTTCATGGCGGTAGACTTTGGGTGGACGTTCTCTATTGCAAGATCGACCTCAATTGAACGGCGTTATGATTTCTTCGTGCCATTAACTGGCATGTCCGCGTTGTCTCACGCAAATCCCTTCCCATTTTCGATTACATTTCCAATATTCATCTTCAGCTCACACCCAAGCGAACACATGAGCTCAGCAAGTATTCGGCCTTCATGTACGGTACAGATGAGCTCTCGCTGCCACTGGATCGAAATGTATGTTCTAGCTCGTTGTTCGGGGCTCGACTTCCCGCGTCTGGATGTTGATCTTCCCCCACCTTTTCTCTGGTTCGGCGAGGTCGTCCTTTAACATCATTTTGTGGAGCATGCCATTCTTTATCCTGGGGTCGAAATATCCTTCGGTGGATCACCTGTCCAAGTAAGGTGCTTATTTTATTCTCGGTGTGTTAACTGCTTGCTTCGCATGTTCAAACAAATTCACTCTATGATAATCTGGCATGAACAGATGCCAGCATCGGATGTGGTGTACGGTAAACACGAGCTCTCGTTGGACAGAAAGTGCTGCTCTAGCTCGAAGTTCGGAGGTCGACTCCTTGCGCCCGAATATTCGGGTGTCCTGGCCTTCTTTCTTATTCCATCCCGATCTCATCAAAGTTGATTTCCACTAAAACTATCCTCAGGTTTACGGTGTTCTGTGCCATAAAGAGGAAATATAAGGAGGCCAAATGAAAGGGATAATTCTTTTATTTATTACCCCAGCTTCAATAAAATTAAAAATTGAGCGTAAACGGAATAATAAGTCACTTAAATTTCAAACCCCGCCTCAGCTCGATTGACATATCCGAGCAGTACCAGTCTGCCTACGGCAACAAACTCACCTTGTTAGAACGGCATAGGCAGACTGGTTACGAGTCTAGCCATTACAGTGGATGCGACCAGCTCCGGTGGTAGATGAAGAAATTGATGTTACTAATACCGAGAGATCTTGGGCATAGTTGAAGTTGCTCCTCTAGGACTCAAATTGGAGGTGGGTCAAAGGTGGGTTCAACAAATGTGTACAGATTAATTCCGACTCAACCACTGATCAGTCATTTTTTGGGATGAGGCCAGCCTTCTTACTAAAAAAGATGAATACAATTTGCATACAATGTTAACTACAGTATCAGATGAAGATAAGCCCCAAAGGTCAGATATCAGATTCCAATGTGAATGAATGGCACCCATCGTTCATAAGGAACCTTTCTGCGCTTTAGCTCTTTAACCGCAAGCTGTAAAGCCTCGGCTGCATCAGTATGTGTGGGCTGTTGACCGTCACGAAACAGATGAGAGTATACAACCTCTGCAACCGTCGGGCCATCGTTATCATTCATGGACCACATAGTTCCAATCACACTTTGAAACCCAGCAGTAATGAATCCACCACCCAGATGAAATGATTCATTCACCAGTTGGGAATCTCCCATAGCTGTCTGACATGCAGCAAGGAAAACAAACTGTGCATTTGGCAGAGGCATGCGAAGAATGGTTTCCAACTCTAGATCCCCTCCATAAAGCTGGAGATGGCTTTGGGTCGGATACTGCGGATTTTGATATCCATGACAAGCCAAATGAACCCAGGAGCATTCTTGGAGTTGGAGTTTTACAGCCTCCACGGTTGCCTGCTCTCCGACAAGGCACTGAACATAACAGTCTTTGGCAATGGAGACAATGTTGTTTACTTCCAGCTCTACACCTTTCAGAGAGTGACTCCTGTTGGAATCGGTGTGTGTAACTCCAACAACCGCAAAATTGGGTGCAGTTTTGGACGATCTTTTAGCATAAGCATCAACAAGAGATCCCAAGGTGGCCGTATATGAATGGATGAATTCATCTATTGGTGGACTTGCATGTAATGGAAGTCCTGCAAATGCACCTGTTGGCAGCCACCAGAGCCTGCCATTGGAAATACCATCCTAAGGAACCACAGAAGATTAGCTGCGAAATAAGGGGACAGATGTTTTGGACTGACCACTTTTAAAGCATTATAAACAGGGGTTACAACATTAAGCCAGAGCCAATTGAGCAGATCCTCAAAATATTCCTGAGCTGGTTTGTATACAAACTGTTCACGCCAGGCAAAGAGTCTGGAGGAGGCTGATTGGCCTTGGTTTCGAACATTACAGTAACGAAGCAAGTCTGTCAGTATCTTTCGTTGTGATTTGAGGAGGTCTGGTGTTGCAGTTCGGAGTGGGACATGGACTGGGTCTGAATTTGGATTCCGAAGGATTATTGCCTCACAATGAGTTTTGTGACTGGTGAGGATTATGACAGGTCCTCCTTGTGCTGCATGACGAAGGACATCATAGGATTTGGGATGGAGAAAATATTCAAAGCCAGGCTGCTTGCGAATATCCTCCAGCAGTTTTTTTCTGTCATAAACAAGCCCAATTGGACCTGTAAATGTTCCACTGTAGAGCTTTGAAGATAGTTCTAAGAATTCCTTAGCCTGATCCAGTGGGAGTGCATCAACATCTGTCTTCAGTTGGAGCATTTGTTGAAATATAGTGGCAAGTCCTTGCTCAAGAAGTTCCACAGCAACATGAAATTGAGAGAGATTAATGCATGTTCGTATAGCAGTTGAAGTTGCACCAGAAATATCCAGCCTACGAACAGCATCATGACGCACAGGGATGGAATGACCGATCCATAGTATTTCGGGGAGTAGATTAAACCCTGCACGGAAGGCACAGACACAATTGGATGGCTCAAATTCTTCAGCAAAATCTGCCCAAGAGAGAGCCTGCTGCCAAGATGTTTCAGGGTTTGAGGTAGTAAGTTTGAACGACTTGTTATAGTGGGTGTGAATGGCTGCAAGGTCCTGTGGATCCTGCAGCCTCCGATATCGATCTCTCAATGACATTGCAAGGCTTTGCAGTCGGCCTGCTTGTTCAGGATGCTCAGGTGGAGTCAAGTTCACTGCCTCCTCAAATTTTTGCAATGCAGTGTCGAGGTCCGTCAGATCTCCAGTCTCTGATATCGATCTCTGAATGAGGCAGCCAGGCTTTGCAGTCTGCTAGCTTGATCAGGATGCTCAGGTGAAGTCAAGTTCACTGCCTCTTGAAATGTTTGCAATGCAGTGTTGAGATCCTTCAGGTCTCCCAGTCTCTGATATCGATCTCTGAATGAGGTAGCAAGGCTTTGTAGTCTGCCAGCTCGATCGGGATGCTCAGGTGGAGTCAAGTTCACTGCCTCCTGATCTTTTTGCAATGCAGTGTTGAGGTCCTTCAGGTCTCTCAGTCTCTGATATCGATCTGTAAATGATATAGCAAGGCTTTGCAGTCGGCCTGCTCGATCAAGATGGCCCAGTGGGGTCAAGTCCACTGCCTCCTGAAATGTTTGCAATGCAGTGTCCAGGTCCTTCAAGTCTCCCAGTCTCTGAATCGATCTCTGAACGATATTGCAAGATTCTGCAGCTGGCCTGCTCGACCAGGATGCCCTAGTGGAGTCAGGTCCACTGCTTCCTGTCTCTGTTGCAGTGCAGCATCAAGGTCCTTCAGGTCCCCCAGCCTCTGATATCGAGCTCTGAATGAGGTAGCAAGGTTTTGCACTCGCTCTGCTCTCTCAGGATGCCCTAATGGTGTCAGATCCACTGCCTCCTGATCTGTTTGCAATGCAGCCTGGAGGTCTTTGAGGTCTCCCAGCCTCTCATATTTACCACCAAATGATGCAGCCAGGCTTTGCAGTCTGCCAGCTCGATCAGGATGCTCAGGTGGAGTCAAGTTCACTGCCTCCTGAAATGTTTGCAATGCAGTGTTGAGGTCCTTCGGATCTCCCAGTCTCTGATATCGATCTCTGAATGAGGTAGCAAGGCCTTGCAGTCGGCCAGCCCGATCAGGATGCTCAGGTGGAGTCAAGTTCACTGCCTCCTGATCTGTTTTCAATGCAGTGTCAAGATCCTTCAGGTCTCCCAGTCTCTGATATCGATCTGTAAATGATATGGCAAGGCTTTGCAGTCGGCCTGCTCGATCAAGATGGCCTAGTGGAGTCAGGTCCACTGCCTCCTGAAATGTTTGCAATGCAGTGTCCAGGTCCTTCAAGTCCCCCAATCGCTGAAATCGATCTCTGAACGATATTGCAAGGTTTTGCAGCTGACCTGCTCGATCAGGATGCCCTAGTGGAGTCAGGTCCACTCCCTCCTGTTTCCATTGCAATGCAGCATCAAGGTCCATTATGTCCCCCAGCCTCTGATATCGAGCTCTAAATGAGGTACCAAGGTTTTGCAGTCGCTCTGCTCTCTCAGGATGCCCTAATGGAGTCAGATCCACTGCCTCCCGATCTGTTTTCAATGCAATGTCGAGGTCCTTCAGGTCTCCCAGTCTCTGATATCGATCTGTGAATGATATGGCAAGGCTTTGCAGTCAGCCTGCCCGATCAGGATGACCTGGTGGAGTCAGGTCCACTGCCTCCTGCAATGTTTGCAATGCAATGTCCAGGTCCTTCAAGTCTCCCAGTCTCTGAAATTGATTTCTGAATGATATTGCCAGGTTTTGCAGTTGGCCTGCTCGATCTGGATGCCCTAGTGGAGTCAACTTTACTACCTCCTGACCTGCTTGCAATGCAGCATCAAGGTCCTTCAGGTTTCCTAATCTTCTATATCGATCTGTGAGTGAGGCAGCAAGGTTTTGCAGTCGGCCTGCTCGCTCAGGATGCCCCAGTGGAGTCAGCTCCACTGCCTCCTGATCTGCTTGCAATGCAGCCTCCATATCTTCCAAGTTCCCCAGCCTTTGATATCGATCTGTGAGTACCACACCCAGGTTGTTTAATGCACCAGCTCGATCAGAGTGTCCTTCTGGTGTCAGGTCCATTGCTGCCTGAAAGTGCATCACAGAGGCCTGAAGGTCACTCAAGTTCCCTGACTCTCTATATCTCCCTCTAAAGGCTCCTCCTAACACATGTTGATACCCTCGCATATCTGAGGGCTCTTGAGCTCTCTCTTCTATAAGTTGCAGTACTGCTGCGATCAAATCCTACAAAGTAACTTCAGCTTTCCAGTAGCAAACCCCATTCATGCACTCAACAAAATCCTCGGACTCTTGATTACTGTCAGAATTGGACTCCTATAAGGAAATTCAGCTTCTCAGTATGAGTCCCATTCAAGCATTTACTCACCGCATCTTCGAAATTCTGGTCTTCAGCATCCATGGTACTGGGTTCTGAAAGTGGAACTTCTCCAGAGGCGAGTTGAGACCCGCCCAGATTTGGGTCCTGTTTTAGTTCACAGTTACTAGACATTCTTCAATTCAGAGACCCACCCTCTGCTTAGAGACTAACCCCCCCTCGGAGTCCTCAGAAAGAATATTATGTGTGCCCTGTATCCCAGACAATCAGGTTGGAAGAGTGAAAAATATTATTTCCTCACAATTTCAGTGTTTTCCATTTTGGCTGGTAACACGATGGAGGATATGATAGATGGCCAAGGATGACAGCCTTATATAAATGCCGCAAGCGCCAGACTGTCAGATGTCAGATGGCGTGAATTGATAAATGAATTGATCTTTGACACCTGTTTGATGCCGTACATGTGCTCGCCTCTCCTCATCTTCTTTGACCCGGGTGGCCCACTCTGAGCTTCTGTTAACATTGTTTTGAAATTTGCAATGAGGTTAGATCTCGGTCTTCACCCACCGCTGCCTATAGTGTTACCTCCGACACTGAGTCCATGGACACACAGTCCCGACTCCCACGGATCTTGCACGGATCTCACTACGCTTAATGTCTCATCTTCGGCGGTTCCATTCCACCGTGCCCAGAAGCTGTTCCACTGCCATGTGCGATCACTTCCTGTTATTGAAGTTAAGGCTCGGCTTGCATGTATGGTGCGACTATTTGTGTGTGGCGCCGCAAGTAAATTGCAAAGGCATCAGATGCCCAACCACCTTTAGCTTTCATAACGTCCAGGGGAATACCCCGGTGAGATGGCGCAACACCAAATGCACGTCCTCTAGCTATTTTTGCGCTTATAAACACATCATTAAGAAGTGCAGAGTAGCTTCAGTAATATACAAACATATCTGTATACCTGAACTCTGTTAGGTGATATAAAGGAGAGTCCGAGCGAGCTCTGACTACTGACTGTAGTATTCAGAGCACGACCGCGGTGACGCCGCGGCGTGTTGTACTCTGAATACGCTACCAAGGAGATATACCCATAACTGCCTATAACCAATTCAAGGGATTTATTCCTATAAAAGCGACCCAGAGACTGCATAGATGAAGTGGCGAGATTTCACATGTTGCGCGGTACATTAAACTGCGAAGGAGAGCTGCCGTGGTGCCACCGCGGCGCCTCTCTGCCAAAGACATAGTTGTGTTAACGGTTACATTATGGAGGAAAGCGGCCGCGGTCATGCCGCGGCGTCCCATAGCTGTGTATAACCTACCGCGGAGCCTACTAACGGGCCGTGGTCGAGCATAGACCCATTATTACCCTAAGACAGGGAACTGCCAAAGCGATCGGACGATCACGTGGCGCCGCGGCGCGACGCGACCTGTCAAATCAAAGACACACAAGTCCTAATTCGGATTCTAGCGATCGGATTCAGGCACTCCGGTACTTCGCGGGCCAAGCACTGCCCGCGGCCGGATCCACCAAAGACAAGCACGAGGAGGAATGTATTGAAAAGGCTGGGTTCAACCCCAGGCCGGCGCGGCATCGTACTGCGGGTGCGGAAGGCACCGCGGTATTGCCAATATACCAAATATAGACCGCGGGGGTCAAAACTGACGATCTCCCAGCACCAAGAGCATGCGGGATCGACGAAGAACCACGAGGGAACGAACCTACATGACCAAGCACCACATCTCAGTTACCATATCTAGTTTATCTCCTTTCGTTTGTACTATTACTATAAAAGCAGCCTGTAGAACCCGCATACAGCCAGTTCATCGCACCGTCTATCGGCGTGGGTGTCCTCAGGCATATTTCGCGGAGATTCGTTTACTATCTCTGTTTGTAACTTGTCTATATATTGAAGTTGGTTGTTGGCTCGAATTGTCAAGCAAGGGACTCATCAGTTAAGCTTCAAACGGTTAACCACCTGAGAATTGGTTGTGACTTGTCAGCTGCTTTGCCTTCACACTCGTCAGGGAGAGTCCTGTCATTAGCTGTTGGATCGATTAGTTGGACTTTGCAATCAACGCTTAAGCCGTTACTATAAAAGTGAAGGAAACGTCCCTAAACGAGGACAAGTTTAGGTCTGCTGTACGGGAGAGTCCTGCAGTAAAGAGAATTGCCAAGGAAGAAACAGCTTGCCTCATTATAACAATTGGAATTGGCCATTGTTGGGGATATTTTGTGAACACCAAGTACAAACTCTGCCCTGAAGTGATAGAACTATCTTTATAGTCACTACCTTCTTGTATCCGTCTCATACAAACGTTCATCCAACGCCGCGGTGGAAAGATAACTGCTGTAACTTGCCAAGTGAAGTGCCGCGGGGACCTTGTTAGTGCCTCATAGTACTTGTTTCGTTGTTAACTGTACAATCCAAACCTGCTGGCCGCATACTACGGTCCGGACCCGAACTCACTAAGGATTGCGCTAGTCTTTTGGGAGTGATAAGATATTGTTTGTGTGGTTTTAGTGTTGTTTCCACAACACGCTATAACTAGCATATTCAA
This sequence comes from Mycena leptocephala, assembly GCA_029378395.1. Taxonomy (NCBI): domain Eukaryota; kingdom Fungi; phylum Basidiomycota; class Agaricomycetes; order Agaricales; family Mycenaceae; genus Mycena; species Mycena leptocephala. The sequence continues at coordinate 315,288 of JARJLF010000051.1, read as the reverse complement.
GACGTATTGTAAGCGCACCGTTTCACTGGAGTAGATACTCCAGGGTCGATCCGATGCGAATGCCGTGGACGTGTATGAAATCGATGTCAGCGGCTTTGAACGGCGCAGTCAAACGTTTCTTGAAGGCGATTTTCGTGAGTGGGTGTCTGCTAGTGCCGTGGAGATAAGAAAAAAGAGCGTGGTTTGCAGAAGGCGAGTTGATAGATAAATGATTGTGAAATACGGATTTAGGATCAGTAGGGCCGGCCTGCTCAGCCTAATAGACGCTCTCGCCGTGCGGGGCTGAGGCAACGCAAAATTGGTTTGTTTCAACCCGTTGCGATCGGACACTTCCCCAACGTCCGAGGGCTTCACGTAAATGGTTGGGTCAAAAGATGTGAGTGTCTTTACAGACAGAGTAGCAAGGCAGCTCCATACGGAAGCATCGAGAGGGATGGAAAGGTCGAAGTGTGGGTGCAATTTGCATAGATTGTCAGTGGTATACAGCATCCTCGTTGGCGTTTTGAAGACGAAGATGACGCCAACCTTGTGCTTGGATGCGTACACAGCATTGCATCCTGAGGCGATTGAATTCGGCGATGAACTCGCGCTGGATACGGAGGCAAACATGATCATCCACCCATTTTCTTTCGCGCTGGCCAGACTGTCGGCCCGATGGGCGACCGCGGGGCCAAGGCGCAGATGGGTAGTTAGGTGCGGGGTTGGCTTGCCCATCAAACTGGGCAACCATGAGGTGGTGCGTGATTCGCGTAAAATGAAGTGGGTGCATGGTTCGCACGAAGCGCGCGGTTCGCGTAAAATGAAGTGGGTGCTGGTTCGCATGAAATGCGTGGTTCGCGTGAAATGAAGTGGTGGGTGGTTCGCATGAAATGAAGTGGCGCGAAATCGCGTAAATGAAGTGGGTGCGTGGTTCGCAAAATTTGAAGGTGGGTATGTGTGTTACGAAGATAACGTAAAGAAGTGCGGTTCGCAGCCAGGTTATGAGGGAAAACAAGGGTTCGGCAGAACTGAACGTCAGAAAATGTTGTAATTATCGAAGAAAATTACGCACCCATCGATACCGAGAAGAACGCAACTTGTTATGAAATTCCTGTGATATCTGCTCAAGTAGCCTGTCATTCATAATGGCTATGTTGAAGCCAAGGCCCTGGTCAAGCATATCATGCCAGTAGTGTCGGGTTCTAGCTTGGTACATGACCAAGATGATGTCCGCATAGTCATCGTGATTCATCTGGGAAGGATGGTTCTCGATGGCATAGAAGAAACTCGATACTGCGGCGCGGTGCTCTTCAGGCCAACCCGCAGCCTCGATAGCCGCGAGGAAACCCGTTTTGGCAACGGAGAGCTGTGCCCAGGTGAGGTCTTAATCACGCACATCTTTCTTGGAGGCTTTGAACGCTGTGAGGGGTTTCAAAGACAGGCACTGTGTTTAAGACAAGTCTAAGGCAATGCTGCCAAGGTCTGCCAGGCCACCTTCTCAGGCCCTCAGCCGAGGTTCGGCGAGATGAGCTGGACGGAGGGGGTAGAGGTCTGCTGAGGCGGCTTATCCAGAGCTTGGCAGAGCCTCTGAGCCGCATTAGATGGCCGTGGCTGAGGCCTTAGCTGGGGCTTGTCGAGGACTTCTAATTAGTCCCGACTAGCCTTGCCGAGCTAACTTCAGCAAGGCTTGACGGACTCGAAAAACGTGCAATCGACAGACCCCATTCTTGGTATGTCTAGGTCAAATCGACAGAGCTCGATATACCCTGCCTAGTTTTGTCTTAAACGCAGTGAGGGTCGAGCCGATCTGAGTAATTCCGAAAGACTCATCTGATTCGACACCAGCGCGAAGGGAGTCGGCGTCCAAGCAGCCCTCTTTGGTCCAGTACCAGAGTTCACGTACTGTTTGTCGTCTAGCTTCTTTTTTGCAAAGTCGGAAGCACGGGGACCGAAAAAGTCTGGGTGACGAGCGCGGCGTCGAAAGACCCCAGTTTCGGCTTCTTCTTCCTCGCCTCGAACCGCTCGACTTCAGACGGGGTCTCAGCAGCAGTATGCTCGGTATCTGCCTGGGCAGCAAGAGCCGCAGTGTCTGCAGCCGCCTGGACTGCATCTGCCTGGACCTGAGCGTCCCAGGCAGCCTGGCGAGTACTCGCGCTATTCAAAAGTGATGGACGGTGGTCGTTCTCACTACTCTGGTCACCAAATCGCACCAAATAACTTATGAAGTGAAAATATGAGTAAATAGAAGACATTTGGATATGTTATCTGACTTCCATAAAAGGAAATTCTGAAGATATAAGGCATTTTTTGCCAGATTTTGAAATGCGCTTTTTTTAGCTGGTGCATGGGAAAGATTGAGTTGCATAGTCAAAAAGTGCTCATTGAGTAGTGTAGAATACCACTTTGAATCATATCAATACCTAGTGATTTGAGCTCACAATTGCGATCAGAAAATGGCCATTTTTGTCGATTTTTGCTGATTTTGGCCCAATTTTGCTGAAAATAGCCATCTTCTGACTGCAATTGTGAGCTCAAATCACTAGGTATTGATATGATTCAAAGTGGTATTCTACACTACTCAATGAGCACTTTTTGACTATGCAACTCAATCCTTCCCATGCACCAGCTAAAAAAAGTGCATTTCAAAATCTGGCAAAAAATGCCTTATATCTGCAGAATTTCCTTTTATGGAAGTCAGATAACATATCCAAATGTCTTCTATTTACTCATATTTTCACTTCATAAGTTATTTGGTGCGATTTGGTGGCCAGAATAGTGAGAACGACCACCGTCCATCACTTTTGAATAGCGCGAGTATCACGTTCCGTGTTCCAGGCCTGAATCAGTTGGGTACATGAGCAAATCCTGATTTTTTTGGGTCTACACCATACTATAGCACACTATGGAGCTCTACATAGTACTACATAGTGAGGGATTACTATGCGGCAAAGGACCTTCACTACACCGGACTACACCAGACTATGTAGCACTATGTAGCACTCTATAGTTCAATCAGGATTTGCTGATGTAGCCACCTCGGCATCGGTGAGCGGTGTCACTGCCAGCGCAGAACCTGCGACAATAAGGTCATAGATAGATTTGAAAGACGCCGATGCTTAGTCAGGACAGGATTCCAAGGTGGGGTCGAGGGCGGGACGGCGGTTTCATTGGGATAGAGAGTAGCGGAAGTGTTGGATTGAGTAAATAGGGGAGTGAAAACAGAGTTTCCTGCTAGAGAACATTGAGTGTTGCAGGTGGGTACAATAGGCGGGATGTAGCGCAGGAGAAAAGAGTCAGGGGCTACAGCACTGCCATCGTACATAGATCACGTTCTACGATCATACTTCACGAGACCCAACGAGACCAATGACCATAGAAAAACAAATGTGATGGGAAATCAGATGACACACCATTGATGTGCGAAATTTGATGCAAGGATGCATCAGCGAGAAATGATACGAAACAAACTCTATTTCTGGATTGTCCGAGTCCAATATTGATTGAATCTGCTTGCTTCAAGCCACCCCAACTATCAAGTTCCAGATCTGAAGGAATATCCTCCGCTCATACAACATGAACCTTCATCTACAGCAATTCCTGTTGAAAAGATGGATTTTTTTGGTCGCCCACACACTGAGCAAGCTTCGTACAGGACCGCTCAGCGCAGGTGACCGTCCTTTTCAGCAAATGGTTAATTCATTATTCACGTCCCCGTTTAATGGTTGTTCTACAGTCCCCTTGTCAACCATTGCAATCCCGAGGTGCGTTTTATCCATGGTCACCTGCGATTTTGTGCTGCACTGGCATCTGCGGACCCCGTGTACATTACCTGAAGCATAAATTGGGAAATTTCTGTCTCCATTCTCCAGTTCAGACTATCTCATGTAAATCCATTCAAATACTCAGATTTGACCATCTTATCACACTAACATCGGGTCCCAGAGCGAAGCAAGGGATCGACTTGTTCATAAATAATGCGATATGAGATCAACTATATCTGGATGCGAGATGATCGATACCGTGTAATATTACAGCTGTTTGCAAAGCTAATGGCATTCACGATCATTTTATAAATAAGAGTAAATTAATTACTTCCTGTCTTGCGGAGGTCAGTGCTAGCTCAATTCTTGACCGTTTTCTTCGTGAGTAGGCGCGTTCGAACAGTGATTGACAGTACCTTCTGTTAGATATGACCATGTATGGATCTAAATAAGTTCGAAAAATGGAATATAGAATTAGGGACCCAGGGTATATTGGGCAGAAAGAGTCGTCAAATTGGGTTCGAACGCACCTCCACACAAGAAAAACCGTGAAGAATTGGGCCCACAGTGAGTGTTTCAAAAGTGGAAGTATTTAATTTGTTCTTATTTATAAAATGATTGTTGGTGCCATTAGCTTTGCAAACAGCTGTAAAAAGAAGCAGATTTCAATGCCGCGATTTCGAATATAATCTTCTCCAATTCCCGTGGAAGAGTTGGACCCGGGCTGAGAAGGTGGCCATGGATCGAGGTTGTGGTGGAAAGCAAGCCGAGATGTGGCAGGGATGGCACCCACAGCAGCAAACACAGTGCCGCTTGATCCGAGGCCTCTCTTTCAGTGTTTGCCTAATGCCTCTGAATATAAGAATTATAGTGCGCTGTCCCGGTAGAGCCCACTAACCAGTTTCTAAGTCAAATTGCCCGCAATCGCAGAAAAGAAGTTCCAAATATTGGCCCATTTCCCGCTCGGTCGACAGGCCGACCAAGCAGGGACCTCGGGGCAGATTTCATTTGCCATTTGCTCAACAGCGGGTAATAAAAAAACATAGAACAACCGCTCGTACTTCAAAAATCACGGTTGTCGGAAAAAGCCCTGTATAACGATGCCTCCAAAAACAGCAGCAAATTTCAGAACTTCTCCTTGAACACTGGACTTTTAGCTCACTGTCTAACACGAACCGCCAAAATTCAATGCGCGAAAGCATCGCCAGAAGATATAAATCGTCCGACCGAATGTTGGACTGCAGTGTGTGAACACATTGCCATACCGTCGTCCACCGCGAACACCCGATGGCAATGCTCGAATCAGCACACGTGTAAAGATAACGCTATGCAGACTGAATGAAAGACATTAGGATACGATGTACTTCCATAGAAAGATATACACGCCATACACGACCTGGAGCGTTTGGAAATAAAATTGCGCAGGCGGTGACCATTGACGGGACTGTCAAAGGAAACTGAATGATGTAATGCGAGAAAAAGATCGGGAATGTCACCATGTTTACGGAGAGGAATAGATCTCTACGAATGAAACGCACATGCCGCTCGCGTAGCAAATAAATCCACTCTCTACCTTCGCCTGACGTCCAGCATTTCCAACGCGAGGGAATGCGCTGGGAGCGGTCATTCAAAGCTGCGCCTACATCGCAACGTCCACGCCCACTGTCCCCCGGCACCATCGACGCTGAAACGTCTCAATACACCAGCACCACCTAGTGCATCTTCGGCTACGCGCGCCTCAAGGGGCACCACACAGCTATAGCGACCTCCACATGCTCAGACCTCCACCGCCTTGCGCCGAGACATCCCCATCCCAATCTCCGCCTCGAACCCACCACCGTGTACGCCTCATCACCCACGACTCATCTCGCACACGCTCAGACCTCCACCGATGTATCGGCGCGCACTTTCCATGCCATCTAACCGCACCCACCCACCTCGCATCGAGTATCTCCACCCCGGCTACGCAAGCCCGCCATCGAGCCAAGGCATCGAATCGCACCCAAAGATATCCACGTCGCGCGCAACTCCTCGCTGAGTCGCCATGCACACCACCAATCGCGCGCTATCTTGTCTCCTTCGCCTAAGCATGCACACGGCGCTCTCCCTGAGCATTTTCAGTCGTGTCCCACGCACCGGCCACCATCACGGGCACGGGGACGCACGCCCGCCTCTCCCCCTGCGAATGGACCCCTTGCCATCCGCGCGTCAGGATATCCAGGGCGCACAGCCTGTCGCGCCAGCAGCCCACAGGAACTAGACGATGTGCGGGCAGCGAGCAGCGCACACCCGCACATTCGCCGCCGCGGTGGTACAACCCATCCCAGGGAAGGATAAAGATTCGAAGGGGGCACGCGCTTAATGGGCGCCTAACCGATTCGTCATTAGGGATACATGAAAGCCGAAATAAGAGGAAATCGAAAGAGAGGAAGGGATACAGCGAAAAGAGGAAGCACACACCCGACTCGAAAGATTACTCCACAGAGCAGATTGCGTCTTTGGCCGGGGTACGAAAAGATAGTTAAGTCAGCGCTTGATTGACGAGGATGGAGGATGAAGTGGAATGAGGACCCCGCGCTAGGTGGTAGAATGGGAGGGAAGGGAAGCTATGAAAGGGCAGGGAAAGAGGGGGAGGGGAGCGAGCGAGTGCGCGCCGCTCTTTACTCCGGCGAAGCGAGGAGAGCGCTGGAGTAAACTCGCCTAAGATCCCACAGCGGCGCTCACAGTTCGCGCTGTCGCTGCATGCACCTCTCCACCCCGCCGGGCCATTCCCCTCTCCGCACGCAGGTGCATCGCTCTCCAGCGGCACGGCTAGAATGCGCGCAGGGTCCGCATAGCTTCGACACACGCAGGCGGGCACCCGAGACAGGAACCCGGGGAAGAGGCCTCAGACCATCGCGTACGCACAGCCGCACCCGCTGTGCAGCCCGACGAACGATACACGAGTGCTGTATCCTAGTGAAGGAAAGAGCGGATCGGCTAACGCACTTTCCCTTCTTAAGCTTCGTGAAAGTCGGGAGAGAAAGGAAGGAACGGAGGGAACGGAGGGAAGGGAGGGAAGAAAGGAAGCACGCGCCTCGACCCCCAAGATTCCGGACCGAAAAAGACAGATGAAACGTACCTCACCCGCAGTACTCCTCGCCGTACCACACCTCGGAGCCAAGCGTGCTGAGGAATCTCGCAGCACGTCGTTTGAGAGAAGAGGATCGCTATCTGGGGGCGCGTGAGTATGGCAGACGCGCAAAGGCTAGAGGGAGAGGAGATGAGGAGAAAGAGCGCTGGTAGTGGCGTTTTAGTAGCGGAGCAAGACCACAAGGAAGCGCGGCAAGAGAAAAGAAACAGAGGAAGGAAGGGAGCAATCCTCCCGCGCCGCCATCGGGTGGGACGACGCGCAGCACTTGCTCCCGCGAAGCCGTGAGCGCGTGAACGGGCGCAGACCCACATCCTCCACGTCGCAGAAAACAGACCTGAAAAGGAAAAAAGAACGTACCTCGTCCCCACTCCATCAAACACCACACCACGCGCGGGCGCCGAGGAAGCTCACGCGGAGTCGTTTGAGGAAAGTAGATATCGTTATCTGTGGGGAGCGTAAGTAGGTCGTCTGATGCATCGTCGGGCGGACTGCTGTCGCTCTGGGACTGGTCGTGTTGGTTTTCATCGCGCTTGTGTGCTTTCTATTGCTCTCCCGCTCTGCCCCTTTGACATCCTTCGCGGCCCATCCTTCGTGTACGATTGGGCTGATTGGATTTGGTTTCTCGCTCGTGGTTGGTGGAGGGCGGGGATGCCGGGCTCGAGGTCGAGCCAGAGGTTTGGCCCAGCGAGTGCTAGTACAGGGTCAAAGACACTGGGCCAGAATGAAGCATAAAACGACCAGGTCGTGCGACGAGGAAACAGGATGCACCGCCACCTGCCGGGCCGTGGTTACCGTGACGTACGTTGCCATCACCCACATCCGCTCTTTGTCCGCTCTCGCTCTGAATACAAGAGAACAAGAGGAATATTGAGTTGTACCGCACAGCATAACAAAGGTTGGGGTAGGGAGAGATGTAGGGAGTTAGGTAAAATTACACGACCAAGTCCATTGAGTGACTACCACCCTCGCACTGGCATCCCGGCTTGTTGTCATCTTGCTCGATAGCCACTAGGCAGCTAAACCAAGATCATGGCCAAATCCGATGACATTCACTAGGAAATACATCAGCAAAGTGCTTTGAACATTAGACGGCAACTCACGCCTAGCTTTCGCTTCAACGAGTCGTGGTGGACTCTGCCGCCAATGTACGAGGGAAGGGGTTTTTCCTGTTCAGAAATAGTTAGAAATGACTTGAGCAGGGTATAATTCAGGAGGCGCACATTGCCTGAGTCGGGATCGACCCTCATAAACCAATCCGATTCACTCACAGTCATCATATTGGATGGAGTGTGTGGATTATTTCTGTGACGTCTGAGAGCACCCTCCGCACGTCCGAGAAGAAGATAGTTGTCACAAAGGGAGTACTATGCTAATATCCCAGGGAATGAGCGAAAAGTTCATTCTGGAACGATATGCAAGGCGCAGTTCTTTGATATGGTAACCACCCCTCCATTTCTCAAGCTATCAGTTAGTACAGTGTTCAAGTGTAGGAGGTTCACGACTTACTTGGCAGTGCAGGAGATCGCCCAGGACTTGTTCCATAGTAATCCGGTGGCATCCGATATTTCAGAGAGCCAAGAATCGAGTCTAACCCGGTGGGAAGGGGGAAAGGCTCGTCGTAGTCGTACAAAACCTCCATCGGTAGCTCATTTCTTCCACGTATAAGGTGGCTCCAATTGGTGACGGGGTCCGTAACTGCGATGTCGATGTAAGCCGATACTTGCTCAGCGATGGTTCTGTACAGAGGAGAGTGTTCAGCTGTCATGGGAGGATGGTGGCATAAGAGGGAGAGAGTCTGCTGAGAGCTTTAAGGCCGGTTAGCTCGGATATCGGTTGATTCATCCACTCACTGAATCTCCGTATAAATGTGCAGTTTGAACAGTATCGGCCGCATCTGGAGCATCATAACGGTTTGGCCTCCATCATCCTACCGACGTCAGCTGCATGCATATTCCTCGGAATAATAGATTCACCAATTGTCCGATGGGGTTGTATCTCTCATCATCGGAAGTACATGAATTATCTGCCTCATTCTGACTTGGCACCTCTGGGAATCAATATCAGAGTCATGGCTCTTGCATCACCATCACCCTCTTCCAGAGGACCAATGCTGTGGCTGTCATCCCGATCCGGAATTTTGTTGTGAATGCTGGCCATTGAATCATTTTGGTGGTGCAAATCTGCCAGTGAATTATTGTTGATCTTGTTCTGGGTGTCCTCCGTCTCGTTTTCACTGTACGCATTTGAGATGATAGTTATGCTGATTGTTTCAATGCCTTACCCATCCACAAAGATGCTCACTGTGCACTCCGATTGACTGTGGGCAGAATATCTCGAATGTGGTATGGCGACGGCAGATGATTGTGGTAAGAGCTCAGCAGCTCGTGGCCTGGAAAAAATTCAGCTGTGATTAGTGAGCCAATTGAGTGAGACTGACATCCTCAACAGCCAAAGAAGATCGCGGAAACACTCATGCCATAGTTGCATTGACCAATCTTTTGATCAAGTTTGCCGAACCAGCTGGAAATACCGGTAAGAATGCGTGTTGCCAAGAAATCAACGCCCTCATCATCGAACGGCGGTCCCGACTCGTTGATTGGTCCTAATGTAAGGTCATCGACCCCAATGTCCTTGAGGATCCGGATTAGTGCACGACACAACCTGTTTGTGACGTCCGAGCGTACGCCCCCCATATCCACCCAGAATCCGGGGAGATCTAGAACGCCCCAAGGTAACGTATGCAGGCTGCACTTGAATATTTTGAAGCTCCACTAAAATTTAAATCAGCAATGATTCCGCGTGAGGACCGACGACTATTACGAGGAATCATGTTCAACTAATAGGCGTTCGATCACGCTGAGTCCCTCCTCTGAACAGTTGGTCAAGTCTGATACCGAATTTTTCTCTAACATGGCAGAAATCGTGTATCCGTCAAGCAGGTCGCTGCCAATATTTGCCAAAATGCCCATTCATCGTCCGGAGGTCCAGCAGAACGCTCACAGAGAGCTGAAACTGCCTCGATTGAGGGGGTATTTTTCAAGCATTTGGTGCTAAGGAAAATAACCCGGAGCCCAGGGAAGAGCGTAGTGAGCTCTACGATGCCTTTGAACGCCTGGCACTGCACATTAGCAGATTCAGCGCTGCGAAACGATTATAAGCATGCTTCCGAAGGTGAAAACACAAACGTACGGCAGAGTATATTTCATGAGCTTCAGGCAATGCTTCTCGAGTTTCGGCGGGACTGAGTTGCGTAGGAGCTCCAGTTGCCGCACCCGTTCTTCACCATCTCCAAAATAGACTTTGATTTTCCGACCTACAGCGTGAGGCCCAAGACCAAGAGTATACGCGGCACGGTTGGCCTGCCTCTCAAGGACCTTGCCCAAGGTCGAGTAAATCTCATCCAGGGTGCGACCTGGCGATGGATTCTGGAAAGCGTCGAGGATAAGCGCCCATCTTCCACGATTTGGACGTGAGTTCTCCCCGGTTGTGACGAGCGCTCCACTGGAATGCGGATTCCAAATAATCAGCGCATCGACGGGTTTGAGGCCATTTGCGAGAGGTAAAGCGGAAGAATGAAATGGATATCGTGGTGGTGTGGAAGGAGAGTCGTGGGTGCCGGCACTTACATTGACAGGTGACACACACAGGTATACAGCATTTCATCCGGAAGCCTCGTGCCGAGCGTTTTTCGATGTAGGGTTGCAAAGCAGGCTGTCGAGTTCATCTAGAACCAGCACAGCTTAGTCTGTTCAGTAGCGTGGCCGGGACCCGCCAGCTTCAATTTTCGATGGCATCAAGGCGCCATCAGTGGCTCCCTGGTGATGCCATCAATATTTCCCGGTCCATTGTCCCTTATTGTCCCCCAACTACCTCCACCTCATCCCACAAACCAGGTAGGAGCATATTCCTGGCTATAAACTCTCCTAGGGCTCTCAGAGATGGTCTGGCCAAGGTCACAGATCCTTCTTCATTTTCTAACCGTCAGATGCCACTGAAGTCACAAATGTCACTGTGGTCACGCTTGTGACTCTGCGGCCAAATTTGTGCTCAATTCGTCCTCAACGCAGTTATAACATGTTTTATGGTCAAAAAAACATTTCGAGCCAGCCACATTTCTTCGACCTCTAAACTTCCGGGAATTTTTTCTCGGCCTTTGCTGCACTTTTGTTAACACTTGCCTTTTTTGAGCACATAGTCAGGGTAGGTATACAAGGCTCTCCTGTGTTTGTTCACCTTGACAGTTGCCTCACACCCTTGAGAGACTTGTAGGGTATTCAATACATCAGTTTTTCTATTATTTAATGAACATCTGCGCCATGTGGATATATTTGAATCATGTTCAATATTTTGACTCTCAGGGCCACAATATTGACTCAAATTATTGTTCTTGTTGCCCCAAAGACCGTCCCGTGAGTTTATTGCATATTTTACCGCAAAAGCACCCGAGCGACGCGTGAAGAGAGGCGCGAGACGCGAAAGGTAACGAATGTGACAATGTCACATTTCGGTGGCAAACCCGGAAACAACCTGCCGAATTGAAAGCAGATGGAGTTGCCCCCGTTGCATAGTCACCTCTTTATTAACCGTTCTATTAGAACAAGTTAAGCCTTCGCTTCGCTCCGGCATCGGGACATCGTTGTAAAATTTATCAATTGTCATGTATTTACGGGAGACAGTTTGTACGCCACCGGAGAATAAGCATGGCACAGTAGGTAAAATGAAGGATCGACGGATACAGAAATTATTATGCCCACATGGAAGGGCTCCGTGGCAGCAAGCCGAACAACTACAGATCTGAGAATGGAGGCATTAAGTATCAAGTGGGTGGATGTACCTACGGATTGAGTTGAGATATGGGCGTCAGTCTTTGACTTTTCGCCCTTGGTTCATGACTAAGGATCTCCTTATTTAGAAGGCACTTCCACGTGAGCTTTCGGCAGGCTTTCGGCCTGTGATGCATTTTCATTCTCCGCTTTTCAATGCATTCCTCACGCTTGTTTCTCTTCCACCACCACCACCACCACCACCATGCCACCATGCATGTCCCTTCTTAATCAATTCCCTGCCTCCCCCAGCACTCGCTTGCCCCGCTCTCTACTCGTATGCGCTTGCACACATGGACCATCGTCGCGCACGAACAGACTTCGACGCCACCGCCGCCACCCCCTTGACGCGTCGCAGACGCGTCCAACCCGGCTCGGTGCTCGCCATTTATGTGATCTCCAATGTGCATCATCATGTCTTATCCTCCACTGTACGGGCCGTCCCGACGCGTTATACCGTGACTTTGACACGTCGTGGCAATGCCTTTGGCATCCATGTCGCCTGGCCGGTCGTCATTCATGCGATGACCATAAGTCGTCCGGCGTCATGATTATTAGCTTTTCCCATCCCATTGCGCCGCACCCGAGGGCTTGGACTTTATAACTCACTGTCCTTGCCACTGTTTTTGTACTTGTGTAGATAGGAAATTCATGTACATACTGTATTTACATAGAATCATCATTCATGCCACCCCATTGTGAAACCCTTGACCGTGTACGGCCGTCTTGTCTGTGACTTGGATTAAATGAATATTCCTGAGTTTGAAGCTGCCGCACGCCTGCCGCTCTGCCGCGTTGCCGTGCACCAAATCAGGCATTGCCTTAAAAGGGAATGCAAGGGCAAAAAGTGGAAATCTATGGGCGTCGGCAGAGTGTTTATAACAGTGGTTGAACTCCTGCGGAAACCAAGTTCGGCTGTGAATAATATTTCGTGAATCACTGGCGGTGAGCGGTGCTGGGGCAAATTTTGCGCACTGTGTAGGAGGGAGTTGTGATGCTGTCCCCAGCCATAAAAATAGCCTCGTGTCCGCAAAGAGGATAATAATCATGAATATTGAGAACCTGTGAAGAGGAAAAGGGAATGGAGAGAAACCGGCGTGGGGGACCTTCGCAGTATCGAACGAGCTAGTAGAGGGTTCGTCGAGAATCAAAATCCGTGTGTTGAATGCCAATTCTCGCAGGCCAGGCTTGCGGCTATATCAGCGTGGAACATGGAGACGAGGTCTTTCGAAAATGATTGTTTGGCCGTCTTGAAGCGAATAAATTGAAAGACTACGGGACAATCCGAGATCGGAAAGAAACCAACCATTTGCTTCCAGCACTAGCGACACGTCACGTCACGGACAAGATAGGCAACAGAGGCGATTCATCGCTGGTCAGACGAAAGAACTTGAGCCAGACATCGATTGCAACCCTGCGTTTGAACAATTGAAGCCAGCAGCGTCCAATGAGATGGAGAAGGGTAGGGGAATGGATGGAGGACCATCAGAAAAGGCGGTGAATCTGCCCTACTTATGTAGGGAGAAACTTCGGGTCATGCATGGCCGGAGCTTCGTTGATATGACAGAAATCTGGCGGCGCAGCCTACTGCGACGAACTGCGTCTGCCTGCGGACCACATTGAGGTATTACAGTTTCAGTGAGGCTGGCATATTTCGTAGGCGTACAAATGGGACAACAAATGCCTGGGACAAACGGGGATGTCAGTTGAACACGAGATAGGCCGCAATGGGAAGAAAACGCAGTATGAAAGGAGTTAAATAGAGAGGATGCGCAGAGGAGGAGCGGAAGAGTAAAAATATATGGGGAAATAGCACAGCCGAGGAGCCATTTGCTTACAGCCAATGTCGGAACCGAAGGCGCGGTCAAAAAATTCCTGATTTGGGATGTTTCCGAAGAATTCTCCATAACTCAGTCAGTTCTTAACGGATTGACATGAAGCCTAGCTAGTTTTGCTAGGCTAATTCATGCCGAATTAGTGATAGAAAGAAACTTATGAAAATATCTCATATCGGATGATCTGCGATTTTGGGCTACTTTAGGATTGAATGTGGTCTAGAGGGATCAGGACATGTTCAAATGGTCTAGTTTTTTGAGACAGATAACCTGAATATATTTAGAAAGATGTCATAGAGCCGAGATTTTAATCACGGTACTTGGTGGCTTCAGGTTACCCAATATTGACCAGATGCTCTGAATAGCCAACGGGCCCAAAATAATTACAAGTCACCAAGTGCCGTGATTAAAATTCTGGCTCTATGACACCTTTCTAAATCTATTCAGGTTATCTGTCTCAAAAAACTAGTCCATTTGAACATGTCCCGATCCCTCTAGACCACATTCAACCCCAAAATAGCCCAAAATCGCAGATCATCCGATATGAGATATTTTTATAAGTTTCTTTCTATCACTAATTCGGCATGAATTAGTCTAGCAAAACTAGCTAGGTTTCATGTCAATCTGCTGAGAACTGTGAGTTATGGGGAATTCTTCGGAAACATCCCAAATCAGGAATTTTTTGACCGCGCCTTCGGTTCCGACATTAGCTGTAAAGAACGGTTAATCGCATACAGCCTCTGGTTTTGACCTCGCAGCCGTGGCCTCAATCAAGCTCGTTGAGCCCGGGCTCTGGAAAAAATGCCCAAAGTTCTGACAACGCGGGAGCAGCAAGGTTCATTTTCGTATATTTTGGTGCTGTTCAATTCTGAGATTGGGTGAGTTACGAAAACGGAAATGTGTTCTTTCGAACGCTTTTTTTCGTTTCGTGTGTTCTGACGCCGCTTCAGCGCTAGGATCTCCACTGGATGTTCATTTACACCGCCCTGCCGTGGCTTCAACCATCCGCAACGGTAGACAAACGCGACCCAAAATTTACATGCGCACTGTGCATACTTTCAAGTCCACACTTCTGCAGGACGGCTCCAGAACAAAAATGTTCGTCCTCTAGATCAATCGCACATAACCATCCCGGAGGAGATATCCACGTCGAACTAAGTGCCAGAGGAGAACCGCCCGGTTACCGACTCCGTCAACAGCAAATCGGAGAAATTAAACAAAAGAGTGTGTCCAGATCGTCATCTGCACAAGAATCCTGTTCATCCACTAACAGCATTCATCAGCTCAATACAATTTGAACAATTTGGTGGGGAGATGTGAACTCACCATGAGCGAACAGAGCATCCATCTCTTTGGACAATTGGTAAAGTGGCTTGCCAAGGTGGCGAGCGACGTCCTGGCTGTCTGGAACGAAACCTTTCGCTTGATGGAAATGTCGCAGTCCGGCGTACACACTGGCATCCCAGGAGGACCCCCATATTTCTGTTGAGAGCAAGATGGAAGGAAATCCCAGCTTAATTGCATCCTCCGTGCTAAGACGTTCGACACCGGATGGATCGAGGGACCAGTATGCTGGACCCTCCGGCCATCTGAATGACGACGGCCCCATTCGAAAATGTTCTGGGGGGCAGAGAAACAAGTAGCCCGTAGGAGGATTGTCCGAGGTTGCTGAAATTTCTAATCGAAAATAAATGTGTTCCAGGACAACTGTGTCGATGGGTTAACGAGGAAATCAGATCAAAAATGGTTCGGATGCACCATAATTCTCAAAATCGGATGTGATCCCGAGGCGGCGGAAAATGTGGTTGGCTTGACTGAGCCAGGACTCATCCGTCAGGTTCCAGATGGTGAAGATGAGACTGTTGTCAAATACATCACCGGAGGTGAAACTGAAATTCGGCCTGCCGGTCAGACTAGATACCATGCAGCCAAAATAAAATTGTAATACCAGGTCCAGCCATCCTCGTTGACTTCTCCTGTCTCTTCTTCAGCTTCAGTAATTTCCCAATAACGTAGCCAATCTTCTGCCTCTGGCAAGAGCGCAATCTCAACCGAGTCTTCCAGTCGAATCTTCGAAGCACAGGCAATTATCGTGTTCAGATTCACAGTTACTGAGGAACAATCCAAGAATCGAAATTGTGATAGACTCCGATAGCATGTGCCGTGATACTGTTGTAGTGTTAGAGAGTCGATGACTATCGCCTCCTGGTTAAGGGCGTCCAATCGCCTGATTCCCTGTTGGGGCGATACCGCCCGCACTTGGGAATACCAGCGGGGTGTTATGGTTTCCTGGTATGAGCTCCACGCAAAGCCGACCAGAAGAGCAATGAATCCAAAATGTGAAAGGATATCGGAACTGGATATATTCATATAGGTAAGTAAGGAATCTAGATGACTGAACTTACCAGCTCCTGTTGAACAGCTGAACGAATATAATCACTCGTCTCCTGCGACCGTTGTCAGCGACCTCACCGACATGGTTGAGCGTTCGTGCCTTGAAATCCACGCCCTACACAGAAATCAATACTTACGAAGCGGAAAATACCAAATGCACATACACAGCATCCATAGATATACACGGTCAGGACGGGTGAATGGCGATATCGATCCAGGAACTGTTGGAATGGGATCAGATCTAATTGAAGTGTCAAACTCCGTGGTAACCCATTTTAAATCGAAGGTCACACCACCATGGAAGAGTGTGGCATGCATACCGCCCGAATTCGCTGCCCCACACATCTGGACAATATTTGGATGGCTGGTTGTATAGTTTATTGTATCGTAGCCAAGTAAGGTTTTGTATTGGACTCACCGAACCGTCATATAATTCGCAATATCTCGCCGCCACTCCTACAGCAGCGAGTCAGACGCAACCTTCGGAAAGCAGAAGGTAACACACCTCTTCCGCGCCGTCGCCCTGATACATGGCCACCATCACACCCGATTTTCGACCATTTATTTTGGCAGAATACACTTGCCGAACACACGCCCTCTCACCTCGGTAGCGTCCCAAAACAGCGGAGTTATGTTCCAGGCATATTTCATGCTGGAGATCGATATCTCCCATTGGGATCATCCGGAAGTCTGTTCGATAATCAACACATATTCGCAGGATGTGTGCGGACAAAATCTACCAGAGGGCGTAATGGGAGGGCTGGCATATCTGTTCGTGATATTGTTGCTGAAATTGTTGAAAGTACCACCGGACACGGTGAAGTGATGCGACCCCGAGAAAATGGCGCTGCCATACTTAGATTAGGCGCCGATGAGCCACGATCCAAGTTCAAGGCTCACGACGTGGATTCAGGAGTATCCGTCGGGGTGTTGGGGACGGATTCAGCATTGAGATGTGGTTCCTCGTCCATCGATGGTGAGGGCAAGAGGAAGAGATGTTAAGCGCCCAAAGTACAGCTTTGGTGCTGTTTAAGAAGCGCTAACGCGCATAAGCTGTGAGGTTCTCCCACGCACCGTAAATTGAACAGCATAATTAAGCACAGCACTGAATGACAAGAAAATCATGAGCATTCAAAGCAGAGAGTTATTGGAAGAGGAGAAACACTCAAGCTACTAGATGAGAGAGAGCTTTCGCATCTCGGTCCGAGAACCGAGTCACCACTGCCACTTGCGCTTCGGCAGATGCGTTCCGGGTCATTGACGTGAATAGGGTACGTTATCCCGAAAGAGCTAGACTGTGTATATCGAATGGGATGAGACAAGAGAGCTGTAGAGTCTTGAAGAGTGAGTTAGTGAGAGCCTTCTGAAGGGTAATTTTTGACACACCAGATATAGGAAGACATTTTGAACCCGCCACATGCTGGATCATCGGAGTCGGGCCGGGATCATGACCGTGATTGATGTATTGGTGAGCAAAGAATAGGCGAGAATTCGGACGGCCAGGCGCGTATGCGGCGGTAAATTGAAAGTGTCATGAGAATCTTGATCGCCGCTTTCGTGCCGCTGACACATGGGATCAATGACGGTGACAAACACCAACATACTGGTCGGTTTGATCTTTGATGGCGTTTGACAGATCATCCCTTGCGTCGTACCCTCTCTCCTTCATGCCAATATTCTCCTCCACCTCTCATGTCCAGATCAATGGCGGAAATTTCCTCGAGATCGAGAAAGATTTCAATCTGCAAAGCATCCAGCCGCCGGAGATCATTAATGAGGCGATGATGGGACTGGAACTTGGGGTGGAGCCGGACTCCAGCCGCGAGCTGAGTAGCGCAGAGAGAACAGAACGAGAGGGAGGAATGAGGATGTGTCATGGTAGGGCTAGGCCATTACACATTATGTCAACCTCTAACAATTCACAGATTTGAGTCAAGACTGGGGTCGACACCTGGTGGGTGCGGAGAGGACTGTGGAAAGAGACGGAGGCGTGAGGATGCGTCCTTATGGTATATTTGGTGACGTCTCTTTCGTGTATGTTCTAATATGTACCGCAGATATTGTCCACCGGCGTGAGATTTTGCCGCCGGAAAATAATTCACATGCCACTGGATTAACATCTCTCCCTTCATATGGTCTACCTATACAAATTGGCGAACTCGAGTTCCCCAACTCGTCCACTATCAACGGACTCGGTACCAATACTGTACTGAGGCAGAGCGATCACGGACTCGGCGTACATTTCCCGCAATTTCCATCGGACAGTCACTATTTCGATCAGGCCGGCCTTTCCTCCAGCTCACGTAGTCCAGTGGAAAGCGGGGATGCAAACAGCGAATATCGTGCCACCGATTTTCCCAGAGGGCCAAGCCACCTTTCCACCTATCCTCTCACAGGAGGCATGTAACAGCGCTTATGAATCCATAAGCGGCAAGCGCTTATGAGCCGCTTATGTGCCGCTTATGTGCCGCTTATGATCATCTTGCTGATAAGGAATCCCGTAACTTGCGATAAGATAATACTTCAGATCAGAGTCGCGGTCACCTGGTAAAGAGTTATCGAATATACTACAGTCAACGTAGTCTTCAACTGTAATGCAAATCTGTGTTTACTGGTAACAAAAATAACTTTTTGGGCATGGACCTAGCTTACCAGGCAGCAAACCTCAAGCAAACTTGCACCCAGCCATTTATTCAGGCCACGGTGCGCTGCTTATGTGAGAACACGTTTGATCGGGTGCATTTTCCTTTCTCTTTGTCTCTTCCACCTCGTATTTCTCAATGCCTCCTTCATCTGACAATAATGCAACACCTGGTCCATCATCGGGCCAACGGGGCTCAGCTGCATCTGGGGCCAAGACTGGGGAAAAAAGAGGGGCAGATGATCGGGACTCGCCGCTAGGCGACGACTCCGAGGCTACTACGAAGAAAGCTCGTCGCGCTGGGGTCAGAGCCAAGAAAAATCAGTATGGGCTTGCAAAGGTTCAGATTCCACCCCAGTTTAAGGGCACAAAGGTGTGTGGCCATTCCTTTTCTTTGTTGTACTGCAGTAGCCTAACACGCGTACGGCGGTCCAGGACTCTGGTTACCTTCATGGATACATCCTCTGGGGAATCACGAGGTCGGATACTGCACCTATGCGCCCGTCTACTAGCTTTATGGCTGCGTATGAAAGGCGAAGGGAGCCTGGCTTCCTTGCGACTTTGAAGCAGACACTCCGTTCGGCAACCACTGCCCATGTCGGAGCTGCAAAAATGGTCAAATTGCTTCGAACCCAAGCCGAAGAAGATCGTAACAATGGGAGCATCATTGCGGGTAATATATTGCGCGTTGAGGAGGCATTTCTGCTCAAAATCTTTTCGGGAGTCCTCACGGCTGGCTTGGAATCGTGGTGCCCCGACGTTTTGAGTCCACCTGATACTCTTTACAACCAGACTCATGAAATCGTCTTCACACAAACTTTGCGCTCTGTGGGCAACTCTTTTGCGTACAGATTTTTGGAGCCCACACCGAGTGGGTTTGATAACCCTAGCCTTCTTATCGACATCTTCAACAGTTTTGTATTTAATTATATGCGCGACAAAACCAGGGTGGACATGAAGGATCCAGGAAAGCTCTCGCAGAACCGGGACGACAACAATGCTTCAAGACGCCGTAAAGCGGTATGTAATTACTGGTTATTATGATATTTCCCTGCTCATTTAGATTTGTGTCATTTCAGCTTGCGAAGGTCCGTTTGCAATATGCTCTTGACGACAAACAACCTGCCCGAGTTCTTGCTTTGCTGCGAGACCCTCTCGGCCATTCAGACGACGAGTCTGCCACTGAGGCGGACGGTAAACTCTGTTATATCGTCAATAAAAAGCCGCCACGGAGTGTCTCTGCAACAACCTTTCTCCGCAATGTCGATAAACGGCGGCAGAAACTGAAGAAGACCACGAAGGGTAGAAAGGAAGAGCGTAAACGGATTCATGTCAATGTCCCGGACGAGTCGGACATCTCGTTTCAAATTCCGAAGTCTGCCCCCATCGACTGGTTGGCACCCGACTGGTATAACGATCTTCCGGCCAAGCTGCGATACCGCTACAGCCGGAATGGTGTTGCGCTGCCGCTGGTCCAGCACCATGACAACACCGACTACAAGACGATGGACAAGGCGACTTTTATGCAGAAGTATGGTAATGATGTTCTCAAGCTCTATAATGTTCCGACGAAGGAGGAGATGGATGGCGCTGGTAACAATGGATATGACGAGGATGAGGAGGAGGATGTTGGCAACATGATGGACGAAGATGATTGAGATTGTTGATGAGATCGGAACTTGAAGGACGGGTCCTAGAACGTAGTATGCAATATGTGCTTGTATGTTATGCAGTTATGCAATTATGCCAGTATGCCATTATCACCACATATGCAAAAGAGAGAAAAGGGGCAAACTACAACTGTATGATAGTATCCGTATTCGGCAATTGACCGAAATTCAATCCAACGTTCCTGACCCAGCTGTGGCCAGTGGCCCCAAACGGTGCTATAACGTCGTTGAGGGATATCCTAGAACTTATGTCCATAGGTAGGTTAGACTGAGTCCAGGTAGAACTTACTGAGTTCGAAATTTTGCGATCACCGTATTAGGCCAATATTCAGATCTGTGTCGTTCACCGAGTTTTGGCACGGGGACCCAAACGGCAGCATAAAATTATTGAGGGACATCCTAAACCTCATGCCCGTAAGCGTCTTCGACTGAATCCAAGTGAGACCTACTGAGATCGAAATTTTGCGATGACCACATTCGGCCAATATTCAGGTCCGCGTCGTCCACCGAGGTTTGGTGCAAGAATCCAAACGGCAGCATAACATCATTGAGGGACATCCTAAACCTCGTGCCCGTAAGTATCTTCCGCTGAATCCAAGCGAGACGTACTGAGATCGAAACTTTGTGATAACCATATTTGGCGAATATTCAGGTCCACGTTGTTCACCGAGCTTTGGCGCGGGGACCCAAACGGCAACATAACATCATTTAGTGACATCCTAACCCTCGTGCCCGTAAGTATCTTCCGCTGAATCCAAGCGAGACATACTGAGATCGAAATTTTGTGATGACCATATTCGGCCAATATTCAGGTCTGCGTCGTTCACCGAGGTTTGGCGCGGGGACCCAAACGGCAGCATAACATCATTCAGGGACATCCTAAACCTCGTGCCCGTAAGTATCTTCCGCTGAATCCAAGCGAGACATACTGAGATCGAAATTTGTGATAACCATATTCGGCCAATATTCAGGTCCACATTGTTCACCGAGCTTTGGCGCGGGGACCCAAACGGCAACATAAAATCATTGAGGGACATCCTAAACCTCGTGCCCGTAAGCCTCTTCGACTGAATCCAAGCGAGACGTACTGAGATCCATTTTTGCGATGACCATATTTGGCCAAAATACCAATCCATGCAAGTGGCCCAGTTTTGGCCTGAGAACCTGAATGGCAGAATAAATATCCTGAGGGATATCACAAACATCCTTACCACGACCAGGATTCACTGAATCCAAGGGGAATTCATACAAATATCATCAGATTCATCGTGACTATACTTGACATTCACATCTGGTCCTCCACAGATAACAATACATAGCATGTTCAACTCTTGAGTGGTCCTAAGGTCTAGATTACACAAGCCACAGATGCTGGCAAAGCAGGTGTCAGTGAGAAGTCGAGACAAGCTTTCAGAGTGTCGTAGCAATCATGAGCAATCATGCAACCTCAGTGCTTGCATTTGAGGATCTTCTGAGAGCTGCAGAGCAGTATACAACAGGCCACATAGTCTTGTATAGAAAGCCAAGGCATCTGAGATCCTGTTATGCACAGATGCGAGTTATGGTTAGGGAAGGAGGATGTTTGGCCAATATCCAAACCAAACATCGGCAAATGCTCGGGCCGGCACAGCCACTCTTAAACTGAATTGGACCGACAAAAATATATATATTTCGACAAGACACAATCTATTCAACTGCGAGATACATGATAAAAATATCCAATATAATCAAGGCTGTAAACAGACTTAAGTGCGCCGACCTCGGTTCAATGACCAGCAGATAACCAAGAAATCTCGGTCAATATCATAAGTCCCCATTGGACGCCGGTAAAATGTGAGATGGGTAAGAATATGCATGGGTTCAATGATGCAAAAACGACCTGACAGAGTAGCATCTACAATTGTAGTGTTCAATCGTGGACGAGTGGGATATGGTGTTTTCTCCAGCATGGTTAATGGCATAGGCTTGTGCTTTTGGACTAGGACAAATGTCTGCATGTGCCTTTCAAGGGGAATCTCCCATATTTCCTCAATGAATCCTGTCAACACAGTATGATTTATGGGATCCTTGAACTGGATGCTGCTGTTTCCTCGATGCGATTTATAACAACTGAAACCTTTGTCATCCAGTTTGAACTGTGATGGCTTCAGAGCACAAGGTGGGAGAACAAGAGATCCTGGAGGGTGAGGTAGTTGATAACATGAATACCACATCTGTCCCTTTGAGTTTTGATATTGTAAAAGCATCAGATAATCGTCCCTGGAAAGGTCGTCTGCCTTGGCCAAAATTTTTGCCACTTCTTGTTCACTCAATGGTTGAGTAGCTTTCATCTGTGCAGCCAAGTCCGGTTGAAGGATTTGAGCGAATTGACCAACATGTCCATCTTTTAGTTGCTCATCATGGAGCTTTGCCTCCAACCGTCCACGACGAGCTACCTTTGTCAGCATTGTTGTGGGCATATCATCTGAGCTAGTAGTGAGTAAACAAGTGGGAAAAGAACTGAGATGACTCACCAACTCGTCTGTTGTGTTTGACCTTTTGAAACATTCCATTCATTCGCTCACCAGCAAATTCATTGAGTGCTGCTAATGGTCCCCAAAATTTCAATAATGCTCCATTATGCATAGCAAAATGGTGGTTGGGTAAAGAATGAAATTCGGGAAGCGGGAATAGCTGAGGTAATGCTGCACAATATTGGACATAGTGAGCAGTGAATTGATCAGCCTCTGTGTTGGATGTCGAGAAGGACGATATGATATTTGTGGATGCAACGAGATCATTAAAATTCTCAAGCAACTTTGTCTGCAGTGGATCTTCCCCATACCAAAGTTCAGGAATTACTAGAGGAAATATGACTGTGAAAAGCATGAGGTATTCATAGGCTTTCAATTTTCCGTGTTTGGATTCCCCAAGGTTTTTGGGTGGGCGAGCAACCCAGGTAGGAAGTGAAATATCCCGGATACAGGTGCGAATCTGACCTAGCTGTGCTGGAGAAAAATTGAATATTCCTGTAATGTTGAAGTCAATAACCTCTTCATCGTCATCCAGGTCTTCATCATTTGTGATGCCGAGGTATGTCTGGGGAGTTGGCGTAGTAGAGTCCTCACTATCAGCATCATCAACTTCCATATTAGAGTCAGGCCGAGGCTCCCCCTGTTGGCTGGTGTTATCTTCCGTCTCTGTCTCTGGTTCAGACTCTGACATTTCTGGCTCTGTAAATTCTGCTTCCTCTGGCTCGAGCTTATTAAGATCATTTGCAGCCATTGCAGCTTTTGGTTTAGGACGGCCAATGCCCCACAAGATGCGGAGATGGTGTTGTAGTACACCTTCCAGCCAGTTATGCATGAAGCCCAGAGTAACATTCTTAACTGGATCCCACCGAAAAAGATCGTGCGGAGGTGACCAACGAACCCCTGACAACCTGGCCAGCTTTTCTTTGAGAGTCACAGTCACTGCATCACGCCAAGCTCTGGCCTGGGCAGCTACTGTATGGCTATCCCGCAGTGTCCAGGATTCATACTTGAGATCTTCGACTTGATGACTTTTGAGCAGACAGAAACTACAAAAATATGTTGCGTTATAGGCCATGTAACCAGCCACCTTGCGTATGGCTTGCAAATCAGCAATGAGCGGAAGAACTTGTGCTGCAACAGAGACACCAAGTGGATTCCGAAAGGTAGGGAGCATCTTGCCTGGAGGAGCAAAGTCATTCATTGCCTTGACAAATGAGATGAGAATGTGTGCCATTGTCCAGACATCTGGAGCACCGGGTGCAGGGATCATTCCCACAATAAAGATATTTTCCAGTAGGAAGCGGACTTCAATAGGAAGATTTAGGCAATATAGAACAATTGCGCCACAAGATACAACTTTGCCTGAAAGAAGATGTTAAATCATGAAGACAGCCATGGACATGAGCAGTGATACTGACCAGCAATCTTATTAGTATAGGGATTGAACCAATCAATGTAGAATGCAAAAACAAGATGATAGCGCGAGCGTAGAAAATTGCCGAGGCCACGCCAGGCTGGACTGTCCTGAATATCATTCATTACATCTTTTTGGGGTGCATTCTGCCGAGCCTGGTCCTGCTGGAAAGACTTCTCCAGATGTTCTTCAACCTGTGATCGAGACAAAAAGAATCGTAGCCAGGATTCAAAAGACTGTGTGCCATATAATGCTTTGGGCACCCGCTTTGTTTTGCCCTTGGGAGTTCGGACCTGTTTCCAGAGTGTAGTGCCACAGGCTCTAGATTTTGGTGATTTTTTCCAATCACATATATCTGGAAGCGTATCTAGAGTGTATGGCTTGTAGCATGTTGGACAACATGGTGTGCGAACAATTTCTGGCTCCAGTTCATGCTGGTAAACACTGCGAATATCTCGAGGAATATTGAGAGTAGCGTCTTGCAGTTGAGCTCCTGCTAATCGCAAGATTCCAAAGATGATGCTGATTACTGATGATACGATAAAAGCCAACGCCTTCAAGACAATGCCTGAATCCTCGCGGCTAATTCCAACGTGGAGATTCAACCAAGCTGCGAACATTACACATAGTGTGGCAATGGGAGAAACCGCTAGAATACAAGCAATTAGTTGTGTTAAATGGACCAAAAAATATTGACCCCTCTGAAAGACATCCAAAGGTGGCACAATAATTCGAGGATCTTCCAGTTCTGGTTCTGGAGCAAGTTCTGCACCTGACATCCCAGCTTCCTCCAGTTGCTTGGCCCTGGCATCATCCGCTTCGTGGGCTTTCCGAGTAGAATGGCCAATCCAGTCCCCTCGCATAGGCTGTCCATTTTCAATTACAGTCTTTTGAGAACACTTTGAACAGACACAGAGGACCCTTTTCGCCATGGTGGGGGATGAATGTCGGAAGCAGGAAGGTTTCCATCTGTCAATTCTTTTAACTGGATAGACACTTGTCATCGGGCAGTGTTACACTGGTCTAGAAGTGCTCTAAATTGAACCATTCATAGTTCGCAACAACAGTCAGTTGATAAATTACAATTTGATCAGATCTTGGTTTGCAGAAGGATTCTGGAATTGTTGGCCCCACGTTCCTCAGCAGAGACTGTGCCGTGCAATTCTACCTACTTACCTACTAAGCTCACAGGTTCAAACCTGGCATTCAGTTAGTCGGCTACGTAAATTAAATTTGATTGACATCAGCGATGGGATTCAAATCTACCGGCAATCAGAACCCGAAGAACCGGCAATAAGCCACACATAAGCGGTACCGAAGCCGCCAATAAGCGATTACCACTTATAGATTCTAAGTGCTGGGCAATGCCTCCTGTGTCACTTTCAAGAATGTTCAATGAGCTATTAAATTTGAAGGCACACTGTATTTTGACCTTCTCTAGACTGCTCTGGGAAAATACCTGATTTTGAAAAAGAATGCAACTAGCCAGATTCGAACACAGGCCAGTCCAATTTGGATTACAAAGCAAAACACCATAAGCCACACATAAGCGGCCCATAAGCCACTCATAAGCGGTTGCCGCTTATGGATCCATAAGCGGTGGCGGATGCCTCCTGTGTCTGGAACCAACCTCAAGAACTCAACAAATGGCTATTAATCCGTTTTCTCCGTGGGATCATCCGCAGAACGCACCGTGGCCTCGAAACCCGCAACTCCTTCCCCTCAATCATCGTTTTGCCCCGCCCAGCCTTGCTTGCAGCTCACGCACTCCAGTGGAAAGTCGCTATCCTCCGTGCGAATATCGATCTACAAATGTCGAATCAAGCTCAAGAGAATCTCTGCACGATCCTGTCGCGTCACATTCCAGACCTCATCCTGTGGTTAATGATTCGGTGTTTCCGTGGAAGGGTCCGTCGGATTTACCCGCCACCAGTATCAACGGCGGTATTTTCATTGGGAATGTCGAAAGCAACGGTGAAGCAGGTAAGTTATAATAATGGCATCACGAATTTTGAAATAACACCGAATTCCTGAAGGCCTGCATATTCTTCATCGTGCCATCGCGGGTGACGCTTTCCACGACTCCACAGAAAGATATCCACCGCCGCGATGTCATCCCGAGACGCGAACGAAGTTGCTGGGCGTGCTACGGAACTGGGCCAACGACATTAATCCGCCTACAAACTGGACGTCTGACAACTCCGCATCGTTATTCAACGAGGAAAAAAAAAGCAAGAAAGAAAGAACAGGGAGAAGAACAATGAGCGAAGCAAGGGTATCCTGTGGTTGTATGGCCCGCTGGCGCAGTGAAGTCAGCCGTTGCGCAGTCGTTCTGCCAACAGCTGAAGGATGAGGGTCGGCTCAGTGGTAGCTTCTTCTTCAAGCGTGACCACTCGCGCGGCAACGCGAAGAAGCTATTTCCAACAATCACATATCAGCTTGCCCTTACTCCCCCGCGTTGAAGAAGCACATATCACAAAGTGTGGAGAATGATCCTGCGATCGTGGATAGGTCACTTTCCGACCAGCTTCAGAACTTGATCATCAAGCCGTGTCGGAAGAGCTTTCTTTCCCATCCATTATCCATTATCATTGACGGCCTTGACAAATGCGATGGGGAAGATATTCAGCAGGAAATCTTGGACTCAATTGGGAAGGTGGCTTCCCGAGAACAGCTTTCTATCCTTTTCTTTATTGCCAGCAGACCAGAAGCTCATATGTGTGAGGCTTTCAGCGATACCGCACTGGACGGATTTCATCGACCGATGAACATTGATCAGTCTTTCGACGATGTCCGCAAATATTTGGTCAACCAATTTACCCGAATTCATGCAGCGCATCGGACCACCATGCGTACAGTCCCGTCCCCCTGGCCTTCATCGGAAATTGTCGAGGCTCTCCTTGAAACATCATCGGGATACTTCATCTACGCGTCTACTGTTGTCAAATTCGTCGATGATAAGCGATTTCGACCCGTCGACCGTCTTAACATCATCCTGGGCATCAAGAACAGCCTATCCGCATCACCATTCAATACTCTCAATCAGCTTTACATCCAAGTCCTATGTGGTGTTCCCATGGATTTTCGGCCTCAACTTCTGGAAATACTGTTGGTTATCGTGGAACCGACATTCTCCTTTTGTGTTTGGCAAATCGAAGAGCTTCTCGGACTAGAAACGGGCGACGTTCGCTTAATTATGCGGGGCTTGCATTCAGTCATCAATGTTCCGGGCAAACACAATGTCGCCCTTACTGTTCATCATGCCTCATTCACGGACTTTCTTAACCACCTCTCGATCGGGCCCATTCTATGTGGGCAGCTCTCAATATCGCAAAAATGTGACCCACCACCTCTTCAAGGCTTTCTCCCGGCCAATTGATGACCTTAGGGTGGGGTGGACCCGGCAGTTTGAATTGTGCACCGGTCCCGATCCGTTCAGATATATCGTTTCCACCGAGCCATCCACCGACTTTCTACCACTTGTGCAGTCCCTAAGCATGGATTTCCTCTGTGCTTTCGGAGCGTCATCGACCATGCGTTTTGTTAATTGGTTAAAGGTATGTTCTCATGTTTAGCGCATCGTATTGAGGCTATAATCTTTATTCGGAAGTTTGACCCTCTCCCCTCCGCCGAAATTCAGCTTTGGGAGGACTACACTTTTATGCTTGTGTGGGAGCAAATTTGGAGCGCGGCTGAAATGACGAACAAACAGCAATCAAACAGCACCCGCGATATCTTGTCGTCGGCATCTCCGCTCCTTATTAAAATTCTCTATGCTCATAGAGTCTTTCCTGACACCCGGGGCCGCCGTATTCTATTCAGGATCCATGTCGTTCTGGACCTATCTTGGTGTGAACTGAGGGCTTGGTGTGAACTGAGGGCAGCCCTCTCTCCCCTCCTAGAAATTCTGGACCGTGATATGGCGCGGCTGGACGAGCTGCTGTGTTCAAATTTGGACGAAACATTCTTCGGAAGAGTGGATTTGAAGTCCTTATTGTTGGAACTTGCCGAGGGCTGTCTGCATGTCATAGGCGAGTATGGCGACGACGGGAGGGCGGATATTCCTTTGTGGGTGTCATATAGACACCTCGGCGCTTAAACTAACCTTCGGGTGGTCCGGTAGCTTCAGGCTGGGGGTTTTTCTTAAGATCCTGTCCCCCTTCACCCGAACTTCTTGGGGATCTGTCCGATATTGCCGCCATCCCCTGGACAATGGATTCGGTGCAACCAGAAGACCTTCACAATGTTGTGCAATGGCTCAAGGCAAGTCCGTCTTCCGGTTCGGTGCTCAGACAAATGTGAACGAATTCAGACATTTCGTCGGCACCCAACTGAATTGATCACTCGATTCGAAGATCTTTTGGCAGCCTCTATTGGTCGCGAGAAATGGGAATACGATAGCTCCACTCTTGATTATCTGGAGAAGGCATGGATGCGCTGGCGGGAACGGCACAGACGATATCTTTAATCGCTTACTGTGACCACAACTTAATTCGATTGTGCCATGCCTCCTACGAAAATGATCTAGAAAGACGTTACAGTCACTTACATGATTTTTTTTTTTTTTTTGTAACCGTCCATTAGCTTTCTAATTTGTTGTAAATCGTTTAAATGTTGGGCGCTGGGATGTTTCCCACCCAACTCACCTCGCTTTACCGCACACGCGTCCGCCTAGCAAGACCGCTGCCGAGCCGAATGCGCATAGCGAACACCTGCGCACATCTAGTACGGTAAATACAAGGCGCGCCGACGGAGGGAGTGCGCGCAGTCATGCACCAGCCCCGTTCCATCACGCGCAGACGTCCACACCGCACGCAGGCATCCACGTCCGCACGCACACGTGCAGCTCTCGCTCGCTGAGTCTATGCGCGCTTACAATCGCGCTATCTCTTCGCCTTCGCCACATCATACATGCGGTGCCATCTCGAGCATTTTGACCTCGTGCCTCATCGCCCGCCTCTCTCCCGGCGAATTTACCCCTCTCGGCAGCTCTCTCGAGCTGCGCCAGGACATTCACATCGTTGATCGTTGCAGCACACACGCATATGCACGCTCACGCATGGACCCAGCGCAGGAAATCCGGGCAGAGACTAGCGCGCGTGCGCACCGCGTGTCCGACCCGTACGATGGTCCACCTTCCAAAGAAGGAATGGGTGCGGCGGGCGCTTCTTGGGCGCTTAGAGCTTCTCATCCTCCAACGTCGCAGTGGCAAGACCAGACAGGAAAGAAGGAGAGGAACGGATGGAAGAGAGGAAGCCTCACTGAGTGTGCGCAGCTCGAGAAAAGGATACCGCCGAACACGCGGCTGTGAAGATGGGCGTCAGCAAATCACGAAGAGGAGGGAGGCGAGCGGAGAAACAATCAGGAAAAGGAAAGGAAGAATTCTCCGCGCTCAGAAGGAAGAGGGAAAGGAGGGAGGCCTGGCAAGAACAAAGAAAGAGAAGGAGGGAGGGTTTCGCCGATGAAGGAGAACACCCCCTCGCTCTCGAAGTTCGAAGCCCCGTGCCGGAGGCAAGGAGGAAGAACGAGGATAGCGCCTCGACACCACACCATCCGTTATCTGCGCGATGCCATGCTGGCTGCACTCCTCCCGGAAAAGGCAGGTACGCAGTGCGTGAACACTCCACTCACGCCCCTCGGCGAGCAAATCCCCGGCCAAAGAAAAAAGAAACGAATGCGCACCTCGCCCGCACCACTCTCGTACCACACCTCCAAGCCGTGCGCACAGCGGAAGCTCGCGCCGAGTCGGCAACGAATCGTTTGAGAGAAGAGGGTGTCGTTCTCTGCGAGGAGCACGAGTAAGAAAAGAGGATTGGTGGTAGTGTTGTGGCAGCGAGGGAGAACGGAGACAGAAGGGAGGGGATGTAGGGAGAACCCGGGGCGTGTAATTCATGCAAAAGGCGTACAGGACACGTACCATATGCTTTGTCTCCTGCCAGTTCATGACCTGCCGCGCCGTTTGTGTCGGTCCGTAAGGGCTTGCTAACGGCGGGATGCTATCAGTACCAGACTCAGGATTCAAAAGACAAGCCACATACCGAATGGGTCTCCACGCGCACGGACCCACCGCCCTGCTGTCGTCGTGCTTCTCTTGCTTGGTTTGGTTGGTGTCATTCTGAGATGTCGCGCTTGCCGGCTTTCTTCCTCTCCCGCTCTCCCACTTCGGCATTGTCTGCGATGATTCAAGTCCTTGCGTTGGATCGCGTTCGTGTTGAGCTCTGTAGGGTTGCGATAATACTGGGGCCCATGGGGGCCCGGGGAGTCTCAATCCAGCAGATAGCCATACAAGCTCAAAGAGAAGCAAACGGACGAAAGAGGAAATGCGGTCGCTGGTGAGGGAAACGCCAAGCTGTATTGATGGGCATGGATCCGATTGATGGCCGACGTCTCTTGCCTCCTCTTACGACATAATTTTGTTTCATCGAACTTAGCCCCATTTCTCTTCCCTCCGCCACGCCGGATTACACGATAGAAACATGAGAGGTAGGACTGAGGGACGACAGTACCACACTCATTCCGCTTGTACTGCACTCTCGTATTTGGGGGTTGCCCTGTTTGCTGCAGCCTCAGGGAAGAATAGACGTCGGTGTTGAGGATTCGAGGCGGTGGAACAAGGTACGTATGTAATGTGCCTTGAGGAGCGTGCTTGTCAGGGAGACAGTACGACGGTGAGTGGCATTTCTGTCAACCAAAAACAAGGGCTAATATAATCATCTCGGCATGTGTAGACAGCGTGCTCGCAACAGTCAGATAATAGAAGAAACACATAAGATAAGACTATTGCTGCCGCCAAACGTGACCTTGTAGCCATGGGCCAGTCAGAGTCCCGCCAAAGATCGCCGCCGGAGCACCAGCAACCACAGGAGAAACGACGCCGCCGTTTGCGCAATTCCATCCATGTCTTAATCCCCAGGAGGCGCCACAGCTCCGCAATCCCCGAGCCCACCAACAATGAGCGCCACGCCTCACGCCGCTGGAGCCGCGCCTTCTGTCGCCCCTCGCCTTCGCCATCGCTGATCGATGCACCGGAAAATAAACAATCAGCGGTATGCGAAGATGCTGCAGAGAAAGGAGACGCAAACGCAGACGCAGATTCAGATTCAGACACGGAAGAGGCACTCGTCCTCGCCCCGCTCGACGACACTGGCCACGAGACCCCGCACCTTCATGTGACCCAGCAGCAGGCGGAAGGGCCAGATTCGGAATCGCAGGTGCGGCGGGTGGACGAAGACGTTACGCCAGATGGATCCGCTGAGGAGGGAGAGAATTCCGACAAAAACTCGGCCGTCGAAGACGTACGCGTCTGCGCACCGCTCGATGACCTGGACGAGGAGACTCTGACGCCCGTGCTCCATGCCTCAGAGATGCCGCTCCCTGCGCCCGCGCCTCACGCGCAGGTAGACGACCTGGAAGCGCTGGACAAGGATGCAGGAGAGGGAGCTGACCCAGTTGTAGACTCAGACGTGATTGACGATGGAGACAACGATGGAGACGCTGAAGAGGGAGGAGAAGCAGCCGCGGACTCGCGCGTGGAAGACGTGCTCGTCAGCGTCCCGCTTGACAACTTGGACGAAGAGACTCCAAACCCCATGACTCACGGTGCAGAGACGCAGGTCCGTGTACCCCCGCCACAGGCGCAGGCAGACGAACCGGACGTGGCAGACGGGGATGCCGAAAAGGGAGGAGGGGCAGACGCAGTCGCAGACTCGGGCTCGAACCCGGAAGATGTGCGCCTTCGCCCCCCGCTCGACGACATTGACAACGAGTCTCCGCCCATCCTGCCAGCGCAAGTACCACAGGGAGACAAGGAAGAAGCCTCGTATGGAGACGCCGAAGATGGAGGTGTTGCAGATATGGACTCGGCCTCGGACGTGGTTGAAGATAGAGCCTCTGAAAAGGGAGGAGATCCAGATGCAGACTCCCGCATGGAAGACGTGCGTGTCCTCACCCCGCCCGATGACATGGACGACACGATCCAGCCCATCCTGCATGTGCAACCCCAGCCGCAGGTAATCGAAGAGGCGCCAGACAGACACGCCGTAGATGGGGTAGATGCAGAAGAAGACGCAGACGCAGATTCCGGCGCAGAAAACATGCGTGTTAGAGTCCCACTGGAGCATTTTGACGAGGACGTTGCGACGCCGGCGCTGCATGCCCAAGTACCGCAGGTTGAACATGATGAGCAGTGGATCGTGCATACCACGGACATCCCAAGCCCGTCGACTCTGCCTGTTGGCGTGACTGATACAAGTGGTGCCTCAAATACGCTTACAACACCTCCGCCTGTCCGTGTCCCCGCAACCTCTGACCGTCAACTTGACTTCCCGCGGTCACTGTTTACGTGCATATTCCCTCTTTTCCCTTTCTCTTCTTCCCTTTCTTGCCGTCATTCGTTCGTATTATTGATCATTGTTTAACAGCGCACAAGCTATGCCCACGTCCCTCATCGCCAGCTCGTTTTCCCGGGCCACAGCTGCATCTGCTTCTCCCAGTTCCATCTCACCGGCCAACGCTTCCCCGTCTTCCTCTGCGGGCACTCTGCCACAGACTCCCCCTCCTACTCTTGGGAACAGTGAGTTGTCTTCCAGCCTCTCAATTTCAACGCTCAACCATCGCCTCCGCCTCCACCAGTCCGGCAGGCTGTGTCAGCTTCCGCGAGGCGGGCTCCGTCACCTGTGCGGCAATCCCCTTCAACCCCGACGCCGTCGAGAACATACCCACCATTGGGCGGAGGAAGCCAAGCTGGACCGTCACCAAACTCGAGAACCGGAGATAAATGCTATCTGGTGAGTCTCACCATCCCTGTTCTACTACTACGCTCAAAAATAACACGTAGTGCGGTGATCGTGGTCATTGGGGAAACTGTTCGTGATCAACTTGATGGATTTACTGATTTTTAATATTACCGTCGTAGCTTGCCCCAAGCACCCAGCTGAGGCGCAAAGAAGGGCACAGTCTATTACGTGCTGGACATGCGGTGCAGTCGGGCACTACGCCACTGGTCAGTAATCAGTCCCCATACACAGATCACACTCAAACATCTGCATAGACGGGGCATGTCCCAGAAGGCGGTAAAGGTACGCTGCGGATTCCAAAGGGAACCGGAGCAAACGGGAAAAGACTGAACAAAAACAAGCTCTTTACATTTCGCGTCAAACCCACGAGTAACCCTTATCTTTGAGAAATAACAGCATTCGCGCAGCTGTCGGATTCCCCCACACCCAGTCTCAGCCTTTGTTCAGTACAACCTATGTTACAATGTAGTACAAGGCAAAGTTTATTCCCACGTTTCACTACCTTGAATTCTCAAAACTAATTCATTGCATGTGGTCTCTCCTGCAATTCGCCTGGTCTACGAAAAGCGCGTAACTGAAGGTATGGAATGAAACATGTCCTACAGCTTACTGGAAAACAGCACAGACATCCTGATCCACTAACGGTGATGCGTGGTCAGAAGGCCAAGAAAAGACGCCGGGCTAGGCAGGCGTCCTGACTCCTGAGTAGATTAACAGTAATGAGCGCAAGTTAGTTCATTCAAAGACTCAAGGCCAGATGTACGATGTGCGGTTGAACGAGCAAAGTAGAAGACGAGAAGACAAGGATATTAGACCGTTTGCGCTGCAGCCATCCAGTGGCTGGTGGCTACCAAAAATGGCAAATTTGAAGGGACCCTTTCGATATTACTCCCACTTTAGGTCCACCAAATTGATGCTGGGGGCGGTCTCCGTTATACATGTCAAGGTCGGGCCCTGAATCGGGGGCATGGAGCAAAGTCGGAAACCAGCTGATGGCTCAAATGGCTCTGCGCAAACTCTCTATTCAAGCGAGTGCATCTCGAGTAATGTGTTGCGCGAAAGATATTAACGGTATGGACAGGTTGGGGATTATTAAAATAAACTACTTATCGATGTGGCGGCCACTTCAGCCGTGAGCATCTTGGATCGCACCCTCACTCAGGACACTAATCAACGGGATGGACCACTGACTCTGTATGCAGCACGCGCGCGAAAAAAGAAGACATGCCAATAACAAAAAAGCGCGAAAAGAGATGTGCAAATATGAAGATAGTATCGCCTGCGCAAGAAAAGAGGCGAGCTCCGAAGCCACGACGACGCGCACGTTTCCCGGCGACAACACTCGTGTTCAACTTTTGATGGAGTGATAGCGATTACCGTGTTTGGAAGTAACTCTGACTTTGATCACCGACCGCGCTTGATTACCGCCTAAGATTTTCGTCTATTGTTCGATGTCGGGCCCCTACCACGCAGTCTACGAGGCTCGGTGGGCTCCTGTCTCAGTACGACCCAGAAGCTGATCCTGTTGATCTGTCCAGCAGCCCGGTCCCACCCCGTTCACCCCGATCGAGTCGCAAGAAGCGGACTTGAGTATGTATTATTCTCACCGGCCTATGTCTGTCTCGACTGGCTCGACATCCTGACATTTGAGTTTGGGCCGGCATCTGCCCTTGTCATCCAGAAATGACCGCAAACCTATGTGACATTTCTTTGTCCACTTAGTGTAGGGCCCCATTGAATGCACCCAAAAAATCAATCACACGCTTCTGAGCTTCCTCTGAGGCGTCAATGTGCCCGTTACGGTACGTGCTCTTGAGTATCTAGATGGCTTCAAACATCTCGGGAGATAGCCGGTTGCGCCGGAGGTACAGGTGAGAGACCCGTTGGAAAATGATCGTTCGGAGGCGGGAGCCTTGAATTGGGAGATAAAAGACTTCAGAGCAAATCGGCGCGTGTCCGCCACCAATTGGGTCATTTTTTCTTCTGTTCGCAAGCTCGTTAGGTGCTTGAGTATCCACTTCTCTCGTGACTCAAAAAAAAGGTGCCGGCAGGATGGGGAATCGAATATCATTGTGCACTACTTTTCAACAGTGTGTTCATTGCGAAGCTGCCCGCATTGCCACCATAGAACGTGCGCAAGTTTCCCTCCTGCTCGCCGGTATTCCCTGAGATGCCCACGCGAACTATGATCATCATTGGCACGGTATTCTATTGATACCACCTCAGAGTCAGTAGATTGAACAGGTAGATGGACAAGCCACGCACTACCACTTGTGCGAGTGCACCCCACGCCACGCCCGTCACAGGCTGTGGACGGTGGAAAGTGAGTTAAGTTCCATCCACTTATGCATAATCAACTGACCCCCCAACGGTCGTGTAACGCTTGCGATCAAGTAAACGAGCACGTTTACGAAGTACAGCAAGCTGGACTCGCATCTGGGTTGAGTTCGGCCCAGTTATCACGAGTCCCCTAGATCGGATTATAAAGGACTCACATAATCTCCAGAGTTCTGTTATATCTGCGTCCTGCCTGGACGCCGAGCACGACGGTTGCTTGTCGGCCTTTTATCCATATTCTCCCGGCTGTATCTCTGCATGAGCACTGGAGCGCGATATGAAACTGAACGACGTACCAGTCAAGCCCAGCAGAAGGAAATTGGTAACGAGGGCCAGAGAGAACGGAATTGGGGTATTGGTGTCAATCCCGAAAATTCCCCACAAGCCTACCACTGAAGGGGATGAAATCAAATCATACGCGACAACGAATTTTGTTGAGATATACTGAGAGTGGAGAGAATGAGCAGCGATGGGAAGGCAGTCATTATCCTGGAATGACGAGAAGAACCCCAGATGGCGGCGGATCGGTAAAGCTTGAGACTTATCTGTCCAGCAACTGCAGGTAAGAATATTGTATAGATACTCACAAGGACAGTATCAGTGATCGTACTGCCCATTAAAAACACAATTAGCGGATTTTGAGCCAAAGGGAGAAGAGTACGTACTTGTTGACAGCGATAAGGACCTCACGCGCTTCATAAATGTGCACCCAAGTCTGGAACACGGAGAGTACATTTGTTGCGGAGCCACTATCTACCAGATTTTGCTTCACTTGCAAGAATATGACAGCGAGAGTCACGTCCAGGACGACGTGGGCAAGGGCAAATAGCACGAGGACCACAGAGAGGATAAGGAATAAACGGGATGCCCGAGTCTTCGCCTTTTGAAGAAAGAATATTACAAACGCAAAGAGGATGAGGTATATTCTGCGGTCGATGGCCATTAGAGAGTGCGGAGGGAGAGAATGCCGCCAGCCGTTGAAAAACAGCGCTGCCTGTGAGGGCAGGTATTGTGAGGAATTGAAGCTGGACCCAAATCTTGCAATGGGCAACGTACCGAAGAGGACCATAGTTCGTACTCGAGTGCCCATACAACGGTGAAATGGTATCATTTTCAACGGTCGACATGGGAAGGTGGAGGCAGGGGTCAGTGTGCAAGTGTGCAGATGGCCGGATTTTGTATGTCGAGCTCTGAACGGTGCGGGATACCGTCATTGTCGATCAACAGGCTGGCTGTGATGATCTTCCTGAGTCACTGAGGTGATTGGCGCCTACCTACCTATCGCGGTGGATCTTGCGTTGATTTATCACTTGGTAGCGCACATTTTGAATCCATTCTGTCGAAGGAGAGAAGACCCAGACAGATATACAGAGGTCCATAAAATACTTTGCAGATCTACTCATCAAGCCGCAGTACGTTGCCTCTGCCGACGGATGGTGGAGGGCCGATTCTCTCCATGAAGTTAACTTGTCACTTCAACTCCCAGGCAATTGAAGGCCATTGGGGAGCAACTGGAAGGGCAGCGCTTTAACGCGATGTCTGATACCCGGGTCTTGAAATACTCAGGCGTATTTTGGAACAAAGATGTATACCCCCGGCGTTGTGGAGGACCGGTATTGCAATCTATTGCTGTCTCGGCAAGATCCGAGGCGTTATCATCTCTTCATGCAAGATTCCCCTGCGATGCAAAATTAACCATGGAAGGGTGGCTATCTTGTTCACAGTTGTTAAACGCCAGCACGCACGATGTTTGATGCAGGCGATTGCGGCCTTAAATACCTTTTCCTGTGCATACGGCACCAAGGACATCGCGGTTGTTGGCGTCCCGCTCGTGGTTACCAAGGCGTAGGGAGGAAGTTGCATGCATGGGCGTATGTCTTGTTCGTTTCCCAGGAGAGCCGGTGGGATGAACTCCGTCATAATGTATAACTGCTTTCCAGGCGGCCTTTCAGTCACTCCCTGAAATTCTCTGGATAGGTCATTCAATCCCTGTGCGTCATGATGCTATTCGGAGGATCAACATTCCGAAAGTTACTTCTACTGCTACGCGAGCATGTCACAGTTACCTGCTGCAGTTGAGATCTTGGAGCAAGGACTTGCTACCATATTTCAACAAATGCTTCAGTTGAAGACCAATGTTGATGCCCTCCCTCGTCATCAGGCCGAAAATTTCTTAGATCTATCCTCCAGGCTTTATAGTGGGACATTTACTGATCCAATCAGTATTGTTGAAGAATGAAACTACTGGAAGAGATTTTCACCCAGCCAGGGTTTGAATACTTTCTCCTTCCAAAATCCTCTGATGTTCTTTTTCATGCATCCCAAGGAGGTCCAGTTCTATGCCTTGCTCGTCTGGGAGAAGAGGAGGAGGGAGTTTGGGACAAACAGAATTGATTGGTCGCCCGAGCTCTCTCGCTTGGACCACAAGGGACCGCGCTCGAGCCGGCACTTGGCGAAGAGGGAAAACTACAGAATAGGGAAGCGGTACGTAAGGGTGGGAGAAAGAAGAATCTAGTCTATCGAGCTATGTGAGTGTATGTAGAAGAAGAGGACGAGGGACGACAAAGGAGGCAAACAGATATATACGGAATCAGAAAAACGTGACCGTGAAAGAGGCAAGTGTGCCTCGCCTGCATAGACCGTGTTTGGCGCGTCAAACACCTCTGATAATCCTCAGCAGTCACCAGGACTATTGTGATGCAATAGTCCTCCCCAATCCAAGTTCAGACCCAGTTCATCTTCCACTTCAAATATCACATTGGAATTGCTGAAGTCCCAACGAGGCATGCTGAAAGACTTGCTTATTCCCTCTAATGTCAGAAACCGAGGGCAATCATCATCCTCAAGAATTTTTGTCGGGCATGAGAACTTCTCCAAAAAACCAACTCAGGAGTGTTTTGAAGATATGTTGAACAGGCTCTGGACTGATGTCATGAGTCCGGTATCAAGTTTTAAAATCAGTCAGTCAAACAAATGGTTCAATTATTTTACAACCAATTTACCCTTGTTCCTTAGCATGATATTTCCTGTGGAAGGCTCTGGTGGTGCCCAACAGGTGCATTCGCAGGATTGCCTTTACATGCAGCCGCCTCCACAAACGAATTTATTCATTCATACACCACAACTCTTGGCTCTCTCTTGGATGCCTATGCCAAAAAGATCATCTAGCACTGTACCTAAACTGGGGGTTGTCGTGGTTACACATACAGATTCCACAAGAAGCAGGTTTCTCAAGGGTGTAGAACCTGGAGTCAAGAAGATTCTCTCCATTGCGAAGGGTTCTCATCTTCAGTGCCTTCTTGGAGAGCAGGCAACAGTGGATGCTATAAAAATCCAACTTCAAGAATGTTCCTGGGTTCATTTAGCTTGTCATGGATACCAAGATCCTCGGTCTCCTACCCAAAGCCATCTGCGGCTTTATGGAGGCAATCTAGACCTGGAAACCATTCTTCGCATGCCTCTCCCAAATGCACAGTTTGTGTTCCTTGCTGCATGTCAGACAGCAATAGATACTCAACTGGTAAATGTAATCATGGGATTTATTACTGCTGGGTTTCAAAGTGCAATTGGAACCATGTGGTCTATGAATGATAACGATGGTCCAGTGGTTACAGAGATCATATACTCTCATCTGTTCCGTGATGGTCAACACCCTAAACATACTGATGCAGTTGAGGCTTTACAGCTTGCAGTCAAACATTTGAAGGACACAAAGGTTCCTTATGAACGATGGATCCCATTCATTCACATGGGAGTCTGATATTATTATATTAGTTCCTGGTACCGGTAACGGACCCAGGTCTCAAACGCGAATTGTAAAATCTCCAAATCACGACCATCACTGATCTCATCAACAAAACCTCAAAATTAATTAAATGTACGCTCAAGAAACCCTTTCTCAGCCTCCTGGCCTGATGCCATCAGTGGGATTCTCGATATTAAATAGATAAATAAATATCTCCAAACCTCTCCCCGTCCCCTGTCTGTCCCCCGAAACTGATGTATGGCGCCTGCAACTTGCCCATCTTCGCTCACCCTTCACTCTTGCCTTACTACACTTCCTGCCGTGTCCTCTTCAGTCCAGCTTGCCAGCCGTTAAAACTAAAATAAAAAACTAAATAATGAGCCAAAATCGAGAGCGTGCTTTCGGCGCTCTCGCGGGCGCGCGCCTCCATTGATCAAACGGTATGTGTGAATAGGAACTTATTGACCTGACAATCGTAGCATGGCCAGCTGTTCATTAATTCATTAAAGATATTCCTGCTGAAAGCGGCTTTCCTCCCTTCAGTAAAATCTCATCAGTCTTGCTAGTGGATATCATTTGTAAAAATTATTCTCAAACAATGAAGATTCCAGGCTGTCCATAAAATCAAGAACAATTCTCAAATCAAGTCTAGCATCTGTCGGCTCAATGTGAGCTGGTCGACGCTTGCGCGCACGCGCAAGTGGTGACCGAGGGAATCTTTGAGCCGTTTTTTAAGTTCCTCGGAATATGATTCCTGGTACTGACTAAGGAACGTACTGAAGGAACCAGGTCTCAAATCCATAATGTAAATCATCAATTGATGCCCATAGTTACCACATGGTTGCAAAAATTAAGAAATCTTTGAGTACATGCAGCACGCTCCGCTTTTTCCAGCGCCATGCAATCTCGACTTTTGTGAATCTCGCTTGTACTCTGAACATGATATTTTATGCAACCATTATCCTGTGTCCTGCCATCCATGGCTCAATGTAAGCTTGGTTGACGCGCTTCGCGTTGATCAAGTGAACCTGAGCTAGTTGTCTCTGGTTTTGTGAATCTGGCTTTAAAATGATAATATTTACATCAAGGAATTATCCTCTGGTATAGCAAGAGGTACCAGGGGTGCCCGGTGGGCCTTAGTATTGTAACCTCCCCAGCTTATCAATGTATCATCTGGTTGATACAATATTTTTAACGCTCTCAAGCGAGGTTGGATTTGAGCTGACCCATAGGTAAGGGTTATAAAGGGGGGTTATTAATTAATAAAATAATTTGATTTTAGGGTCCATCCTTGATCCATCCAGACCTCTTCTCGTCGTTCTGTGGCTGAGTTGCCGAATACTTATATATAAAATTTCATTGACTGTCATCAAACCTGTGGATCTCACTGCGGAAACCCAATACCGGTGTGGTAGGGTGGGAGGGCCCGCATGTGGAAATGGTTTTGTATTCATTTTTATACGCACTTTTGATTTATCCCTGTATTACGTTACATCATCTGTTTGTACCGTAAATAGGCACCCACCACGCAATCTTACCTTCGTACCACGTTCTCAGCGACCAGTGCAGGGCAAGCACCCAGAGGTAGCAGCAGAGCACCTCGCCCCTTCCACTTAGGAACGTCGCCAGTGGGCTTTTAGCCATCAAAACTCCCGAATTACGCCTCACAACCTCGCCCTCTTTTCCTCTCATGCTCGCAATTTTCTACTCTCTCATCTTCGCATTTCCATACTCCACAGCTTAGGACCTTATCCAGCATTTTATTCCCAAAATCCACTCTACGCTTGCACGGATCACCGACCCATTTATCGAATCTACAGGCCGGGCATTCCCCTCTTCCACACCGGGTTCACACGAGCTCAGATATATTCTTGTTCTCTGCTCCTCCCTTTTGCTCAATTCTTGCAGGTTCCTCCACAGTCGAGGGTTTGAGGATAACAATCTTACAGTTGAATCACTCATATGGAATACCATCGGGATAGGGCTCAAGGGTATTCCATATGCCAGTTATTCCACAGTAGATAAAATCAATTAAAATAATAATTTTCATTTGAAATCTTAGGATCATTGTCCAGTTCAGGAATAGCCTTGAATTATTGCATCCTCGGCTTCCTGTATCCTTTTAGCACAGGATTTAAGCAGATCCATCCCTTTTGTGGTTCAATGAGGATCACGAGGTAAACGACATCAATAAATCAATTATTTGGGCAAAATGTGTCTATATCATGGTTGAAAACAGAATGCCATTGTGGAAAAGAATATCCTCAAATGGCCAGTTGTCTCAAAAATTTGCATTTTGGCCACTCACACAATGGAATATCAGCCCAAAGCAATTGCCACAGGGCTATTCCATATTCCAGAAGACGGTTGAAGGAATATTCCCCCATCCCGACATGGGATATGCTCAAAAGTGATTCCATATGACGGTTATTCCATATGAGCGATTCAACTGTAATAGCAGCACTAAAGTCGAAATCCGAGAAAATTGAATATTTTTGACGTAAAACGTGATGTTACAGAGTGACTGAAGTTTGGGTCATCCTCGCTCACCCCAACTTTCTGTCACAGTAACATCACGCATAACGCGGTCCGCCATCTCACTTTTCTGTATCTGCTTGTAATTCCGCTACTGAGATTGTGAGCCTCGAAACCACGGCTTTGTAGGAACCTGACGACTCCCCCACCTTCGAATGAACATTTGACTTGACCCCCTTTTCACTCACTGCGTTCAAGGAGGTCCTAAACTGAGACCTACACGGAGTTTGTAAAGGTGTGTGTAGGTGTGGCAAGGTGAGTTTAGGTGGCTACACAGGGATTTAGACCTGGAGACACCTAGACTCAGCTACACAGAGCCTGCGCAGCCGCCTACACCTACCTTGCCAGACCTACGCACATCTTGACAAACTGAGTCTAAAAATCCCTTGAATGCAGTGACTGTCTTTTTTCATTCTCCGCTCTTCTTGCCTTTGCCTGATTTTAGGTATTCAAGTCCGCCAGAGGCAATAATACACAGGTCATCTCATGGCTGCCGGGAACACCGCACCTCTAGCTCATCAAGTTTTCGCTTATATGCACAGGGATTAACAATACAAATATTCGGGCTTCGTGTGGGGGGTACACAGCTCCGTCGTCTTATCAAGTTGGTACACGCAGCTGGCAGTCCGGGAATCGATCGACTCCCCGCCTCCGAATGATTACATGTTGCACTTTGTTCCCCATCCAATATTTGTTCTCCATTTTTGGCGAGCTTGAACTTCTACCAATCTGGACTCCAAGACTGGACTGGAGTTGGACCCGGCACACATAAGCAGGCCAACTCACCCAGTGCTGAAGAAAAACCAGCTAATTTATTCAGGTCGTTTCATGTGCAGTTCAAGTCATTTCTCACTCATCAATTCACGCAGGCAGTGAGGTATGGTACAGTTCTTTTTCCGTTTCTTCTCCGGCATCACTTCGGATGTGACTTATCTATAGAGAACAAAAGCGGCTCGTCGACGAAAGCACCGACTTCGCCTGATCTGCGTCGAGAAGTGATTCTCGCCAATAGCTGGTGGCGAATAAATAATGAGTTGTCCCGTCCACGTCCCACACTATTACGGGTGGCTCGGTGAATAATTCCCATGAGCTGAGTACGTCCTTGATTGCGGGGTTGAAGGCTTCGGACAGAAACACTTAATTGTATAAGGAGGTAGGTTGAGGATCTAGGAAACAACCATTACTTCTGGTTGTTTTTCTAGTTCAGTATCGCAGCTCGCTGTTCCGGGTGTCAACTCCAAGTCCGAATAGATGAGAGAGGGGTTTTTTTCCCGCGTGTAATGTACAAATACTGCCTCGTTAACAACTCTTGTTAAAAGTGCTCAGACCGCACGAACTCTAGATCTTGCTAGCGCAGATCAAGCAGGCAACGCGTATATGCATACACGCCAAGATCATGCCGCTTTACCATATGATCAAACACAGACCAATTCTGCAAGAGCGCCAGCCGGCCGCGATGAAAGTGCGCGCATAATAGGATATGGACGTCGGGAGAAAGAGAAGAAAGAAAAGGAGGGGCGGAAATAATGAAACACCAGGAGGGAGGG
Organism: Mycena leptocephala; assembly: GCA_029378395.1. NCBI lineage: Eukaryota > Fungi > Basidiomycota > Agaricomycetes > Agaricales > Mycenaceae > Mycena > Mycena leptocephala. The sequence continues at coordinate 272,166 of JARJLF010000051.1, read as the reverse complement.
TCCCGCACGCTCGCGTCGAGTACATATCTGCCCTCCACCTCTGCAGTGAGGGGATGGGTCGAAAGCGGAGGTTCGTAACTTCACCCAAATTATCCACACCTTCACCCTTCACTTGCTGGTGTCGCATCCCAGCGTCCCCATGGCAGCATCTCAAACAAAAACAGAGTTGGAAGAAAGAAGGGACGGGCTCATCCACCCGCACCTGTGTGACTGAACGGCCTGTACCTGCTGAGACCTCCACACGAATGTATCCTCGCGCCCCGAGTCATCCTCGTCATAAGTCACTCCGCCGCGCAAACCTGCCACAACACTTGACCCCACGCGCAGCCGCCTCGAAAGCCCACCACCGAGGCGAGTCTGGAAAGTATACGCCTCCGTGGATCCAGCGCAGTCTCCACGATGCGCGCTGATAATAAGCTGTGAGCGCAGAGCCACCATCCCCGTTTCATCATATGCGCAGACGTTCACGCGACTACATCGTTGCGTCCCGGTCACCTTCCGCGCCGCGCGGCGTCTGGCTCCACACATCGACCACACGGACAGGTCTACATCCGCCCGCGCTCGACCCTGCTCGACCCGCCCCGCCGGGCCACGCCCCTCTCCGCACGCATACATCTCCCTTCAGCGGCAAGGCTCCAATACGCGTTTCGACACACACCCTGACGGGTATTCGTGCAGCGCATGCACCCAATGCAGGAAATCCGGGGAAGATCCTCGACCAACGCACCAAGGTACCTCCGTCGCCGGGCAGCCCGACGGTACACGAGTAGTACGATATGTCCACCTTCAGGAGAGGGAGAGGGGGAGGAGGAAAGAGAGGCAACACGCACCCAGCGCGCAGCTCGAGAGAAGGGTATCCTTGAGACTACGAGGAGGTGCATCAGTAAGATGATTACGGAGGGGAGCGAGGGGAGGAAAGGGTGGAGAGCAGGAGCGAGGAGAGCAGGAGCGAGGAGAGCAGGACCAGGGAGAGGGGAAGGAGGAGAGGCCCGCGAAAAGTGGAGGGATTACGAGCGTGCGCCTGCCAACGCAAGGGCACGCTGGGAGAAATCCAGAGAGATAGACTTAGGCACGTAGTTCGCGCTAGTGCCCGGGTCCAGCCCTACTCCACAACCCATCGGAGCAGCGGGGCGAGCAGCAGAGAGAACGCGCGCCGGCGCTCCTCCCGCGCGATGCCATGCTGGCTCGCTCCGGGGAAGCGAGGAGACAGAAACTGCAGCGCGTCCCCGCGCAGATATCTGACCAAAAAAAGATAGAAAAATAATGGGCAAGACAGCGCACCTTGTCCAAGCGGCTCCCTACCTCCACCACTTCCGGTCCAATACCCCTGAGTCGCGCACGCCGAGTCGTTCGAGGGAAGTAGGTATCGTTATCTGCGGGACGCGTAAGTATGGGGTTGAAGGGAGAAGGGATGGAGACAAGCGAGTACTCATGAGAGTAAAGTACGAGCTCGGCAGTAGGAGGAGGGAGGGGAGCCCGCGCCACGGAGGGAGGAGCTCGCGATGGCACGCATGCAAGAGGTCCGAGGAGGCCCTTCGCGGCATCCCTTCCCGTTCTCCTGCACCCAGCCTCGTTGCGTCCTCACCCGATCCGGAACGCAAATTCCACCGCTTCAAAGGAGCGAGACTGCGCGTCGACGCTCCACTCTCTCCCTGCTCCGCCGGACTCGCGGCTCAGACAGAAAAAGCACGAAAGAACGTACCTCGCTTCACTGCTTCATTCCAACGCCGTGCACGCTGATGACGTCTGCACCGGGTGGCTTGAAAGAACAAGGTATCATTATCTGTAAGGATGGAAGACACCGAGGGTAAGCGGAGGGGAGGAGGAGCGCTAGTAGTAGGGTTGTAGCGGCGAGGGAGAATGGGGAATAGAAGATGCATGCGGAGAGAACGTATGTCTGATCCTTGCAAAACCTGCAGATGGAATGGAGGACACGCACCATATAGCAAGCACCCGCTAACCGTGGGGTTGTTGCGTCGGTCCATGAGCACTACGTGCGCTAGGGTATCAGTGGCTCAGTATTTATGAAACTTTGAAAGCCACGGACCTTGTAAATCGCACGGGTCTTCCCGCTGAGTGCACGCCCACCGCCCTGTTGTCGTCGCGCACCTCTTTCTTGACTCGGCACTTGTCCCGGCTTTCTTCTTCCTCTCCGAGTCCCTCTTGTTCACCACTCTTCATCCGAGCGGCGTGGATGATGTTCGCGTTCGTTGTCGCGGCCGGCGGAGGGCGGAGGGTGGCGTTACGGAGGGTTACTACCAGCTCAAGGATCTAATTAGAGCTAGCAGGCAGGTCTCAGCGGATGGTCAAAGACAAGGGGTAGCTGATCTGTGATTGCTGGACCGGATGCTGGGTGGTTGGTTCGGCTGTCAGGCCTTGAAAAAATTTCTGGGAGCCATTGATTTTACGGCTCCAGGGGCCTCAGGGCAGACCAAAAAATGCATATAAACTGTCACGAGCCTTATTCTGTCCCCAAGACCTCATTTCCAGCCATCTTGATAGGTTTTACCAAGGATCATCCCAATTTGGAAGGATGTTGTGGTTCTATTTAGCCATGAACCAAGGCAGATATTTTGCCATTTCGGACGTTGCAGAAGGAAAATTGATCCCTTCTAGCCCCCTGGGGGTTACTTTTAGAGGGTTGTGGGCTCAAAAACACATTTTGAGAGGGAAAAGACCACAACCCACGTGATAAATTGCCTTATTTGGACGTCACGTGATTGGGTGGTTCAGCGAGCGGATCTTATTTTCAAAAACCGGCACTGGTTCCGCTTTTCACAGATCAGTTACCCCTTGGTCAAAGAGAATCAAGTCGGAAAATGATCATGCGGTAGAAGCGAGGTGCACTGCCACTGTCAAGTCGCATCAAGAAGTGGGCGGCCGAAAAAGCCGAGATATGATGTGGACGCTAAGTAATCTTGCCTCTTGCCCGCGAGCATCAAATGTCCTGCTGGCCGCGCTTGCACCCAGCGTACAGTACCAGTGTAGACACAGCACAAGACTCGGGCGATCGTACCTCTCCCGCCATCGAGTTGACTCCGGCTGTCCGTGGCCGCATCGTCTAATCCTAGGGAGATACAGCGCGCCCTTGACAGCACAAGCCGCGCCACCACACGCAATGCGCACAGAACTCCAATCTATATATATCCCTGTCCGCCGAAACATTTTCATTGCGTCTTCATTGCACCGGCGCACTACCAGGGTAGGCGTTATATCTCGCCAGATCGACCTCAATTTGATGGTACCCTCGTGGCAGTTCTTTCTGATTTTTTGTGCCATTAATTTCGCGTATCGGTCTTGTCTCACGAAACTCCGCCCCACTCTCCGAACTCTCTGCAATATGACAAGATTCAATTACATCTCCAGTTTTCAGCTTATACCCAAGCGAACGCAAGGATTCAGACGTAGTCTACGGTACACACGAGCTCTCGTTTGGTTGGGTGAAAAATTCCAGCTCGCTGTCCGGGGTTCGACTCCCCGCGTCCAAATACTCGGTGGGCTTGGGCTAACTCTTTTCTTCCTTGCGTCAAGATCTTTTTCGGAACGCACCGCGCACCGATCTCGGTGTATGTATACCACGTGTATGTATACCACGAAGCAGAAATAACCTCGGGGAAGTACCACTGGACATTGTATTTACTCCAGGTACGTCGGCGCTTTCCTCTAGATCTGTTTGGTTGGCTTCGTCAAAAAGATTTCACTCAATAATCTAGCATGAACAGATCCAAGCATCGGGCGTCATGCATGGTACACATCAGGCCCGCGTTCTCGTCAGGTTCCTGGAAACAAGTACTCGCGGTACGGGGCTCGACTACCCGCGTCCGAATGTTCGGTTGTCTTGTATTCCCTTTTGTGTTTCATGCCATCTTAGCCGTCTTTTTGTGCAACACTTCCCCCGTTTTGTCTGACCACGGCGCAGAGATACCCTCGTCCGAAACAACTGCGTGGTGTACGGTACACATCAAACTTGCTCAAAAGCGGGAGAGCCCAGTAGCTTGCAGCACGACGTTCTCCCCGCGTCCGAATATTCGATCCATCTTGGAATGACTCTTTTTGGTCCTGCTTTCAAGATCTTTTTTGGACACGCGGGCTCCGCCGTTGTGTATCTCGGAGGTCTACGAGGCAGAAATACCTTCGAGCGAATTAACTATTCAGCTAACGCAAAGCCTTCAATTTATTCTTGGTGTGTTCACTTGTTCAAACAAATTTAATAATCTGGCATAAGCATAGGGAATCATCGGGCGTGGTGTACCGTTACGGTACACATCAAGTACTCTTCAAGAGCCAGGAGACAGTTAGTTCGCAGTCCGGGGGTTCGACTCCCCGCGTTCGAATGCGCCTGATTCAACTTTCTCTTTTATTCACTCCTACCATAACATATTTTTGTGGAACACGCTGCTTTCGGCCAGGCGTTGGCCCACTGCGAGAAATAACCATGGGCAAATTAACGGTTCGGGTAACATCCGGTGTTCTTTTTATACCGAGTACGTTGTCCCAGTTTCGTTCACTTGTTTACGCCAATCAATCTACATACTCAATAACTTCGCCCAGATGACTAGCAGAAATAATCGGGCGCGGTGTATGGTGCACATGAGGTCTCTTTGTGGGTGATGTTTGAATATGTCTAGTTGGTTGTCCGGGGCTCGAGTCTCCGCATCCGAATTCATCGGATGCATGCGCCGTTCTTTTTCACCGCACCTCACACCTCCAGCTCTGGTTTAGCATTTGATGAGAGGTTATTCGAACACCTTGCCTGCGACCCACCAATAATCTCTCAGTGTTTATCTCCTCCGGTATAGCTGTTCAACAACTTCACGAAGGAATAAACACGGCTCCTCGGGTACAGCCGTAAATTACCACCGAATTAACTTGTTATGGATACCCCCACAGCACATCCGAGTTTAAACAAACCCTAGTGCGAGAAATTCTACCCCGGAAATAAGCCGGGCGCTGAAAAATAATGAGAGAGAAGCAGGGGTCGAGTCGGCTCCTTGCTGCATGATGGATAGCAAGCTCTAGAGAGGCGAGACGAGCTGAGGCAGTATAGCCCGAGCCGCGTTTGACAATGACTTAGTGCGTGTTCAGAGCAAGAATCTCTTCGACAATTTCAAAACAAGCTGATCTCTTAAAGGTGTGGCGAGTCTAAAAGATGAGGACGCCGTGAAAAAAAAATCTTGTTGCGGCTGTACCAGAAGCGAACCAAATTTCTTTACCAATTTGCGTGCGTTAAAGAAGGATAACGCAGATATCTTGGGTGAGGTACCCGCAAACTCGGTGATAAAACCTAGGTCTTGTTCATTTCTGGGCTGAATGTTCAATAAAAGCCCAAGTCGTGCTCGTTTCGGTGTTGATGATTATGACGATCAATGATTTCGCTACATATGGGCCATGCTGGGCTGTTATAAGAACGAGAATATATGGCTAGGTATGTATGTGAGCCTTCATTTATAGGTAAACAGTAATCATAGTGGTAAACTACATTATATCCGTATGCGAAGTGTGTATTCGGTATGAGATGGGGAGTTGTGATGAATTGGGAATTAGTTGGCCAGAAGAGTAGGGTATAATTTACTTGTAATGAATGCGAATATGGAGGCGGTGCAGGTCCTCAGGGCGGCGGGCGGGGAAGATCAGGAGTGGGGCAATATACGAGGTGTTGTAGGCAGCGGTATGCGGCTAAGTGCGGTAGCTGCCGATGTGGTCGGGCGGCGCAGCGGGTTGTGATGTTGTGGGGCGGCGAGTTGACTTTGAGTGGCATGTGAAGCTTCGAAGCTTCCATAAAACTTCCCGGGACTCGCAGACCACTGAGTGTGCCAGGTGAATTTTCAATTAGGACTGGTGAAATAACCACGAAGACTGGCAATCGGGGATTGGCAGATTCGTACCACTTCTTGGACATCACGTTCTAAGCCGACGCCCGACTAACAATTGCAGACATTCTCGACGAAAAGCGCCTATTTATTGTGCGTTTAGCTCTCCATACATCGTGCGACGTGAGTTAACTCGAGGGTAGCCGCAGTGACAGTAAGCTATAAATTGAGGTGGTCAATATAATCAGCGAGTCGGTCTGCGACATCTGACGGGTTCGGCACAAAAATCAGTCAACTGCAAAATAAAGTACAGAAGAGGAGCACCGAGTACGTCTAAACATCCAAGAACAGAGTTATGCTGTAGATTGCACGCTTGTGGAGTGGCCAATGCAGATTTAATCTTGGACAGGGCGAACCTGACAGTAGTCGGGACGGGAGATCGATCTCGCGCGAATTAGTTCTACTGCTGTTCCAGCGGACGTCTGGTTCTCCCAATCGTTGCGCCGCAATTCAGATCAGATGCCTGAGCCAAGTTGGCATCGACATGAGGTATTTGAAATCATGAAGTTACTGAACAGGTATTGCGGACAAAAATCAATGAATTGGAAGAAACTTGTGATAAAGTAGGGAGATTTAACTTCACTCTCGAATGTGAGCACAGGCAGCTCCTCTCCGGGTTGTGAGCGGCTGTGCGAGCGCATTTTCGAATGTCGGTAAATTATGACGTCCGACCAGATCGAAGGAAATTGAAGAGGCGAAATACGGGCAACACATACTGTACGCCGATGGCGGCGAAGTAAAATGTGCTCAGAAGGCTTCTGTTGGAAATAAAAGCCGAGATCGAATCTCACCCAGAAAATCCTGCTTCAAGATAGTTCGGGGTGTTGCGGGGACAGAGACAGCACGGTAACCGATAAATTACTGTAACGTGGAGAAGCAGAGATTGGTATAGGAACACGATTTAAGATGGACTCCCCCGCACGGGACAACGGAGAAAAGGGATGAATCACCGTTGTTAACGGCATCGCGGGATGATTCCGGATAGCGAGGGCAAAAAACGGGTGAATGGATACTACGAGAGGCGCTCGAAGAAGAAATTTATAGAACCTGTATTAACGAGGTGAGTACGGCTGAATAGGTAGCCAAGCAAAATGAGTTGGTGATCGGATACGGATGCGATGGAACATGCTCGGGGAGCTGACGTGCGAAGCGATGGGCGAAATTAAAGAGAAGTACGCACCTGACAATGAAATGTGGGTCGGATGACAGCAAAAGCGCGAGCAGGCGCGCGCGAGGGGGTAGGAGCGGTAGCACGCGCATCGGAAGCGCGAGCCAGCGTAGACAAGCGACAGTCCCGATTGCAACTGGCGCAGGTGCACCGACGCAGGAAGCACATGGTATCGACAAGCATCCGCCGGAAGTCGGGCGGGCTCAGTGCAGCGACGCAGCGCATGAAGCTACGGGGCAGGCTCATCATTCAGCGGCGGCAAGGCCATGATGGTGCAGCGTCGTCTCGCCCACGCGATGTGGAGCACCGCGCGCAGGATGCGTGGGTGTGTGGCAGATAAGGGGTGCTTGGGATTGCACACTCCGTGGGCCGCCAAGGAAGGCGCATTCGCCATGAGATCATGTCGCACGGGCGAGATCAAGACGTAGTGGCACAGAAGGATGATGTGCACGGTAGGATAGGTGACCCGGCGCCGTGGGAGAGCGTGTATTCAGTGTTGGCGTCAGTCAGATCTGTGAAGGAATGAGGCGGCACGGACTGCTCGGGGCGGTACCAGAATACGGCATACATGGGATGCCCGCGCGAGTCAGCGGCGGGGACATATCAACGCATCGTCCAAGCATGGCCGCACAATTAACTCGAATTGGGTCCAGCACGCTAAGGGGATGAAGATGAGTATGAGTGCCCAAGTCAAGGGACGCCACGCATCGCGTTCGAGTGCTGCACAGCAGCACTGCCAGATATCCGGCGGATACGCTGCCTGCACGACGAATCTCAGCGGAGAGGGCGAAGCGCGGCTGCATGAAATACGGCGCGGGTGGCGGGGCGCTTCCTTCAGCATCTGGCTGGTCAGTCCTAGAGCTGTAGGGTGCGGGGGCGAGCGCGTCGGCATCTGCGGTTGAGGCGGAGGGCAGGGGGCGAACGCACATGGCGGCATCGAGATAGAGATCCAAACAGCTTCGATGGAAGCAGCGGGCGGCATGTGAGGAGCGCGCCGAAATCGAAGCACGTATCAGGAATAAGGCAAGTGGGTGCTAGCCCACACGACGCGCCACCGCATATGGCACAGACCAAAGAGGGCGTCGTCTGCATACGGCGGACAGCACGGGCTCAGCGCTCAGCGGCAGGCATCCATCTGCGAAGCGGGCAGGATTGACGGTGCATCCTGTATCCGACACGTGAACAGTCAAGATCGAGAAGGACTGAAGGAGCCTGCTGCATCTGCATGGCGTTGAGATCGAGAGATAGGCGGCGTCGAAGCGAAATTCCCGCTACCGTAAGGTACGGGTCTTATAGGGAGCATGATTTTTGGATTTTGGCCGTGCATCACATTTTCGTCAGCAGTTTTTGCGTAATCCGCTTTCCTCCCTGCCAAATTGTTTCGGCTTGCGCCTGCCGTTGTTCCTGCCGCCGATGCCGTGAGCAAAGTAGTAATCCTGCTTATCAACTGGTGACGTGGCAGCTTCTGGACCTTACCGCTACTCACTTCCACACATCGCTCTCCCGCACCACCACCATCGCAGCTATGGCTTCCTCAGCAACATTCTGCAAGAACCCGCTCTCCACCTCTGCTCCTCGCTCTGCCAAATCCCTCATGACTCTTGATTGGATTCTATCGTCCTGCATATCAATCTGTTACCTCCGGTCTTCTGACTCTACCTTATGGCGACGCTGTCTGCTCCATGCACATGGGAATTTCTGTAACCATTGGTCTCCCCTGCAACCTCGTCCTAGGGTGTGATGGTTATTATTTTGTGGCCAAATCCTTCCACATGCTTCCTTTCATCCTTCCTCGGGCATCGTTCACCCTGGCCAACAGCAACCAGTGCTCATTTCCATCAAATTGAATATGTTTAGAGTCCTAACCTGCTGTGCAGATTTTTCCGGCCTCAAATACCTCTGCCATGGACATTGATCCCCGGGTGGCCGACAATGCAATGCCTTTGCAGCGTAAGTCTTCATCCACTATTGCTTAGCTGACTTGGTACTTATATTTTTACCAGCTCCCAGACATCGCTGCATCTGCGATGACCCTTTGGCGTCTGGTTTGCCACCATTTATTACATCTAAGACTCGTATGATTTCGTTGACTCTACTGCGCAGTATATTTCTTGAATATCATGCTACCGTTCCCGCATCTCTGTATTTCATGCAGATTTATTTACAATATAGCGATCTCTTGATTTACATGCCCTCCCGCATGCCGGTATGACCTTAGTGCAATGCCAGCGTTTTCTCCTGCATCATTTTGCAACAGGGGCCTGCGTCGACTACGCTGTGGATTCCTCTTTGTCTTCGCGACCTGACCGCTCAGCCTGTTGTGCCCCTATCAAAATTTTGAGTCTGCTGCCGATATGTCGAAAGCCGTTTGAATATTTTTCTCGAGGCTGACCATAAGCAAATGTCGACGGACAATTTATCACACCTAGCTGCTGCTCTGTGTCCTGTGTTTGTACAATCCGTTTTAGACTCCGTGCGGCCATACGGAAGCATGCGGCACCATTGCCACTGCGAACGCGAACATTCATTCCTGCGTCAATTGCTGACTTTTTCAACTCCTTTGAAAGTCACTGAGAGCCTGTTCTTATGTCAATTGCTGCATTGCATCACCTTCATACTCTAGAAAGATCCACAGTTGAGTCTGTAAGAGAAATGGGTAATTTACTGGCTGCAAATACCCAGAAATAGGCACATATGAGGTTCAAATACTGAAACCTTTATATGATCAGCCTAACGCAACTTCACCTACGGAATATTCGATAATCAGAGCGTACGTTGTGAGTCAGATACTCGTAAATGAGAGTTAAAGCCGAGACTCAGAGAACTTATTCACACAGATGAGTGAGGGTTCACTAGGACTGTATTGCACAGGTAGATACGACAGGATAGTAAGAAGGGTTTTTTTAGTTATAGATTACAACCATTTATATACTGCAATAATGAGTCACACAACCTCCGAGTCATAGCCTCACGCGGCTGTACTCTGACTCTCTCTGACTCTGCCCAAGGTATGCCCGAGAGTCTAGAAACTTCTACTGAGTACATGTAGGGTATAGAAAATATAGCTAGATAATAAATGAACTAATATCCATCACAGAGTCTCTATGTGCCGCAATTACAGAGCACATATTATCTGGCAAATGCACATAACATATCTTCTGATAGTTGGCTAACAATGTTGCAGGACGCAAAATTGGTGAGATACGTACCCGCCCGACAAACTTCCAGACCACCGGGGACTGTACGTCGCTCACAACAGAGCCAAACTCATCCAACGAGACTACAGCGACGGCAGCTTGATTGCGCCATACAAGCTATACGACAAGCTGACCGAAGGCACCCTTGTTCTCGTGACGGTCTCACTCGTCACATACATCATGACAGACCAGCAAACGGACAAAGGGGTACCAAAGCAGGACAGAGAGGCACGTTGCTCATAATTTCATTTTCTTCTAACCCAAATCTATCAGGTGTACCACGTTCTCGTCGACAGACTCAAGATCCTTGACCGCGGAGACGGGGAACCATAGGCTCCACCGGTTCCTGCGCATGATCACCGTTATTATTCCCCCGCGATGCCGGCCAAGAAGCGAGTGAGGGATGATGCCGCCGATGTTGCATTTGATGATTTTGGATCCAAATCGTCGCCAACCAAAAAAGCAAGCGCAGGTAGTCAATCCATCTCTTGTTGCTCTACAGACTCGTATACGGTGTCGCTGGACATTCTTTCACTTATACATAGTTATTATACTTGACCAACTCTTATACACGTCTTTACCTCGTATCTCACTCGACTATCTCATAGCAGAATTTAATATGTTGCAGTCTAGTTGTCTTTAACCTTGGGTAGCGGGCCATGCCGCTTGTCGGCCTTATATGCTTTATCGAGAGAGGGGACAGGGGACTGACGGGGTTGGGTGCAGCGGAGTGGCGCTTGAGTCAGAACGGCGATATCACAGCCACTTGATTGACAGCGGACTCACCTTTTTCCGAGCCTTTCTTGCATCCAGCCAAGTATGTTCCACTCTAGCTCGCACAACAAATCTTGCTCGGTGCTCATTGTCGGCGTTTAATGCTAAGACTCAATCAGCTTCCGTCAGCGCAGGCTCTCGCGCCAAATTGATGTCCCTCCAATTGCATGTTTTGATCCTGGAACATCGATTGCGGAGCTGCTTAGATTTTATCTACGTCGTCTCCGCGTCTCGATTTGCAGTGTCCAGCCCTCTACGCAGCAGGTTACAGGTATTCTTATGCCGCTCCGAACCCAGTGCCTCGTGCATCACAATACAGCATCTTAAATTGACTTCGATGTCGAATTTCCGAGCGCGAAAGCATAACTTCGATGCCGAATTGGCGAGTGCGAATGAAAACACTGCTGTCAGATGGCTGTACCACTGTGAGGAAAGCAAAGCCTTAGACAGTGATGCAGGCGCACGCATGCATGATGTTCCGCAACACACCACCGAAGCAAGGTTCGCTGATGTTGGCGTCGAGAGGAGTCTATCTGCACGGAGGTTTCAAATGGGAGAGTTACCTTCCCACTGCACCATGTCCTCGAGGGTGCGGGATAGGCGCCGATGGAAGCGCTTGGAGTGACGCCACATGCTTTCAACGTGGCAGACACTGATATGGCAGGATCTATCTTAAGATTGGGGTCCGATGGTAAAGAGTGATCAGTATTGATGTTCCCATGGCTTTACAGCACCTGACAGCCACGTTGGTGCGGCGTGGATATAAGATCGACTCCCTGGCCTTCAAGCCTTTCGACCTTTCCCCTCACAACTATGTCCGAGTCGAAAACAGTGTGAGTATCCCCGACCTCCTGTCGAGACTGTTGATCCAATTCATGTCATTTGATTAGCATTCAGCTTCACAGTAAGCACCGATCTATGTTCATGCTGCTGAATCATACTCAGTCCTTTCTTACAGGTATCCGTGTCACGTCCTTGACTAACCCCCATGATGATCTTCCGGGCGATATGAAAATGTTTGCTCAGCTTATCATTGAGGAGAATATTTTCCTACAAACCTTGCCGGTGGCGTCAGAGCGCGATCAGATGAGTTGGAAACTCGGTTTTGAGTGTAACATGTGAGTGTGTAGTAGCCTTTGCACAACACACTTCTGATTCATCGATACTCACTTTTTATCAGTCCACCTCATGCTCCTACTTTCTCAATGGCAGTGTTGTGTCGGAGTGAAACTAAGGGAACACGGCTTGTCGGATATGCCGTAATGGGGCGAGGTGAAGTCCTTGGATCTGTGGAATCGAATAGGTGTAGGTGCAGTCCCCTTACTGTGAGCATCATCACTGAAAATTACAATGTAGCCTTCCAGCTTCAGCTCAATAAAGTGAATCTTGATGGCCCGTTTCTCAAATTCAGTGCTGGTTTCTCAGTTTCCGAGCTGCTGTACAAGGAGGTATCTGGGTTAGATGTCATTGCCATGCCAGAAAATACAAGTGAGATTCCCTACAGAATGTGGGACTACTCCCTGAGTCATCTACAGTTGCCTCTGTCAAGAATCAAGGCATAGCAAGTGAGCTGCGAAAGATGTATGAAGACTCAAGGCAGACCCAATTTTCTATGGATGCTTTGCAACTTTGGGTGATGCATGAAAGGATTCTACTTTGCTGCCAAAGCAATGACAGCAGGGCTCGGATGCTGAATATACTCGGGGATATTATTTTACAGTCTTACTAGGCATCTGGGACTGTAGATGGCCTGAACCAGGCAGTCTGTGCATACAATGATGCAGTGCAGGATAACCCAGGGCATGTCATCTATCTTTCAGACCTTGGAACATCCTTGCTACGTCGCTTTGAGCGGCTTAGTGATCTCAGTGACATCAACAAGGCTGTCTTGATGTTTGAGGATGCTGTCCAGCTCACTCCATATGGCCACCCTGACAAGCCATCCAGGTTGAACAACCTTGGGATTTCGCTTTCCTGTTGCTTTGAGCGGCTTGGTGATCTCAGCGACATCAACAAGTCTGTCTTGATGTTTGAGGATGCTGTCCAGCTCACTCCAGATGGCCACCCTGACAAGTCTGGGTGGTTGAACAACCTTGGGAATTCGCTTTTGGGTCGCTTTGAGCAGCTTGGTGATCTCAGCGACATCAACAAGTCTGTCTTGATGTTTGAGGATGCTGTCCAGCTCACTCCAGATGGCCACCCTGACAAGCCTTCCCTGTTGAACAACCTTGGGAATTCGCTTTTGGGTCGCTTTGAGCGGCTTGGTGATCTCAGCGACATCAACAAGTCTGTCTTGATGTTTGAGGATGCTGTCCAGCTCACTCCACATGGCCACCCTGACAAGCCTTCTACACACCCAAATGGTTGCCAGCCTCCAGCCATGTGGACGCTCCAGCTGGATCCACCTGGACTGATGAGCTGGATACTGGATGGATTTCAGACACATACCAGCTAATCGAACAGCTAGGTGCACCAGCTGGATTACAGAAATATGCCAGCCGGACTCCGGCCCTTAAGTTTGGATGGTATCCACCAAATCCATAATATTATTTGAATATCATTATAATACCATCTACTATAATTGAATTGACTTACAATGTAGTTAATAACAGACAAATTGGGCTGTAGTTTCAGCCTCTTCTGCACAGCATGAAGAGGAAGTACTTGGGAGTGGCTGAGGTGCGGAAAATGCGAAGCCCCGACATCAGTACTGCCAGGGCTGTGCATAAATATGATGGTTGTTTGTTGATTGATGGTGTTGCCACTTCCTTCTCGACCACAACCATCGCGCGCTCGCCACTATCCCTAGTCTATCTCCTGCCCTCAAACAATACTGCAGCACTTTCCTGGTGCCTTCATCAAAGCCAAGCTCTGTTTTTTCTATCCCCCGCAAGCCATGGGTGCTCAAGAAGCCATTTGGATTGCATGCCACCTTGTTCTCGAGATCTCAAAGTCCGCCGCAAGTCATTCAAGTGCTATTTCTTGCTCCTCAAGTAGTGTTGGGCACGGGTACGGGTTCGGGTCTGGAAGCAGCGACCCGGACCCGAACCCGGGAAAACCCGCACCTGCACCCGCGGGTTCACGGGTCTCTACGGGTTGCGGATCAAAGGTGATCCGAGCACTTGGCACGCACCGGCAGGCTCCCAGATACAGCCTAGGACATTACTGTCCGGTTACTACGACCTGTAACTGGTTTATCTTGCTACATATGGAATACATTCGCCTGTTTGGCTTGTACAATTATTTTTTCAAGCTTATCTGCGGGATTCAGTGGTATTTTGTAAGAAATCGGCATGGAGTAGTAATTTGAGTATTGTGGGGTGTTTCTCGGCCCATGAAAAGCCCTCAGAATATGCTTGAAATATATATTTGGGGTGTACCCGTGAAAACCCGCGAGCTTGCGGGTCTGACTGGGCTGCAACCCGTGACCCGTACCCAGCCGACCCGACCCGCAGTACCGCAGGTTTTACCCGAACCCGCGCCCAACACTATCCTCAAGTACTGTCAAGAGTTTGAGAGCAAGCTCTCAATGTCACCTCAAGGCCACAAGAACTTCCCATGCCACTTCAATGCGTCGAGAACTTCCCATGCCACCTCAATGCGCCAAGAACTTCCTATGCGGCCTCGGTGCATCAAGAACAGTCAATGTCAAGCACAGTGATTTTTTGCTTGGGCTGGCAGCAGTGGGCCTAGAACTACATACTGGTGGCTTTGTACTCATACTGCATGCCTGGATCTACATAATTGTTATGGGGCGTGGAATTGCATTAACTTTGTACTCATCCTGCAAACGTGATCTTGATTTCTTCGATATTCTATAATTTAGTGTGATATTGGGGTATCCGATGTCTGAGTGATAAGGTCGGCTGAACAAATACCTGGATTACAGCACACTCACCCAGCTGGAACCAGGTCGGGGCTGGATCCAGGTGAATTCCATTTAACGGAAACTCTGGATACCAGCTGCACCAGATGTGAGTTCAAGCTGGACATTTCATATGAAACACATATTGACATTTGCTGGATTCTACCTGGGTTTCATTTGGGTGTGTAGGTTGAACAACCTTGGGGTTTCGCTTTCCCGTCGCTTTGAGCAGCTTGGTGATCTCAGCGACATCAACAAGTCTGTCTTGATGTTTGAGGATGCTGTCCAGCTCACTCCAAATGGCCACCCTGACAAGCCTGGAAGGTTGATGAACCTTGGGAATTCGCTTTCCTTTCGCTTTGAGCAGCTTGGTGATCCTCAAGACTCTCAGCAGCTGCTACTTCACTACACTTCAGCTGCATGCTCAACAACAGGCCCAGCCAGCATACGATTTAAAGCAGCCAGAAGGTGGGCAACACATGCCCAAGTTCACCAACCCTCATCTTTACTCTGTGCATATACCACTGCCATTGAACTTCTGCCTGAATTGGCATGGCTGGGGCTGTCTATAACCGATCGGCATCATCACCTCTCGCAGGTGGGCCGAGTTGTGAGAGATGCTGCTTCAGCTGCAATTGCAGTGCATGACTACCAGAAGGCAGTGGAGTGGCTTGACCAGGGTCGTTCAGTTATCTGGGGTCAGCTTCTCAATTTGCGTACACCAGTAGACAAACTGCGGGAGCACCATCCTGGCCTTGCTGATGAGCTTGTCTCTCTCTCCATCTTATTGGAAACTGCTGGCGTCCGTGGCAATTCTGTTGTTGATGGTATCAAACCACAGTCACCTGAGTCCATTGCACAGAGATCACATGCCCACACTCTTCGAAGGAATCATGTCTTACAACAGATTAGAGAACTGTCAGGGTTTGAGAGGTTCCTATTATCGAAGCCAATTTCTGAGCTCTCACAAGCTGCGAAAATGGGCCCTGTTGCCATCTTGAATATCAGTGCATATGGATGTGATGCTCTGATACTCATGCCAGGCCTTGCAGATGAAGTAATCCATGTCCTGCTGAGTGATTTCACAATCCATGAGTCACAGACATTGGCCAAATCTCTGGCATCAATTGTGGGAACTCCTGGGCGCAATGATAGGTTGCATGGCTCTATTGAGGGAGCTATGGCTCCAGATGATATCTTTTCCCATATCCTCTCTGAGATCTGGTTTAAAATTGTTCGCCCCATCCTGAATGTACTCGCATTTACGGTAAGCTACCTGAATCAACACATCTAATTCCCATCCTAACAATATCCATAGACTCCAGTGAGCCAAGATTTGGGACGTATATGGTGGTGTCCAACAGGGCCACTAGCATTCCTTCCTATCCATGCAGCAGGACTCTACAGCAAGGATCAAGCCTTTGGCTCGAAATTATCCGACTTCCTGATTTCGTCTTATACACCATCGTTGAGTGCCTTAATCCAAGGGTATCGCCCACAATCAGAATCCCAGGCCAGACTTCAACTCCTTGCTGTCAGTCAACCGTCAGCAGAGGGACAGTCCTACATCCCAGGAACTCATGAAGAAATCAAAGCTATCGAGCACCATGCTATGGGAAAAGTTCCTGTTCTGCGGTTGGACAGACATATGGCCACAATAGAAGAAGTTCAGAAGGGCATGAAGGAGTCCAGATGGGTCCATTTTGCCTGTCATGGTGTACAGAGCACCTCCCCAACTGAAAGTGCCCTCCTCCTTGCTGGAAGTTCACAGTTGACACTCTCAAACATTATCCAGCTCTCTCTCCCCAATGCTGACCTGGCATTCCTCTCTGCATGTCAAACTGCCACTGGTTCCCAACAGCTCCAGGATGAGTCGGTTCATCTTGCTGCTGGCATGTTACTAGCGGGATACTGAGGTGTCATTGGGACAATGTGGTCTATTATGGATCATGATGCCCCACAAGTTGCTGGTGATGTTTATGCCCATCTATTGGAGGCATCACCTTCAGATCCAACAAGGGCAGCTGAGGCGTTGCATCTCACCGTTCGGAAGCTTCAAGAGCAGCTCGGAGCAAAGAAATCATTTTTACGCTGGGTGCCCTTCATACATTTTGGGGTTTAAATTTGGGGATATAACAACTGTGTAAGATATGGGTAGGTAGAAGTAGTTGGGTAGTAGTCCCTGTTTCTGTAGGACCCGTTGCGAGTTGCAGTCTTGATTTTATTCGATGTAGTGTTAGAGGTTACAAGTTGCCACCTCTGTGAGAATCTCAACAAACCTTATGCATATCATGTCTGAATGTAACCTGTCCAACCTGAGAGGCTTGGTGGCTTGAAGAACAAAATGTCAGAGACACAACTCAATGCCTGAGAGCACAAGCAACACTCGCAACACGAAAGATTGAACTAGACTTGTTGTTTTTTTTTTTTTTTTTTTTTTTTGGTGGTACAATATTCAGACTGAACATCTAACAAGGTTAGACTTCGACTGCATAAGGGACGGGGGATTCACGACCCCCAGAGAGAGATGAAAACTAGTTTCACCCCACCCCAAGGAAATGCATTTTGCACGCAGCGGGTTGCTACAGTGTGGGGCTGCGAGCTCTTTTAAGGAGATTATCGGTTCCTACCGCGCCTTTCAGGCATCGGTGAGGGTGATCTTCGTGATCATTTTGGCTCCATACCCACTAAAACCTCGGGCTCTCTAAGCCAGTCGTCGGGAATGTTATCCTCGTTTTTTAGGGTCTTACTCCATGTTTGGAGAACTAGTAAGCGAGGTATAGATGCTTGCTTCCCATAAGCCAATTTATTCGTAAGCAGTCGGTCTATGGCTAGACGTTCGTTCATCAGGGATACCCACCTGTCATGGATTTCGGTCTCAGAGAGAGATTCACCTCCGCGACCGATGACTGAATCACATCAAATTTTCCATATGAGGTACATGGATTCAGATACGACAATGCGGTAGAGCCGGGTTGCTCCAGGAAGTTTACGGCCCTTGTCGTCTCGTATAGTGGCCAAGCCACATCCCAAAATGCCGCCCTTGGACAGCACTGGCCACGTTGGGTGCTTCTTATGCCAGATTTCTTGTGCTAGTTTCCATACCTGAGCTTGTCCTGGTTTTCTGCATCTTAATAAAATGTGCTCCATCGTTTCGATCTCGTCGCAGTGTTGGCAACGAGCGCGTTCCTCGCATTCGGGAATATGAAGCCAATATTTCCCAATGCGATGGGCACCGTGTATAGTCTTCCACAGGAAGTTGCGGATTTGGCGTGTAAAGTCTTTATGACGAACCGACTTCCATATTTGTTGCGTGGTGGGAAGTAAACCATAACATTCGTGTATAAATGTTTGTATTAGTTTGGTATTCGCCTCTGTTGTTATTCGAGCTGATGCAGTTTTCTGCTCCCGGATCCCCGCGTATGCGACAGCCTGTGTCATTGTGCACAGTTTTACTCCTCGTACAAGGTTCCCTTCAGGTACCTTCAGCTCTATATCATCCTGGAGCTCTTTTCGAGCTCCTTGCAGGGTGAGTTGGCCGGCTTCATTTAGCGCCATTTTGTCGACTATTTTGTCGTCTTTCCCTCTGAAAATGGTCTTCCCTTTTCGGTTTCGGAGAGCTGCTATGAGGGCTTGCTTCTCTTTATGGTCTGTGACTCCAATCCATCCGCTGTCTTCCCACTTTTGTAGGTTGGTTACCGCAGCGGAGATGAGTATGTCACGACTGCTTA
Organism: Mycena leptocephala; assembly: GCA_029378395.1. Classification (NCBI taxonomy): domain Eukaryota; kingdom Fungi; phylum Basidiomycota; class Agaricomycetes; order Agaricales; family Mycenaceae; genus Mycena; species Mycena leptocephala. The sequence goes on along the minus strand of JARJLF010000051.1, from coordinate 253,561 downwards.
TGATTTCTAGGATGGCGGTTGAAGGGGTCATTTGGATGCCTGTAAGTGCTGATACTATCTCAGCACACTGTAATGTCTGACTTTGCGTTGTGGCCAGTCATATGGACATATTTCTGGGGTCATCTTTTCCCCACCAGACACCACCTCCTGCCTGAATTACTCCTTCATTCTGGGTGGTTCTCGCTGCAATATGCAGGCATATTCTTTGTTCATATGTGTTCTCTGGCCCTATAGGTTCTAATTGTGTTTCTTCTGTAGGATAGCGGGCGTCATATTTCGTGAAGACTCGGAAGCCTTCCGCCAGAGTTTCTATTTGTTTTGGGGCTTGGAAGTAAGTAGTTCCATCGTTCGGAGTCTCGACTTGTTGTCTCTCATCTGTCCTTGGGTCCCATTTTGGTAGCAGGAGGCCAAGTCTTTCTCTTGCAGCCAGAGTACATTTGTGCGGATCCCTGCAGCCATTTATGGCTCTATCCTCGGTGCATGGTATGCATGTGCATCCTGCTTCTGCATTGTGACCCCGGTTGTCAAGTCGGCTAATTATTTCCATACCGTCTCCAGTCGTGCGGACATTATGTGTCGAACGCAGGCACTTACTCTGCGCCTTGTTATTGTACTGGGTTTTGCTTGGATCTTCACCGAAGTGGTGCCACATTGGGAGCAGTCTTCTTAGTTCTTCAGAGGGGTTTAAGGTATCAAAAGCTACTCCATATTTATTCGCACCTTTGATCATCTCCCTCAGGGCATTCGGCATATGTTTTTTATCTGGTAGCTTGCGGAGGCTCGGGGACCATGTTTGTAGGTACGAGTTTGCATACGAGAGCTCTTCGACATTGGAGGTTTTAACATCATATCGTTTAATTTGGTCATCTGCTACGTATGCCCATTGGGCTCTCGTATTAGGATCGAGGTTGAGGTACAACTTCAATCTCATAAGCTAGATGGCCTCATTTCGTGCCTCCAGGTCAAGCATTTTCTTCCCGCCCTCGCTTATTGGGGCAAGTAGGGTTTCTCTTTGTACTGGTGGTGATTTCCCGCCCCACACGAAATCCCATTCGATTTTGGTGAGTATTTTTTCGACGCTCTTTGGCATACCGTTTACTTGCGCTAGATATTGGGTCATAGAGCCAATGGTTATCTGAACGATATGCCGACGGGCTTCGAGTGTCGGGTAGGTACGTTCCCACCGTTCTAATGTTGCATTTATCTTTTCGATAGTTGGGGTCCATATCGCGTGAGCATCTATGCCGTTGCCAATCCTAGCACCGAGGATGCGCACTGACTCCCCCTCCTTCGTGATGTGGATGTTATCTGGGAGGGGGGCATCCTGTGGGTTTAGCTTGCGCGTCGCAACGACTCCACTTCTATACTCATGTGTCCCTATTGGAATTATTTCTGTCTTCCCGACGTTGAATTTAGCGCTGGAGGCTCGACACCAGGTTATGAGAACCCTTTGTAGGTCCTCAAAACTATCTTCCTCCCACAGGTAGACCGTTGTATCATCTGCGAAGAGGGCAGTCACGATCTTATCCAAGACTTCTGAGACTCGGTATCCGGTAAGGTTTGAGTGCCTTAACATAGCGGCCAGCGGCTCTATGGCCAGGTTGAACAGTAAGCATGAAAGCGGGTCGCCTTGTCGTACCCCACGTGTTACTTTGAATGGTGAACTTGATACCCCATTTATTACAACCTGCGTCTCGGCATCAGAATATAGAGACTTAATTGTATTTATATATTTCTCTGGAATGCCATGTCGCGCCATTGCCTGCCATAAGTATTTATGCGAGGTTTTGTCGTAGGCCTTCTCCTGGTCCAGTGCGACAATGGCACCATTTTGAAGCTCGTCTTCTGCATATTCCACCATCTGTTCGCAGAGAAAGATCTGGTCCGCAATATTGCGTCCTTTCATGAAACCTGCTTGGTCCTTGTGGATCAGGTGTGGTGCAACCTTAGTTAGTTTCACAGATAGAGCCTTTGTAAATATTTGTAGTCTGTGTTCAGGACGGTTATCGGTCTATAGTTTGCGATGTCGGTCTGATCTTTTTTCTTGAAGATTGGACACATCCAGCCCGTGGCAAATTCCGTTCCTTTGACTACGCCATGGCGTTCAATGTCGTTATAGACTGCTGTAAGAACCTTAATAATGTTGAAGCATGGCTTGGGTGGGTCTTTTGAATTTTTATTTGAGTCAAGTGCCTCCCGATATGTTTGGTGTAGTTTAATCCAGAACTCGGTCGGAATCCCATCAATTCCGGCAGCTTTCCCTTTTGCAGACGTGTGGATTGACCGCAGGACGTCTTGCTCTGTTAATTCCTCTCCTAGCGCACTCATACCGGGGGCATCTGACTGGTCATCTACGTGTCGGAGCACTTCTGCAATATCCTGGTCTTTTTGGATGGGGTTGCTATCTGTCTCATCAAATTGTAGGTCGTTGTGATAGTCTCTGGCCAGTTCTGCCATCTTATCACTCCGTTTACAGGACATTTCGGGTTGGATGTCTGTACGTCGGAGGATATGAAAGGTGTCTCTGGGGGTCTTATCCTTGCTGAGACTTACAGAGAATTTCGTGATATTATCGAGCTCTGTGCGGCAGCGTATTTTAATCCCGGTGCGTTTCCTGGATACCTGGCATGTAATTATACTGTTTATCTCCCCTTGGAGATGGGCTGCCTCTTTTGCTGCCTCTTTTTCCTCTGGTGGGGCTCCAGTTGGTTTGTTGAGGAGCACTTTCCTCTTTTCCTGCAGTCTCTTTTTATTTTGCTCCAGCGCCCCTTGTGATTCCTTAGCGCGTTGCTGTGCCTTCTCGAGTATGGCCTCTTTATATTTTTTATGTTGAATCTGGATACCTTCTTGGGTCTCATCCTCGTTCAGCAGGGATTTTTCGAGCTTTACCCCTTCCGAGACAGCAAATTCCAGAAATTCTTTATCTCGCAGGATGAAAAGAGGCATGGCATACCGGCCCTTTCCAATATAAGGTGAGCCCGGGGCTGTTATTGTCACGGACACCATCCTATGGTCAGAGATTTCTCCGACATCCTCGATGTCTCAGTGACGGCACATTTTCATGAGGTCATGATGGACGTACCCCCGATCTATTCGTGATAAGGATCCAGACGGGTGAGTGTATGTATAATCTTTGGTGTCTGGGTTGACAGCCCACCACCCATCTGTTAGTCCGAAGAGTTGTTTAAAATCTGCCAGTGCCTGTGTTGCTGCTTCTGCATCCCTTCGGTCAGGAAGTCTATCTATTGGTTCTTCTACTATATTTGTGTCTCCCCATACAGAGTCCGGAACCGGGAGATCAAGCTCAAGCCACATGGTCTTTAGTTTTACCCAAAATGCTCGATTTTCCTCCATTGAGTCGGCTGGAGCATACACACCGAGGATGGTATGGGTCGGTTTACCGTGCCAGGGAAGAACCGTAAGAATGGCGCGTCCTGGGATGAGACGCCGTACATCAATGCCTTCGGTATTTGTAATTTCGCGGTTTAGCACTATCGCGACGCCTTTCGCATTCGGGTTCTCAATATCAATTGAATTAAAAATTTTTAGGCGTCGGCCGTAATCACTGGTTTCAATCTCGTCGACCTGTTCGGAATTCAGATGTGTTTCTCCGACCACCAGTACTCCCATACGCCCGTCTCGCATGAGGTCGTGGACATCTCTCCATTTACTATCCTTATGGTAGACGGAGTTTGCTCCTCGTCCTTTGATATTTAATGCGCTAATTCGAAGTTGTGCGCGTGTATTTCGGCGGATCTTTGGATTGTTGGCCTGCTGCTGCTTTCGCTTTCGACTTAAAAATGCTGGGGCCGATTCTTCGTCTGTTGGGACAAGGGGAGCATTATTTCTTCCTTGGCGTTGTTGATTGGCTGGGTTGCCACGGAGCACATCTGGATCTTGTGCTTTGTTTCGGCCTGGTTGGCCTTCAGCTGGTTTCTGGTTCTCAGATCTGTCTTGTCCAAGATTGGGTTGTTGTTCACCCGGGTGCGTGGGTCGCACAGTAGCTCGAGGTCTACGGCCCTGCTGTTGAGGGTTTGTTCTGCTTCCAAAGCCCGACGCTTGACCCCCCGCATCGTTTTGATTTCTCATCCTGACACGAGTTGAACGTCGTACATCGCTCCCTGGGGTCGCAGATTGGCTTCCATTCCTGTTCACTCTAGTTCCTTCATCGGAGGGGCGGTTGATGGATGAACCGCGCCCCCCTCTAGAACCAGAGGCACACAAATTCCCAACACCGATATTGACTTCCGGACCAATAGAGTTATTTAAAGTTAAAGGAGGAGTTGCATGTACACTGACGGACTTACAACTATAGTCCGAGAGCGGATAGCCTTAACCCGGGCTGTGGCACAATTACCTACCACGGGGAACTATGTCTAGGAGTACTAAACCTGTTCACCAAAATTTAGGGCAGTGATGCAGGTTTTTCCCCAAAGACTTCAGCCTCTCGGCATGGCACGTTCAGACCTAAAAAGGTTGCCGCTTTGGTACCCGTAATTCTTTTGAAGGATATTCGAGTACCTGCTCACTCTGATGGGCTTTCCTGTCCTACCCGCAGATGCGGATAGTCAGTATATTTGGGCCTACGGAGTTTCAATGCACTGCAATTGAGCTGGGATCAGCGCATCTCACGCATACTGGCCTTAGAATTTACCAGGGTCCCATGTGCCCTGACAATGGGTGCGCTAGAGTTTGGTGTTGATTGAGTTGCCTTAGATGTGCGTGCATATTCAGAGCAAGAAGATGTCCAGAATACAAGTTGTCGTGTCGTGTCAAGAGTTTGCGATGAGGGAGGGAATTCGTCTAAAGGTTTTCTCGGATTGGACACATTAAACAACGCACAGAAAGTATAGACATATATGGACATCAAGAGTGAGACGGTGGATTGTTCGTATAATTATTCATTCAAAAGCCACGGCCCCGGGGAGCTGAACGAGCACCTCTGCGAACCCCCCTTCCCCCACGTGCACGGCCTCTATTTCCACCGCGACCTCTAGTCTGGCCCTGGTTGGCGTTCGGGGTGTCATTGGCGGTGACGGGAGCGGGCGCTGTGGGAGTCGAGTTGGCTATGGTAGACGTGTGGAAGCCCGCAATCAGTTTGAGGGGGCATCGGCCTTCTGGGTGTCCGAGGGATTTGCAGCCGGTGCAAGAGAGGGGCGGGTTGATGGGTTTCCCGACTGCGTACAGGGCGGTGGGGTAGTCAGACCCAACGCCAAGGGAGATCCAGGTCTCGTGTTCATCCACGTTGGTGGTGGGGGGCTGAGCCGTGACGGTCCAGGCGGTGTGCATCCCAGTGCCGCCAGGGTTTGTGAGTTCAGTTGCTGAAACACAGATGGAGCTGGTGAAGTGGTCCATTGGGTTCACACCGGGGGGGTAGGCATCGTGGACACGAGGAATGCCTGGGCTTGGGGGTTGGTGCGGTAGGTGTCAGCGACCAGGTTGGCAACGTCCACACCCTGGTCGGGGCTGAAGAGGAGCCCATCCAGCGTGAAGAGGAAGTGAGAGATCTCGGGTTGATAGGCGAGGGCGAACAGGGTTACGGTGGGGAAAGACCAGACGACCTGATTTATCATCGTCTGCATGTGCTGCTGTGGGAGACTGGTGAGGATCCATACGAAGGGGGCACCGAAGACGGGAGGGATGGTCGCCGCTTCCGCAGGGCCGATAAGGGGAGCTGGACAGCCGAAGTGCTGTGCAATCGCGTTCTTAGCGTGCTCTTGGAAGTTGCTGGGGGGATTCGTGGACTTGAAGTGGGAGCCGCCGTACTCGTAGGTCATGATTTTGCTCCCGCTGACAGCATCAAGACCGGCGACCTGCTTATCGGACACATTCACCTTAATGTTCTTGTTGGTCCACCCGTAGACGGGTGGGAAACCCCCCGGTGGCGGTGGAGTACACTGAAGAACAACGGTTGCCGCAGCACCAGCGGCCATCGGCGCCACCCCGACAGGAATGACCGTGGGCGCAACCAGAGCAAGCTGTTGGGGGATCCCTGCATCAGGGGCTGGGGCGGCGGCGGCAGCGAAGACTTGTGCGCCAATGGTGGGAGTGACAGCAGCGGCAAGGGCGGGAGTGATGGCAGGGGCAGCAATGGGGGCAGCAATGGGTTGCATGGCAGCAACGGGGGCAAGGACAGGAGTGGCGACAGCAGCAGTAGCCGCTGGAGTGGGTGCCAGTCCTCCGGCGACAGCGGGGGCTCCGGACGGGGTACTCGACTACGAAGGTTTCAGCAGACTGGGTGAGATGGTTGAGGATGTACTAACCGGAGTTGCAGCAGACACTACAATTGCCTGTGCACGCCGTGTTGCACTTCTGGTGATTGGGGCAGTTGACGCAGTCGAAGCAGCTACACTGGCAAAAGAGCTCGCCGCGTGTGCGACTGGCGCACGAACCGGTGCTACAGGAGCTTGCGCGACGGGGCGAGCAGCAGCTACGGAGGGCGTGGGAGCCACAGCAGGGGCAGCAGCTACCTGCACCACGGGTGGAGCAGCAGGGATGACCGGGGCCTGCACAGCAGGCGTCGCGGTGGTGGGGTTCGGAGCCGAAACAGGGGCAGTAACGTTGTTGGGAACGGTGGTGGGCGTCGGAGCCAAAAAAGGAGCGGTAACGGTGTTGGGACCGGTGCTGCTGGTTTGTGCGGGATTCGTCACAGTTGCGGTTGCGATGGGAGCGAGTGCAGGAGCCACATTGGGAGCAGTGGCCGCTATTGTGGAGGGGGCACGAGCGGGGTTTCCGGTGGGAGCAAAAACGGCGGTGGTGGTGGGAGTAGCCCCACCATTTGGCACGACGGTCGCAGGGGACTCGGTTGCGAAGATCGCGGGAGCAGCTTGTGCGGGACCTTGAGCACTCGGGGCGAGGAAGGGCGAGCCTACGTTCGCCGCAGGGACAACGGGAGCTGCGGTAGCAGCAGCGACAACAGTGGCGGACCACGGGAGAGTGGAGCTGGCAGGGCTCATGGCCGGAATTGGGACGAGGGTGGACTGGCGTCCGGCGAGCTTCCTTGCGAGCTCCTTTCCGGCATCGAGGATCTTGGGGGATACCGTTCTGACAGTGCCAGGGGTGACTTCAGTCTGCGTCGCGTTTTCAGCTTCGTTCAAGTGAAATTGGGCTGGTCCGGGTCACATACCTCTTTGCCTTTGCCTTTGTCCAATCTGTTGGCAAGCTCAGCATCAGTGTCAAGCGCATCAGCTCCGATGAGGGTGCGCGCGAGTTCTTCTTCCAAAGTGCGCTCGCCATCACCCTCGCCGTCCGAGGCGGTGTCCTCCTGGAGAGGTACGAGGGGACTGAATGAGTTTGAAGAGCGGGCAGAGGCCGAGGACGAGACAGAGAACATCTTTGTGGTCTGGGAGCCGGCTAGGTAGTGTGAGACATAGGGAGAAAAAGACATATGCCTACTCACTGTATAACCCCGTTCTTGAAATGAAGGGCTTTGGGTACGCCCTTAGCCTTGTCAGAGGGCTTGCCTGGGTAACCACTTGCGGCGACTTCAGATGGGGTGGCGGCCGGTAGGGATTTGTTTTGGTCCTCTACGGCAGGAGCAGAGGTGACTTTGGAGTTGGAGCGGGTGCGAGCAGCGGGAGCCATTGTGACAGTATTGGTGGGCGCGAGGCATTGTGGAGGCAAATTTATGAGTTATTCGAGGACAAAGAGACAAAGAGCGGAGAAAAAGGCCTCGATGCGGTGTCACCTCTAAAACTAACATCCCCAAGCAGTGATGCCTCTTTCCGAAAACAGCACACACGAGGCGATATTACGCTGTTGACCCCAGAGGGCCCCCGCTCAAAGACTCAACTATGTCACAGTTACTGGTGTTTTGGGAGAGGAGTACCAGAACTGTCTAATATGTTCCACGACCGTGAGTATCGTCAACATGTTCTCGCCCTTAATTTTGATCCCTTTATGGGTGCAGTTTAGTGTGAGCTAAAATGGCTGTAGAGTCACACCTGTATTTCCGGATTCAGACGTTCAAAGAACTAAGGGTTTTGTCCACTGTAGGGCTTTGTCTTCCTCTGGGGGGTGACGACTGTTGGAGTGGCTCAGTGGCAATTTCCCGTGAGCAGGTTCTCTCGTTTGCATACTGGCGGCCCAGCGAGCGCACCCAGAGGCAGAGTATCGTGGGGTACTGTACTTTAGACAGCATGCGAATTCAACGGCAGGGCAACTCCGTTTGGGTTTCGGGACATTTTACCATGTCATCGAAGATCAATAATTTTAGTGCTAGCGGCTGCAGCTGACCGAGGTGGTCTGCGATGGGGGGCTATTGACTGTGTAGATCGCATCTGAGAGGTCTCTCCGGTGTGGTTCACCGCGCTGATCTCTCCTTGCTCTGCCAAACGGCGTGAGAAAATCCAGACCACATCGTGGTTGCGGATCAAGGAGCCCCCCAGACTTGTTGTTTCACTCAACCAGTAACAAGGCCAGTTCACTCAAGACTCAACACAGAAACAAGAACCATAGGTGATTGATTCCCAACCAAGCCGAATGACACTCTTTGCAAATCCAAACCAAAACAATGTGAAAAAATTCGAGTCAATCTCGAGTAGATAGACCCAGAATAACCCAGCCTTTCCCAATTATAAATCTAATACTACATGATCTGTACACAGTGCAGCGCGGTTTCTCCTGGACCAATAGACTAATACAGGCAGTGTCTTCTGTGTTTATATTCATGCTCAAGCTCAACAGTGAAGGTTAATATGCCAGCTCAAGGTCAAACACCCAACGGTGAAATTTCAGAGACTCAATCTGAATATTCATAAGTCACAATGGATATTTCAGGCTGAAGGTGATAATTCAGTGTTTGAATAGCTGTTCTTCAACAGAGTGCGAAGACAGCACTGGTGGTCCACATTGACAAAGTAAACAGCTAGCATACTTCGAAAAACATTTCAGCTTGCTACAAGTGCTCTGCCAGAGTGGGAGGTGTCGTGGAGTTATCAATGGTGCGAGGAGTGTGGATGCGTTGTTTGGAGCTATGTGCAAGACACGTGATTGCTGTCAATTTTAACCGTGACTTAGTGCCAAGCATCCCACCGTCATCGCTACTCCCTCAGGCTCAGTGTTGATATGGCCCACGAAATGTGAAGGCTGAATCTCACGATTTTTGCGATTTCTAAGGCTAAAGCCTAGCCCAGAGATTGGCAGAGATTGTGCCCCTAGGGCCTGTACGACAGCCCTAGGGCACCTGTTCTGGTGATACTAAAGGAGAGCTAGGGTGAGCTCCGAACCACTGGCTGTAGTACTTTAGTGCAAACTAAGTACACTATCAAGGAGATAAACATATAAGCCCAAGAAGTCCAGCTAGGGATCATAACTCTACTAGGAGTACCAATGGCTGCGCAGGAAAGGTCCTAGGAAGAGAGACGGGACAGCTAGGGAGAAGTAGACACCTAGGCACGGATATCGTATAGGAAGCTTGCTTCCTAGGAGGTGTCTAGTCGATAGTGACTAGCCAGCTAGGGCCAGTGGAGTGCCCTAGGGCGACGTTACTGAGGATTTGTCGAGTAGTAGTTAAGTTCTACTTAACCAGAAGGAACGAGTACTCAGAGGAGCGTGCTCTGACAGTCGAGATGGGGCTAGGAGACATGTGACGTACGCGACGCGGTCGCGAGGTGCCAAACAAAGACAAGTAACTCTTTGTGGCAACAGTGTTGATTGTAGAGAAAGCGGACACCGAAGTGTAGGCGTCCTAGCGGCGTGATGGCGGATAGAGTTCCGCATTATACCTCGTAATGACCTAAGGAAGCTTGGATTATCAACCAAGCCGGAGACATTCGTCCCCAGCGGGAGCAATCAGCTGGCCTAGGGCATTACAAATATACCCAAAACAGACCTAGGGGTCAACCTGGATGACTATTTCGGCCATTCCATCATGACGATTCAACTCGGCACTCAAGCACCTGATTCTTTCTTATAAAGCACCTCATCTCAGTTACTCAATTCGTATTATCTCATGTATTTCGCAAAGTAGTATAAAAGGGCAGAAGGAACCCTGCAGAAGACCAGTTCATTGCACCCCCAGTTCGCCTAGGCAGTTGCCAAAGCCAGCTTCACCGGTGGTAGTGTTCTCAGGTCGGCTTCGCGGAGAATAGCACTTTCTCTGTTTGTAGTTGTTCTATAACAATTGGAGTTTAGTTGTTGGCTCAAAGGCTTGAGTTGTGATTTAAGCTTCAGAACCTCGAGTGACCTGTGAGAAGGCACCCTAGGAATCATTGGACCATTGTTAGCTTGAGGCTGCGCAGTGAGACGCTTGGGCATAGACTTATCTGTATGGGATTTGCTCTATAGAGTCAAGGTCATTCATTGGTAGACCCTCAGTAATCGTGAGACAGTGCAAACGTTCTTTGGTTAACAGCCAGAGTCTGCTACCTGATAGGTGACGGTGGTATCGTGCAGCTAGGAGCTAGGTAGTTCCCTAGGGGCACACAAATAGTTGTATCTGTAGCTGGCTAAGGCTGCGCAGTGGGACGCTTGAGCATAGACCTATCTGTATGGGATTTGCGCTATAGAGTCAAGGTCATCCATTGGTAGATCCTCAGCAGTTGTAAGGCGACGCAATCTGGGTTTCTTGAGGCTAGAAGGCGCTTAAGACTCAAAACTACACAAATCTACAAAACACCCGTAGTACCTGTTCATCGGGGCCTAGGGAACGTTGCGTGAACGGTTACTTTCGAGAGCGGAAGTGTACTTGAGAACATTCATCGGATTGTTCAATTGGAACTTGGTTACTGTTTCTGAGAGTTCAGACTTCGCTTGCCGCATACTACGGCACGGACCCACGAACATAAAGGAAGCGCTAATAAGAGGGCAGTTGTGTGTGTGTGTGTTGGTGGTTTTTGGTGGTGTTTAGCATCCCCTAGCTGCCATCGCATTTCAAGCGTACTGTTTAGCGCACCGTTTCAGCGTGGTGCACATTAGGGTCGTTCACACCTCCCCTTTTTCACGCCCTTTTTCGCTCCCCTTTTCGCCCTTTTTGCCATTCTCTTCGTTTTTTGCCCGGTTTTTTTTCCCTTTTTCAATCAGAAGTACAAAAAGGGTAGAACACCGAAAAAAACGGGGTCCTACATGCAATTCTGGGGAAATGCGAAAAAAAAAGGGTGTGAAAAAGGGCACGAAAAAGGGCAGGTGTGAACGCCCCGGTCTGGGACTCCCTTTTTCCATCCTTTTTGGCTCCCTTTTTGGCTCCCTTTCTCCATTGCATGCAGCCTGGGTGTTCATATTGTTCCTCAAAGGTCAAATACCACTTCGAATGTTCAAAAAGGACTTGGGTGAATTTTCTGGATTTTATGACACATTATCTGTCAGGCATGAAAAAGGGCGCAAAAAGGGGAGCAAAAAGGGGAGCAAAAAGGGAGCAAAAAGGGTGACTGTGAACAACCCTATTCTCACCAACTCATCTGTCTTCTGCAGCACACATATCTCCGCTCCACTACGTTAAAATGGTGCAATAGCAGCTAGGGATGTAAGACACCACCAAAAACCACCAACACACACACACACAACTGCCCTCTTACAGCTGTTTGCAAAACTAACGACACTCGCTAAAAATAGTTAAAAGAAAGCATTTTTGATGCAACAGATTGCCGAGCTCATTTCTCAACGGATTTTGTTGAGAGTAAGCACGTTCGAAAGCGGGTAAGCGGGGCTTTCATATGGAACCCTACTCACGAGGTAAATTACGTAATTTAGATGTTCCAAAATTCTGGCTGGCTGGTTTGAACCAGATGCAGCAACAGCCCTTTCTCCATCGCCAGATAACCGATTTGCATGAATCCAGATGATCCTGAAGGCTCCGATCAATGTAAAGCTCTATGATATATTATATTTTGGTTTATTCTCAAGGCAACCTGCTAGGAATGAATATTCAGCATCAATCAGTAAATCCATTCTTGCAGGTGCGCATCATGTGTGCTTCATTCTAGAGTGGTGGAATATTGATTGCCTTAATATAAGCTTTCAGAATCACCCGGATTCACGAAATTCAGCTCAGGGGTGATGGAGAAAGGGCCATTGCCACGTCTGGTTCAAACCAGCCAGCCAGAATTTTGCAATATCTAAATTACGTAATTTACCTCGTGAGTAGGGTACCGTATGAAAGCCCCGCTTAGCCGCTTTCGAACGCACCTACTCCCAACAAAATCCGTTGAGAAATGAATGAGAAACGAGCTCAGCAATCTGTAACATAAAATATGCTTTCTTTTAACTATTTTTAGCAAGTGTCATTAGTTTTGCAAACAGCTGTAATAGCACTCTCCTTATGTTCGTGGGTCTGTGCCGTAGTATGTGGCAAACAAAGTCTGAATCCCCAGAATCACGTTGAGTGCATACAGCCCACAGTATCCATCCACAAGTATTCGCCTGCAGTGGTCCCTAACGCAGAGAAGCAAGGCAGAGCCACTCATTGGCGTATCCAAGCGCAGAGGTAATCTCGGCTCCAGATATTAGGACAGTGCAGGGAGGATCAAGGCCATCAGCAAACCCTGAGCCCACTACAGAGTACTACATAGTGCCGTGTAGTGTCTGTAGTGCAGGTCCGGGGTCATGGAGTACTCTGTAGTGCAAGGGGTTCTCTCTGTAGTACTATGGAGTGGGAGCTTCCAAGGTCAGAAAAAATCCAATTAGTGTTGCTCCTTGCAACTTGGTATTCATTTTTCTTACCTGTGATGATATCTATTGAACACAATTCAATTTCATGTTTTTTGTGACTATATTACACTGTTCTGTTTAAATTGTAATTAAATTAAATTAAATTAAATGGCTACTATGGCCGGAATTGAACCCTCGACCTCGCGAAAACAGACAAAATAGTTTGATAGACAAAATACACACTATAGAAACCTATACCATTTATGTGGATCCTACTGTTCTTCTCACTCATTCCACCTCTCTTGCCACTCCTCTTCTCATTCTTCTGAGGTGTTAATCCGTGAAATAATAGTTTCAAGTAATTAAAACATAAATCTCCTGACTGTAGTGAAAAGCGAGGGGGACGGGGAAGGGTAATGCATTATATATCTAAAAATAGACCAAAAACGAAAGTTGTAGAGCTCAATGAGCACTACAAGACTTGTCTAAGGTCATTTTGCATGAAACTCCTTCGTTAAGGCACAAAATGCAAAATACTTTCCGAGAGCCGGCGGTTTTGAGAATTTCAACCCCCTGAAAAAGGCCTAAACATGTAAGGACAACATTTGTAACTCATGAAACATCATCAGTACTAACATGAAATTAGTTTCAAGCAATTAAACCATGAATCTGCTGACTGTAGTGAAAGCAGGGGTAATGTGCTATATATCTAAAAATAGACCAAAAATGAAAGTTACAGAGCTCGATGAGCACTACAAGACTTGTCTAAGGCCATTTTGCATAAAACTCCTTTGTTAAGGCACAAAACGCAAAATACTTTCCGAAAGCCAGCAGTTTTGAGATTTTCAACCCCCTGAAAAAGGCCTAAACATGCAAGAACATCATTTGTAACTTTTGAAATGTCATCAGTACTAACACTAGGGATGTCCCAAATGCATCCTGAAGATTATTTTTTGATCAGAAAATACAGAGCACTATCCAGAGACAGCCAGACACTCCATAGCACCACAGAGCTCAGGCCCAGTACTACAGCGCACTATGGCCACTACAGCAGTAATAGGTTTCACTACAGGCACTACAGCAGTAGTAGGTTTCACTACAGAACACTACAAGCCACTACAGCAAAAATCAGGGTTTGCTGATGAACGGACCGAAAGGTCCGAGGCAGAAAATGATGGGAAAACAGTCGCGGGATCACCGCCCTGCACTTTGATCGTAAAGGTGCGCTCAGTGACATCAGTCACAATAGTAACACTTAGTAACAAATAGTCACAGTCGCGTCAATTAGTAGATCAAAGCTCTCTGGACGCGCCGATGGACGACGATCTGGAGTTTCTCTTTGTGGATGAGCCTCCACTGGATCCTGATGACTCGGAGGCACATATGGGGAATGAGCCAGACAGTTTTACGCTGTCAGACGACGAAGAAGAGCCGGCTGACCCGATTCAGCTCCAGCAATCTCGGGATCGCCGATCCAGACTGCGAGAAGCAGACATGGTGGACAAGGTTAGAAATGTGTTGAACACCATTTACAGCAAGGGCTTGATCTGCCAATTTTCCTGAATGCTGTGTGTTGGGGAAACGAGGCCTGCATTTCAGACCATGCTATTCAATCGGCCCGCACTGGATTGATGGTCAGTGATGAGCTCCCAGGGATCTTACGGCCGTGCTACAACCCTCCACGTCGGTCTCGTCGACAGCATGGCAGAAGGCCTGCTGGAGCGCACCGTCCACTCCTTGACTTCGCAACAAGCTGTGTTTCTGAAACCGTTGATCGGGAAATGAAGCTATCAGCTCATTTGTTCTTGTCTCCACCAGAAGAACTTTCAGAGGAGCATCTCACAAGTTTAGACTTTGGGAAAATGAAGGATTCAATCCAGAGAGATGCACCTGTTTTGTGGAAGATTTTGCGACAGACTGCATACACTCCAGAGCAGGAGGCCCGCAATAAACATAAAGATCCAGACATGGTACGTCTCGAGCCCACTAAAAAAAACACAGAATATTAACAACAAGAATCCGGTTGTTCTTCACATGATATCCCAAGCACAATTCACTCGCTCTAACCGTCGTGCCCGTTTTGCCAAATTGTGGTCCATTTATCTGAAGGCTTGCGGACTATCTGCCCGAGCCTTTGACGCCCTCCATGCACTTGGAATTCTCATGAGCCACAAATGGACCGCCAATGCATATGGGACACTCTCAGATCGTGCAATGGAGGCTGTTCGCGCTGCCATTCGTTTATTCCCTTGGCTCATCTCACACGACAATATCAATGTTGCGCTACGAGTCTTTTCTCAACGGCTCAACAATCAAAGCCATTTAGTCAGCGGATGCGCATATACCATCTGGGTCCTCCCTCTCCGAGCAGCTCTACCTCTCGATATGAACCGCACTCTCCAGATACACCGTTCCCAGAATTGTGGAGAGGTGTTCGACTTCTCCGCGGTACTTTATGGAAACGACGATGCCGATGACCGGATTGAAGCATTTAACGTGCATCATGTTCTCCAGCTCCTGCTGAACAGCCCCGATTTCATCGACTACATTCATCGGAAAGATCCCCTGTTCGCTTCGCCAGATGCAGTCCACCGGCTCCTAGGTGGTCTTGAAAATGCGATCAAGATGTTTATTCTCAGGACCAGTACCTACGAGGAGGCCAGCTACGAACGCACACTGAACGTCATGGCCGATTCGTTCAAACAGCTCCTACTGGACACAAAGGATGAGCAGGAGCGCCCCGCTCTGCACCGTGTTATTGCTTGGATCAGGGATCAGCTCACCATCGAGCGGTTACGTGGATTGTGGAAGTATCGCCATGAGGACCATAATTCATTCGATCGCCTTGATTATATGGTTCCAATTTTCGGATGGTTTCATGGCATTCGCAAACTCACTCCACAAGCAATATTTGGGGACATCGGCAGGGATCGGCGGCTTGCGTCAGGCCTTTGATGTTCTGAAGCGGAAGGGTTTAATTTCAGTCGACCAAGGGTCCATTCTGGCACAATCTTGACGAAGCACTCCTTGATATCAGCGAGGCGCACTTCCGCGCAGCTTGGCTCGACATCGGAAACATAAAAAATCCAGGAGATCTGAAGTCGAAATCTCCGCAGGTGCTTAAAGACCTCGCCGAGAAACTCATCCAAGATCATGCCTCCCGAGAAGCATTAAACAAAATTGATCGCATGGAGGCGGGAAAGCAAGACCAGGTTTTTCGGCAGTGTACGATGTGGAATATGGATATCCTTCTATATTTTGCACTCTGAACAGCAATCAAATCCGGTGATGTTGGTCGGATCGAGGACTTACTTCCGACCTTGCTTTTCCGCTTTGCTGGGGGCGGGAATCCGAAATACGCCATCGAGATGCTGGAATTATTCCAGGGACTCCAGCGCGAGTGGCCAGAAAAATTGCGGTACATCCATTACCAGATACAGGCGCTCATCTAATCAAATATGTGCAGGTACTATATCACTGAGTTTTGTTGGTTATTCACGAGAACAGGCGGCGTGGACAGCTGGCTTCCATTTGATCTGGGACAGGAGGAGAACATATGTGACATAAAGGTAGGTTTGTTATACTTGAATTGAACCCATTCATTTAATTTTTATCTAGGTCAACTATCGCTCCATGGGACCAGGCGCAACAATGGAATACATGGGGAAAGTTTCGCCGGCAATCCCGGCTTTGCAAAAGGTTCAGCGTCACATGGAGAGGCAATTTAGAACCACTGCATGCGGTGCTCGACACGGAGTTCCAGACAAGGAGAAAGATGTCGCCAAACTCGCCAGCCACTACACAACCTCGAATAGTGTTGCCGCGACTCCCGACTCCACCTCCCCAAGTCGACTTAATGAAGTCGACTTGAGTCGAGTCGAGTCGAGTCACTTGGCGTGACTCCGTTCGACTCCGGAGTCGGCAGAAGTCGACTTGCTCGACTTGGAGTCGCTCGAGTCGGCCTTTGTAGATAGGTAGTTAAATTGGGTTATAAACACCGTGTAACAGACCTTTACTGATCTCAAGAGGGAAGAAAATCGCAACAAGTATACAAGGTTGAATTTCTGAGCTCAGGGGATATGATTTCGGCCATGTGTTGAAAGTAAGTGCTTGTCCGTTAATAATTGGAAGAAGTCCCACCATTCAGAGTTTCTCAAATAAGGCTCTGATATGGTTTGACAAAGACTAATATCTTACCCCCATACCATCCCGAGATAAATCCGACCTAAATTGACCCCCTCTCTATCGTTAGGAGCCTGGGAATACATATTTGAAAAATCCGCGACTTCATCGACTCGAGTCGACTTGGGTCGACTTCGAGTGACTTGGATGTGACCAAGTCGAGTCGAGTCGAATGTCGTTTGAAGTCGACTTCTTGAGTCGTGACTCGACTTTTGGAGTCGCGGCAACACTAACCTCGAAGCTGCACACATTCCAAAGTGGCCGTAAATTAAAAACTGAGAAGGCGCAAGATTTCATTTCCATAGGTGCCAATAATCTCGAACGCCTCAAAACAATTGAAGTTTGGTTTGCGCGGCGGTCACACGAGAGGGCTACCGGGGAGGATTGGTCAGATGATCAGGATTCTCTTCTTCTTGAACCATTATTGGGTGATTTAGCTACATAGTCTCGTACAGGAATTCAGGTATGTCTTTGCGGTTTTGCCATCAATTCCAAATTGATGGCATTCAGAACACATCAAAATACGCAAAGCTCGATTTCAATACATCTAATTATTGTAATAATTCAGGTGAGGATGTCGATTCGTAGGTGTAGATGAGTAATGTCCGGGTATAAATTGGCGGGGAAGTTGGTTACCGTAAAAAGATGTTGGTTGTAAAGGTTGCGTTGGCTTTCCGAATCTGTCATGTAACAGATATGGGTTATGTACGATGGAGTCGTCGTCTGCCGCGAAATGAGGACCAGATTGTCGCTGCTGAGGAGGAGCAGATGGCCCAGCCATATCGACATCGGGTAGTTCGGGTTGCGAGTATGTTGGAAGCAGAATAGATGGCCCAGCCATCGTAACAGCGAGGTCGAAGTTGTTTACGAATGCAAAAGGGAACGCAGCGTCGATGAGCAACAGAGGTGGAGGTGTTGGAGGAGTGGGGGATGCGTGGTATATGCCAGATAGAACGGTATATGCTGCAGGGAGCTGAGATGCCAGAGGAATTGTCGGCATTGTGTTTGATATGTTGGCGAGAGCTGGTGTTGGCCTTTTACTTGCACGCGATGCTCATTTTTTCGGAGGCTGTAGGGCTTTCAAAGCCTTGAGTCGAGCACTCTCCAGCACCCTCGCCTCCTTCTCAAGCCGCTTCCGCTCAGGCGGGGTGGGCGGGAGACGCGTTTGACGCGAAATGTCACGCTAAAATCACAGAAGCTGTCAAGCGTGACGTGAGCGCACCCTTACCGACCAAAGTACACCAGGCGTTATAGGGCAGTGCTCCCCCATCAAATTTTCATCAAATTCTGCCTCGACAACATCTGTACATATTATCCCCGGTAGGATTTCTGCCCGCGAGCGCAGCGAGCGACTGCCCTATAACGTCTGGGAACGAGACTAGCGTGGAGGGCCACCTTGCGCATATAAGCACCCCACGAGCACTAGTACACGGTGCATCCACCCAGCGCAAAGAAATGCGGGACATCCGCACGTGCGGTCTGCAGTAACATCAATGTCTAATGTTATACGTCCTCATCGAATCCACTGCCGACAGGTCCGAGAGAACGAACAATACGCCAGCACCACACCGCATCGACCTCCACCCACGAAGACAAGCAGCCGCATCGCATGCGCCTCCAAGCAGTTCCACACCCGCAGGCTACAAGCGCAAAAACATCGACGCGGATGTATCCCCGCACACCGGGACACCCATCCATCCCATCGCACGCACACATCGCGCAGCCGCCGACCTCCAGTCTGCATGCGCTGCGACATCGCGTCTGCCCCAACCATCTGCCGAGTCCGCATCGCGAACGCCTGCGTGGACTCAGCGCGATTAAGACAAAGCGCGCCGACCGAAGACCAAAACACCACCTGCGCAGACGCCCACGCGAATCATTCGTCGTGGACCTCGCGCATCTTCGGGTCAAGGATGGTTCTCGGTCTTCCACGCAGCATAACGCGCACGCAAGCCCCATACATCCGCATGCGCACGCCATCTTCACGCACGACACAACCGCCGGCATCGGACACATCATCGACTGCACGCGCCCGACGGCTCCTCAGGCGCATCGCGCCCCTCTCCGCGTCGCTCATCCCTCTCTCGCGAAGGGATTCTCGGGCTACGCGCCAGGACATAAACATCGTTTCAACGCGCCCGTGCAGCGCATCCCGACACAGGAATTGCGGGGTATACCAACGCGCACCTCCGCGCGCACCATCCGCCCGCGCCCGCCCTATCCGGTGCGATACGTCTAGCATCCATCCAAAGAAAGGAAGGGCGCGCGCCGATGGGCGCTTATTAGGCGCCTAACCCACTTTCGTTCTGAGGGAAGAAGACGGGGAACGGGAGGCAGAGGGGAAGGGAAGAGACAGGAAAAGGGGAGGAAGGGAGAGAAGCACGCACCCAAGGTCCCAAGGTGATTCAATGGAGACTGGTATGCCACATCCATTTAAGAGATCGTTTCTTTGAGCGCCGCGCTGTAAAGACCCGAGTCAGCAAGCCATTCACGGAGAATTCGGACCAAAAGGAAAAGACAAAGAGCAAAAGAACGCACCTCGGCCGCATCACTCTCCGTATCACACCTTCAAGCCGCGCGCACGCCGAATCGTTCTAGGGAAGTCGGTATCGTTATCTGCGGGATGGCAGATGCAAAGGCTCAAGGGAGAGGGGATGAGGAGAAAGAGCTTTGGTAGCGGATTAAGACCCAAGGGCAGGCCGGCAACAGAAAAGAGCAGAGAAAGGGGCGAGGGAGAGAGGAGCTCGCTGATGACGTCCCACTTCTCCCACCTCCCCGCTCTCGAAGCACAGCGCGGCCCTGGCTCTCGAGAAGCCGCGCGCCAGTCAATGGGCGCAGACTCACACCCACCACGGCGCAGAAAACGGACAGTGAAAAGGACAAAAGCACGTACCTCGTCCCCACTCCATCGAACGCCGCGTGCACGCCCAGTCGCTTCCGGGAAGTAGGTCTCATTTCCTGTAAGGAGAGTAAGTCAGGGAGGAGGAAAAGAAAGAATGCAAGCCCAACCCAACGCCGAGCGCGCATCCAATCGAAGTAAAAGATAGAGGGGGACGTACCATATACATGGTCTCCCTGATTCATACCCGTTGCGTCTTTGTGTCGGCTGTCATGTGGGGCACGTAGGGCGTACGCCAACGGCGGCATGCTATCAGTGACAGACTGAGGATTCAAAAAGACAATCCACATACCGAACAGACCTCCGCAATGTCCGCATCCGCGGCACCAATGACGCGTGCACGCCGCAACTCGTCGCACTTCTCTTCCTTGGCTCGGTGGTCGTCCGATCCGTCGCCACGCGTACGCTGACCGGTGTCATTCTGAGATGTCGCGCTTGGCGACTTTCTTCCTCTCCCGCACTCCCACTTCGGCATCGTCTGATTCAAGTTCTTGCGGTGATTGGATCGCGTTCGTGGTGCATGGAGGGGCGGCTACACTACTGGGTTCCAGGGAGTCTCAGTGCAGCAGATGGCCGGGCAAGCTCAAAGACTGGGAATGAAGCAGAAGAGGTCGTGGACAAAAGAGGAATGCGGTGCACTGCCACCTGAGCGGGATCATCGGCAAGAGGTGGACGGCCGAAAAAGCCGACATATCCTGCCGATCTGATCTTGGCCCAATCTTGCCTCTTGCCTGCAGGAAAGCAAGGCGAATCCTCTGAGACCCGCTCCATCACGCGTACACCCTTGGTCCACGCCGCATACGAAGCACAAGACATCGATATCGAATCCACCGGACCTCGGACCTCCTCACTGAGGCCTCAGGCTCGCACGATCACACCGTTCCCGCCACCAAGCCGGCTCTCCCCCCCATATCTCTCGGCAGATCTGGGAGAGTGCTCCACCATAGCCACAATGCACTGACTCTAACCCCCAATTGCAACACTTATATCCAAAATATATCCTTGCGCGCCGAAACATCCCCATTGCGTCTTCATTGCCACACCGATCGGCGCACTACTCTCCCAGGTGTCTCGCAAGACCGACCTCAGACGGCTTTATGATTTTTTTGTTCCGATTAATTGGCGTGTCCTGCAGCACTCAGTCTCATGCAAATCCACGATCGGCCAACACATGCTCTCTCCCCACCCAAGATTGATGCCAGCAAAATTTAATTCCACACCCAATTTTCAGCTCACACGCAAACGAACGCATGCGCTGAATAAGTATTCGGATGTGGTGTACGGTACACGCGAGCTCTCGCTGCCATTGGATCGATCGATGCCTAGCTCGTTGTCCGGGGTTCGAATCCCCGCGTCCGAATGTTTGGTCGGTCGTGACTCTTTTATTATTTTTTCCCCCGAGATTCTTTTGGCGAATGCGTGGCCCACCGATCTTGGGGTGTGTAGACCACGAGGCAGAAATAACCTCGGGCTACAAATAGGTAAGACCAGGTGTTCAATTTATTCTCCGTGCGGTGACCCTCTTTCGTTCACTTGTTCAAACAAACTTAGCCCTAAAATTCGCAGAGTCTAAGAGTCATAAACATCGGGCATGGGATGCTGCACATCGAGTCTTCCTTACAGGTCGTGTTCATCGGACATAGTTCGGACATTTGCAGCTCGCAGCACGGGGTTCGATTCCTCGCATCCGAATAGCATTATTCTCGTGGCTTTTATTTATTTATTCTTTCCCTCCAGATTCTTTTGGTCAACACGCGGCCTTCCTGGTTTTCCAGCTCGGGTCCAACCACGACGCAGAAATAAGCTTAGACGAAACAACTGTTCAAGTAACACTGCGTGTTCAATTTATTCTGGGTACGTTGACTCTCTCTTGGGTTCGCCCCTTCAAAAAGATTGTACTCAATAATTTGGCATGAATATAAGTATGCATGCCTCGGGCGTGGCGGAACACATCGAGCTTTCTTTGCAAGCCTTTGTTTCACCACCACCTCGCTATCCCGAGTTCCACTCCCGCCGTCCGAATAATTAGCTGTTGTAACTCCTTTTTTATGTCATGCCACTTTGACATTTGTTTGTGGAATTCACGGTCTCCCTATTGTGTATCTATGCGTCTAACAGAAGGGCTTACATTTACTTCTAATGCGTTGTCTCTCCTCTTGGGTTCGCTTGTTCGAATTCATTCAATAATTTGGCATGAACATGTGGAATCCTTGGTCGTGGTGTAACGCACACAACAAAGATTGTGTGATTTTGTAGCTCGCAGTCGGGATCCGACTCCCCGCGTCCGGATATATCTTTCGGTTTGGTTTTTTAAAAAAATTCTTTCGTTCGAGATATCTATGGGTGCAACCACGACGCAGAAATACCCTCGAGCGCATCAGCTGTTCAACTGTTCAATTTGTTCCGAGTACGTTGTTCCTATTTCGTTCGCTTTCAAAAAAACCTTTTATTTTACTCAACCAACTCGCCCAGACGACCAGCCCAGCAAAAAATAGTCGGGCGTGGTGTGCTGTACAGTACACATCGGAGTTTCCTCACAAAATATGGTCACGACATTTGTAACTTGCAGTACGGGGTTCGACTGCCCGCGCCCGAATGCGCAGTTTTGACTTTCTCTTTTGTTCCATTTCACCTTCATTCACTGCATTCAGACCCCCCCATAGGCACAGGTGTGCCCACCTTCACCGATCCCCGCCTACGGACTGCCCACCCAAGCCGACGTTGGTCTACCCTAATAGGCAATGGCCGCTGTTGGTCTAGCATCCCTGCCGAGGCAAAGCCTGCCCACCTTGGTAGATCTTCGCCGACAGTGGTGTGTCTATCTTGGCCAACCTTGGTCAACCTTGGCCGGCCTGGGTCTAGGTTGGTGTTGGTTGGAATGGCTGGACGGGTACAAACCATGTCAGATTTTGAATTTGGCTAACTAGGCTTAGCTAGGCTCATTGGCCCACGTGAATCTATGTGTGCCTAATCCAGTGGGAATACCTAGACCAACCTCAGCAAGGATGGGCAGATGGATGGGCAAGGGTCGGCACACTGGTCTGCCTACACATCTGCCTATCAGGATCTGGCAGACCTGTGCCTATGGGGGGGTCTGAACACAGTGATTACATCCCATCTCAGTAATACCTTTGTTTATTGCGCAGCTTTCAGCCAGGCGTTAGCCGACAACGAGAAATAACCTTGGGCGTACCAGCTGTCCAGAAAATGTAGGGCGTTCAATTTATTCTCCGTGTGCCGTGGCTTGGTTCATTCGTTCATACAAACTTTCACTTCGTCCCGATGATCGGCGGTCTGAGACTCACTCTTTTCATCCCAGTCGGGACGGGACGAAGTCGACAATATTTATACATGTGCTAAGGTCAGACCCTTGGTTTCCGCGGGCGTGACGATGGGGGGAGGGTGGCCCCAAGGCTCTTGGAGGGGGGGAATCGAGGTACAGTGTGCATCTCGCGGATCAGGAGCCCCTTGTACGATACACTGCCGGTTCCGGGCGAAATCGTAAAGGATAATCGCGGAAGATTGAGAAAAAGGCATATTAAAGTGTCAGAATGGCTCTAAATGCAGACTCGGAGATATCTCATATGATCTGTAGCTCTACAGTGCTAACAAACCACACAAGGCAAACAGGAGGCTTGCGATCAATAAGCGAGACACCTGCAAGCTACCAGCAGCTCACAAGCCTCTGTGGCTTATAGATTTTAAGCGGTGGCCCATGCACCCTGTGTGACTGGAAGTGGACAGCAGATTATTTACGGTGCAACCCAAAATTTCACGACCACCCGCGTTACGACTTTGCGCTGGTCCAAACAACAGACAAAGCCATCTTCGCTCAACTTCTATACATGTTCTCATACACAGTGGAAGGCAAGTCTGTGATGGAATATAGTCCGTAGGCTAGAATCCAACCTGTTTACCCTCCAGTACTCGGATTAGAAGACCATGGAATACCAAGGAACTCTCTGGACTCTCGCAGAACAAATGCGCGAGTCATGGTTGTACTTCGGCTGCGAGCACAGCCACACGCTAGATTAGATATAAACCCGTACTTCGTATCATGTAGTAATCTTTACATCTTTATCCACAACTACGTTGACCCCAAATTCGCGTGAACCTAAGTGAAGCTTCAAGCTCATCAAAGGACTTACTGCAGGCTCTCCAAACCGCAATGCTATAAGCTTGCGTATTGGGCAGTACAGCAATCCTAAGAATACGGAGACGTATCCCGTGTTCACGTCTAACGAAGATATAATCTCGTTAGTCGGTTGCTTAAGGTAGATTCGTTGGGAGTTCAAGTTGATTATATAGGGACTTGAACATTGCTATTTCTTACTCAAAATTTACATACGCGTGCTAACTCAATTTACGCTCGCACACGGCACTCCGCGCAAACGGTTTCGCTAACAAAGTCCCATCATTTTGAACTCATTCTGCCCCTGGACGCTCCGGCGGGTAATGTGAAAAAAAAATAATGACAAGCTATTGCGCTTTCGTCGCATTCGCGCACAGGCGAGGAAGAATTCCGAGTTCATTTCATTGCATTCTATTATTCGCGGCGCAGTTTTGGTGGCCGACTCAGACAGGGCCGGTGATTTTCTTGTGTTTGATGTATTGGATGGTGACACTTCCACATAGACCAGACTCGCAGACCCCACAGGTTAACCCATGCCCCACGCTTCGACCTAGACAACAGAGAAAAGCATGAAAATAACCTAGAATATCCACAACGGTCAGTAAGTCTGCTTGCACGGGGCAATGGAGTCGCGTAGAATATTTCAAGGACAACAGTGAGCCATGCACAGAACCGATTCGAGACAAGCGTACATCTTTCACGGTGCCATCCTTGTCATTAACCATGCTGCCTGGAACCACATCCCAGGCTTCTACCACCGTCGAAAAAACGGCAGCATTGGTCATGTATTCGTCTTCAACGAGCTGTAATCCCGTCATCAGCAAATCCTGATTTTTTCTGTAGTGGCCATAGTACTGTGTAGTCAGACCACTGCTTGTGTAGTGCCTGTAGTGCCTGTAGTGCTCTGTAGTATTCAGTTATGGCTATGTAGTGCTCTGTAGTGTTACATAGTACTCTGTTGGGACTACATAGTGTTCTATATTTTCTGCTCAAAAATATGGCTCACAGCGAGGATCTCCTGGCAGCAATACTAGTGACATTGCGCATTTCAGATGTTCTCCCACCACGTTCAGGTCCTGTTTATGGGGTTCAAAATTTCCAAACCGCTGGCTCTGGGAAAGTATTTTGCGATTTGTGGCTTAACGAAGCTGTTTCTTGAAAAATGACCTCAGACAACTCTTGTAGCTCTCATCGAGCTCTACAACTTTTGTTTTCAGTCTATTTTTAGATTGGTACCCGACTACCACTTTTTTTGGACCACGTTCACCAGATTCATGGTTTTGCCTATCATTGATATTTAAAGACTCACATGCAGCAGAATGTATATATTTGAGTAGACCAGTGACTGGTCTGTCTATGAGGCAAGCCTGTCGATAGACAGACCAGTCGATCTGAGTTTGAATTAACAATGCAAAATAGTTACCATAAAAGGTTATTCCGGACCGCGTTTCCGAGTGAGTGACGTCAGAGCCAAACAACGACAAAATAGATAAATTCTCAACTAGCAGACCCAATTCCTATTGGTTTGCCCTCGGATACGCCGGGATAGGCTCTATGAAATGCTCCGAACACACTGATGTAAAAATTTATTAAGATCTCCCACAGAAGAAGGAATACACCAATAACCTTTTTTGGTAACTATTTTGTATTGGTAATTCAAACTCAGATCGACCAGCCTGTCTATCGACAAGCTTGCTTTCATAGACAGGCTGGATTCGAGCCTAATATTTGAGGTAAGCAAGGACGAGAAAGGTGTTATAAGCCAGAAGAATCAGATGGCCCTCATATATTGCATAAGTTTTCCTAATCCTGTATGGTTACTTTAGTCTACTGGGTATTTTGTCTGCAGTAGTAATTTGTCTGTTCTCGCGAGGTCAAGGGTTTGATTCCGGCCGGTAACACATTTAATTATAATTTAATTAGTCGAATGTAATAGTCACAAAAAAAAAACATGAACTAAAGTGTCCTTACTGAATGTGCTAAGAATCAGAACAAAGAGTATTATAAAGTTGAATGGAGCACGAAATGAATTTTTTTAAGCTGGGAAGGCCCTACTACAGAGCACTCTATAGTACTACATAGTGGCCCTGCAGCACTATGGAGTACTATAGAGTAAATACCCTTCACTACAGACACTACAGGCACTATAGACACTATACGTGCTATTTCGTACTATATAGCACTCTGTAGTTCAATCAGGATTTACTGATGGTTCCCTCGACTGTCTGTGCGATATTAGCAGCCTCGATCTCGAAATGATCAGTGGTACTTTGTGTATTTCAGGTGCGCTCTGAGAGTAGCTCCCCATTCTCCTGCATTCTGCAAAATCCTGACGCAATTCTTCTGGAAGATGCTCTGGTCGATCACCATCGCGGGGCTGCGAAGCGCTTTCAAAGGTTGCCCAACAGATTTGCATCCTTCTGCAGGAGGTTGGCCAATGTATATGGCGTTGATATGGCGTCCTGCCTTGAGTAGAGCTAGTCATTGTGGTCCGAAGCAGGATTGTAGACAGCAGCACAGATACGGGCCGTTAGCTGCGATCGAACCCGAGGCGCGTCCTGCCGCCTATCACAATTGGGAGCATATCTCACGCTTTGACCGGTGATCTGCCAGCGCACCTCTACATTCAGGCGCAAAGGAAAAGTAGAGAGTGCATTCCGACCATTAAGCTGTCAAGACTTCCTATTGAGTCGAAGATACGATGAAATACATGGAGCCTCGTCAAGGGCATACAGGGTCGAAGTGCATACATTGTCAATATATAAGTAGTTGCACGAACTCATGTTCTAGAAGTCTTCGATACGACGATACCGGCCCCCATCTAGGACGTGCCGTTCAAGGTACGTGCGCACAATTTCTGGGACCCTGACTCTCTTCTGTTGTCGTTCGTCCTGGTCTCGCGGCCCGGGGACGACCACCATCAAGGACACCTTGTGTAGAACGCTCAGGCACTTGTTCGCCATCGCGCCAGGCAGTCTTCCTCCGCTGGCGAGGAGGGCAGAAACCTCGATCGTCGGAGTCCCCTCGGGAAACTGCGCCAGGATGCCCAGCGCCTGGTGCGCCGCGGGGCATTCGCTCACCCGCGCGCTATAAAGCGTGGCCTCGATGGACTCCTCCATGCTGACGTCCCCGCCGTTAAGCATCGAGGTTCCCTCTTCGCGATAGCGTTCGATGAGGAACGGAAGAGGTTCGTATCGGGCTAGTTGTGCGAGCAGTGTGATGGGCATAGGAAGGAATCCAACCATGTGCACCAGCACGTCAACGAGCGGGGCATCTTCGCCGTCGTCAGTGACATCTGAAATGGCGAAGAAGGCCTGGCGAGCAGCATCAGGGGGGAGGGGTCCAAGAGGTGCAGGGAAGGGTTTGTTGTACGCTGGACCAAGAGGCCTTTGCGTGCCACGGAGAGTGAGAAGTATGGAGACCGTAGGAATATTTGACAGCTCGGTGAGCAGATCCTCGACCTCAAGTCTTGACGAAGGGGGTTCCCAAGCATCATCTAACATTGTAGGTGATTAACTGAGGCAAGTGGCGAGGTCAAAAAAAAAACTCGCCAAGATCATCGAAGACGAGAAGACACGGAACTTTGGAACATGCTAATGAGGCTGAGATCGTCTCCATATACCCGGACGACTCCGTCTCTGTTGCAACGTCGGGAAACCCCAATGCTGATCCAAGACGGGAAAGCAGGTCGAAGGACCCTTTCGTCGAATTGCATTTGACCCGAAGACGCTGATGCCGAAAACGCTGCTTTATTTCAGGCTGATTCATGAGCGCGAGAGCCAAGCTCGATTTGCCTGCACCTCCCTGGCCCATGAGAACAGCGCAGGCCTGAGGCTCGCAAAACATATGTACAAGGTCTGAAAGCTCGCGTTCGCGACCGTGGAATATTTGTGCTGCGACAATTTGAGGCATTTCTGCATTGCGAAAGTTCTGACAATGGTCAATTACAGTAATATAACCAATTTCAGCACTTACTGAGTTTCTGGGCAAATCAGAACCCTGAGTCGCATACGGGGCAGACTCAGAAAGCCAACCATTGTGAACCTCACGACTAGTATCAACCTAGTAATGGTCAGCTGGATGCATATGTACGGCACAGATGATTTCACCAAGTGTGTCTCAAAACTCTCCCGATCTGCCATGGAGGCAAGATATTCTTCACTCCGACTTGCTTCAAGGCCCGGTGAATCAGAGGTCTGTCTGCGTCCGTCCCAGTTGTCCTCCTGGAGAGAATCCAGGCACTCCCTATCATCCTGGTCCAAAATCTCGCTGTGAACACTTGTTGTTGAATCATTTTTGTAGTCCAAATCCGCCAGAGGATGGCTGTGAATTGTGTCTGGATCGTCTACTATTGGGATGTCACTGGATAGACAATAATTATGTTAATTCAGACAGAATTTTAGAGTGTTGTACCTGTCCTCACTCCGACTTGCTTCAAGTCCCTGTGAATCAGGGGTCTGTCTGTGTCCGTCCCAGTTGTCCTCCGGGAGAGAATCCAGGCACGCCCTATCATCCTGGTCCAAAATCTCGCTGTGAAAACTTGTTGTTGAATCATTTTTGCAGTCCAAATCCGCCAGAGGATGGCTGTGAATTGTGTCTGGATCGTCTACTATTGGGATGTCACTGGATAGACAATAATTAGGTTAATTCAGACAGAATTTTAGAATGTTGTACCTGTCTACAATAATATTCAACAGAGCATCCTCGTGGACAGCCGGTAGAATATCTTCAAAGGTGCTGGAGGCACAAGCCGATGCATCTGGTAAGAGCTCGGTGGCCCGTGGCCTATAGTATGAGAACATCAGTTATTGCGAGTGGGTCAATTGAATCACGCTCACATTCGTAACAGCTGAAGAGATTGCATGAAGCTGTCGTACCATGGCTGCACAGACCAGTCTTCTTTGTCAAGTTTCTTAAACCAGCCCGAAACACCTGTGAGGATTGTGGTGGCAAGGCGGTCAGCACCCTCATAATCAAATGGTGGCTCCGATTCATCAGTGGGTCCTAGTAAGAGAATGTCGACCCCGATATCCTTGAACAGACGGACCGTCTGACAACACAACTTCTTCAACACATCAGAGTGCACTGATCCTATATCCATCCAGAATCCAGGTAAGTCGAGAACGCCACCCAGGTATCGCAAGGAGAGGGCTGCGGAAAATATAGAGTCACTGAGATTTAAATCAGAATTGTCCCTGGCCAGCTCGAGTACGGCTCACGAGGAATTGTGGTTAACCAATATCCGCTCGATCACACCAAGGCCTCCTTCATTACAAGTAGTCCACAGTGCAACAGTACTCTCTTCCAATAATGTCGACACATCTGGCTCTGTCAGAGCGGTGGTGGCGAGTATTTTCCAGAAGGTCCATTCTTCATCTAAGGGCCCGTAAGAGCGATTCCAAATGGCTGAGATAGAGTCTCGTGATGTTGCGCCATCTAAACATTTTGCAAACACAAAAAATACTCGGAGTCCAGGAAGGAGGGTAACAAGATCCACAATGTCCTTGAATGCCTGACACTGAGTATTTGGTGATTCGGTGCTACAAAGATTTTAAATATAAGAAATGAGTAGAGATATAACCTCAAAATAACGCACGGGAGGGAATATTTCATGAGCTTCAAACATCTCTTCTCGAGTTTGGGCGGGAGTGATGTATGCAGTAGCTCCAATTTTTGAACTCTCTCTTCACCGCTTCCGAAAGAGGCCCTGATTTTCTGGGCTACAACGTGAGGCCCGAGACCCAGAGCAAATGCAGCGCGGTTGGCTTGTTTCTCGAGAACACCGCCCCAAGATGTGTACACTTTATCCAAGGTGCGGCCAGGGGATGGCGACAACAAGGAGTTGAGCATGGCCGACCATGGTCCTCCATCGGGGCAGGAATTCTCCTCTATCCTTGCGACGACTTTGTTTGGGTCGGGATCCCAAGGGATGAGTGCTTGGCTTGAGGCCATTTCACGGGAGTACAGAGGGTACGGCTGGGTGGTGCAGCTGGAGTAGGAAGAGAGCCATATCCAGGCGCTTATAAGTGACAGACCCACAGCACGTTAACAGCGTGTCAACAACTTCGAGTTCCAGAAGCTTGTCTTGATGCTCCAGAAGGGGTATGCGCCGGCAAATGCCGAGGCACAGCCTCAGGAACCGTTATTTCTTTGCGGACAAAGTGTTTGAATGGTTCGAAAACGCGTTCTAGATGGTCAGAAGAAAGTTGACAAATCACTAATATATTCACTGCATTCCGCGGGTTTTCGCCGTTTCGAGCAGCTTTTAGGCTGGAACGACCTTGCTCTTGCCCTTGTATTTACATTTTTGACGGCGGCGGGTGGTTCTGCCGCTGGTGGTGATGCTGCCAGTACTGAAGATGGTGCTGCCAGGGCTTCATCTGATGGTCCCGTCGCCGTAACGCGTCTCCCTGGGACGCCTGGTGCAGCAAAAGCTGCGAAAGCCGCCAAAATTGCCGCCGCCAAAGATCTAACTCGAGGTCCGGGGTTCGACTCCCCGTGTCCGAATGCTCAGTTTGGATTTTCTTTTTGATTATTTTTTAGTCTGTCCTTCAAGATCTGTTTTCGGAAGGCGCGGGCCTCGAACAATTTTATCTATGAGTACAACCACGGTGCAGAAAATATCCTCGGGCGTAGTCACAGGTAACAGAAGACAGAAAGGCTTAAATTTATTCCAGATGCGTTGTCTCTCTCCTATTGGGGTCTCTTGTTCGAATTTATTCAATGATCTGGCGTGAACATATGCATACATCGGGTGTGTTGTACGGTAGACACGGGCATCCGTTAGCCGAAAATATAGAATAGATCCCAACATCCGGGGTTCGACTCCCCGCCCCCGAATGTTTGGTTGGTATCACACATCTTTTTATCCTTCGAATCCAATATTCTCTTGTTGATTCTGAATTTCTGGTGCATGCTGCCTCCAGCTTTCTCACTTCGAAGTCCCCGAGGCGAGTCGCAGGCAATTGAGTAGCGAGCAATGGAGTACGGGGCTCAACTCCCCACGTCCGAATGTTGCTTGGATCTTTGCCTTCGGAATCCAATATTTTCCCGTGTAGAACTATGATTAAAGCAAATTTATTGTGCATCCGTTCCTCGCTGCATTTTTTTCTCCTTGATAACTTCGCACATTAACGGCCCAAATAATCGTACGTGGTCTACAGCGAGTTTTCATAGGCCTAGAAGTCCTTCAGGGAAACGAGTCACTCGCAGTCACGGGTTCGACACCCTGCGTCCGAATGTGCTTGCGTGAATTTTGCTCTTTCCCTCCTTAGCGTTTTTAATGAGGAAAAAGTAGGCTACTTTTCCTCGTTCTCTTATGTTGCCAGTACTTTCATGACTTGATGATTACGACCTGTACGACTCCTATGCTTCTCCCAATACAATTGCTGTTCTGAGAAGATGTCGTGATGTTCATTTACTAATTCTAGCTTGATCAACGATCACCGACGGATCCGCACGGCTCCGGATTGCGGCTCCGAAGTAGAATTCATATGGCCCTCCGGGCATTCCTGGTACCGCTTACCTGTTTACCGGTACCTGGATCAGAAAAAGGGAGCCATTGCACACATCCTCTGCCTGCACCTAACGAAGTCGGAAATAATCTCATGATTATAGATTGCGGCACACTAAAACATGATAGTTATTCCTCCGTAAGAATCAGCCGCGAGTTCGTATGTGTTGCTCTCAGTGCTGAGTTCGTCTTCAATGAGCAGTGTGACATGAGCTACCACTAGGGAGCTCTTGGGAAGCGCCTTATCTTGGGTGAAGTAACTCACTCAGATCGTAGTCGCTGCCGCACAAAACAGGGCTTCTGTCAGAGACAGAAGCTGCTGGTCGTACATAACTTGCAGGCTTGCTTGCAGGCGGCGTGAAACCAGATCACGATCCACAAACACAGGACCCCCGAGAACCATTTCACCGTTCTCTATCTGAACAGCGGTATATATATTTTTTGGTTTAGGCCCACTTGCCTTCCTCGTCAACCGACCGAAACAGTGAACCAAATGGCGGCAAGAGGTCTACCATCGCCGATGCCCCCCGTAAGTTTTCTTCATAGCGACCCACTTGCCATCCACGAGCTTGAGATTGTAATGGATCTCGCAGGTCATTTTAAACAGCGGGTCATCGCTGCCAATTACATAGTCATTCACAGTGTGGAGGAATTCGGTGCTCAGTGAAGGAGACATTTTGGGGCAACACAGACTCCTTGCCACTTAAATACTTGGGGTGCTTGTCTCTCGATCGCTCTGTGCCACATGTGTCTGATCAGTCAACACAGTTTCACCGGTTGTATTTCAAATGAATATAGCAATGCTCCAGATCTTTTCCGTCTGGTCATTCTGTCGTGTGTGGGCAGGTATATCATATTGCTATTTGTTTAACCTGTCTCCCAAAGTTCTCCGCTCAGAATGTATCCTCCTTTTTCCTCAGGGGCTACATGAGCCATGATGACGACATCTGTGTCCACCTCGGCTGTGCCCCACCCGGGACCTTTACAACAGACTGCGATCACTCTGGCTGCGTCTTTCAGGTCGGTCGATGGTGCAATGTTTAACTTCCACCCGGGAGTCAATGTTATGTCTATGAATTGAATTTTTTGACTAGCGGTTCCTCCGGCCATAATGGCTCCGATTGCGTTTATCTGTTTCATATACAAATCCGTGAGATGGAAGCCTGGCCACTGTCGCCTGAACGTGATTGGAAGGTTCAAAGTGACTTCGCCTTTAAATCCGTCCTGTTATGTGTCAGTGAACCATCGTCGATTAGTGGATGGTTAGTACATCACTGATTACGGCCCCAAATACAGCAAGGGTTCGGCATGGGTGCTGAGATGACCCCCCCAAAGCATCCCACGCTCCACATATTCTCGTACAATGAGAAGGAACTTGTCGCGTCGAAAATCAGACATTGCGCTGTTTTTTTTCAATTGTCCTTCCGCTCTTTATTTAGTCTCTTTCAGGCTACGTTTCAAAGATCACTCATTTAATTTCACTTCATCACTGACGCATGCGGGGATTATCGCATGGCAACTACGCTACGTTGATCGATCTATTTAACTGAAATTGATTTTGGACCAATTGTATGCATCTACGGAGCATTTCCCCGTGGCTTCCTCAACTGTTCCGTTTGAGATTGCATCATTAAGTTCCATTTCAAAGGCGTTGTTTCTGATGGGGGGTTCGGCAACCCTCCGACAGATGGGGCAACTTTTGTGCCCTCTCTTCAAGGTCAGTTGGTTGTTTAGCTGTCCTCTTGCGGTGAAACTCACACGACGGGCTTCTTCAGTATGTCCCAACAGATACCACACTGGAAAACGTTTGGATCGGGTGCAGATGCTGTGTCAGGTATGGAAAATATTCTCCCATCCGCATCACTTCTTGTCACTGAAGCGACTGTGATTTTGGACCAATCACTCGGATGCTCGTGCAGGTATGTCCACCATTCGACGTTGATGGGTGAATCTCTACTTCCACTGTCGACATTGATAGGAAACTAGGACAATCCTTCGAACGGAAGGTAAGGATTTCTGCTGTTGTAACTGAGACGCGGTCTGGCACGCAAGAGGGAATAGCCATCCAAATGGGTCTGGTACAGTTTAGTGCGTGAGGACATGAGTTAGCGGACTGCGAACAATATCAACTGAACACTTGGGCGTAGTTTTTATACCCAGAGACCGCGAAACTCTCTGTTGTGAAACACAGGCCAAGACGTGATCAGTCCTATAGTCGGCCCTTCTGCGGGTGCGGTGCCCTCGCAGCTCTTTCCTTTTGTTTTGCAAATTATCGCGGATACGCGAAGACAGATCACATGGTTTCACCATTTCAAAGCCCTACATATCCTCATTCCATCCATGCAACTGGCTATACCATTTCCAATATAGATTTCCAACCCCGAACCGTAACATCTTGAACATGCTCCGGTGATTCACTCTCTATTATAAAATTAATATGACTATCCGGTAGGAACACACATATTTATTTGAATTTTTTCATGCGATGGCACATGAGTGACAAATTGGGAGGAGCCGCCCAACACTGATCTGAACATTTCAGATCAGTTATTTCGCGCTGTGCGCGCCACACAATTTTTTTTTTTTGCACTATCAGTGTTCGAGTTGGAATGCACCGCCAATTGGGTCGGATCCAATAGACCTGCCAAAAAGGGATCAGCTACCACGAGAGCCCAATTTAATCTTGTGCTCACGACATCGAGACATTTTCACTGCCCCCAGATCCTTTGGTTCAATGTTTCGGAGTTCTCAGGCCCAATCCGTACGACAAGCACGTTTATGAACCAGTCGATCGGCAGTTTGCCGCACATTTTAGTGACCTGGCCGTTAACTGGATCCACTATGGACCCCGGTGTGTTGGTGTGGTTCTGATCGTTGAACAGAACCAAGAAGGTTCTAGACCTTAGGTCGTGGCCTCTCACAAGGCGGTGGGCACCGGCATATGATTCAAATATCTATTACATTGGCTGGTCATGCGGTGTCAGCGGGATGTTCTTCGTGAATCCCGGTTTCTGGTTTGCTATATCAAATTTAGTGAATATACACCATTCTAGGCACGAAACGGACTTTGGTGGGAATCTTCTGGGTGTCATTCTAGCGGTCATCTTGACCGTCTTCCTCCTGGGTGGAGCCATGGAGCCTGTCGTTGTCTTGTCTGCACTGCCCTGGATATCGAGGTCTGCGTATAGTTAAACCCAGTACCAAAAGTAATAGCATTGCAAACCTGGCTGTTCTTTTAGGGGCGGTCGCAGAGTCGGCAGGTTGTGAAACGGTATCTTCGCTGCGGCAGGTCAGATGGTTGCAATGCTATGATAATTTAAGAACATCTGACGGCACCAGGATTGGTCAACGCGTCAATGTTGCGATGCACAACACTGATCCTTGACAGGACTCCTGTGTTTCTCAGTTTACGGACTCTAACCGGGTATATATGGCTGGCGGAACTTACATCGAAATCGAGCTCGGATTCCCGCCCGCATACCTTCAGCAAGGCCCACGGATCCCAAGGTCTCAAGATGGTGCTGCTCCCTGTTGGACGACGCATACCATTCGAGGTAAATTCCAAAGTTGCTTCCAGCCCACACTCCATACCCGTTCCGCTCCATCACTTTGGTCCAATTCGGGACAGTGTTCCCATCGCTTCCCTTTGATTCCCTTCCGTCGTCCCGATCTGGACAAAGTTCCCATTGATTCCCACTCCTGGCACTCCCGTTTGGGCGCCTTTCGATCTCTGCTCACCGGTTGTCGGGTTTCATATTAGGGTCAGATACCAATAAACAACATGCAATTTGTGATTTTCTGCACCCCGAAGCGGCTGATATTACCCAAAGTTGGTCTTCACGTTTCATTTGCCGCAGAGAAATTGATTGTACCATAGCCAAAACTTTTTCATACCAGAAAGTCATTTACTCTTATACAAGATACGTTGGTGAACTTCCCGAGGTCGCGAAGGTGGGAGACACGGCTGTGCGAACCCCCCCAACAGTGGTACACATATTCTCAGGACGCTTGGCATCTCGCTGCCTTTGGGACCAATCATCCCAGCCATTCTCAGCGCCAGACCACTGACCAAGGCTGCCTGAATTTATTACTCCTGGCAAACTTGCTGAACTTTCCACGTTTCTCAATGGTCACTGGGTCACCAAACACGGGCATCACCAATAGCAAAAGGCGGACAATATTTTGGCTTGATATCTCTGTTCAGTTATAAAACGGAACACAGTAATGGATAAATCCACCGCTCTCATAAAAACCAAGTTTTTGGGATATAATTTACCGTGGCTCTGGCTGACAACCTGGTGCTGGGAAATGAGTTTTACAAAGGCATTGAAAAAGATGAATTCAAAGGCAACACTAAAACCTACATATGGTGTCTCAGAAATATTATTGGTGCCCTGAATCCTGGGTATATTTTTATAGGAGGCAACCAGCCAACAGGTGGAGGGACAGGTCAGTGGTACCAGGGGTGCCCGGAGGGCCATATGAAGTCGGTTTTTTTAGCCACCAATCTGAGGACGACAATTACCCATGGTCTGGTAGTGATTTTGAAGGCTAGATCAGGGCAATCACTGCGTGATTGGTAATCCATGATCTAGTGATCTTGAAGGCCGTATTTAAGGGTTTTTTCAGCCACCGACCTAGATCACGGCAATCACCACGTGATTGGTAATCCATGATCTGGTAGTGATCTTGAAGGCCGTATTTACGGAAGGGAGACCTGGAACCTAAGACGGTACCAGGAATAGTTTGTATAGCTACGGATCCCCTCGGAAGAGGGCATCCTATCTTGAATACAAAATCCCATCTTCTCGATCTTGTGTGAACTAAGTGAAAGCCCTCTTGGTACGTAGTTTACTGCCGACACCGCTCGAACCGCCCAATACTTCACCAACGCGTTCGCTTGGTCTAGTACTTGGAAGGTGTCCTAAGTGTAGCACGCTCAACTCTGCCCACGCACTCTACGTGGATTTATCATAGTTTGGCACGTCACTCAGAAGTAAGTTTCAAGGCAATTGTTCTTCGATAAAGGATTCTCTCGAACTTTCACAATTTCTGTTACGCTAACTGAAATTGCTCTAACTCTTAACAGATTCCCACCCATTCAAAATTGGTTCAGCATTTTATGAGAAGTTATTGGAACACTTTGCATGCGACTCACCATTATTCTCTCGCTATTTTCCTCCTCCGGTATAAGTTGTTCAACAACTTCACAAAAGAAGAAACTGAGCAACTCATCGGATGTGGTGTACAGAGCCCTGCAGTTCGGGATGTGAGTAGCATGCAGTTTACCAGGGTGTGAGTCTCCGGGTAATATCGGGTCGCTTCAAAGTTCAAGATCTCGTTGTAGTACGCGCGTTTCTAACTTTCTATCTCGGGGGGTCCGATGGTCTATAAGGCCTCGCCCACATCAGCTGTTCAACGAGGTCAATTCAACCCCGGTACATCGTCTCTGGTTGCACAAACCACTTTAGTCGCCACCTTCGCAGTGATGGAGATCGGGCGTGATGTATAGTTCTCGTTGAGAGCGGGTAAAAATGTGTACCGTGGAGTCGGCCGTAATGAAACACTAAGGACAGAGCTTCCCGAGCTTTCAACTTGAAGCAAGTCCCACCGAATAATGGTGGGATTGGGGTCAAATTCACAAAGCTAATGGGGAGTGGTCGTAAGTACTCATCAACGACCGAATGGTATATTATTTCCTCGGCAATGATACCAAGTGCATGCGAACTATAGCGTCCTGGATTCAGGAGGATGGATTATATTGTGAGTTGTCGGTTGCACGTAATTTAACATTGTGTTTCCCGGAAATACATTGATCTTGAAAAAGGTAAATACGCTCCCTTCAGCGCTAAATCCGCCGGTAAGAATGCCGTTCAAGTCCAGTAGGTTTTAAATTATTTTATGCGCCTGCCGTTCGGCTAGTCAAGGTACCGCATAGCCCATTAAAATATTACTTGGTGGAGGAAGGCCCTGCGGTCACACTCGATCTTCCCAAGAGGTATGGGGTATAGTCGCCCACGGACTCGGGAGCAGTGGTCTTCTCTGTCTTGGATCGAGACATTCACTGCATTCAGACCCCCCCATAGGCACAGCTGTGCCCACCTTCACCGATCCCTGCCTACGGACTGCCCACCCAAGCCGACATTGGTCTACTCTAATAGGCATCGGCCAACGTTGGTCTAGCATCCCTACCAAGGCAAAGCCTGCCCACCTTGGTAGATCTTCGCCAACAGTGGTATGTCTATCTTGGCCAACCTTGGTCAACCTTGGCCGACCTGGGTCTAGGTTGGTGTTGGTTGGAATGGCTGGACAGGTACAAACCATGTCAGATTTTGAATTTGGCTAACTAGGCTTAGCTAGGCTCATCGGCCCACGTGAGTCTATGTGTGCCTAATACAGTGGGAATACCTAGACCAACCTCGGCAGGGATGGGCAGATGGATGGGCAAGGGTCGGCACACTGGTCTGCCTATCAGGATCTGGCAGACCTGTGCCTACGGGGGGGTCTGAACGCAGTGATTGTTGCGCATGTATATATTTTGAACATACCTTGGGCTCCTAGTCTTGCTCAGGGTGTAAGGCATCCAGTTGGGCGACTAGTTTTTGGACATGTGCCATGAGATTGGATAGCTGTGGCAGATGAACGCCTAAAAAGAAGCGATCCATTGACACTGCCAACCAACTGCCAACTCTTTGCCTCAAGGCACCGTCACAAGAATTTCGCGGGGCTCGTCTTCCCCGCCTGCCTGCCATCAGCGACACCGTCTACATCCACTCCACTATGCACTACCCTCGGCTACGACTAAAAGAAGAGTGCAGTTCAACTGCTGTACATTCCACTGGCAATAGAGATTGGTATGGATCATCCGGACTATCCGGACGAAATCTGCGTATAATGCCCGCTATCTCCTGATAGTGGGTTTTGTACGTAGTTGAAAAAAAGTGATCGAAGCGTATTTTTTGTCCGTATATGGTCCGAATTATGACGCAGCTTATAAAGCACTCATTTGCTTTCTGGCGTCGCGATCATCCTCCTTTCTGCCAGGGGTGCTCCCCTTTCTGACCTTAATTATAACAGGACTTCGCTTCCACCTCGAACTTGAAAAAAAAAATTTTAAAAAACGCCAAAAGCATCTTCTTGCCCATTCCTCCGTCAATTCAGTTCGTGGTGTTTTTGATCGTCTCGAGTCATTACCCAAGGATTCTCTGCTGGTTCTCACTCAATCTCATAGAGGAGGAGGATCTATCATACTGATTCGGTCCCACAATTCAAACAGCCAGTTTATTATGCACCATCACATGGTATTAGCTGTTACCCTACGCTTAGCCGGCTAAAAAGACCCTATTTGCCGAGTCTAGCTGGCTACGCTCAGGGACCATGAGCTAAGCTGGCTAAGAGCGGAACGCAGTGAGTCCAAGTACAGCTTAGCTTTGGGGGGATCTGATAACGAGAGGGCTTGAAAGAGATGTCGAGTGAGCTCACACGCGACGCACAATATCAAGTTGTGTCCAGATGTCAGAAAATCGTCAATCGTCGAAGCCAGAGTTCCGCCTCAACTTGGAACCTGCAGCTGGAGACACGGAGGTAAGAACCGGCTAGGGTTATCCGCATAAATTTGTGTATTACGGCTCTTGCTTCTACCCAGGTCCCAGAGGGCGGCCGCGAGGGACATAATCCCAGTAGCAGTAGAAAGCAGGCAAGAGGCGCGCGCCGCGTGCACCGCTCTCTCCCGTTGTAGTGAAGCAAAATTGTGCGGCAGGAGGAGCGCAGCGTTGTCCTCTTGCGGGAACATGTGTGACGAGGGCCGAATGTCAATTATCCCGAGCGGGTATGTGCCGGTCAAGCCGGGACGTAGGGCAGGGAGGAGACTTGAAATTTATTATGGTCAGTAGAAAATAATATGGACCTCTCAGTGAGCATATGGTATCTCCGTCCACAGGCGGCTGGGATATATCTGCGGCGCACCTACATTGACTGAGTGTATGCAGCACGATCCCGCGCATACAGCCCACAGTATCCATCCGCAAAGTATTCGCCCGCGATGGTCCCGAACGCGGAGAAACAAGGCGGAGCCGCTCATTGGCGTATCCAAGCGCGGAGGGCCACTTTGCGCACATAAACACCCCACGAGCCACTAGAACACGGTGCGTCCACCCAGCCCAAAAAAAAAATGCGGGACATCCGCGCGCGCGGTCCGCGGTAACATCAACGTCTGATGTTATACGTCTCCATCGAATCCACCGCCGACAGGTCCGAGAGAACGAACGATACGCCAGCACCACACCGCATCGACCTCCACGCTCGAAGACAAGCAGCCGCATCGCATGCACCTCGACGCACCTCCACACCCGCAGGCTACAAGCGCAAAGACATCCACGCGATGTATTCCCGCACACACGGACACCCCTCCATCCCATCGCACGCACACATCGCGCAGCCGCCGACCTCCTGCCTGCATGCGCTCCTACATCGCGTCCGCCCCAACCACCTGCCGCGCCCGCATCGCGCACGCCTGCGTGGACCCACCGCGATCAACACAAGACGCGCCGACCGAGGACGGAACCGCTGCGCGCGCGGACGCCCACACGAATCATTCGTCGTGGACCTCGTGCATCTTCCCGTCGAGGCTGGTTCTCGGTCTTCCGCGCAGCGCCCTTGCACCCAACGTGCACGCAAGCCCCATACATCCGCATGCGCATGCGCACGCCATCTTCACGTACGCCACAACCGCCGGCATCGGACACGTCATCCACTGCACGCGCCCTACGGCTCCTCAAGCGCATCCCGCTCCTCTCTGCATCGCTGATCCCTCCCTCGCGAATGGATTCTCGAGCTGCGCACCAGGACATACACATCGTTTCGACGCACCCATGCAGTGCATCCCGACACAGGAATTGCGAGGGTATACCAATGCGCACCTCCACGCGCACCATCCGCCGTCGCCGGCCCCATCAGGTGCGATACATCTAACATCCATCCAAAGAAAGGAAGGGCGCGCGCCGATGGGCGCTTATTGGGCGCCTAACCCACTTCCGTCTTTCGGGCTGAGGGAAGAAGACGGAGAACGGGAGGCAGAGGGGAAGGGAAGAAAGAATAGAAAGAGGAAAAGGGGAGGAAGAGAGAGAAGCACGCACCCAAAGTGATTAGACTAGTATGCCGCATCCATTTAGGAGATCGTTTCTTTGAGCGCCGCGCTGTAAAGACCCGAGTCAGCAAGCCATTCACGGAGAATTCGGACCAAAAAGAAAAAGACAAAGAGCAAAAGAACGCACCTCGGCCGCACCACCCTCCGTACCACACCTTCAAGCCGCGCGCGCGCCGAGTCGTTTGAAGGAAGTCAGTATCGTTATTTGTAGGACACGTCAGTATCGCAGACGGAAAGGCTCAAGGGAGAGGGGATGAGGAGAAAGAGATTTTGGTAGCGGAGTAAGGCCCAAGGGCAGACCGGCAACTGAAAAGAGCAAAGAAAGGGAGCGAGGGAGAGGAGCTCGCCGATGACGTCCCGCTTCTCCCACCTCCCCGCTCTCGAAGCACAGCGCGGCCCTTGCTCTCGAGAAGCCGCGCGCGAGTCAACGGGCGCAGACTTACACCCTCCACGGCGCAGAAAACGGGCAGTGAAAAGGACAAAAGCACGCACCAATCCATGGAACGCCGCGTGCACGCCCAGTCACTTCAGGGAAATTGGTCTAAGACAGGGAGGAGGGGATGAAAGAATTCAAGAGAGGGAGCAGCGAGGGGGAGCCCCACCGAACGCCAAACGTGCATCCGAAGTAAAAGCTATAGAGAGGACATACCATATATATCGTCTCCCCAGCCCATACCCGGTGCGTCGTTGCGTCGTTGTATCGGCTGTCATTTGGGACACGTACGGTGTACACTACGGCGGCATGCTATCAGTACCAGACTGAGGATTCAAAAGACAATCCACTTACCGAACGGGCCTCCGCATCCGCGGCACCAATGACGCGTGCACACCGCAACTCGTCGCACTTCTCTTGCTTGGCTCGGCGCTTGTCCGAGCCGTCGCCACGCGTACGCTCGTCGGTGTCATTCTGAGCTGTCGCGCTTGGCGACTTTCTTCCTCTCCCGCACTCCCACTTTGGCATCATGTTCTTGCGATGATGGATCGTTTCGTGGTGCATGGAGGGGCGGCGACACTACTGGGTTCCAGGGAGTCTCAGTGCAGCAGATGGTCGGGCAAACTCAAAGACTGGGAATGAAGCAGAAGAAAACGATAGGTCGTGGACAAAAGAGGAATGCGGTGCACTGCCACCTGAGCGGGATCATCGGCAAGAGGTGGACGGCCGAAAAAGCCGACATCTTCGTTGATCTTGCCTCTTGCCCTCGCGCCCGCAGGAAGGCAAGCGCTCTATCGATTTATCGACGCACTGGCCGCATGCGTCCACCCAGCTGCACTCAGCCTGCACAAGACATCGAATCCACCGAACCTTCTCAGGCTCGCGCGATCGCGCCTCTCCCTCCACTTGCCCGCCACCAAGGCTAGCCGACTCCGCATCCACTTATCTAAGGTCAGGTGAATCCAGCGCATCCTCGACAACACAAGACACTTTGACCCTCCACCAATATACAGTATCCCATCGCGCCGAAACATCCTATTACGTCCTCATTGCCACGGCCGGCGCACTTGACTTTATGTATCGCAAGATCAACCTGGCTGATTTTGTGGTGCGCTTAATTCGGTGTGTCCTTGCCGTGTCTCACGCAAATCCTCACCCCACTCTCCCGTGGCAAAAATTGAATTCCATGCCCAATCTTCAAGTCATGGCGGACGCACGAACCCAGCAAGTATTCGGATGTAGTGTACGGTACACACGAGCCCTCTTTGATGGGATGTTCCAAGTTTGAGAAAGCCCAACTCGCATTCCGGGGGTTCGACTCCCCGCGTCCGGATGTTAATATCCCCCGGCTTTTGTCCTTTTTGTTCTGCGAGGTCTTCCTTTAACATCGTTTTGTGGAACGCGCCACTCTTTATTCTGGGGCAAAAATAACCTTGGGTGCATGAGATGTTCAAGCTTCAAGCTTTCAAGGGCCGCCGGGTGTTCAGTTTATTCTCGAAGTGTCAACTGTTTGGTTCCCTTGTTCAAATTCACTCAATAACTTGCAGGAACCTATGCATGCATCGGCGTGGTTTACGGTACACACGAGCTTCCGTTGGGCAGGAAAGTGCTGCTCTAGCTCGAAGTTCGGGGTTTGACTCCCGCAGCTGAATATTCGGTTGGTTTTCGGTTTAGTCTTTATTCCATTGCATCTCGACATTTCTTTTGGTGGAACGTGCGGCCTTCCTCATTTTCTATCTCGCGGTCCGACCCCGATGCAGAAATAAGCTTGGGCGAAACGGCTGTTCAAGTAGTGCTTCGCATATTATAATTGATTTCAAGTGCTGGTACGTTGTCCCTATTATGTTCCTAGTTCAAACAAAACATTTGACTCGTCCTCTTTGGGCAGGGGTGAAGCTCGGACGTGGTGTATGAGCTTTCTTAAACCCAGTAGCTTGCAGCACTGGGTTCGACTCCCTGCGTGCGAATGTGAGGATATCTTGCTAGTTTATCTCTTTCAATCCCTCCTTGTTATCTGAATTTGAAGGGGACTGGACAATATTAATACAAAGATTTTCTCCGAGTCCTTCTGCCTCCTGGTTCATTTCAACTACCCAGGATCAGCCTGAGCACATAGTCGGACATACACAGCAGGACAGCGACACCTACATATAGATGGAGTACATACAACTTTAGTAGCATCAGGCATTCGGCCCTCATGCCGAATGCCTATACCTGCCATGAATGCCTACTGTGCAAGGGCAAATTTTGATCGGCCATAATTTCCGTGGTTTCTCAGTAATTCAGCACAAGTCCCTCCTTCAACGCATTGAATATATCCCCTGACCCCAACACCAACCGGAACCTAACCTAACCTGAACCTGAACCTGAACCTTAACCACTAACCACTAACCATGAACCCGAACCTACTCAAAACCAAGTTTTTCCAGAAGAAATTATATTATGTAAAAGGATCAAAAATACCAGTATTCCATTCGTTGTGGATTTTCAATGCGAATCGAATGAGCCCATTTTGAGGGGAAACAGTTGAGAATTGAGCTCAGGGCAGCTGTTCTCGTGAAAACTTGCCAAAACAGAAAAAAACGGACCGCGCCTGTTGTACTGCAAAGAGCTGTAACATATTTTTGTGGAACGCGCGGATCTCAGCCATTTTGTATCCAATGCCATGGGTCCAACCAAGACGCAGAAATCACCTGAGCGCATTAACTGTTCAAGCCTGGGTTCAATTCATTCTGGATCCGCTGTCAGGTTCGCTTTTTCAAAAAAATCAGTTTTTACGCGCCTTTGGGAACAGGGGGGAAGAACCCAAGTAATAAGGTGTGGCACATGGCACACGGCCAGTCTTCTAAAAAGTCTGAAGCAAGTAAGTAGCTTGCAGTCCGATATCAAAGGCTAATTGAAATGAGTGTGTGTTGAGAGAGGGTCGGAGAATTCAGCTATAGGCTCGGGTCGGCATGTGGGAATAGCGTTTGGATGTGGTCCGCCGTCAAAATGGCTAAGGAAATAACTCTGTTGATCGCGGCCTCCAATGGTCACTTGACTGACTGTGGAGGAAACGCACCGAAATTTCTGTCGAGTGTAGAATTCGTAAATTCCCGCCAATGTAGTCAAAGATTCCGGAGGAAATGATCGTACTCATAGCATTAGATTTCTTTGTTTCCGCGGTATTTGATGAGTACTCTTTCCCGCCAAGGCTCGCAAAAGCGAAGGCCCGGGGTCCATTCTTCAACTTTGCTCCAATCCTGTCCAGGTGGGTTACTACCTTTGATCGTGAGGGGGTCGGATTTCTTTGAAATATTTCGACTATATTTTTGACGCTAATATAGCATTGGGGGTCGCAAAAAGAATGGAACCCGATGCTGGAGTTGTCTTAGTTTGGTGCCTCTGTATC
The DNA here is from genome assembly GCA_029378395.1 of Mycena leptocephala. Lineage (NCBI taxonomy): Eukaryota > Fungi > Basidiomycota > Agaricomycetes > Agaricales > Mycenaceae > Mycena > Mycena leptocephala. Next base: position 209,281 of record JARJLF010000051.1, on the reverse strand, counting down.
GCTCCAGGCGGTTCAAAACTTCTGGCGTTTGGTGCTTTTATTCAGATAAAAAAACCCTTTGAAAAATTTGGTCGTTGATTTTCTCTGCACCCTTACCGCCCTCAGAGGTAGTCACCAGAGGCCTGCTCAAGGAGATATCGAGGAAACAAGTCTTAATTATCTGAGGGCTGCACAGCCCGGATGCCAATCCAGTGACTGTGTTCCGGCCCCCAATGGACAGAGGGTCTGGCTACCTATCGATAGGATCAATGTGCATATCTTCTTGATTCATGATAGACCGATTTTGACGACAGGTCGGATGTTGTGTTTGCCGTCAGCTGAATCATTGAATTCATGTAGCGGCTAAGGGAATTTCATGCATATTGGCGATCACGGTGTCCCTGGGGGAATAAACATCCGCGGCCGTGTAATCGAAGGACGTGGCGGCTGGGCACCCCTGGAGATGCCCGGTATGTAACGCCGGTAGATCTCGGTCCAGGCATGGTTCCAGTGCTCGATTCCGTCGTGGAAGCCAGAGCATCTTCGACGCCGGACTGCGGTGAAAGTATGCGGATGCGGTGGAAAGTGCGCGGATGCGGCGAGCATGAGAGCGAAGGCGACGGGTGCGTAGCAGATGGAAGACCATGGTGGAAGGATAAATGAAAACCAGTGAACAAGGCAATCGGTGAGTGCGGCGCCAGTGTGAGGTATGTGGCGTTAACAATAGGAAGTACGGGCCCACTAATGGATGACATGGCATATGCGTGGGAGCAGTCAGGGCCAATTGTTGCTCGGACAGCCATTATGATCCGTACGCGTGTTATGTCTGGGCTCAGAGAAGCGTGCTCGTCGTCGAAGCAAAATTTTGGAGCACTACGCCACGGCCACCGATTAGAAACCCGTTTTCCTGTTTGAGTTTGCAGGTCCAGTGTCTCCAGTATGCTGCGTCTGGTCTTTCGGTCAAGGGTAGGATCGGTTGTTCGGAGATATCGGATCCGGACTAGCGACACCCCTCTCGTAACATGCCAGCGCAGTTAAAAATGCGGCGAACTCTGATTGTCGACCCTCCATCTCTTCGCCTCACTCACCACCAACGTATTCATGGGCGATACCTTGGATTACCTCGCGAAATACGACACGGTCTATGGGGGCGCGTTTGTAAGCATGATCGTCATTGCCACGCTTTACTACGTTCTTCGTCCGAGGAGCACTATTTCGAGTATTGTGGGACCACCACTCCCATCCTGGATCTTCGGTTCGACTGAATCCCCTCTGCGTACCTTGGTCTTGTTAATTGGTTGATGCATTCAGGACACATGCTTCAGCTGATGTTGCCCCTACAATATGGAGACCATGAATTTCAGTGGCAGAAGGCCTATGGGCCAGTCTACCGTATCAAGGGGTGTTTCGGGGTCAGTCAGCATTCAGCTACTTCATCTCTCCCGCTCACTCGCTTTGCAGCAAGACCGTTTGATAATATCCGATCCTGTGGCGATACAGTATATCTTAAATACTACAAATTTCGACCACGCGCCAATTTTCCACCACACCATCTATTTAGCAGAAGGAGGACAGAGCCTCAGCTATGTCCAGGGTACGGTCATTCATTTCAATAATACCCTAATGATATAACTAATCGTGTCAAAGGTAATACTCACAAAAGATTCCGTGCGGCGATGAATGTCGGATTCAATGCTGCAGCTGTGCGGAAGTATCAACCTGTGTTCGAAAATCTGGCTCATGAAGTTGGTCTATTCCGTTATACCTATCGGTTCATGGTGAATCAATTGTGCTTTCACAGCTCGCAGAGCGACTGAAAGCAACCTCGGGGTCCACGGTCGATATACTGCCACCCCTGGGGATTGCTACATTGAGCGCAATATGCGACGGTATGAGGATCCGCCAAATGCGCTCCAAGACCTGGTAGCTTACAACACTTTAAGTTGTCTTCGGTGTCTCAATCAACGATGTGGAGGAGGAACTGATATCAAACTATTTCCAATTAACGTGCTCAACTGCATCCTTGCTTCCTGACCATACTCCATGCTAAAGCTCTGCGGCAGCACAATCGTATCCAGCCTTTCTGCCACAAACATTCTGGCCGATGCCATTGGAGCAAGGCTACCGTCTTGGGTATTGATGGCAGCAAGCCATCTCCCAACCAGTGCCTTTACAGTCCTTTGGAAAACTAGATTTCTCGCGAAACAGCTCGGGTCCCGGATCATTCGCGATAAGATGGACGCAGCAAGAAAAGGGTTGGATATTGATAACGACATTTATGGATCACTTCGTGAGCTTTTCTCTCAGGACTGTGCATTTATTAAAGTCATGGGCAGTCGCCGCCCAATTGGATGCAAGAAACAGTGCAATGAGCGGGGACGAGATCGCCGGCCAGACAGCGTTGTTTCTGCTCGCTGGACACGAAACGGCGGTATGGACGTCTTTTTCGAGAAGTGAAGTTGACAGGAACCACCAGCGTTCAGATGAATGCCGTGTCATTTGCATTGCTGGAGCTTGCACGCAGTCGCGCGATTCAAGAACGGCTTAGGGCGGAGATCAACGAGACCCTGGGTGCGGTAGCTTATGATAACATGCCGCTGTTGAACGCAGTCATTAAGGTGGGTTCCGCAGCATACGGATGGTTCTGGTGGGCTGAGATTCAACTCGGCCGTCCATTTGCAAGAGACGCTGCGGCTCTATCCTGGCGTGCCCATGTCGGAACGGATTGCTGTCTCCGACGCTGTCATCCCGCTCAAAGGCCCCGTCATAAGCTCCGAGGGCGAGCAGATTACCGCCATCCCTGTGCGCAAGGGACAGTTAGTAACTGTCGCCACAGCGTCCTACCACCGGTATGTCATAGTGTCGCCTGTCTCATTCTGTATGTTGATCATCGCAGACTTGGGTCCCGGTGGGGCAACGACAGCGACGAATTTGAGCCCTCGCGATGGATCGACGGTACGATACAAGACGAGGACAGTATTGGTCCATACGCGAACCTGTGTGTTGGCCTCACTCGTCTTCGTGAAATATTTTTCTTGACCTATATTACAGTGGAGTATTCTCTGGCGGCCCCCGTACCTGTCTCGGGTAAGTCTGTTTTCTGAGGAGGCCATTCATCATACTTATGCCCTATCCTACTCAGGTGGCGTTTCTCGTAAGTCCCGCTCTTTCTTATGTGCGTATCTCGCTCGACATATACACGTGTGCTAGGATTCTGGAGATACAGGTGCTGCTCTGCGAGCTGATCGGAAACTTGTCCTTCACGATGCCAGCGGATTCAGACAACATTGTTCGGCCAAAATATGCAGGCTCGTTGATGCCTACCTTGTCCAGCGGGGAGAAAGGGTTGATGCTCCGTGTCAACAAAATTGGGTAGACTTTCGTCGGTGACATGAAGAGCAACGTCTGAGTTTCAAACGCGATTATTTGGAGCCGAGATTTCATTATAGCGAGTATTGTGTGGGCAGTAGTCGAGTCCCAGCAGACGTTCCCTTTGTGTGTGCGGTGATGCTGTGTTGACGCGTACTATAATATTTCGTTCAATCTTTTCATTTGTTCCTAAGTACTGCCGGCCCGCTTTCGTGCGAGCTCATTGGAAAAATTTAAGATTTTTTGTGCAATTGATTCGGCAGACCATCGGCGTACCATCCAGTACTCGGCCATGTCTCACGTAAGTCCCCGCCCCACTGTGTCGATGTCGCGGCAAAATTTATCATAAATCGCCAATCTTCACCTCGCACCAAAGCGAACGCACGAACTCAGTAAGTATTCGGACATTGTGTATGCTACACACGAACTCTCGTTTCGTTGGATGAAAAATTCCAGCTCTCTGTCCGGGGTTCGACTCCCCTCGTCCGAATTGTCGATATGATTTGACTTTCTCTTTTATTCTTTCGCTCAAGATCTTTTTGCGGAACGCGGCCTTCCCCCGTTTTTCTATCGGTCTAATCGCAGGGCAGGAATCACTTCCGGCGCTTCAGTTGCTCAATTAACGCAGGGCTATTCTGGGTACGTCGATTCTTGGGTCCGTTTGTTCAATCAAATTTACTCACAGGAATAGATACCGGCATAGGCCGTGTTGTACGCTAGACACGAGCTTTCTTTGCCAGGCTTTGTTTGCATACTACCTCGCTGTCCGGGGTTCTCGGGGCGAGTAGAGCACGAGGCAGAAATAACCTCGGGGAAGTAGCACTGGCCCCAGGTATTTCAACTGCGGCCGTGACCAGCAGAATGTGGCTGTGAACAAAAGAAAAAGCTGAAGCAAGAATTCGGACGCGGGGAGGCGAGCCCCTGAGTCATTGTCGGATAATAATATGGCCACGATGTGCCGTACACCACGTCCTATTTCGCGCCCGGTTCATTCCTGTGGGACGTGTGAGGTAAGATGGGACTGACGCTCTCTCACGAAACTCCACCCCACTCTCCGAACTCTCCGCAAGATTCGATTACATCTCCAATTTTCAGCTCATACCCAAGCGAACGCACAAACCCAGCAAGTATTGGGACGTGGTGTACGGTACACATGAGCTCTCGTTTGGTTGGGTGAAAAATTCCAGCTCGCTGTCCGGGGTTCGACTGCCTGCGTCCAAATATTCGGTTGGCTTGGGTTAACTCTTTTCGTCCTTACGTCGAAATCTTTTTCGGAGCGTGCCGCGCACTGATCTCGGGGTATGTAGATCACGCGGCAGAAATAACCTTGGGTGTCTCAGTGAAGTTGTATTGGGTCAGACAGCACGAACTCAAGATCTCGCAAGCGCAGACCAAGCCGGCAACGCAACGCGTATACGCATATACACCGAGCCCAGGCTGCTTTACCATATGGTCAAACACAGACCAAGCGGCAAGAGCGCTAGCCGGTCGTGCGTGCGCATAATGATGACAATGAAACGTGAACGCAGGGAGCGGTGGGGGAGAAAATAGAAAGCAAAGACAAAAAGTAGGGAAATAAATGAAATAAAGCTTCACACTTGTGCAGCTCGCGTAGAGGGCATATCCAACTAGCGAGGGAACAGGTGGGGAGCGGAGATTTGTAATTTGCCCACAGTAGGTGATCTCTTTGTTTCCACGTCCAGACACAGGGAACGTGGTAACTCGAGCCGGGATGGATCTCGCCTAGGGTCATTGATACGCAAGCAAGGTGCATCACGTATCGAATATCCAAGCGTCGATTATCAACCTCTGCATCGAATTCACCGCCGGTCCCGGATTAGGTACGATACGCCACTACTACCCTGACCCCCCCCACACACCTGCCTCGCATACGCCTCCGCGCAGGTACGCCCGTATGGGTGTGGATCCACCGCGGACTTCACAGGGCGAAGACATCCACACGGATGATCCTCGTGCCCCGAGACATCCCCGTCGCACGCATCCAACCCCATCCAATCACACCCGCCTCGGATCGCGTAGATGCAGCCCGGCTACCGAGGGAATGAGGGATGTGCACACATACATTCTGCCACCCCGGCACCGTTCCACCATACGCGCAGACGCCCACACCGCACGCAGGCATCCCGCGCAGCTCCCGCTCGCTGAGTCTATATGCGCCCACAATCGCGCACCCAGATCATCCGCACCTTCACCCTTGGCTTGCCAGCATCGAGAGAAGCGACGAGGCCAAAAAAAATGATCCACGGCGGCTAATCTCTCACTATAGGAGCCTCTTGCCGTCCACGCGGAGACGGAATGTAATGCATCTCGCCCGGGTAGTGCTGCACCACCCTGTCCGCATGTCGATGCACTCAGGCGCAAAGCAAAGCGGAGCCACTTGTCAAGGTACATCGCGCATCAAGTTCCCAAGGCAGAGCGCCACCATGTGCACACATCTGCCCGCTCCACAGACGTACAAGCACTCGAACACGGTGCGTACACCCAGCACAAGAAATGCGAGATATCCGCGGTGACTTCAACGCTTGTAGGTCTCCGTCGAATCCACTGCTCGCAGGTCCCTGAGAACGTACAATACGCCAGCACCGGATCGACCTCCACACACCACCCGTCCCGCATACACCCGCATCGCGCCCGCCCGCCCGTACATCCGCCCGCACAGATCCACCGACCTCCAAATCAAGGGGGAATCGGGATTCGAAAAAAGGATATAGGGTCGAGAATTTTTTTTCGACCCATCTAGGACCCCCCCCCTCCCCCCTCCTCCTTCCATAAAGGGAAGGGGATTCCCACCCCTAGCAGCGGACCGTTCTTTCCGGTCAGGTCCGTCCTCACTGTCACCGCCCATACTCGGCCACAAAATTCACGACGTGTTTGCACATCATCGAGGGTATTGTTCAAGTATTGTTCCAGTGCTGTTCAACTATTCTGTGGGTATTATTGCATTAAATTGGCTTATTTTCAATCACATATGGCCACTTTAGGTCTAGAAAATTAACCTGAGCACTCCCCCAACACACCCCAGCTCAGCAGAAGCCTTTGTTTGAGCTCCCAAAGGCCTTTAAAACCTCATAGAGTCTCAAAAAAGTGTTCTACAGCCTCTTTTACTTCCCTGCTAACATATAGGTAGAAGTTTGTTTGAGCCCTCCCGGGACCCCCCCTCCCCCCCACCCTCTGTCGGAAATTCGAATCCCGATTCCCCCTTGCTCCAAATGCTCAGAATTCCACCAATGTATCGGTGTGTGCGCCGCACTTTCCACGCCATCCAATCACGCCCGCCTCACAGCGCACATCGAGTACAGAGCCACCGCGGTCGTCACAAACGTCGGGGGAGGTGCGCGCACAGTCATGCACTAACCCCGTTCCATCACACGCGGATACATCGACAGATTCGACACCGCACGCACGCATCCGCATCCGCGCCATCGCCATTGCATGCGCGCACATGCGCAGCTCCCACTCGCTGAGTCTATATGCTTGCTCCCAATCTCCTGTGCCAAGAGGCAAGCGGATCATTGATCTGCCATACAAGTTAAGCCACGTGATGACCCCCCCCCCTCCCAAATGCGGATGCCACCAACTTACAGCCTCAATACAGTCTATTTCCAGTATATCTCTGGTGGTCCTCTAGCACCTTGATTCTGTCTCCTGTATTATATTTGAGTAGCTACACAATGTATAAAACCTCAGGATTTACTCAAATTCTTTTCACCTCTCGGAGATACGTCTTGGAAAGGAAATACACAGCTTTGCCACGCGACATCAGTCGTATGCCAAATCAATGATCTGCCTACCTCTTGTCCTGTGCCCCACCTTACTTATAGAGCATTCTCTGAGCATTTTCACTCGTGTCCCATGCACCCGCCATCATCACGAGCACGCCCGCCTCTCCCTCGGCGAGTGGATCCCTGATCCCTTGCCAGCAGCGCACCGGGATATCCACGGTGCACGCACCAGCACCCTGCACCGGAACTTGCCCGTCCCACACACAGGAAATCCGGGCAGGGAGCCTGAGCAGGACAAACCCGCACATTTGCCGCCGCCGTACCCGCACCCGACGGCGCCGTGGTACAATACATCTTAGGGAAGAATGGCGATTCAAATGGGACGGGCGCTTGATGGGTGCCTGAACGATTGTTCATAAGGATGCGTGAATGCCGAAAGAAAAGAAGGCCGAAATAGAGGAAGAGAGATGACAGAAGGAGGGAGGAGCACGCACGCACCAGGTGCACCTCGAGAGAAGGGTCCCTTACGTATGCGTGCAGCTGTGAGAGGGATCAGTAAGATGATTACGGAGAGGGAAGAGAGGGGAAACCCAGTACGAGGAAAGAAAGAGGGGGAAGGGAGTCCGAGCCTGCGCCACTGGATAGTCCTGCGGAGGAAGTAACTCGCTGGCGTAATCCTACTTGAGATCCCGTGAAGGAGAACCCGGTCCTCCCACCTTCCCGCTCTCGAAGCCCAGCCCGGAATGCAGGAGGGAAGGAAGAGGATCGTGCAGCGAATGCCATGCTGCACCGCCCTGGGAAGCGAAGCCGCCGCAGGCCCCGCAGACGCGAGCGTTCCCGGATGCCCGCAAAATCTCGGACCAGAAAAGGAAGAGAGCAAATGCGCACCTCATCCGAGCCATTCCTCGCGTCCACCCCACCCGCCGTATCACAGCTCCGAGTCGTACATCCCGTGGAAGTGTGCAGCGTGTCGTTTGAGAGAGAGGAAGGTATCGTCAGGTGTGGCAGACACGGACCCGCATGTCGGCTCTATGCGTATCCGGGTCGTCGGAACGCTGACTCCTGATGGTCGTTGTCGCGCTCGCGGGCTTGCTTCTTCCTCCCGAGTCTTCGGCATCCTTCGTGACTGTTCGTGATTATTGGATTTGTAGGGTAGGTGGAGGGTGGAGATACTTGGCTCCAGCTCAAGATCAAGTGCACTGAAGTCACCGTGATGTGGCGGATCCAGCGGACGGTGAACTTACGTGCACGAAATTGAAGTCTGTGCGGCCTTCTGCAGATCCCACTGGTGGCAGAGCTCGTCGACTGGAACACCGCATTGCCGGATTACCTTCACCGCAGCATTGTACTTGCTGGTGAGGTTCTTCGCCGTCTGCTGCCCAATCCAATCACCGAGATATTCGCGACCATCCTGGTTGACAAACATGGTGTACTGGTCAATCATCCAGATGCGCCGCGAGTTCTAATTTTTTAAGAAAAATGGAGAATAGACAAGCTGAGGACTCACCCATTGATGGCAGGTGATTGGAATTAGTTTACGGATTCTGGACCAAAACCGCTCGACACCTTCCCCATCAGTAAGACACAGCCTGCGGCAGAGGCAGGGGCTATAAACAAACTGGCAAACCCACTGGTGGCCATAGGAATGCATCGCATTGATAACAAATGTCACACGTGGACGCAAACCTTCGCTCAAAATGGGATATTAAATATTTATCAGTTCAAACGAAGTTGTACTCCAAGGAATGGACATACCAAGTCGAAGCTGCGGTCAGTAACACACCCTACGTTGTATGCCTGAACCATAGTGGCCTGCGGTGGAAGTAGGCTGTTCGCCTCCTCTATGAGCGCCGTAATATACTTTTGCTGTTCGCCGGGGGTGTTGATGTTGCACAAGAACAGGACTTGTGAATGGCGGCATGTCATGACAAAGATGCTGCTGGCATCATGGCATTTGGGGTCAGCCTTTTGTTTCTTTTCATTAGCTGCATCCCAAGAGGCCTCGCAAGCTTTAAGGACCTCTCCCAGTAGCCTAGCCTTACATGCAGTGGGTTTCTTCTTCAAAGCAGCAATGCGAGCCCCAACAGCATCCACCTTCTCTTTTGAGATAAAGTACGAAGGGTCATATGAGATCGGCCCGTCACCAGCCTTGCAAGAATGGCGATAGCTGAAACAGCCATCAGCGCCAAGTTGGACATCACCACCACTGAGGAATTGTCAGAAATGGACAAAATAAGGGAAGAGAATAACCACCCACTCTTCCAAGGGTCGTCCCCACTCTTCCAAACCAAAGCACGCCGGACACCGTTCACGTAAAATGCAGTCAGCCCTCCCAGGTGTCAAAACCGCCGGTGCCGGCGGCGCAGACTCGGGGTTAATAGAAACAGGGGTAGGATCGGCATGAGGGCTGGAATGCACCGCTGCATTATCGGAATCGGTGGATGCAGCAGATTCGGCGGATGGGTCCGCCGATGTGGCAGATGTGTCTGGCGCAGCGGGAGTGGGTGCAGGGGAGAAGGGAGACATGTTGGCAGCAGCCAGAGCTTGATCTACCTTGGCTTGAAGACGACTCCTGAGGTTGCTGTACCACTGTACAGCATTTTGGAGGCCAGCGTGGAATGGATCCTTGGCGAGCTGTGCCGGATTCTGTAAATCTGTTGGCTTTAGCTACCAATATAAGGGAGATGTTGAATACCTGTAGTGATAAAACGTAAAACCCGCGCCGGTCATAAATCGTACGAAGGGCGGCGGCGAGGGCAGTGATGGCATCACATGAGCGCTCAAAAAGGGCGTGGTATATGTCCAACAGATCGGTGGATACACCGGTTTCGGGCTTGGTAGGAGACATCGGAAAAACCCCATTTTTGACAAGTAGGACGGTGACCGGCATGCAGCTGCACGTTTCCACCCGCACCTCCTCAAAATGTGCAGAGTCTTTAGCAGATTAAACTCGGAGAAGTGGTAGTGCTCACGCGAAATATAAAGGCACTGGATTGTTACAACCACAGGGGTACCACATGAAGCCGTACACTCGTGACGAAGCACAGCAGAAATGGCGGATGGCCGCTGAGCGTAGCTACCAACCTGGTATTCGGCAAAAGGCTCCTCTAGCTTGGGAAGTAGGATGTCCCAGGCTGCGCATAGCCGCTCTGCTGGGGTACGAATGTTGGAGGGCCGAGAAATCGCAACGTGAATGGGAGGAAGGTCGGATGGCGGATTCGGCGGATTCGGTATGGTACTGCTTTCGTCAACCCAGTCCTCCATCTCCACATCCTCATTGGGCTGTGAAGTGTTGTGGGTGTTTTGTGCAGACTCTATAGCCTGCGGCAAAGCTTGTTTTGGATTCTTGAGAGCATCAATCCGCTCGCGAAGCGCAATTTTGCGCTGTGCCTGCCCCATTCCAATAACAACCCTCTTATTTTTTCGGTCACGCTGTTTGGGAGGGCTGGTAAAGTGTGCACCAGTACCAGCCGCAGATGCGGGCTCATGGCTGCGCATAGAGCACGGATTGTATTTTTTTTTGGATGACAACATTGGGCCACCAATGCTATCCAACGCGAAATAGAGCTGGAATAAGGGGAGAGTGGGAGCCTAGGAAGAGAATGACGCGTCGGGATGCGTCGAAATCGTGGTCGGCTGCTGGTAGCGGCTGGGCAAGGACGGCGTGCGGCGACAAGAGCGTGGGTAACGTGGCGATCAATATTTTCCCAAATAGGCCATACGACTAATTAATGACTACAGTCCGCGTGGCGGATGGACCCTCTTAGGTACCCTTTTCACCTACAGCGAAGGGTACCTAAGAGGTCTATTACGGCACTTCGGCGGTGCTCGCTGAGGTGGCCGATCCGACGTTGGCAATATGATGTTTCCCAGGATCTGCATCAGATCTGCACAGATCCACACGTGTCTTGCGGGCCTTGTAGTAGACGACCCTCCCTCCCCGGACCAACGAGAAGCGGCCCACTCGACAAAATTAGAACAACGGCACTTCACATCATGGACGGCACATGCACCTGCATCCGCGGCTCTTCGCACGCCATCAGCGGCTCAAGTGCCGCCATTGAAATAAAGTGCGGCACTTCGGAGTTTCTCGCCGAGATGCGTGTTTTTGTTGCAATTGAACTCAAAAGTGATGCATAGAGAGTTTTCGACTGGTCTATTGGCGTCTGTTCAAACACAACAAGGATTCATAACGTGTTTTTTGTGGGACTTCAACTTTATTACTATCGAAGCTGGACTTGAATTCAATTGTATTGCGATGAAGGCATGTACATACAGCATGTCTGTGAGATTTGTACTACTGCGGGAAAACTGCTTTGCGGCATGGTGCTCCCTTGCATCGATTTTTTTGGATTTTAGGTGGTAAGTCAGACTACTACTGAGTCTTTGTCAATCCGGAATAGAAAACAGCTACTCACTTGGTTGCAAGCCTTGAGTGCCTGGCACCCTGCGCGGCGTTTCGCCAAAACCCCAGCAGAATCCGGCGTGGAAATTTGGAGTTGGCGGCTGCGCGGCGTCGGCGTTGGGGGACCCGAACGTGGGTAGGCACGAAGGCGGCGCGGATGGCGGGTGAAGGATTCCGTGCGCAGTTTCTTGGTGTTCACACGTGTCTTAGCAGAACTGGGGTGCAACGACCTCGGTGGGTGCACACCCGGGAGTTGGGATGTGGGGACTGCCCGCACAGTCTTGACCAGTAGCTGTGAGTCTTTATTAGTTTTTGGACGTAACACATGCACTCACCTGCGAGTGCTCATGCGGCCCTTCTACAACCTCGCAACTCCGAGTCGCACCCTCGTTTTATACTCAAATAAACGGCTGGGACTGCTTTGGGAGATGGGATCACAGCGATGTCGTTCAACGCCACTGAGAACATCTCTTCAGCGCAAGTCGGATGAGACGCGCAGTTCTCACGTAGGTACGCAAATACACGCGACGGCAGCCCGCCAATGAGCTCGAGATTGGTGCGCAAGTGTTGCGCCGGCATTGTCACGTTCAAATATCTGGTGGCGCTCGCGATGTGGGGGGAAGAGAAAGAGGGTGCACAGCTTCCTTCACATCACTGGCCATGTGTGCGTCCCCAAATAGCAAGTGCCGCCTTTACGCCAAGCACGGCTCTCCTGCGCTTGAAAGGCGGCTCTGAGCCGCCTTTCATTCGAAGTGCCGCTGTTCTAAATCGGCCGAGTGGGCCGCTTCTTGTATCCTCCGACCCCCCGGAACGCAGTGTTTGTATATCCTCAGGGGGGGCCCGGGTTAGAAGCAAGATGGTGAACCACAAGTCACGATTAGGAAATCAACGATAACTACGGACTCGCTCTGCTGCTATAAGAACGCCCAACGTCTTCCACCTGAACTAATTTGTTGCTCAGGGCTCACGGACAACTCTACTGGCTTCATTCTCTATTACTTCCACACAGATCAAAATGCAGAAGAAAATCTTCCTCCACCTTCTCTCTGCGGTCTCCGCCGCAACAGCCGCCGCGCTCGTCACCAACGGCGGTTTCGAAACCGGCGCAGCCTCGCCCTGGGTCATCGGCGGCGGTGGCTCCGCCCACGTCGCGAGCAACTCGGACAGCGCGCCCTTTCTGGTGGCCGCCCACAGCGGGACGCACTTCCTGTAGTCCTTTCATTCCTCTTCCGGGATCGAGCATCATATCACGCGAGAAAGCTGATGAACCAGCTAGTGAGCTCTCCAACGACGGCCTCTCAGCCCCCACCACCATCTCCCAGGAAGTAATTGTCGTCGCCGGCACGACCTACCACTTCAGCGCTTCCTACGCGGCCTTCGATCAGCCGCTGGATGGATGCTTCGCCTCGGCCGCCGTGGGCATCACGGTCGTCGCGTCGGCGACGCTGTTTGCAAGCACTAGCGGCAACGGTATCACGGTGGCGCCGTACTTTGCGCTCAACGGCACATATGTGGCGCCTGCCGGGTCGACGGGCTTCCAGAGCCTGGTGGTGAGCTTGGGGTGCGGCGGGGAGAGCTTGGGGGGCTTATTTGGGTTGGATGATGTTACTTTGCAGAGCTAGACTAGGTTGGTTCCTTGACTGACGTGGGAGAGGGCTGGAAATATGGGAAGTTGGTTGGCTAGTGTGTGATAAAGGGCGGAGGAGATCGTGTAGTTGTGAGATGCGGTAGAGCTCGAGCTAGTAGGGTTGGTAGTGGCTAAAAAATGTGAATAATTCGATTTGTTTGGGAATTGATGCTGTCAGTCAGTCCCCATCGGCCACCAAGTCACCAAGACCTCCTTACGGGAGCCTGTTAGACAGAGAAGAGAAGAAATAGTGACACACACCAAGAAAGAGGGAGCCAGTGTCAAGAGATCGATTAATTTGAAAACATCCACGATTCAATTTGCCACAGTTTATTTGTTTGTTCTTTGCTTCCCCATCTTTTTTCATATCTCTTTTTCTTTTCTTTTTCATGTCACCCTTCTACTGGAAGCATTCATATATCATCTTGACGCCAAAATGCGATCCTACTCGACTTTCGGGCAAACCTTACACATATGGCTAGTTCATTTGGGTACCCAAATTAACCAAACATATAGCCAGCTACTGGTGGCTATGCCAGGACACAGCCATACATTTGTACCACAACAAAGAGCAGCAAATATATAGGAATAGACAGGGTCTTTGAAAAGACGTGTGTCTTTGCAGTCTTTGAAAAGACAGATGTCTTGTGAAAGACGAAGGGACCTACTTAGCTAAAAAAAATGCGTCTTTTGCGTCTTTTGCATCTTGTCAAAGACGCGAAAGACAAACCTGTTGTTTCACTGATGCCATAACCAGGAATTTTGGGCTTTGATCTCCCATCATCGTCAGCATTATCGCGCGGATGCAGATCTCGCCCGCATCGACCGCGATTGTTTGGTCTTCCACCGTGTATTGCGAATCTGCGCCGAGAATGAGTGAATGCTGGACTGTAACTGTCCTGAGATGCAATGAGACACATACCAGGTGGAAGAAGTAACCGGTAGCGTTCCATGATCTGGGGAATCACGGCTGAAACGAACTGCGGTCGCAGACATGGGATATCTGCAGGGGTGAGCTGGCCGAGGTCCGGAAGTATCGCCAGAGATAGAAGAGCGGCAACCTCGAGGTCGGGTTCGGAGAGATGGGAGCACTGCGACATAACGTGGCAGGATGGCCATGAAGCGACCCAGAGGTATTTAAGGAGCGAGGGAGATTTACAAGCTTAGGCAGCTTGGCTGACATCAGGAAAAGCCTCCCTTGGCAATTTCCCAGGATTGCCTCCAATTCGCCCTGAATTAGACCAAATATCCTTGATTTGGTCGGTTACCCTGCTATCTAGTTGCCTCCAATTTGGACTCAAATTACCTTGAATTACCTTGCATTTCCAGTGGGTTTCCAGTCAATTCCTCGCTGATTAGGCCCTCAGATATGCATCTAAAAGGTAAAGAATTTGTGTTGCATTCATCTACATAGTACAACCAAGCTAAATAATGGCTAACCTCGACGGACATTTCGCTGTGCCTGGGCCTCGGCAAAGGACTTAGACAATTTTGCTTCTTGCTCACCGCTCACACTGTTCTGATAGTGAGACCATCGCAATCAAGTCGCAACTGCTACAGTTTTGCTGCGGTGGTGTTGATATAAAAGGTATGCGCCAATTTGATAGAGGTTGATATTCAAGGTGGAGTCTGTTCAACGACACAATGGCTGCGCTGCAATTTTACAACTTGAATGCACTATGTGTAAAATTCCACTAACTTTAAGTGAGGTCTTGACATGAAAGAAATTGACCCTCCACCTTCTACAGAGGCAAGCAACCTAATCGAGGATATACTGCCAACACGGGAAATTTGCCTGGATTTCCCCGAATTGCCGGTCTTTTGGAAGCAGGAAGGAAATGTCCCTAGTAACTTTCCGAAGGAGGTTTTTCCTGATGGAGTTACGCGCCGATAGGGCCGACGGCACCACTGCAAACATGAGTTTACTCTGATCGGACCGGTGCGCCGAGACTTCAAGAAGCCGAGGGTTATGGTTGAATAGTCTCGTGACCAGCCTCTTATGACATCCCAATTATGACTGGGTTCCCTTTGGGATGTCATAAGAGGCTGGTCACGAGACTAATGGTTGAAGTCTCCGTCTATACGGTTCATAAGCGATGTCGAGCAGACCGAGGTAGTGCATCCATCGGAGCCGAAATGAGGGGAGGATGTGGTTGAGAATGAGTCAGGAAATCAGACTACGGGGCGTCTGGTAGAAATTGAATTGAGTGATTGGTATCTTGGACTCGGAGTCAACGGTAAACTGAGACCGCCGATTGAAATCATCACAATTTTGGATCCATTTGCCGTCTTCACCGGGGAAATTGAAGAGATTTCTTGGCGGAATCGCATCAGTTACAAAGAACCGACCTGGGCGGTGTCTACTCGGGTCTGCTCCATGTCGGCACCTGGATCTATTCTAGTTTTGTGCAGTTCGTTCCCGCAGACACCACGGGCTGGAACCATCTTCGTTGAAAGTGCACCAGGCTTGCGAGCATGAATATGTATATGTACTGAACCGCTCACTACTCGGTTCTGGCACACAGTCCTTCTGTGGTCTGATACTAAATGCCTATTGTAGGAGTTAAGCGTTAAACTATCCCTCGATTGAAGGGCAGTGCTGGCTGGCCGCAGTGGATTCAATTTGGTGCGCATCGCAAATGATTATGACAATCGGTCTGCCTTGTGGACCCTAGACCTCCGTAGACTGCCTACTTAAAACGCCGGTTTCAGGAAGAACTCCGGTTTCAACGAAGTGATTGTCTCTGACATAACGCGTCGGAAGTGGGAACATTCGGCGACTCGATGGACGCATCAGGTCGGAATCGATCAATTTGTGCGGTGGCTACTCGGGTCTGCACGGTAGGTAGGTAGGTAGGTAGGGAGGTAGGTAGCATTACACGGCACGGTCCCACTCATGAACGCCGGTTTGAGGAAGTATCCCGGTGCACTACAGGCTATTCATGTACACCATTGTCCCTCACTTCTAAGAATCTCCCGAGCCGAGCTCACGCACCCGGTCTCCCGTAGCGCTGTAGAGCCCGATTGAAACTTAGATGCAAAAAAGCTCAGCATAAAGGACAAACAAACCATCCTCCCAAATCTGCTGAAGTCACGTCGTAATGTCTGATTGGTCAATAAAATCCCAGCTGAACATGACCCATCTCAAAGGGTTGGGTGCAGAGCGACAGAAACAGGAAGTGAGGATCAGACACTTGTGCATTGCTAGGTGCAGAGAGAGAATTTCAGGGAGGAAGAGGCGCACACCTCTGTGCTGAGCAAGCATGACACCGGGATTGGACGCGGAAGGAAGCACAAAGAGGAGTTGGATGTAGGAGTTTCCGGTCCGGGAAATTCCAGGGAGTGTGGTCGCCGTAAGCTCATCACTATGAATATCGTTGTCCCATAAAAAAATAGATCCCAACTTATCGGAAGCTCTCAGGATAGGGAGCACGACGTTCATTGTTCAGTTCCAATGCTTCGCAGTGTCGGCCTCCACGAAGATGCCCTACGCGCCGAGGGACAATCTGCTCACCTTTACCGAACTGTTGCGCAGACCAGGCCGGCTCTTCTCGGTCTCCATATCAAGTCTTTGCAGTCCCTTGCGGAGGATTTGCGTGTCCTTGGGCGCGCAGAGGACGCGACGCGTACAGATGCCGACCTGACTGACGTGGAGGCCATGCGCAGACTGGAACAGATACCCAAGAATTAAATGGCAGGGCTGGGTGCTATAATCCGTGATGAATTGCTAAGACTCGTCAAGCACCTCTACGCACACCTATAAACCTTCTTCCTGGAGAACGCTTGCAGCCACCGGGAGTTTCCAGTAGCTGTGCATAGTGGTTGAAATGTTTGATTTTGAGATTTGCCGCAGAGGAAAGGAAGGTTTTTCCTGATGTACATCATGGGGCTTCAAGAATGAAACGAGTTCTAGGCCACCTTCTACGTAGTATGTACCTTCCTCGCAATATACCATTTGAACGCATCACCGATTCCGCAGGCGCGGGATATAGAAAAAGCGTTGGGGGACATCTTTCCATGGATGCCAGTCTCCCTCGTTTAGCTCTTGGCTCTTGTAAATGGGTGGTGCCGACCTTTCGAAAACCGGTCGTTCAGAGAACGCATAGATATTCACTCGTAACCCGGCTACATTGTCTGTGACACTAATCGCGCGGAATCCTCATACTATGTATCAGTTGGGGAATGTGACTACCTGCCAGCCGGCCCCAAGGTTCTCCGCATCGCTCACCGTGGTCGCTCACGAAGCCTACTCTGAACTGGTTGAGCGCTGTGTTAGCCATGGCATACAACACCTGGCTCGTGCTGCTCGCGACAATCCCTTGCATCGTCAAACAGGCGGTCCGGCTCGGCCCGCCCATGAATCCGCCGGTGTTCTGCGCGATGGTGGTGGGGTAGATGTATTCGCTGAGGACGTTCGTGTGCGAGAGGAAGTAGAGGCGGGCCTGAGAACAGTCAGGGATGGCCAGGTATGAGCATGTATGATGCGAGAGACGACGTACGCCAGTATACGTTGCAGTGTTCGCGGTGATTGCAACGATTGGTGTATGGAGAAGAACCTCACTGGCCGGAACCAGCACGCTATTCCCACCGTTACGTCCGCCACTGATGAAGGGAGCACTGACACCTCCAATGCTTATGGCGCCGGTAGAGTCTTGGAAGAATATGCGGGTATCGCCGGTTGTCACTTGAACCGCGGCGACGTTCCCCATAGGAGCGATGGGGAACAGATCCGGGGACGGCATAGCTGCTGTTGAATTCCCATAGAGGGCTGGCGCAAATAGCGGTGAAGATAGAGAGCACCTATGTGCGTGCGCTCGTGAGGATCGAATTTGAAGGCCAAATTATGCATACAGTGAAGCGCTGGGTGAAGAACATACTGGTGCGTTCTGGCTTCCCAATATTTGCTCTATGGTGTCATATAGCATGGCCCGTCGCGTAATCACCGCAGGTACGCACGAGAAGGACTGATTGGCGAAGAAGGTGATGCAACGGATGTTGACTGTGCATTCATCCCTTGTTTTTGTATCGTGGAAGCTCTCCAATCACAATCAAGGTGTGCAGGAGGTGATGGAATGCAACGACTGGAATCCGATGGGAATCGAGTGGATTCAGAGTCAACCAGTTCAGAGTCAACCAAATATGAATTTGCACATATGCAAAAAGTCGACTCATATTATCCAGGGGCTATGAGCGGATTTCTCATTTCCTCATGCTGTCTCAACCCTCGTCTGCGCAGCCTTTTTGGATCTTCCTGAGCATTCCCATCCCCTCGACACTTCTCTTCCAAAGCCGAATACGATCTATCTACGTCTGATGCGGAATGTCAGTCAAGAGCCGCATGCATCACCAAACACCGTGCCTTTTGATTGGACCGGTGGTATACATATCTTCCGGGGATGGCTGCGAGAATGAAAAGGCCTACTTGAGTGTCCAAACAACTCAAAGACATCTTATAACAGTCTTTGGGAGTAATTGCATCTGGACCAGCGGTACGAGTGTCTTCTACTTGAGTTCGAATGCGTGAGAATACCTTTGTGGCTGTAATGCCGAGCATGCCGAGATCATTATTTACTGCGGACTTAAGACTAAGACTTTGACTCACAAACTGATGACCTATGATTGAGGACATGTGACCAGGTCGAGACTGCCAACCAAGGACTAATGTCTAGCCAAAATCTGCAGACCTGGCAATGGGAGTGGAGTTAGAGAACGAACAAATATCTCATGGGAGTTGTACCCCTGATCGGCGAGGTTTTTGCAAATAGCTTGATGGAGCGCCCAGTTCCCTGCATCAGGAAAACCGTAGCCGAGATGTAGCACTATGAGCCCTATGCAGCACTGCATAGTACTGCATAGGGCCTCATAGTGCCTCATAGGTACATCACAGCCACAGGTTGCTGCACAGTACTGCATAGTACTGCACAGGCATTTTGGTTTTCCTGATGTGGACCAAAGTTAATCTCTGATCATGGTACGCGGGTCAGATTCTCATCTATGAAAACCAGATGAAAATAGGACCTTGCCATCTGTGGGATATGGGAACAGCTGTTGCAGCGATTCGAAGGGTATGCAGAACAGTGGTCAAGTGGTGGTAATAGCAAGAAAAGGGGTGGACGACCCGAGTAGGAGGAAAGATGCTGAGGTGCAGCACGTCAGAGCTAATCTTTGATTTGGGGTCAAAGGGTAGCACCTGAAATAAGCTTGAGAGAACACACAGGGGGCAAGCCCCGTGGCAGTATGCGTGATACTGCCTCCGTGGCAGGTGGCAGGCAGGGGTCAATGCAGGAACCACGAATTTGAGCACTGCACCAAGGGCAACGGAACGTGGTTGAGGAAATATGTTAAATTGGGGCTCAGGGTAAAGAGCTGCATACTGATTCGAGGCATCTGCTTGAGATATGACATATCACTGATCAAAGCTGGTACAACTGTTTTACTGAATACCGAGAGAAGGGGAACAGAGTACGAGTCCCTTATTTTTGCTAGATGGTACCTGCTCTGTCAGATTCTCGTCAGCCAATAGACTAGAAGATGGGGTTACGCAGGAGCACGTATTCACGCAAAAGAATATAAACACAGCGAGCTTGTCTCGAGTCTAAACAGAAAGCGTTCAGCCAACAACATGCTCACTCTTTCAAGCCTTTCTGCTCTCCTCGTCTCCTTCGTCCTCGCAGTAAACGCGGCACATGATGTTCAGCCGGCACCCGAAGTGGGGACCGTTTTCGCGGTTTATCCCGGCTGGGACATGGACAACGGAAGCATTTTAACCACCTTGGGTGGAACTGAACTTTCCTGCATACAGTCGTGCATCGCTAATGGGTTCCCTGAGCCTCTCATCCGACCATGTCATGACTGACATGCCTCGTCCGCAGGTGCAGCATGCGTCGGCTATACATATGTTCCTTACAGATCTAGCAATACCGGTCCCGGCCCTGCCTGCGTCTTCAAGAATACAGTTTCCCTCGGCACCTTCAAAAATCAGAGCTTCGATACCAGTGTAGGTCTCGTTGGGGCCTGCGGAACGTCAGTTCTATACCTTTTTCGTGGTCAAGCTTTGAACTGATCACGCTCTTCTCCCACAGTTTCACACCGGGTAAGTACATAAAGTGACGAATCGCTGGTCATACTCCCTCAGACTTATTTTGTTTAGTTGGACCCGCCAGCTGCTATACCGTCAAAGTGTAACTGGAGCCGTGTCGGAGAAAATTCGAGAGGCTTGGGATACGTTCAATTGTTTGTTAATTATGTGATTGTTGCGTACCGTGGAGGGAGTAGCGTACACGACATCCGAATGCCTTCGCTATGGCTTGAAGATGTACATTGCCATCGACCCAGATGGAGGGAGAGAGCGTGAATTCGAAGTCTGCTTCAACGATGTTGAGTTATTTATCTTGCAGGCGCGCAAAATAATCGGTCAGACTCAGCGCCGGACATGGAATAACCCAAAAGAAAAGAAAAAAAACTTACTCATCGTGCTCAAATCGGAGGCGGGGAGTTGAACGCCGGATGTGAGGTCTTCATAAAAGGCTTCGCAAGGAAGCGTGCGCACCGTTCACTACGCCCAAGGATTGTTTCATGGGTTGAACTGAGAAAACGGATCAGAAGTTAGAACATCACAGTTTCATCGACTAAGACGCAAGTACCGTACACCGTGTTCGATCAGTGCTGGCTGATCCCTGAGTTCTTGAGTCGACTAGGATCTGCTTTTCGAGGATTCAGATGAATTTCCCTCCCTCGTTCTTGGTAGTGAGCCCAACTTCAGGTACTTATAGGATTTGCAAGAGAATATCTGAGCTGGAGGACTTGCAAGAGAATATGTGGCTGGGGCAAAGAGATGTGAAGGCTGAAAGTCTGAATCTCTCGGCATTAGACAGGGTGAAATATTCCAGCTCGCTGTCCGCGGTTCGACTCTCTGCGTCCAAATATTCGGTTGGCTTGGGTTGACTCTTTTCTTCCTTGCGTCGAGATCTTTTTCGGAACGCGCTGCGCACCGATCTTGGGGTATGTAGACCACGAGGCCGAAATAACCTAGGGCGCCTCATTGAAGTTGTATTGGGTGTTGGATTTACTCCAGGAACGTCGACTCTCCGCTGTGTGGTTCGCTTGTTCAACAAAATTGATTCAATGATCAGGCGTGAACATATGCAATGGTCGGGCGTGGTGTAACGCACACATACTGTTGCGTAAAACAAGAAGAAACACAAATATACTATTTCTGCAAGCTTAGGTATGGAATTCAACGTCCACCACGAAGAACTTCTGCCGGCGCTTCCTCGCTATTTTCTCGAATTTGGATCAAACTGCGAAAATATCAATGGACGGCGCCAGATTCATCGCGGATTATCGCACCCAGCCTTGCCATTCAATTTTTAGGTATCTGTTCCAAACTGCGCATGGCCTCTACGTCAGCCAGCTCGGCATCTGTACGCGCCGCGTCCTCTGCGCGCCCAAGGACACGCAAATCCTCCGCAAGGGACTGCAAAGACTTGATATGGAGACCGAGAAGAGCAGGCCTGGTCTGCGCAACGGATCGGTAAAGGTGAGTAGATTGTCCCTCGGCGCATAGGGCATCTTCGTGGAGGCCGAAGGACAGCATGCGTAACGCATCTATTTCATGTCTCTACTGTACCGCCCTGTATGGAGGCGACGGCCAGATGACCGTGACATCCTCAAACAGCCAGGGGTGACGCGACGGAGTCGAGGGTGACCGTGACGGTCGCCAATTTGGGCGACCACTGCTAATTTGTGCTAAATTTGGCGACGTGGCCACCAATTTTTTTTCAATGTCACGCCAACCTTTTAACGACCGAAGCGACTGTGACCGTGACCGTCGCCTCCATACAGGGCGGTACAGTATTGATTCCGCTGTACAGGAAAATCCCATCTGGTGGCGGCAGCTGTGGCAGGCGTTGATCCAGTCGCCCCTCGTAGAAGCGCATGTGCTGGGGAAACACGGCACCTGAAGGCCTCCACTCACTTCCATTCTATCCTTATTATGATAAACGGTGTTATATGTTGCTGGGATTCATAGCTGTTTGGGAAAGATGGTATGGATCCGGAGGACTGGAGATATTATTCAATGTGCGTTGAAATAACAAATTTAAAATCCGTGGACGGATGAACTGAGTCAGTGAATATCACTGTAATACTACACGGAGATGCGAATGGATCTGCGCTATATACGTCGATTCGGAACCAGGATTGCCGAGACGTTACAAGGACATACATTCATAGGTAACATGAGAAACGAGGGGATTCGGGATTCCAACCGACACACTGCCAACAGTCCAGCAACTGCCGGGGATCGCTGTTAGAACGACTGAATACTAATTTCCCTTGTCCGGAGCAGAAACCACTGACTATTTCCGTTTAATTCGCAAGAGTTCTTGGTAATGTGAACCCCAGAAGGAAACTTGTTTTGCCGTTTTGCCGTTAATTATTGAGAATTGGTTAACAAAAGCGTGCGTACCTTCATGATTCGGTTCGTATACATCTGCCTCGTTCTAGGCGCCAGATATCACTCTCAGCTCCGCGCTCACGTGCAGAAGTTCAAACATACCAGGTAAGCCGCGTCGGGGGTAATCCTTCGTAAATTATCCACGGCCTTGCTGGCGGATTGATAGGCCGCACGTTTCTCCGCTACGGTCGCATTCCACGCCCACGACGAGACCGCGGTAACATGATAGACGCTCGAGCGCCAAGCGTCCGTGACACTCGTCCCACCTTGATACACATAAGATACCGGCGCGACCAGCAGAATGATCATCCCCGGCCCTGCATCGTTCGTCTCCTGAAGGGCCGCCACAAGCGCCGATCGCTTTTCGGCACTTTGGAAGCTTGTTTTGTCCACAAGACGAGACGCGATGGCGATGCTTGTTCCGACGCTCTACATTATCATGCGCATTGGCGCCAAATTAATCGGAGGATGATGATAACCACGGCCGACAACTCACAGCGACGTGCTCACTCGTAAATGCATCGAAAAATGCGAGGAAGGAAGGGAAGGTGGCGACCACCGCCCGTGCGCCGGGAACCCCGTCCTGCTGCAGCCGATGGCCGAAGTCGATCAGCTGCGCCATGGACGCCGCGGCCTGCACGGGGTCGAGAACGGGATTAACGAGAATGGCAAGCTCGGCCATGGAAAATCCGCCCCATCCATCTGCAGCCCATTTGAGACCATTGTCCGCCAAGATGGTCCAGAGCTCTGCTGTAAGCGTGCGATTAGGAGTAGACCACGAGACGATCACAACTTGCATTGTAGCGAGGACGCGAGCAAAGTTGCTTCCAAGACCACACCAAATGTGCCGCCTCCGCCTGCAATGGGAGGGAAGCCTTACAAGTCTGGAGATAACAGACGTATGCATACCTCCACGCAGAGCAAGGAAAAAATCCTGATTCTGACACGCGTTGGCTACCCTCAATTCTCCATCGGGGGTCACCACCCTGAATTGCAGCTACCGGATAATTCAAAATTAAAAAACGAGGAGAGGAATATGTGGCAGGCGGGTGGGCGGGCGGGATGACATACCGCCCTGTCCACTCCAAGACCCATGGTGTTGCTGAGCACGCTGTGACCGCCGCCCTGGTTCGAGGACATCAAATAAATTAGAATAAGTCCCTCGTCCATCACATAACTCAGGTTTCACCTGTAGCCATCCTCCGACAACGCCGACAGAGCGATCGCTGCCTGCAGTGAAGTTATTACGCGAATATCCAGTCAAGGATGGGAGAGCCAAGGAACGTGCCTCCTACCAGGGTAATATTATGCGTATCTGCAAACTCATATGCCTCGGCCCATTCCACACCCGCCTGTGAGGAATTGTCCGGTATTAGCAACCCCGCGAAATGGCGAAATATATAACATATAAAAGCTTACTCCGAGGGTGGCACCGGGTTGTGCCAGAGAGCAGCCCTCGGGCACGAAATCCGGCTGATAAGACATCTTTCCGGGAATCGGTGAGCTCATCTTCAAGTCATCTCTGCGGCTAGGCGAATCCCCCACGCACCTCTTTGAGATTGTGCATCTTCGATTCGCCAAAGCCTACGTTAAAACTGTGCTTCCGAGAAGGAATGGCATGGCGAAGTACGTACCCAAAGCGCTATCGAATTGGGGGCACTGCTCCGACCCTTGTAGTCGTGCTACAATCAAGTTTGAAAGCAATTCGATGGAACTACAGAAAATCCTTACCCCTGTATTCTTGATCACCAGCGGAATGCCTGTTTGCTCTGAGAATGTGAATGCTGCCGCCACGTCGGTCGTATCTCTAACGCCGATCTGCCTCCAGTCGGTGAGAAACATGACCTTGGAACAAACAATGGCTGAGATACTGACGAAATAGCCCGGTACGCTTCCCAGTTGACACTCGGGAGCCATAGTTGTCGAATTCGTTGGATCGGAAGCGTCTAGAAGGCACTGCGCTCCGGTAGTCTGGCAATTCTCCCACTGCGTGTTTATGTAGGCACCAAAGTTGTCCGCCCGATATGCTGTTAGATGAATAGGGGTCATTGGTGGCAGCCGTGGGAGCTACGCACTTTCATTGAGGTATTGGTTCTAACCTTGACTCTTCAGGAATAGCCAGAGTTTCTGTGAAATATACGAAGCACCTTAACGTTGAAACAATCTGTTCTGTTTCCTTGTCCACTGAGGCATGGATATGCGAGCGGAATCCCTGGAAGTAAGCG
This sequence comes from Mycena leptocephala, assembly GCA_029378395.1. NCBI lineage: Eukaryota > Fungi > Basidiomycota > Agaricomycetes > Agaricales > Mycenaceae > Mycena > Mycena leptocephala. Next base: position 184,476 of record JARJLF010000051.1, on the reverse strand, counting down.
ACCCCCGACTGAGGTGAACAGATTCTCGAAAGCCAGCTGGGTGGTGGCATTCAAGAGTGGCGACAACGCACTTGGAAGGAGGTAGGAATGTGTGAAGGTCATGTTTTGCTTGAGGGGGGACAAGTGGATCCGCATCTGCGCATGCTCATTTTATACCTGTTCAAATGACTGGGTGGGAAATAAATAAAAAATGATACCATTGAATAGTGGGTCCATTGGCATGAAACAGTTCGCAGAGGCGGCGGGCCCCTGACATTCTGGACATTCGAATGGGTATCCTAGTCACACAAATATTACCACGGACAGAAGGGGCTACTAGTAGCCGAGGATCCTGATCGGATCGTAGATAGACAGTGGGCCTCGCCGAATCTTAGATACTGAGATAGAGGGAGTTAGAAACGCGAGAGGGGAGGAAAATTCACCCTTAAATTCAAGTTTCCGTGGATGGTCCTCCCAGTCGGTTACCGAATCAGCCATCGCACGAACATATCGCCCGCGTTCTGGGTGTAATGTGTCTGTTCCAAAACGTAACAGCTATCTCGAACTTGAACGCGATTGGGCCGTCATCGGCGAATATAGTTTGAGAAAGGCGACGACATCGGACAAACACCGGAGATTGGTTTCTGCGTGTAGATGACCTCTAAGAAACCTCTAAATATCGAGGACAGCCTCAGTTGACAGGCGGCAGAACCGCACGCTGAATGTCCGCCCAGTCGTGTAATTATATCGCGGATCCGGCGCAACCAATTCTCGGCATTAATCATTGAGTTCCGCACCACAAACTTAACCCAAGGCTAGACACCCACCCAGAGAGCGGAGTCTAGTTTGAGTAGACATGATCTCTGTGGTTGAGCGTAGGTCTATCTAACTCTGCCTAGCAATCCGTAAGTCAACGGAGCTGAATTTAGTTCTGGAACAATCAGTCACTCAGGTGTTGATTACGGATACAATAAGCCCCGGAGTCCGATTATTCGGGAATATCGCCAGCATTCTGGGTGTACTGTGTCAGTTCCAAACTTGACTTGAACTCGATTTGACCGTCATCGGCGGAGATGTTTTGAAAAAGCCGACGACACCGGTGATTGGGTTCTGCGTGTAGATGACCTCTAAGAAGCCTGTAAACGTCGATGACAGATAGCAGAACCTCGCCCTACTCTTGTAATTAAAGCATGGATCCGGCGCAACTAAATTCCGGCATTAATCACTGAGTTCCGCTCCACCCTAGACTTAACCTAATTTGCGAGCCGAGGAAGAAACGAAAAAAATTGAACAAGTGATTCTCGTCAAGCGGTCTGGAGGCTCGAGTAGTGGGAGTGGAGGATATGAGGCAGGTGCAGGGAGCCGAGCCTTGGGGGGGAAGATGGTGGATATGATTTCCATAGACTGTGACACCCGTGGTGGGAGTTAGAAACACAAGCAGGAATGAATATCACCCTTGCCTTTCCGAGAATGATCCTTCCAGTCAATTATCCAATGGGCCAGCACCCGAGAATATGGCCCGCATTCTGGGTGTACTGTGTCAGTTCCAAACGAAACAGCTACATATCTTGAACTCAAACTGGATTTGGCCGTCGCCTTAACTATAGCACGGATACGGATCCGGCGCAGCCAAATCCCGGCATTATCCACTAGTTTGGCGTTCCTTTTTGCTCATCTGCCCGCCCGGGTGATAGATGTGGCAAGCTATATTCCGGCGAGGCGCACGCCGAGCCACCGGGTCCGAGTGCGCAGAGGAGCTCGGACATTCGAAGTCGTCGCCGCCGCCGGGTACCCAGACGAACTCGAAGAGGCGAAGGAATGGGCGGAAGGAAAAGAGTGAGTGGAAGTATGTGGGAGAAGTGAATTCGGGAAACGCCCCCATCACTCACACCGTTACACCAAAAGCGGCTCTACCAAGACGTCGGGGCTCCACGCGGCGGGCGGGCGCGCGAGGAGCTCGGAGAGGGCTATTTATGGGTGTCCTCTTTGGACAAAAATAAACTGGATTTGGGTGGTCGGTTTTTTTCACTCGAAGCTGTCATCGATCTAGATCTGCCTTGTGATCACGATGAATCACGGTGATCACTGATGGAATTTGCTTGTCAACCTCTGGTTTTGTCCCCTTTTTGTATCCAGATTACTCGAGAATGAAAATGAAATCAAGAGTCACAAGAACGAGAATCACGCGTGCGAGAACGAGAATCTAGCCCATCAAAACGAGATCTGGATTGATCAAAACGAGATCTGGATCGATCAAAACGAAATTTCAAAGATCAAAATGAGATTTCGAAATAGCTGATTTCGATTTCACTCAAGTCTTTCTGTTTTCATTTTAGCACTCTCATTTTCATTTCCCTCAACTCGTTCTGGTTTTCTAGATCACAATTTCGATTCTCTCAGTTTGGGTTTCACCAGTCAACATTTCGTTTTGGTCTGGAACACAAATTTCTGGTGCCGATAATTTCAATTTCAACCCCTGCCTGCTTCGATTTGCAATGATCATGGTGCACAAACACAAGCCATAGCTTTGTGATCAATCAGCGAGTTGGCGTTAAGTCTTGCATCTTTGCTCTTTTCCATGACTTCCATGCGCGGTGCTTGCGGTTGCTGTCTGCCAGGAAAATGTGCGGCCTACGCAGTAAGTACACCAATTGTCCGTCCAACATACTCTCATCGTTGTTCTCAGCCCTTTAGTACCCTTGGCTGCTACTGACGCTTGTGCTGGGATGACATTGGCGTGCTGGATGTACCTCAGCACTAGAGAGCCAACAATAATAGCTGATATACCTCCTGGATTGCCTGCAGCATCCACAATACACACCATTCTGTTTGTCATGATTTGGCATTTACAAACCCTTTTCAAACTTTTCCACAGCGGGTTTATTCCATACGCCAACAGGTTATTCCATAAACCCAAACCGCATCCTCCCGGATTCTTTCACAACTCTTGCGGTCATAACAACACAAGGCGGATTACTTCAATAACACCGATCGGGTTATTCAATAACCCGAGTTTCCAATCATTGGAACGTACAGGGATAAAAACCCCTGGTCCACAGAACGTATAGGGACACGTCCCTGTGTCCTGATCGAAACCCCTACATATTCAAAACACACCCTGTGTGCTGACAGTTCGATCGATCGACTCCTAGGTAAATACAATATATAAACTCTGTAGAATCTCATGTACTGTAGATTCTACCTCGTCTAATATCGAGTCTACCTTGGCTGGACAACGACGCAGATAACTCTCACAATAATCCTGTCTCTTTCTTCGCTCTATATCCTCATCTCCTCGAGATCCACTCGAGTCTGGTGTTTAGGCGGTTACCATACCGCCTTTGGGTCATTTCAGATCCCCCCTACTATTGATATAAGCCGACTACCTCCTCCAGACGACGAGGTTATTCGACGCTATCTCTTAGTGGGGTATCGCGCTACTTTCTAACCGGGTTATTCAATAATCGTCCCAGCTGGGTTATTCCCTGTCACCCAACGTCTAGCCGACTTAGGGCTCGTCTTGACACTGTTCCTGCAGCCAGAGCCTATCTCCTATCTGTGTGCGAAGGGCTGCATTGACACGGTCCCCAACCTGAATGAAGACAATATGGATGGTCTCCAGCCGGAGTGGAATGAGGACGGGTTCGTTATCAGCCATGGATGAAGACAGAGTTTGCGCTCAGGGGCCGATGATGTCGGGTGTTTGTTTGTTGAGCAGACTCAGTGTTTGCGTAATCATTGTCCAGATTGAATGTTAGTTATTGGAGATGAAATAAATATGGCACAAGTCAGAATGCCCAAGATGGAATCAAGCTTTGGTGGATTCAAAATGAGATTGCTTGAACCAAATTGAGATTGCAAAATTGAAATCGAGATTGGACCATGTGAAATCGAGATTGCCGAAAACGAGATCTCGTTTGTGATTTTATGTTTTCGTTTTGATTTGGATGATTTCATTTTGGGTGCAGTGGATCTCACTTTGATTTGATAGGTTTTGGATATTTCCGCCAACTTCTCACTTTGGACAGTGATCACGATGATCACGGTTCGAAAACGAGATATGCTTTTTGAAAACCAAAATAAGTTTTTCGAAAACCAAATCCACATTTTAGTCCAAACAGGACACCTATACTATTGCAGCAGCGGTGCTAGTTGAATTATTCACATTACCTTCTGTGCGCGAATTTGAATTCTGTGAACTCGCTGGAAGCCGAGGAAGAGGCAGACACGGAGGATGGAGCTGAGAGTTGCATCAGGGGAGGGACGAACAGCGCGACCTCCGCATCCGGGAGCCACACGACGAGGCAGGTGGAGGCGGAGAGCGTAGGCGACGTCGGGGTCATTATTTTGAAGGTTATTTTCATTAGATGAAGGAGGGGCGGCAAGGACGGCTGCGATGAATTGGAGACGGAGGGGTGCTGCAGAGCGCAGGTCCAGGCATTCTTCGAGTTGTATTCTGCGAAAGAAATAAAACGAGTACGAAAATTGAAAGGATACAAAGAAGCAATATAGAGTTTGAAAGGAGGGAACGAACTTGCCTGCAACAACGAATTCCCCGCACCAACATCCTCCACCGCGCCCGCCAAAAACTCATGCAAGTGACCGCTTGGGCGTAGGCGGCTTGGATGAGGGAGATGGCGTGTGCGATGTCGGAGGGGGCGAAGACGGGAATTAGGAGGGCTCCGAGTCGCACGCCGACGTGGTCGATGAGGATGGCACGGTAAAGGGAAAGAACTTGAAAGATGGGCACTGCCACTCCGAGCGGGGCGGGGCGCACGGGCCGCACGCTGATCACGACTTTCCTCCTTCCGCTCATGTCAGTCTTTCACTTCAGTGACGACTCCAAAATCAAAGAAGGAAAAATTTGCGAGATTCAGCCCAAATCAACATAAAAGCCAGGTCGAGCAGTGCACCTGTTGTGACGGTGATTTCCTCTGTCCAATTAATAACGGCGACAGAAATATCAGATGCGGAGAAGCTTGCTATTCTATCAACAAGTACGACGCTGACGGACAGCTGCGTGGGCGATACAAACCCTTCAGAACTGTTTGACCCGTCGCAGGCAAGTAACCCATCTATGATACCTCATGTATTAAGCAGATGCCTCGAATCAGTATGCTGATATCTATAGTTTTTGAACTTTCTAAAAATACTCCTTATTTCAAGTTTTCATGTAGAAATTGGCAAAGCTGTAAAAAAGGATGTTTATGCCCCATTTTATTAAAGCTGCACCTTGACCTCCGTAGTGATGAGCAGAAACTATTACATAGGGGTGAGAACCTCCAAAGCTATTACCATTGGCTCAAATGGCCCAACAAATGCATGTTGACCGGATATCTTCTCATAGATATTAAATGTGCACTTGGACCGCCATAATGATGTGGTTTGAATCATAAATGTGCTCCACCAGTCCATAAATATTTGACCAACCAAATACATAATTTCTCTCTCACATATATAATATTTGTCTCCCGAAGGGAGCTCATACCAAGCCACACAAATATATGATATGATTTTTTTTTCCAAAACGAACAGCATATCTGGAAGTGGCCAAGGCGACGGCATGTTGAAGCAAACTTTCCCATAGCATGAAGGGTGACCACGCCATGTTCACCCAGAAGTTTCCTCCGCTTTTCTAGCACCACAATTTGGAGTGCTTCTGCCTCACGGAATCGACCTAGACGATGGTATGTTGATGCCAGATTCATAGCCTGTAAGGTATTTGGATGGTCATTCCCCAAAAGCCTTTTTTGCTTCTCAAGCACAATCACTTGGAGTTCTTCTGCCTTCTGGCATTGATTGTGACCGTATGTCAATGCCAAATTATGCATAGCTGAAATTGTATCGGGATGCTCATCGCCAAGGTCCAGTTTCCGTTTCTCTACTACAAGAACCCCTAGTTCTTCTGCTTTCTGGAATTCACCAAGAAAAATTCGGTATGTCCCGGCTAAATGATGCATCGCAGAAATGGTGTCTGGATGTTCACCACCCAAAAGCTTTCTTCTATGCTTCCTGGTACCGTCCACCATAATAATATACTGCAAACCAAACTCCGCAAAAATATGGGAGGACAGATGCATGAGGGATTCAGCATGAAAAATCAACCTCAGACTGGCCAGCTGTTCCTCCTCATTTGGGATTCTGTCAAGTGACATGCCCAGGACAGCACATACACAGGAATGGTATGATTCCTCATTGCTGAGGGTAGTTCGGCTCCAACTACATATGTACCAGTGGATGGATTGAAAACAGTTTTCTCTTTGGATCAAAGATGATCAAAGAATATGCGTTGATTTCATTTGTGATTTAGAGTATCCCATTCATCGGTAGGGCCTTTGAAATGTGAAAGGAATTTGAGAGGCATCTGTAGCTCATCTTTTGTGGGACCCCAAGATGGGACGTTATAGCCCACAGCCCTGCTAAAGATATCCTCGGAGATTCCGTCTCGATAGAGGAATGAGCACAGTTGCAAAAACATAGCGGCTGGCTTGCTTAGGTGGTCAAAGCTTATCTGCCATGTGGTGTACACTGTCCAGACATAGCTGTCATGATTTTGGACAGGTTTTTCCCTGAGCAGTTGAGCTTGATTATTCATGTAGAGATCCAAATAACTATCAAGATCCCCAGATGTTGAGATAAATGGACCAGCCTGAACAATGGCAAGGGGAAGGTATGATAGCACCTGCAGAGGATCAGACTCAAATGCGATATAGATAAATAGACACACACCTTTACTATCTCAGCGGCAATTAATTCATTGGCAGGAGAATTTCTTCCCCAGCACTTCTGAGTAACAAGCAAACAGCATCCTTCTCCTCCATGTAGCACACAGGAAAATGAGCCCCAGCATATACACGAAGTTCAGGATTTCTAGAAGTGATGATAATATTACCGTGATCACATTGGGCAGAAATTTGTTTACATGATGTGGGGATCATCTGCATTGTCCAAGAAGAGTAACCATTCTTTGTGTTCGCTGACCAGCCATTTCAATGCATCCTGCGAAGAATTCTTTGACGCCGCTAAGTTCATAAGGCCTGTCTCGATAGTTTCACTTGTGCTGGCATCGAGGAAGAAAATATCAGTGTAGCTGGAATTTAAATTATCAGAATATTTAGTTTAATAGAACAACACACTGAGACGATTCTTGGATAAACTTGAGAGCAATCTGTGTCTTTCCAGCACCACCAAGTCCGTGCAGCAGATAAACATGTTGCTTCCCCAAATCTCGAGTGAAATATTGATGCATTTGACGAAGGATTTTTTCCCGACCTTGGAAGATTCTGGATGGAGGAAGACAGTTGTTCGTATTTTGCGGTGCATGTAGGAGTTATTTGTGGAAGATTACACATCAGGTCGATTTCTACAAGAACCACATGATTCTAGTATTGTGAGAAAACATGGTTGCATGCATTTCATGGACTTTGAAACTTGTGTAGCCCAAGACCATGAGCTGAGAACTAGATGAGATTGCTTATATATTTAATGGAAGGGCTCCACCTTGAGTTTCGAGCATAAAGCTTGGATCTGCTTCTCATGGCAAACAATTTCATCTGTTATTCCCCTGGAGTTGATATATTCTGCCAAATGACCGCGCAAGCCCCGAGATTCATTCTGCAATTCCCGAACGGCCACAAGGACACCCTGAAAAGCACTGAACGAAACAAAAATATGTCGACAAAATAACAAGGGTGAGAGATTGCACCCACCCCTGAAACTCCCCACACAGATCTTTCAATTCCAGTGCAGTAGTATTCCCATGGGTGACTACCCGGTCTTGAATAATTGCAATGATTTCCATGATGCTTTCACATAGGGTTTTCAGGTCTTTATGATTTTTCTTCACTTTCTGTAGTCTCAGATCAGTTACATTCTTTCCATTGAGCCCGAATTACAGACCTCCAGTGTCTCCAGGATAACCACGACTGTTGTGAAGACTTCTTTAATGTACGGAGAAAATTCCACAGGTGCAGCCACAGTTTTGGTAACTAGGATCGAAGGCGTAAGCCAGTCTAAAGTCGAGGACCGTTTGGGTTGCAAGGGCCACCGGAAGGGTATTTCATCCTTCATTTGGGAAGGAGCAGAGGTCTGGGCTTTTGGGGGACTGCTAGGCGACGTGGTGGAGAACAGTAAGATGCATAACAAAGAAGCTGATGCACTTCCATGATTTCAGTGAATTGAGTTTTTTTTAAATAAAATAGATTCGCAATAGATCCGTATCGTCAGCCTGAGAGAGTACATGCCCAGAGCTTTCTGTCGTCTAACGAGGCCAAGTCCATTAGTTCATGGATCCGACTCTAGGAACTGTTTATTATCAGTCTCTGGTAACCCGGAAAATAGAGTGAAGGACAGATTCTGTCGTGTATCGAGTGTAATTAAATTCAGGAATCATGGTAGCGCTGAATCGATCACTAGGAGAATCACAGGGTGTAATTTAGAGCCCCTCCGTCCACGGGGACGGATCGAGAGGGTCCAGCTGCGTCCCCGCAAACACGGCGGGACTGGCGCCTTTAGATCGCCCACTCGCTCGGTATTCACATTCCCCCGCTCGAGCGCAGACATACACGGACGGCGCGCGTCGACAAGGCTATATCACGCACACCTCTCCCTGTAGCCATCCAGATACGGGTATCCTCCCGCAATGCGTGATAGATCGAGACAAGCGCGTTCACTTGCGCCCACGAGAATGCGGCGAAGGGAGGCGCCAGTGCATATCTGTACCCCCACACTCGCCGGAGCACATCCACACGCATGGTGCGCCGAGACATCCACATCATGCATCCGCCCCGCTCCTCCCCCGCCGAATGGATACCCTCGAGTTGCACATCCATGAAACGTGCAGGACCCATTCATTTCGACGAGCGCCACCCGTACTGGGCTACATGCACACGCACCCGGCACCCGCACCCGCACCCGCCTGTCATGGTACGATACACCTCAAGGTTCAAGAAAAGCACGGATCTGGCGGGCGCTTATTGGGCGCCTGAACCACTCCCCTACTCTCACTGCGTCAAAGTCGAGAGAGGGAAGGGAGGAAGGAGGAAAGAGATGAAAGAAGGGGAGGGAGGGACACGCACGCAGGCAGCGTGCGCCTGGAGAGAAGGGAGTCCTTGGGCGCGATACTGGAGGGATGTGCGTCAGTAAGATATTGACGGAGAGGAAGGAAGAAAAGGAAGAAAAGCCCTCCGGGATCGATGGGAGGTCGGAGGGAAGCCGGGCAAGTGTAAAGAAAGAGGGGAGGGGGTATGTGCTCGCGCCGCTCTTTACTCTAGCGGAGGGAGGATCTCGCTGTGGCTCACACGCAGGAGGCCCCTCGCTTCACTAATCCACGCACCTTGCACCGCGAATCTCAGCGCCGGAGGCGGAACCAAGAACGAACGAGGAGCGCGCGTCGACTCTGCACCTTCCTCGTTCTCGCGCCTCCCAGAATCACCTCCTCCGCACGATGCCATGCTGCCCCATCCCGGCGTAGAAAACGGACCAAATAAGAAAGAAAAGAACGCACCTTGCCCGCATCACTCCCCTGCACTACTCCATGATACCACTCTCAATACCTCCAAGCCGTGCGCGCCGAGTGTCTTGAGCTAAGTCGATATCTTTCTCTGCGGGACGCGTGAGTGGAAGACAGCGGTCAAGGACGGGCGGGATGGGAATGGGAATAGGAAGAAGAGCGCGTGTGGTAGAGTTTTGGGACACACGGCTCCCGCTGTGACATGAGAAGAAAATCTGACGCAGTCGGTTTGGACGGGCAGAGAGCTGTGTCGCGCATGTACCCGACACGGGAACTCGGGGAGGATCCCCGAGATTAAGGTGCATGCATACCCAGCACCCACCCGTGCATGAGTGGTAGTGGATGATTCGCATACTCTGGGCGCTTATTCGGTGCCTGGCCACTTCCGTCTTTGAAGGTCGGAGGGAGAGGGGAAAGGGAGGAAGAGAGGGAAAGACAGAGGAGAGGGGTGACGCAGCGTGCGGGTGTACCTCGGGAAAGAGTGCGCTTAAGCAGGCGGCTGCGGAGACGGGTGTTAGTAACATGATTACGGAGAGCAGTAATCAAAGGAAGGGAATAAGGAAAGAGCCCTCTGCGAGCGGGAGCAGGCGGGGAAGGAGAGGGAGGAGGGGCCCGGGAAGAACCAAGGACTTGCTCTCGGCCACCGTCACCGACACGAATACATCGCCACGCGGCGAGCGTATCTCCACCATCCACCTTCCACGCAGCGCCGTCCGGTTGTGCACTCTCTCACAATACTCAACGCCATCTTCGCGTACTACAGTCAGAATCCACTGAAAGGGAGGAAGGAGAGGGAGAGAGGAAAGAGGAAAGATGGGAAGCCGGGCAAGAGCAAAGAGAGGGAGCCCATGAGTGGCTCGCGTGCAGTCCCCTCGAGTTAGGAAAAGTCCGTCCGTGGGGAAGACCGCGTACAAAAGACACTGTCTCCCGCCATCTCAGCGCTGCACTACGTGTGCTCACGGCGCGCTGCTCCAGTACTCGTGAAACCGCGGCGCCGATGACGCACGCACGAATCGGACGTCTTGTTAGTCGTTACTCCGTTGTCGGCTAGGCTTTCAGTCCCGTGGGTGGTCGTAAAAGCTCTTAGCGATGAAAGTTGGACGAAGGGAAGCGAGGTGCACTGCCACTGTCAAGTCAAGATGTGGGCGGCCGAAAAAGCCGAGATATGATGTGGACGCTAATCTCGCCTCTTGCCGTCAAGCATCAAATGTCCCACTGGCCGCGCTCCAACCCAGCGTACAGTACTAGTGTACAAAGCACAAGACCCTCCCGCGATCGTACCTCTCCCGCCATCGAGCCGACTCCGTCTCCCCGTGGCCGCATCGTTAAATCCTAGGTAGATCTAGCGCGTCCTTGGCAGCACAATCCGCGCCACCACACGCAATGCGCAGAGAGCTCCAATATATCTCGCCAGATCGACCTCAACTGGATGGCACCCCTCGCGGCAGTACTTTCTGATTTTTTGTGCCATTAACTTTGCATATTGGCGTTGTCTCACGAAACTCCGCCCCACTCTCCGAACTCTCCGCAATATGACAAGATTCAATTACATCTCCAATTTTCAGCTCATACCCAAGCGAACGCATAAACCCAGCAATTATTCGGACGTGGTCTACGGTATACACGAGCTCTCGCTTTGGTTGGGGGAAAAACTCCAGCCGCTGTCCCGGGTTCGACTCCCTGCGTCCGAATATTCGGTTGGCTTGGGATAATTCTTTTCTTCCTTGCCTCAAGATCTTTGTGTGGGCCGCTCGGCGCACCGATCTCGGGGTGTGTAGAGCACCAGCCAAAAATAACCTCGGGGAACTAGCACTGGCCATTGTATTTACTCCGGGTACGTCAGCGCTTTCCTCTAGATCTGTTTGGTTGGCTTCTTCAAAAAGATTTCACTCAATAATCTGGCATGAACAGATCCAAGCATCGGACGTCGTGTATGGTACACATTGGGTTCTCTTCTGATTGTGGGAAACAAGTAGCTCGCGGTACAGGGCTCGACTCCCCGCCTCCGAATGTTCGGTTGTCTTGTATGTTTCATGCCACCTTACCCGTTTTGTCCATCGATCTCGCCACGGCGCAGATATACCCTCGTGCGAAACAAGTGCGTGGTGTACAGTACACATCGAGCTTTCTTTTAAAAAAGCGGGAGAGCCCAGTAGCTTGCAGCACGAGGTTCGACTCCCCGCGTCCGAATATTCGATCCCTCTTGGATTGACTCTCTTTGCTCCCGCTTTCAAGATCCTGTCTGGACACGCTGGCTCCGCCGTTGTTTATCTCGGAGGTCTACGAGGCAGAAATACCCTTGAGCGAATTGACCGTTCAGGTAACGCAAACCCTTCAATGTGTTCTTGGTGTGTTCACTTGTTCAAACAAATTTATTCAATAATCTGGCATAAGCATAGGGAATCATCGGGCGTGGTGTACGGTACGGTACACATCGAGTGGTCTTCAAGCCAGGAGACAATTAGTTCGCAGTCCGGGGGTTCGACTCCCCGCGTTCGAATGCGCCTGATTCAACTTTCTCTTTTATTCACTCCTACCATAAAATATTTTTGTGGAACACGCTGCTTTCGGCCAGGCGTTGGCCCACTGCGAGAAATAACCATGGGAAAATTAACGGTTCGGGTAATATTCGGTGTTCTTTTTATACCGAGTACGTTGGCTGTTTCGTTCACTCGTTCATATCAATCAATCTACTCAATAACTTCGCCCAGATGACCAGCAGAAAGAATGGCGCAGTGTATGGTGGAGATGAGGTCTCTTTGTGAGTGATGTTTGAATAAGTCTGGCTCGTTGTCCGGGGCTCGAGTCTCCGCGTCCGAATTCATCGGATGCATGCACCGTTCTTTTTCACCGCACCTCACACCTCCAGCTCTGGTTTAGTATTTGATGAGAATTATTCGAACGCCTTGCATGCGACTCACCAATGTTCTCTCAGTTTTTATCTCCTCCGGTATAGCTGTTCAACACCTTCACGAAGGAATAAACCAGGCTCCTCGGGTACAGCTGCGAATTACCACCGAATTAACTTATTATGGCTACCCCCACAGCACATCCGGGTTTAAACAAAGTCTAGTGCGAGAAATTCTACCCCGGAAATAAGTCGGGCGCTGGAAAATGATGAGCAAGAAGCAGGGGTCGAGTCGGCTCGTTGCTGCATGATGGATTGCAAGTTCTAGAGAGGCGAGACGAGCTGAGGTAGTATAGCCCGAGCCGCGTTTGACAAAGACTTAGTGCGTGTTCAGAGTAAGAATCTCTTCGACAATCTCAAAACAACCTGGTCTCTTAAAGGTCCGGCGAGTCTAAAAGATGACGCCGTGGAAAAAATATTGGTGCGGCTGCATCAGGAGCGAACCAGATTTCTTTACCAACTTGCGTGCGTTAAAGAAGAATAATACAGATATCTTGGGTGAGGTACCCGCAGCCTCGGTGGTAAAACCTAGGTCTTGTTCATTTCTGGGCTGAATGTTCAATATAAACCCAAGTCCTGCTCTCGTTTCGGTGTTGATGATGACGACGATGATTTTCAATGATTTCGCTACATATGGGCCATACTAGGCTGTTCTAAGAACGAGAATATATGTATCTAGGTATGTATGTGAGCCTACATTCATAGGTAAACAGCAATCGTAGTGGTAAACTATATTATATCTGTATGTGAAGTGCGTATTCGGTATGAGATGGGGAGTTGCGACAAATTGGGAATTATTTAGCGAGAAAAGTAGGGTATAATTGTACTGAATGCGGATATGGACGCGGTGCAGGTCCTCGGGGGCGGCGGGCAGGGAAGATTAAGAGCGGGACATTATACGAGGTGTTGTAGGCAGCAGGGTGCGGGCAACTCGGGCAGCGTACGGCAGCTGCCGATTTAGTCGGGCGGCGCAGCGGGTTGTGATATTGTAGGGCGGCGAGTTGACTTTGAGTGGCAACTGAAGTCCCGAAGCTTCCATGTAACTTTCCGGGACTCCTGGGCAAATGAGTGTGCCAGGTGAGTTTTCAATTAGGACTGGTGAAATAACTGCGAAGACTGGCAATCGGGGATTGACAGATTCGTACCATTTCTTGGACATCGCCCGACTCGCAACTGCAGACCTTCCCGACGAAAAGCACCTATTCATTATGCGTTTAGTTCTCCACACATCGTGCGATGTGAGTTAACTCGAGGGTAGCCGCAGTGTGAGTAAGCTATAAATTGAGGCGATCAATATACTCAGCTAGTCGGTCTGCGACATCTGACGACTTCCGCGCATGAATCAATCGACCGCAAAATAAATGGTACAGAAGAGGAGCACCGAGTCGGTCTAAACACCTCAGAACAGAGGTATGCTGTAGATTGCACGTTTGTGGCCAATGCAGATTCAATCTTGAATAAGGCGAATCCAACAGTCGTGAGGACAGGAGATCGATCTCGCGCGAATGAGGTCCTGTGGCGTTCCAGCTGACGTCTGGTGCGATCTCCCAATTGTTGCGCCGCAATTCAGATCGGTGCCTGAGCCAGGTTGGCATCGACGTGAGGTATTTGAAACCATGAAGTTACAGGTATTGCGGACGGAAACCGATGAATTGGAAGAAGATTGTGATACAGTAGGTAGATTTAAATTCCCTCTGGAATGTGAGCACAAGCAGTGCGAGGCTGCGTGAGCACATTTTCGAATGTCGGTAAATTACGACGTCCGGCCGGATTGACGGAAGTTGAAGAGGCGAAATACGGGCAGCACAGATGCCGATGGCGGCGAAGTAAAATGTGTGCAGAAAGCTTGGAAATAAAAATCGAAATCGAACCTCACCGGCAAAATCCTGCTTCAAGATGGTTCGGGGTGTTGCGGGCATGGAATCGGCACGGTAACTGATGAATGTAACGTGGAGAAGCAGAGATTAGTACAGGAACACGATTTAAGATGGACCCCCCGCACGGGACAATGGAGAAAAGAGATGAATAACCGTGGTTAACAGCGTCGCGGGATGATTCCAGGAGCCCTCACATACTTCGTCACTACGTAGGATCGCGGGAGTTCGTCAGATGCTGCGTAAGTTCGTCGGTTTGCGAAGCAAGCTCGTCGCATGCCAAATTTGGCAGCGTGAATGCGCAACGTCATCGGCGATTAATTATTGTTGAGGAAGGCTTATGTCACCTGTTTCGGTATCCGTGCCTTTGTTCCTGGTCTTTTAGGGAACTCGACAAGCTACGGTTTAATTGCCCCAACTACATTGATACTGTCACGTGAGTTCATGTTCAACCGGGATTGGATATGTGCAAGTCGGCAAATGTAGCCATGCAGCCGTACGAATTCTTCTGGGTGGATATACATCCTTTCAACGTCCTCGAATATTTTGGGAATTATCTGGCCCATCCTGGTTGTTATAAAACCCAGAACATGTGACGAGTTGCGCTGCAAGTCTCGAACATGAACGAGGCACTGAGATACTTTATTGTGCATGTTGTTATGTATGGATTACTTGAATAGATTGAGGAACATCCAGTCTACGAATCTACTGACTGCGCCAGGTATTCAAGATAGTTTTGGTGGTCCTTTTTGTGACGCTGCGGGAACTCCTCCGCAAAGCGCTCAACCCACTCATGCCCAGTGAGCTTCTCGCCAGTGTCGGGATCCTGGATCACCCACTGGGCCAGTGGATCCTCAAGCTTCCTCTGACGCTTGTTGGAAGACACTGGGGCCCCGCCAGACGAGTCTGCTTGCGCGCGCTTCCGTGCTGACACGCGACGCGCCGGCAACATTCAGGTCATTGGGAACGGAGGGAGCGGATACGGTCAACTCAGAGGATGAGGATGGCGGCGATGCCGCGGTCGTGCCCAGTGCGATCACGTTCGATGTGGCAGCGCCAACGGGCAGCCCTTCACGCGATGCAACACATAAATCTTTTGTTTATCTGTGAGCTGGGTTCCATCTGGAAAATCTACAACTTCTGAAGACACTTCGGGATCCAGCCACTTCACACCTGACGGCTTCCACTCCCAGCCAAGGTGCATATCCATTTCCGGAGCCTCGTTGGCCAGATCGACACGGGAAACATCTCCGAACTGGGGTTAACGAGCTTCAGCGGAATTAATCCCACGGCTGGAGGAAAAACATGCGATGGGTCGTCGGAGGTCCAGCCCGCACTGTCCCACGGCCGAATCTCAACAGATACGGATGGCGGGCGGGCGGGGAAAATATGTGAGCTACACAAAAAAAAACAAAAAAAGGCGGCATAAATTACTGGCCAATTTTGGTCTAGGTCGCCAAAGACATTCGACGGTGCCGCGGAGACCGGATGTGAACTGTTGGATGACCACTCCCTGGAAATTGGTAATTAATGGTACCGAATAGATCAATGTACATATAGAAAACGCACCTGGATGACCAACCATCATCATCAGGGATGCTGGAGGGCAGAGCTGACGGAAATCTTGAGTTAGAATATTCATCGCTGGATCGGCTGCTCGCGTCAGCACACAAGCTGGAGTAAGGATGAGAAAATGTTACCGCATGTCTCCCATGAGGAGATCGATACTGGAATTCCACATTAAGCTAGATTAAACCCCACTAAATTCAAATCTTACCCGTATCCATCATAGAAAAAAATTCCCGGCACTCGAAGCTGTAGAAGCCTTCTACAGCTTCGAGTGCTTTCTACTAGAAGGGAGGTCGATTTTGCGCTGATTGAAGGCTTTACAGGCCGTATATAATATTTTGAGTTGAAATCACTCGGCGATAATGGCATCTAATAAGACACACCTGGAAACAAAATTGTGGCTGTGTGGCTGTACTGTAGGGTCGTCCCACTGCGTGCTCATTTGGTCGGGTGCCTGCGGCAAAGCGAACAGGTCGTAGTCCCACGAGTTGTGTACCGAGAAGAAGCCGGACTGTTGCGCGCCAGGAAGCAAATCTGAAAATAGTCATTGTCACGGTAACCTTGATGAACACCATACACACCAGGAGGTAAAAGTGGTGTCAGGTGGCTATAATCAGGGGGGTGGCTGGGGAAATAGAACAACGTCAGTGCTGAGTGGGTTACCGTAGGTTTGACAGCGTGTACGTACATGTACCGGGGAATGCGAACGATGGCATTACACCAGCAGTAGAAGCCGAGGTGTGGGGCACCCGATGTCTGAGCAGGAAGATTGAATCATCGAGCCAATCGGAATAGGTGAGCATACCGCTGCTCTGCCTCGCTACTGCCGTCCCAAAAGGGCGATGAAAACTGCCACTCCTCCATCGCCGCTGTGAAACAGGAAAAACATTAATAGACTGTTCACCCATATAGGTTGGGTACGCACTGCGAAACCGGTGAGAATGCACGGAGGGGGAGATGATGGTGGGAGGAGAGGATAAGGATCAAGAGGCGAATCACTCAACCGTGAAACAATCAGATGGCTGGCCGGATTTGGGCTTGCGACGAACTTGCACGTCGTCCGGATGAACTTGCACAGTTTTTGGAGCATGCAACCGCTTCAGACGAGGATCTCTTCGCTTAGTTTTGATCTCACGAGCTTGCACAGACATCTGACGAAGTTGCCCCATCAAATGACGAAGGTCCTCCATCACCGGACGAACTTCCGCATCCTACGTACTAACGAGGTACTATACGACTCATGATTCCAGGTGGCGAGGGCGGAAACGGGTGGATGGAGACACGAGAGGCGCTCGAAGAAGAAATTTACAGAACCTGTTTTGACGAGGTGAGTACGGCTGAATAGGTAGCCAAGCAAAATGAGTTGGTGATCACACACGGATGCGACGGAACATGCTCGGGGAGCTGACGTGCAAAGGAAGGTACGTACCTGAGAATGAAATGTGGTGGCGTGACAGTGAAATCGCGAGCAGGCGCCCATGAGGGGGTAGGAGTGGTAGCACGGACATCGGAAATGCGAGCGAGCATAAACAAGCGACAGTCCCGATTGCAACTGGCGCAGGCGCACCGACGCAGCACATGGAGATACAGGGCAAGCTCACCATTCAGCGGCGCCGAGGCCATGATGGTTCAGCGTCGTCTCGCCCACGCGATGCGGAGCACCGCACGCACGATGCGTGGGCGTGCGGCGGATAAGGGGTACTTGGGATAACATATTCCGTGTGCTCACAAGGAAGGTGCATTCATCCCGAGACGTCGCTTGGCAAGATTGAGGCGTGGCCGCACAGGAGAACGGCGCGCACGATATGATGGCCAGTCCGAAGTCGTGTATTCGGTGTTGGTGTCAGTCTGCGAAGGAATGAGGCGGCATGGACCACTTACGGCGACACCAGAGAGCGGCGTGCGTGGAGGCCCGCACCGGGTTGGCATCGGCGAGCGGCGGGGAGATATTGACGTATCGTTGGAGGCGCTGTCCGAGCACGGTCACGGAATTAGCTCGAATTGGGTACAGCACACTCGGAGGATGGAAATGAGTATGAGGAGTGGATGGAATCCAGGTCTGAAGTCAAGGGACGCCACACACCTCGTTCGAGTGCCGCATAGCAGCACTGCCAGACATCCAGTGGATACACTCGCTGTACGACGGCCCTCGGCGCAGAGGACGTGGCGGCGGCGCTTCCCTCAGCATCTGGCCGGTCAGTCCTGAAGCTGCGGGGGGCGGGGGCGAGCGCTTCAGCATCGGTGTCGAGTTGGAGGGCAGGGGATGGACGCGCATGGCGGCGTCGAGATACAGATCCAAACAGCTTCGACGGAAGCAGCGGGCGGCGTGGGAGGAGCGCGTATTGGGAATAAGGCGAGCGGGTGCTACGACGCGGCGCCGCATATGGCACAGACCAAGGAGGGCGTCGCCTGGGTACGGCACACAGCAGCGCTCAGCGCTCAGTGGCGGGCGTCTATCTGCGAAGCGGGCAGGACTGACCTGCGGCCAACACCGTTCACGTCGAGATCGAGAAGGAGCCTGCTCCAAGTCTGCTGCACGTGCAAGGCGTCGAGATTGAGAGATACCCAGATATGGATGGAGCATTAGCGCGTGAGTCAAAACGACGGCATCACAGCCACTTGATTCATCAGCAAATCCTGTTCTTTAAGCAAATGCTCGCGAGGCGGTGCAATTTCCCCATGTAGATTTACCTCCATTGTGTTTTCCTCTCCTCTCGTCCTCAAATTCCAGTGTTCTCAAGAGAGTTCTTGCCCCATTTGCGGGCGCAGCGATCTCAATTGGCACAATTACGCACTGCATAGGCTTCGCCGCGGACGGGACAGCGCAGCTCCGAGTCATTTCAATGTACGCACTGTGCGCATTTTTGATCCATTTTACAGCTAATGTCGGAACCGAAGGCGCGGTGAAAAATTTTCTGTTTTGGGACATTTCCGAAGAATTCCCCATAACTCGATGAGTTCTTAACGGATTGACACGAAACCTAGCTAGTTTTTCCAGGCTAATTCATCCACAATTAGTGATGTAAAGGAAATTGCGAAAATGTATTTTATCTTTCCATTTGGCACCTGAGGCCCAGTGAAAAGTCTGTATGCCCCGGTATGCCCCAATCTGCTCAAATGTGCTGGGATCAACTCATTTGTGCTCGGATGTGCTGAAAGTTGTCGTCTCGAATATAAATAGATCTGATATCAGATCGGCGCGATTATTCCTCCCCAGTGAAAATCCCGCCGACGTTCACAAATCTTTTCCAAATTCTGCTTTGCAACGACTTGGGCTCCTTCAAACTCTGAATTAAGAACTCACTTCTGCCAAGTCAAACTCGTCAGAGGGTCCGTGCGCACCAGATATACCGGCGGTCAAAATCATCGGAGTTTAAAATGCCCCTTGCTCCCGACCACCACGATCTCGCTTCCCGGCGCCTCAACCGGGCTCCCTCTTCCTTTCCGTCCTCTATCGTTGCTTCCTCCGCTCTCGCTCGCACAGACCCCGTACGCCACGACCTACCTTTATAGCTGCTTCAAGCACAAGAATGGACGACATGAGGCCCAGACCGCGTTTTCGACGCGTCTGAAGCGTAAGTATTCCCCTAGGACGTGTTTTCTATGTAATACCTTGATTCTTCATCGTCGGCAGCGGTGTTGGCAGTGACGGCAGGTGGTTGGATGCGGGATAGCGCGGGATATAGTGAACAATTGTCCGCCTCTCGCGTAGATGCGGAGATTGATTCAGCACTGTGTCTGGGAACCGCGGATATGACGGCTTTGGTGAGCACCCATTCGATACCTTCCATGTTTCTAAGCCTTTGTAGCAGAGTTTCACGCCAGCCTGCATCGGGCTGCTGCTACCAATGTTGTTCAATCGCGCGGGATTCTTAACCCTTCGAATTCGGCACAATTAGGCTACAACTGGTGAGTTCCCTCCACGCCACGTCCCCTCGGTACTGATTTATGTCCATCTAGGGACGGTGATACTCCGTGTCGACCTTTTACGGTACGTTTTCTTCATGATGATTTAATCCGACTTCGAGATTCACGTACTCTCTTGCCCCAGATCTTTCTTTCAATGCCTTATCTTCAGCTTTCTCGTTACGCTTATACCTTGCAGTCATCCCGTGTCGCGCATTCTGAATTCTCACCAAGTTGTACCATCGGACATGGATAGATGCCCTCTGGCCCGAGTGACCGTCGTACTCGTCTTTTGCGGCTTTCATCCTGTTACCTTCCGATGCAGATCACTTCCTATTCTCGACATAAATCATTTGCGCCACGCCACTGTCAACAGGTAAGAATCCGTCTTTATTTTCCAAGCGCACGTACTAACAACTTTCGGCGCGAGGTCTTGTCCATCTTCTCGTCACAGGCTGAAAGTTCCTGGCTGGCATAGTACGTTGATATTTTCTAAGTAGCGCTAACACTCACAATCTTTCGAATAGGTGCCCAGCCCTTCGGAAGAGCTGCAGTCAGACGGGCAGACTGCGTGGGTCTGTCGGCGGGAACGGGGATGGGAGGAACTCCGGTGCGGGTGTGGACTTGGGCGCGGATGGAGACCTCGCAGGATGCATTGGTACAGTGCGGCCGCACTTAGGTACAGCGCGTTCATGTATTTTAGCAGAATAATATGAATTATGATTTATTGAATAGCAATAGCGAGAAGCAGTGGTGTATATAGGGACACATGTGAACAGACTGCGGCAGGCCTGAGCATAAAGTGAGCAGAAATGCGCAGATACGAGCACATTGCACATGTGCCCTAGGCTCATTTCGCTGCTCAGATGTGCTCAGATGTGCCCAACTTTGAGTGGGCACATTTCAGCATATTTGGGCATACCCGGGCATACGGACTTTTCACTGGGCCTGAGGCATTGTTTCTGTTGAACACCTCCTAGGAGGGTGGGCACTTGTTCAAACACACTGAATTTTTGGGATGGAAGACTTACATGCATTATAAAGAGGGTGATGTTGCCAGAATTATTCGATCAAAAATTTCGAACTCAATCAATAGTGACTCAATGGAGAAGAAAAATCATAATTCTGGCGACATCACCCTCTTCATAATGCATGTAATTCTTCCATCCCAAAAATTCAGTGTGTTTGAACAAGTGCCCACCCTCCTAGGAGGTGTTCAACAGAAATAATGCCTCAGGTGCCAAATGGAAAGATAAAATACATTTTCGCAATTTCCTTTACATCACTAATTGCGGATGAATTAGCCTGGAAGAACTAGCTAGGTTTCGTGTCAATCCGTTAAGAACTCATTGAGTTATGGGGAATTCTTCGGAAATCTCCCAAAACAGAATTTTTTTCACCGCGCCTTCGGTTCCGACATTAGCTGTAATAACGGAATTCGCTCTCCATTCCACCTGACACGAGGTTTTTTCAACGTAATCTTTCTGCTCTCGTACACCCCGCTGTAATTAAGCCAGGCAAAAATGCCGTGGACTTATTCTCCTTCAGGCAACATTTTCCGATTCTGCGGACCTGTGGAATGATTGCGAGCTGTCGACAACTTGACCGTTTTGGACGTTCAAGGTCCGAAGGCAAGTCCCGTGAATTTCTACTCTGCAGAAAATGCCTTATTTGTGTTCAAATCCCCACTGCGCCGTAGCAAGACAGATCTTTGTCGCACTGCGGCCACGCATGGCCTGTGCGTGTATAAAGAGACAGAGTTCTGCACCTTCCTTTCATCTACCCTGCTTTTGCTTCCAGCTTTGTACATCTGTGTTCTGTTGCCTGATTAATTCGCTGCTTTCTCCCAACCCCGGCCGGATTCAATGTTCTTTGGTTGCCTAGTTGGGGTCTTTGCTCGGGCACTCCGCAATTCTCTGGTTAGAAGACGTTCCCCTTTACCCCGGCCTGATCTAATGGTCTTCTGTTGCCTCGCTTAAATCTGTGCTTGGGCACGGCGCGCAATTCCCAGGATGAACCTGCAAATAATTCCTAAAATTCACACTTTAGCCTGTCACTCCCGCCTATTCATGAATCAAATGCGGTTCTCACACCGTCGCACAGATGCTTGGGCTTATGCTGACTCCTCAGAACCGAGTGCTGGGACCTTCGGAGGACGAATACTTGGTTTACGGATAATACATCATATTCATCCGAATCCATGGCCATTCGAGTGCAGAGAGCAGTTTGTAACACTCGTTCTTACGCCGATGAAATAGACTTTCCAGTAGAGTTGGGGGGAAGATTTCACTGTGGTTAATGCCAAAGAAGGATCCAATGTCTCGACAGGTACGCTCTTGATTTTCTCCGGTGATATTCTGTACACGACGTATGCACGCAATAAAAATTTTCATTTCTGAAGTTCGTCTCGCGTAGGGGGTCCGTCTTGTTTTTGCTGTAGCAGAGGGTACGTACCCCTTACGTAGCGTTATGTAAGGGGTACCCTTTGCTACAGCAACAATCAGGATTTGCTGATGTTGACACTGACAGTTGACTCGCCTTTTTCCGAGCCCTTCTTGTGTCCGACTATGTGACTACATACGTTCCACTCTAGCTCTCGCACCATCTGCGCTTCACGGCGCGCTGGACAACAAAGCTTGCTCAGTGCTCATTGTCGGTGCTTGATGCTCAGCCCCAATCAGCTTCCGTGAGCGCGCCGGGCTCCCGGCGCGCCAAATTGACGTCCCTCAAATTCCACGTTTGATATTCCATGTCTTGATCCTCGAACATCCATGTTGCCTAGATTTCATCTACGTCGTCTCAGCGTCCCGATTTGTGATGTCCAGCCCTTCACATAGCAGCTTACAGGTATTCTTATGCCTCTCCGAACCCAATGCCTCGTGCATCATGATACAGCATCTTAAATTAACTCCGATGTCGAATTGCCGAGCGCAAAATGAAAACACCACTGTCAGACAGCTATACAGCATCTTAACTTCGATGCCAAATGCTGTGTGAATAAAGCAAAGTCTCAGACGGTGATGGCAGGTGCACCCACGCATGCATGATGTTCCGCAACACACCACCGGACCACGGTTCACTGATGTTGGCGTCAGGAGGAGTCTATTTGCATGGAGGTTTCGAATGGGAGAGTTACCTTCCCGCCGCACCATATGCTCGGGGGTGCGGGATAGGCACCGATGGGAGCGCTGGGAGCGATGCCACCAGACATGTACGTTGCATTGCCAATTCAGGGCATGTTTTCAACGTGGCGGATATTGATATGGCAGGATCTATCTTAAGATTGGGGTCAAATGGTAAACAGTGATCGGTATCGATGGTTCCATGGCTTTACAGCACTTTGCAGCCACGTTGGTGGGGCGTGGACATCTGACATATATAAGATCGACTTCTTGGCCTTCAAGCTTCTCAACTTTCCTCTCGCAATCATGTCCGAGTTGAGAACAGTGTGAGTGTCACCGATCTCCTGTCGAGACTGTTGATTCAATTCATGATGTCCTTTGATTAGCATTCAGCTTCGCAGTAAATACCTGCCTGTGTTGTTGCTACCAAACCATTATACTTAGTCCTTTCTCACAGATATCTGTATCACGTCCTTGACTAACCCCCACGATGATCTTCCGGGTGACATCAAGATGTTTGGCCAGCTCATCATTGAGGGAAATATTTTTCTGCAAACTGTGCTGGTGGCCTCGGAGCACGATCAAATGAGTTGGAAACTTAGTTTTGGGTGTAACCTGTGAGTGTGTAGCGACCTTTGAATAAGACTTCACCGACCTTCACTTTTTCTCACAGCCCACCCCATGCTCGCACTTTCTCAGTGACAGCCTTGTGCCACAGTAAAACCGAGGGCATTCGACTTCTTGGTCATGCTGAAATCACACGAGAGAGGATTCTTAGATCTGCGAAGTCGAATCTGTGTAGGTCACCTCACTTTGATCATGGTCCCTCATAAATGACATTGTAGCCATCGATCTTGAGCTCAATAAATTGAACCCTGATGGTCCCTCCCTCAAATTGAGTATTGGGTCCTCACACTCTGAGGTGGTGCACCAGAAGATACCAGGTTTAAATCTCATTGACATGCCAGAGAATACAAGTAAGATTCCTTACGTGTTGTCGAATGCTCATCTAAGCCATCCACAGTGACCTCTCATGGGATCGAAAATGAGATACAGAGGATGTATGCTGCCAAAGCAATGACAACAGGGCTCAGTTGCTGAATATACTTGGGATATTATTTTACAGTCTTACCAGAGATCTGGGACTGTGGATTACCTGAACCAGGCAGTCTGTGCATACAATGATGCAGTGCGGGATGACCCAGGGCCTGTCATCTATCTTACAGATCTTGGCAGGTCCTTGCTACAGCGCTTTGAGCGACTTGGTAGCATGCAGGATATCAACCAATCCATCATGATGCTCAACACTGCTGTTACTCTCACTCCAAATGGCCACCCTGACAAGCCTGGAAGGTTGAACAACCTTGGCACTTCGCTTGCCCGTCGCTTTGAGCGGCTCGGTGATCTCAACAACCTCAACAGGTCTATCATAATGTTTGAGGATGCTGTCCAGCTCACTCCAGATGACCACCCTGACAAGCCTTCCAGGTTGAACAACCTTGGGAATTCGCTTTGCCGTTGCTTTGAGTGGCTTGGTGATCTCAGGGACATCAACAAGTCTGTCTTGATGTTTGAGGATGCTGTCCAGCTTACTCCAGATGGCCACCCTGACAAGCCTGGGTGGTTGAACAACCTTGGGAATTCGCTTTCCCTTCGCTTCAAGCAGCTCGGTGATCCTCAAGACTCTCAGCAGCTACTACTTCACTACACTTCAGCTGCATGCTCAACAACAGGCCCTGCCAGCATACGGTTTGAAGCAGCCAGATGGTGGGCAAAACATGCCCAAGTTCACCAACCCTCATCTTTACTCTGTGCATATACTCCTGCCATTGAACTTCTGCCCGAATTGGCATGGCTGGGGCTGTCTATAACTGATCAGCATCATCACCTCTCATGGGCAGGCCAAGCTGTGAGAGATGGTGCTTCAGCTGCAATTGCAGTGCATGACTACCAGAAGGCAGTGGAGTGGCTTGAGCAGGGTCATTCAGTTATCTGGGGTCAGCTTCTCAATCTACGCACACCAGTAGATGAACTGAGGAACAGCCATCCTGACCTTGCTACTGAGCTTGTCTCTCTGTCCACCTCATTAGAAACTGCAGGCACTCGGAGCAATGCCATTGCGGATGATATTAAACAACAGTTGCTTCAGTCTATTGCACAGCAATTCCATGACCTTGCTCTTAAAATGACTTGTATCCTACAGCAGATTAGAGAGCTGCCAGGGTTTGAGAGGTTTCTCTTACCAAAACCAATATCTGAGCTCTCTCAAGCTGTGAAATTGGGCCCAGTTGCTATCGTAAATATCAGTGAATATGGATGCGATGCTCTGAATCTCTTACCGGGTCTTGCAGACGAAGTCATCCATGTTCCACTCCCAGACTTCACAATCCATAAGGCACAGGCCTTGGCCAAAGTTCTGGCATCAATTGTGGGAA
Source organism: Mycena leptocephala (assembly GCA_029378395.1). Taxonomy (NCBI): domain Eukaryota; kingdom Fungi; phylum Basidiomycota; class Agaricomycetes; order Agaricales; family Mycenaceae; genus Mycena; species Mycena leptocephala. The sequence goes on along the minus strand of JARJLF010000051.1, from coordinate 159,172 downwards.
CTCCCGGACGCAATGATAGGTTGCATGGCTCTTGTGAGGGAGACATGGCTCCAGATGATATAATTTCCTATATTCTCTCTGAGCTCTGGGTTAAAATTGTTCACCCGGTCCTGAATGCACTCGCAATTACAGTAAGTTATTTTCATCAACCCATCCAATCCCTATCCTAATAGCTTCTATAGACTCCAGCAAGCCAAGATTTGGAACATATATGGTGGTGCCCAACTGGGCCACTAGCATTTCTTCCTATCCATGCAGCAGGACTCTACGGCAAGGACCAAGCCTTTGGCTCAAAACTATCCGACTTCTTGATTTCATCTTATACACCATCATTGACTGCCTTAATCCAAGGGTATCGCCCACAATCTGAATCCCAGGCAGGACTTCAACTTCTTGCGGTCACTCAACCATCAGCCGAGGGACAATCCTATATCCCAGGAACTCAGGAAGAAATCAAGTGTATCGAGCAACATGCCAAGGGAAAGGTTCCTGTTCTATGGCTGGATACAGATATGGCGACAATAGAAAAAGTTCAGAAGGGCATGAAGGAGTCAAGATGGGTCCATTTTGCCTGTCATGGTGTACAGAGCACCTCCCCAACTGAAAGTGCCCTCCTTGCCGGAAGTTCACGGTTGACACTCTCAAAAATTATCCAGCTCTCTCTCCCCAATGCTGACCTGGCATTCCTCTCTGCATGTCAGACCGCCACTGGTTCCCAACAGCTCCAAGATGAGTCGGTTCATCTCGCTGCTGGCATGTTACTAGCTGGATACCGAGGTGTCATTGGGACGATGTGGTCTATCATGGATCATGATGCCCCACAAGTTGCTGGTGATATTTATGCCCATCTATTGGAGGCGTCACCTCCGGATCTGATGAGGGTAGCTGAGGCATTGCATCTCGCCGTTCAGAAGCTTCGAGAGCAGTCCGGAGGAAAGAAATCATTTTTACATTGGGTGCCCTTCATACATTTTGGGGTTTAATTTCGGGGACATAACAACTGTTTCGGATATGCGTAGGTGTAGTAGTAGTTTGGTAGTCCCTGTCTCTGTAGTACCCCTTCTGAGTCACAGTCTTGATTTTCTTCAATGGAGTGTTAGAGGTTACAAGTTACAGCGTCTATGAGAATCTCAACAAGTCTTATGTACATCGTGTCCGACTCGATGTTTGTGTATCGCATCCAACCCGAGAGGTTTGGTGACTGGAAGAACAGACACGCACTCACTGTTCCGGAGCACAAGCAAGACTCGCAACCAAAAAGATTGAACTAAATAAAATTGAGCTAGTCTTTTCACTTCATTCAACAGAAACCAAGCCAGTTAAGCACTTGAGACTCAAGACAAAAAAAGGACCCGCAGGCTACCAATTCCCAACCAAGCCGGGCGACACTGCAGATTCACACCAAAACAGGTTGAAAGAATTCGAACCAAAATTCGAGTAGATCGACCCATAACAACGCCAACCTTTCCCAACTGTAGTTCTAATACTCCATGATATGTACATGGCGCAGCGCAGTTTATCTTGGGCCAATAGACTTATCACTGAGGCACAGTGTCTTTCTGCTTTTTATTTCATGCTCAAACTCAACATTGAAGGCTAATCTTCTGGGTCAAGCTCAAACAGTCAACGGTGACATTTCAGAGACTCGAGTTGAGTATTGATGATTCATAATTGGTATCTCAGGCTGAAGATGATAATTCAGTGTTCGAATAGCCGTTGTTCAAAAGAGTCCAATACTTGTGGTCAACATCGACGAAGTGAACAGCTGGCCTACTCGTTTGAAAATGCCATACAAAATTCAACATTGCAGCTGCAGGTGCTCCCCCAGACTGGGAGGTGTCACAGAGTCATCACTACTTTGTGAGTTTGACTTGAATGCATTCTGATTCTAATAAAAACTTCTGAACCCACCCCTCGCCCGAGCGCATCCGTCCGTCGGCCCCTCTTCTACTCACCAACTTCTAGCCATATCCATGTACGGGAAGACGTTAACTGACTCCGCGGCAACAAATCTTCTCGAGGCTCTTCTCTGGCCTTTCTGACTGTTCCTGCTGCTCTCGCTCAACTGGCAAGTTGCCGTTGGCCTCGCCGCTCGTCACGGTGCCGTTCTCTACTGTCTATGTACCTAGTATGCCGTCAATTTCGCTGGCTTCTGATTTTGCACCGTTCAACCGCTTACCCCTCCATGATTTGCGGCGCATGCACGTCGTACTGTGGAAATGCTATCGACTCGGATGCCGTACTTTCATTGAATTTTTCAACGCTTTTTCCGACTCTTCTTGCTTCTTGGTATTTAAATTAACCTGTTTAATGCCGAGAGACTTTCAGCTTTCAAATCTCTCACCCTCACCGGTACGGTGCGGCGGACCACGGTGCCATTGCCACGTGGTCTTGAAAGTCCTCCAGCTCAGATGTTCTCTTGCAAATCCTATAAGTACCTGGAACTGGGCCGAGGGGAGGACGAGGGAGGTCGCTGGCAATTTATCCGATGCGAAAAGTAGGTCCTAGTCGACTCAAGAACTCAGGGCTCAGCCAGCAGGTACTTGGGTTTCTGATCGAACGCGGTGTACGGTACTCACGCCTTAGTCGATGAAACTGGTGTGTTCTGACTTCTGATCCGTCTTCTCAGTTCATCTCATGAAACAATCGTTGGGTGTATTTAACGGTGCGTAAGCTTGCCTGCGAAGCCTTTATGAAAACCTCACATCCGGCGTTCAACTCCCCGCGTCCGATTTGAACACGATGAGTGGGTTTTTTTCTTTTGTTTTGGGTTATTCCATGTACGGGGCTGAGACTGACCGATTATTTTGCGCGCCTGCGCGGTAATAGCTCAACATTGTTGAAGCAAACTTCGAATTCACGCTCTCTCCCTCCACCTGGGTCGATGCCAATGTAAATCTTCAAGAAGGTATTCGAATGTCGCGTACGCGTACGGCGTGTACGACACAGGATCTGAATTGTTGTCCTGGCTCGAAGTTCGCTGTGTACGATTATATCACTTGAACCTTTTTTTTTTGTTCACACCCACATTTGGCAGGTCGGGTAAATAATCACTGCGTTCCAACCCTTTCTAGACTCGGCCTGAGTGTAGGGACCCAGAAGTTGCTACACCGATGATTGAGTCGAGGTGCCTACAGCATAGTCTGTGGAGATCTGCCTAGCTCTGGCTAGGTTAGTGTAGGTCGGTCTAGGTCTCTACAACAGGGGGAAGGCATGCAGATACTCAAAATATTAGCTAATGGAACTATTGCTCCGCGAATTCTTCCAGTGCAACTGTCCAAAAATCGCACTACAACTAGTCCCTGCGCAGCTGAATTTTGAGGATCACAGTGTACAGAGAAACTTGAGCTTAAAAGTTGATGGTCTCCATGGAACTGCAAGCAATGTGCAAGACAAAAAAAAAATTCAAAAGGGAAGTCTAGGTCTGTGCAGCTGAGTTTAGGGAGCTAGCCTCACCTTCCACAAGCTACCCTCATCTACACTTACCTGAGTTTAGGGGCCTTACTGGGTACTCCAGAAGCCAAACAAACATTACGTGTAGTCGCCTAGATGGGGGGCTGTGTAGTGATCTACACCGACCTGACTCCATCTAGCACAACCTACAGAACCTAACCTCAGCTGAGTCTAGGACGGGTCGGAGTGCAGTGAATCAATGCGGTTGAGGTAGGATTTTCCTGAAAGTATCTCTGGTGTTCCTTCCGTTATCACTGAACTTCCCAAAGGAATAAAGAATCCAAGAAGTCAAGCGTGGTGTAAGGTAATACAGCGAGTCCTCTTGAGTTGGCGACAACATTAACTGTGTACCTCGCAGTCCCCGTGTCCGAGCTTTTTCTTCCCCCGTAGGATGTGATCGACTCCGAGTCTGGTTTCGTATTCACTACTCCTCGTTTACCATTCACAACTCGGGCGAACCACCCTCCAACTGATCTGCGGTGGGTTTCGCCTTCCTCTCTGTGTTTCAACTTTCTGGTTCTACGCGCACCTCAGACCGGAATTAACTAGGCAAAAAAATCGGACTTGGTGTACGGGGACATGGGCTTCGAACATCCACAAAAGCATGTGCGGGATGTATCTCATGGTTCGGGGTTCGCCTTATGTATCCTTCCACACAGCCGAATAATAAACATGGCAAGGAATCGGCCGTGGAACGCGTTTTTTACAGCACACATCAGGCATCCATCCAGAGTGTACGGGATGTCGCTCGCAGTCCTGCGTTCACAAGAAGTCTGAATGAATCCCTCGCCATTCCTCCAGTCTTCGTCCATTCACAATGTACAGAACACCCAGTGTTCGGATTTATCTTGAGTGAATTTCCGTGCATTTGAGCTTCCCAATTCAGCCCATTCATGATCATCAACGTCGAGCAGAGTTAACATTGACAAGGCAAGGAACCGGGTGCGGCTTCAGATTCTTGAGGATATTTGAGAATATATTTCGGAAGATACTCTCGCATCCGAACTGAAGGGATGGATGATGTCTTGTGGCTCTGGACTCACGTAACACGTGAACGTGCTGGGCGGACTGTCTTTCCTTTCTCCTCCAACCCATTCTTGCCCACTGACCTTTACGTCGGGAAAGAAAGTTAAAATAATCAGGCGTAGCATATCGTGATTCGGCATTGTATCCGGAAGTCTGGGGTTCGATTCCCCTTCGTCCGAATAAAATGTTGATCGAGCTTTCTTTTCCATGACCGGGCCAGGGTGTTCAAGACATCCCGATTTGAGGCCCAACTTGAGTCCCAACTTCGGCCCCAACTTCACTCGAAGTTGGAACTTGAAATAGTTTGTGAACGTAGTTGGATGTCAAGTACCGGACCATGACTTGACATCCAACTTCGACCCCAACTTTAAGTCCGAAATTCACCGAACTTATTTGCCCCAGCTGCTCTGCATCCCGGGACAAAAACATATCAAGTTGAGTCTTGAGTTGAGGACGAAGTTAGATTATGGGGCCCAAGTTGGGATGAAAAAGGAGATGTCTGAAGCACCCTATTTTTACTGACCCCGGAACTCAGCTACGCGTGAGGATTTTTCTCTAATACTGAGTGTTTTCCCTCTCTTCCGTTGTTATTAAACTTCACCCCAGAATCAATTGACAGTAGGATAGAAGATACCACCAGATTTGCAGCATATGAAGTCCTTCGAGTCCGGATGTCCGACCTCGGGTCGGATCAGTTCCTTTTCAACGGAGCAATTGGTTCATTCACTTTGCACCTAATTTGCCCATTGTCCCTTAGCATGATATTTATGATGGGAGACTCTGGTGGCTCCCAACAGGTGCATTTACAGGATTGCCTTTTGCATGCAAGCCCACCCAAAGATGAATTCATGCACTCATACACATCAACTCTGGGATCTCTGCTCTATGCATATGCTAAGAACCCATTCAGCATTGCACCCAGATTGGCTGTTGTCGGAGTCTCTCTCTTTATAAAATCGTCTCTGTCTGTCCAAAGCCTTTTAAACTCCGCTTTTGGGAGATCAGGCCCAAGGCTTTGGAAGCGCTGGTCCAGACCTTTGTGAAGCGCTCAATAAACGGCGCTTCCTCGGGGCTTTGGGCCCCATGATCAACGTTAAGCGCGTGCGCGCCTATAAAACTGTACACAATGCCAAACCGGCGCCAGAGACTTGAATTTATTCGCAACTTCATGGGGTGTTCGTGTGAACATCACCATTATACTTTGAAAGGGGCACCAATTCAAGTGCTTGACCGCGCTCTTGTTACACATACAGATTCCACAAGAAGCAGGTTCCTCAACAGTGTAGAACCTGAAGTCATAAGATTCTCTCCACTGCCAAGAATTCTCAGGTTCGGTGCCTTCCCGGAGAGCAGGCCACAGTGAATGCTGTGAAACTCCAACTCCAGGAATGCTCCTGGGTTCATCTCGCTTGTCATGGATATCAAAATCCCTTGTACCCAACCGGAAGCCATCTGCGGCTTTATGGAGGGGATCTAGAGTTGGAAACCTTCTTCGCATGCCTCTCCCAAATGCAGTTTGTATTCCTTGCCGCATGTCAGACTGATTCTCAGCTCGTAAATGAATCATTTCACCTCGGTGGTGGATTCATTATTGCAGGGTTTCAAAGTGCAATTGGAACCATGTGGTCTATAAATGATAACAATGGTCCAGTGGTTGCAGAGATTGTATACTCTCATCTGTTCCGTGATGGTCAACACCCTAAACACACTGATGCAGCTGAGGCCTTACAGCTTGCAGTAAAACATTTGTAGTGGGAACGGGCACCGCCCTTGATCGGGGCGGCATGTTTGTCATTGTTTGTCCCCTGCTAATAAACAAAAACGGATGTTCCAGCTTGTTCCGCCTTCCACACGCAGGTTATGGACTCAATTCCGCTGTAAGAAGTGGTAATTTTATCAGCATCTATCTGACCCCAATACAAACTTCCAGCCAAGTTAGATTATTATTATTATTCGTCGGGTACATCTTCCCATTCTGCATCGTCCGCTGCCGAGTATCCATATTCTTCCACAATGATATCCTCCATGGCTTCACTCACACTCCCAGAGAGCCCGCTCGATTCCCTGTGAAATTAGCATGTCAATTTTATCAATCACGGAATTAATCGGAGACTTGCCGCCGTTTCAGTTCACGCGTCCTCGCCTCCAAGACCAAGTTCCTGCGAACGGCGACGGCTTTCATGTCCTTCCACAGTGTCTTCATCAGGACCTCATCCTTCAGCACATCGCAGTAGATGGCCAGCTGATCTTTGAGCACAGGTGACGACATGGTATTGATCTTGTGAATGTCGAACTCGAGTGTTGTCGCCGCCAATTGAACTGCCTTCTTTTGCTTTTTTTGCTGCTGCCGCCTGACGTCTTCTCAGACCCTTCTCCGCCTTTTCCCTCTGGATAGTTGCCCAAGCACGTCTGAACTTGGCCCCTCGCCCGCTGCTACCATCTTTTCGCACCTCCCGCATCACAAACTTCTGGACTGCATCATCACAACACTTCTTGATGAACGCCTCGGTGTTGTTGTGCTCGACGCGCGTTTGATTGGAGAAGGAGTGGGCCGTGGAATGAGGATGGTACTTCATGTGATTTCGGGAGCTGCCTAGCATGCCCTCGTTTCGATCGTTTGTTGCCGGGATCATCAAAACCGCATGCTGAGCCGGAGTGAGGCGGTCGAAGGTTCCGCCAACGTGGAACTCTGGGGTAAAACGTATCCATCCCTGCTCAGCAGCAGAAAATAGAGTCGAAATGATGAGGAAGAGGTTCGGGAGGTCGGGTCGAAGTTCTTGAATGCAGTCTAGAAGAAATTCGTCCCGGAACGGCTGTCCATCAATTGTTCGTTCATCCCAAGGCGTCTTTGGATCCAGCAGCTTCCACGGATTGGCTGCAAGGTTAGCGCAAAACTTTGGGAGGCGTCGATGAAGATTGGTGAGTGACAGTAGGTTTACCGGATTCCCTGTTGTCCCACGCACCAGCGCCATGTAACCCCATCCGACGGCTACACCGTAAAGTGCTACTGCAACAAGATGCGACATTGTTTCGGCACAGTTAATGCCCTTGAGGATCAGATGTTCGACGTGGTTGGGTTGGCCTGATTTTGTCTTCCTGTCAATGGTTTCCGTGAGAAGCTCGTGGATAAGGCCGTGGAAACAGACAACATCAGCCACAGAATAGGTGAAGGCACTATACCGTGTGTTGGACACGTCGGGGAATCTCTCCGCGTTCTCGATACCGTACAGCTCGAGTTTCCTGTCACACATGAAGATCGTGCATTTTTCTTGGTATCCGCGCTCCCCATCTTTATGACGCAGCAATGATCCGAGGAGTTCGAGGAGCTTGATTGCGCCGGAAGTGCTGGCCTCGAGGGCATTTTTGACGGCGGCGCTACTGCTCGGATCATCGGCCCCGAGGTGGATGGTTGCACTGTTGGCTTTGTTCGCAAGAAGGACGATTTTTCTTGTCCGATTTTCCGCTCGAGAACCCGGGTGGTTAGGTTGCCCCGTTCGACTATGGGTCTGAGAGATGTGTCAGAAGGAAATCCCCAATAGTGAATGGATGGCTGGACTAACAGGGTTAACAACTCCTCGTGCGATATATTCCCTTCACTCTCGAGGTCCTCGTCAGTGATCTCAAGCATGGTTGTCAATATTCTGCTTGTGGTCAAATCCTCGTCGTCCATGGCAGCTCGGCCGAGATCTCGAATAACGATGTCGGTTTTGTGCTCAGCGGAGATGGCGAACTCCTTCTTGCCGTCTGCGGCATGATCTTTACAGTCTCCCATCTTCTTACGGTAGTAATCATCTGTCTCCATCGTGCGGTTTTCATGTGCGGCTAGCGGACTGCGTGTATAGGTATCGGCGATACGAGCGGCTGCTTCCATTGTTCCCTCGAATTGCCGTTTTCCGGTGTGGTCCAGCGCAGGGGCGACCTCAACAAATCGAGTGTGATGGGTCCAAGTTGATTTATCAGAGTCGTCGATGTTGGAATCATATGAAGGGACGAGTAGTGTGACGTGCCGTGATTCAACAGTGATTCCTCGATGAGTAGTCCCGTCAGAGCTCTCGACAAACCCTGAGAGCAATTAAGAAGACAAACAAGGCGGTGAACCAAAGACATACCAGGTGATGCATCAGCAAAACCTGATTCCTCTACGCAGCGCTATGTAGCACTACGTGATGCTGTCATACTACACAGCACTACGCAGATGGGACCTTCGCCACAGCCGGCTATAGCCGACTACAGCGCACTACGTAGTGTTACGTAGTGCTGAAAAATCAGGGTTTGCTGATGATTCCATAATTTCACGACCTAGTTACTCGTCGTATCTTAAGCAGATGCCCTGATTTTATGTGCACATATTTACATTCTTCTTTTCTCACACTCTCGGCCCGGCAGCTCCCGTATGTCAACCCCATTTCCGATTTCATTTCTGGGGTCTGCAGACTAGCGGGTGCATCCGAAATTACCTTTGGTCCAGGGATTTGGACGCTCCACAAGGTTATTTTCGACCTATCCGATCAATATCCGTGAAAAAGGGAAGGCCTCTTGCGCAACCTCTCTTTCTTTGACGCCTCCTTCACGCCCTCCCGCATCATCACTCGGAAGTTATGTTAAGCAGATAATAGATCACATTGCGCATGTCTCGGTCATCGCGCCATCACCGCCCTCTCCGCCCCCCGTCCCCAAGCCGGTCAGCACCTCCTCGCCCTGTTCCACACCCTCCACCGTCGGCTCCTCCGCGCACGCCCCACCCTCAAGGTGCACATCCACTGGGTGCCAGCGCACGTTGGGATCGCGGGGAACGAAGCCGTAGACGCGCGCGCAAAGGAGGCGGCCCAGGGTGCCTCCTCTGCCCTCGCGTCACGGATCATTCCCTTCGAACGCCCCCTCCCCGCGAGCAAGGCCGCGGCAATGGACGCAGGGGCGAAGGAATTCAAGGCCCGCTGGCTGGAGGAATGGGCGCTGCCCCCCCGGTTCCTCCGCATCTCCCTCTTCGACAACGCCAGACCCAGCAACATAGTCGCGAGAATGTACAATGGATTGAGCCGCCCGCAGTGCAGCGTTCTCACGCAACTGCGCACAACCCACCTCGCCCTCAACGCTTACTTATACCGATTCCCCCTCGCCCCCTCCCCCGACTGTGAACTATGCCTCGTCCCCGAGACCGTCCCCCACTATCTCCTCTCGTGCCCCCGCTACCGCCGCCAGCGCCTCGACCTTGTCATCAAGCTCGGGACCGCGCGCCTCTCCCTGCGCCGCCTCCTCGCCTTCAAGTCCGACCCCAAGCCCGTGCTGCGCTTCGTGCACGACACCGGCCGCTTCCCCCGTTACGCTCTCTACACCGCCATCGGGCCGACATGTAGCCACCAGGTGTCCAGGACATGCCGAACACATATCCTGTGCAGCTGGCGACCAGCCGCTCTACGGCTGGCTGCCAGCCCACGTCGCAAATGGGACCAGGGTGCAGCCAGTTCGGCTGACCTCCAGCTGTGTTGAAAGCTGCTCCACATCTGGGTCACCACCTCGCTGAAGTGCGATGCACGATTTCACCACAAGCCATTCCACTTGATAAAAGATAAGAGCACGCTACAGAGAAATTGGCAGGAAACGTGGACATATTTCGTGCATACTACAAGCTGCTCGTACATCGGGACAGTGCCTGTAGCCACAAGATAGCGAAGTAAACTGCATCGAGAAATGTATTAGCCAAAAAAAAAGAATACGAGGTGCAGGCAGAGTACTCACAAATCCCCAAGAAATGCTAACAAAAGCCGCAACGAGTAACCAACTATGCTGTAGATTATCGGGTTCGAGACTCCAGAGCAGCAGACGGAAATTTGAGGCGAGCTTGAAGGCAGGCTTGATGAAAAATGTTTGAGTGTAAGGGGCTTGAGGTTTGGTTGAGGGTGAGGATTTATGGGTCCGGACTTGAGTTCCTTGAGAAATTGGGGCGTTTGAGGCCTTGAGATGCTTGGACGTGCTTGAGGGCTTGAGGATCCAGATTTGAGGGGTGCCATAAGGATCAGGTAGAGAGTAACACAGAATTAGTCTTGGGTGGAGCAGCGCTGAGGAGGGATCTGAAGAGAGAGGGCGAAGAGGGCGGGCAAGATGATGGGGGAAAGAGAAAGACGAACATGGCCTGATTTTCGTTGGAGAAATTGACGTGATCATGATGTCGGCGCAACGATCAAGATCTGATGTCGAGTCTGATGGAGATTACTCTCGGCAACTTCGAGCCTCGCGCCTCAGCGAGGCTCTCTGGCTTTCGGACGTTGAACATGTTACATGTCAAAAGTACGACGAAATGCGAGCATGCCCCATAATTATTTATATCGATATCGATGGTTCTTGCAAACTGACTTTTGCAAGACGTATGCGTACTAATAAAGGTGTTGTCCAAGCGCCGCCCAAACACGTCCCTAGTTGCTTGCAAAGGTTTGGAATAATTTTCCGAATTTCTGGGGTAGTGTCCACTCCGAATTTTCCAGTAGTGCCTCCAGCTGTAGAAGAAATCCGGCTACTATGTGTGTGGTCAGCTGCGGTCAGCTGTAGGATAGCTGGTTACAAGGTGAGCACCGCAGCTGGAAGCCAGGCAAGTGACAGCTAGCACCACCTTTACCTACAGCTGCCCGCCGGCTGACCCAACCAGGTAGCAGCGACATTCGGGCACTTTGGCGGTGTAGACCCGGACACGTCCCCTTCTCTTATATTATTTTCTTTTCTTTACTCTTACCCAATCAGCAAATGACGAGACACCCCGCTTCGCACAAACTCATATCTCCCCCACTTAGCGCACCTCCAAAGCTCCTCCACCCACCTCCACGCACCGTACCTTACACGCCGATCCTCCCGTTGATAGCTAGATTACATCCTTGTACTACGTATAGTGCTACATGGGCCCCAAGGGGCCCGCGCGCACTCAAATGGAATTTGAAATGAAATGAAAAAATGAAATCGGTCATCGCGCTTTTATGTGCATATTTGTTTCCGGCACATTGTGCACGTCACATTTTAACTTTCGGGAACCTATCAATTCCGACGCCAATCCTTTTTGGACGTACCCGAAGCCCTGCATCGAGCGCTCAAGGCCCGCTCAAAAGCGACACCTGCCCATCATTATTTCGTCTCTCTCCCCACCATCATCCCTCTTCTTCAACGCCTCTCAGCAGCCTCTGGCCGCCCTTCAACACAGGGTTCAACGTGGCTCCTACATCTGTCTAGCTCGATCAACCACAAGGCAACCCTCAGTCCCAAATCCACTTCTGATGGTATCGCGCAATCGGCTTACCTCATAAAGGCCATCTCATCAAGCCCTCGACGAGACTAAGCAAATTTCCACATTGCTCCAAGGCTGTCCTATCAGGCCCATCAAGCTCAACAACAATGAATGACTCAACGTTGACCGGTTTGCATCCTCAACAATGCCTCGCTCAAGCTGCTGTAGGACAAGCATCGGGCTCAACACATACCTCGCCAAGCTGAAGGCTCTTCTCAGCATTCCCAGACCTCGACGCAAAATTCCTGATTTTTCTACCAATCGGCTCCGATATCCGACGGTGGGAGCATGCCTTTATGTCTCATCTGTCTTTCCTCATGTTCTAATTATAATTACCAAGCCCGACATAACAACAACGGCGAGAACTTGCGTGAGTTACCGGAGTACTGTATTCACTACGCAACGAACACTGGTGCTTTGGAACAGACAGTAACTTTGCCCACTTACTGGCCCTGCGAGTCCATCGCGGATTAACTGTCCTCAGCTATGTACGTAGCGTGGAAGATAGAACGGCCATCTGATCGGTAAGCATCACTGTAGTCTTAGCTTCTAGCATTGACGTCGCTCAGACGCAGTGGTGGACAACTCGTATGCACCAACGTTGCTGATCAGAAGCAGCGCGCGGCCACCTTCCGAGGTCGGCAGTAGCTTATACAATATTTTATTTACTCATCTTCTCACATCTACAGGTTATTTGAATCAGCGTTTACTTCTGGACCACACTGCGCACGACAAGTCTCTCCCTGAGTGCGTAATTACCCCATTGACTGTTTTTATCTGACATAACATTGATCTTTCGCCATTGTGGAATAGTTCTCGAATTCCGGTCTGAATCAATAGCCGATCAACAATATTATTTTAATGTCTATTAATGTCTATCACTTCGACGGTCAACGTTCGACCGTATATTTTACTGGTAGCTGTATATAGAGCGAACCTTGGCAAATTATGATGTTTTCTTATGAGGGAAATGTACGGCCTTCCGAATGCCATCTCGGAAAGGTCGAATAGATGTTTTGTAACTACTGACAAATATTTGCACAAAGGTAGGCCGGAGCGAAGCGACGGCACGTCTTGTTGTATTTCACCGTATTTACCCCCTTCGTCGATTGCCCTTCCAACCGTCCGGCGGCTCATAAAGCGCCTCCGTATCTTGATCCCAAAGGCCTCGGCGCAACTTCTGACCGCGAACTCGACCTTCCCAGCAGCACATCCAGCAAAGGTTAGATTTCGAGCCAATTCGCGTGATATCACATGGTATTGACCATTCTCGGTGGGATCTCAGGTGTGCAGCTTATTGTACTGGGGTAGTCCACCCCGGGGTCACTGGGAATCAGCCTGTGGCGGCTAGCTGGACGCCGACGATGCTGGCAGCAGACAAAGGGCTTGATCTCACGTGCTACTACATCACGTGTCTACATCCCGAACTCCCTACCACAGTACTCCTTCTTCACTCGTTTCAAGGAGGCCTGAGAGCGTTGTGTCTGTTTCTGGGCCGCATAGAACCGATTACGAATTGTAGTTAGACCGGACTGTTTCTCCCGAAGCGAGGATTGGAGGGAAGAGATGAGCAGGTCTCGAGAAAGGATGTGATTGTTAGCCTGCGCCAGATCCCGCTTCAGTTGTTTGATTTCGTCAAATGTCGCATCCAATCGGTGCTGTATACCCTCCAGCGACACATTAGAAGCTTCAGCATTCGCTTCCCGGTCCCTTTCCAGCCTTTTGATACGCTTGTGTTTTTTGGTGATCTCCTCGGAGAGCTCCCTTTCCGCCTTCCGTTTCCGCGAGGCAAGTGATTTATTGGTAGCACAGAGAAGCTGATTTCGATCCAGAATTGAACAGTTGTCGCGAGAGAGACACTTGATGGCCTCGTGGTGTGTATCGCGGAGGTGTGATAATTCTGTTTCCAGTGCGGATATCCGAGTTTCCAGCTGACCAATTCTGATGTCCTTCTCCATTATCTGTGTTTTGAGGGACCTCGAAGGCGGTTTGGGTGGCTTGGGAACTGCGTCCACAGTTATAGACAAAGGATCAGGAGCCTCGTTCTCATTACCGCCAGCATGCAATGACCCAAACTTTCTACCCAAGACCTGCCGTTTGGAGGGTGGTGGCATAGCTAGAGCACACAGAAAGCATAAGAGAAGTATTCAGAGTGTCCAAAGACAGCAGAGTAAGAGCCACAGATGCGAGGTAGGAAGTCAAGAGCGAAAGCGCGTTCTCAAATATTGGCTTGTCACGCATGTGACTCATCGTGACCCTACGCGTCGAGTCGCCGTCATAGAAATATATAGGCTCTTCCATTTCTCGTTGAATCTCTTTGCTTTTGCGGAAGGAACTATCCAAAATTGGCGGCTCCAAAGAAGTATCTTTTGCAACGGCTCAAACTCTCACGGAACCAGCCGACTTTCGGCAAAATACGCTATGTCGTTTGTTAATCAAGCAATTCCGGAAATCCGGCAAGGTACTTCTATTCTTTTGCCAATTTTGCACAAATCTGACGATTCAGAATTTCAGGGAAGTGCAGTGGAAAAAAGCCTATCCGTTTGCAAAACCGGAACCGCCCCCTTCTGTCAACCAAACGGAGCCAAACACCCATTTGTAGAATAATAAAGTTCCTTATGCACGATGGATACCCTTCATTCACATAGGAGTATGAATATTACTCTCATTAACCCTTGTCCTCCGTTGAATACAGTATACAATGTACATTAGATGCCAATTCTTCATCACTCAACAACCCAAGGCAAGAGTTGACTGTGCTGAGGATCATATAAGTCTAAGTATGATGTTTACTGATATTCAAATATGTTGTGAATACCACCGCCAGACTTCTTCTTCTATATTTCTTCAGTCCAACATGCAGGATAATCCGATCTAATCATGGCCTCGGGGACTCTGCGGCGAGGGCCGGCAGCGGCGGACAACCTAGGAATGGCATTATTATATCAGGGGAATGGTAAAGACGTAAGTTACCTTTGGTTCTGCAATAAGTATAGGCATCACATGTGCCAATTACAATGAAGTAAAGTTGTAAATTTGTACATAGAGTGTTGCTCCAGCCAAACCTCACGCACGTTGGGTCAGTGCAGTAAGACCTTCTTAATTCGTAAATCTGACTCGAGGGGTACAGATGGCCGTGCCTACACGTAACACAGCGGTGGCTCATCTGTGCAAATTTACATATTATTCGGTTGAGAACTGACCTATACAGTGGCTCGTCTGCTGAAAGACTGGCTTCATCTGATCTGAGCTGAACAACCCATGGTCTAGTCAATACCGAATAGATTGTTGTCCCGTCACTTAGGTTGGTCAATAGTTCCGATGAGAAGAGTACAGCTTGATCGCGGGGATGAAAAATGCTTCGGACAGACATGCTTAATTATATAAAGAGGTAGATAGAAACAACCGGTAGTACTGTTTTTTTCTAGTTGAGCACCACACCTCAGTTGCGGGCGGGGTGAAATTGACGTTTTGACGTTTGACTGACGCTGTGACGCTTTTCAATTGACGCAGATCGGCGACTGACGCATACTGTCACACTGCCGCAGGACCCCGGTTTATACCCTGGGAGGCCAGGTCCGCGTTCGGACAAATTTGGGCAATTTTGGCCTGAAACCTAGGTGCCGTTCGGACAAAAATGGAGCCTCCGGAGCGCGAAGGCTAGGGCCGGTTCGGACAAAATCTTACCGTTAGTGGGGAGCCAAGAGCTATTATTTGTCCAAAAATGCGACAGAACTGGCAATTTCGAAGTCATTTGAGTTGACGATGGTTGAATTTGCGCGAAACGGCGCGTCAATAGGCAGAGAGGAAATTTTGGGCATTTTTAGGGGCTAGAAATTACCATTTTCAGCATCCTCGGCTAGAGCTGGTTCGGACAAAAATTCGGCTGTTCGCCCAGAAAGTATTCGGACAAAAATCGGCCAACTGGGCCATTTTGGGATCTAGCCTCCAAACGTATAAACCGGGGTCCTACTGCCGCATTGTCACGTTCAACTAGTCATCTTGTGGGATTCCATATTTATTGATGCAGACATTCACCGCCGCACCCAGCCACCAAAAAAAAAAAAAAAGTTATAAATCGACAGCAACTATGTCCTAGTACCCCACACTACCCGAGGGTTATCCTCAACGCCGCGGGACATGAGCGCTGTGAATTGGCTGTGAATCTTATTTCCCCAATTCCTCCATCCATCCGTCTCGCTGCTCGTGAGTAACACTGCCGGCAAGGGCCATGACCGCGGGTTCATGGCATTTGACAGGCAGAGCACAGACACTTGCCATGGCGTTGCCCAGGCATTGCACAATTCCCTTTGTTCCTTTGTCAGCGTGGGAAAGTCCGGCGTTCAAGTTCAAACCCAATGAGAAATTCTTCCCTTCGCTCTTTCATTACTTGCTGGCCCTCGTCTCACTCCGAACAGGAGCAGAGGAGCCTGGAGAGCCCGAGGCAGAGTCTACCAGTACATCTTGTGGCCTTTATCTGGTCTCACGCCTGCAGCACAATGAATTTGTTTTGCATGTGACTTTAAACCCGGTGCCCATGCAAAATTGGCTGCACGTTGAGAAGTCTTCGGCAAAACGAGAAACAAGAGCAAACTTTTGTATAACTAACTCATGGGAAGAAATACATATTTTTTGGACTCTGCAGTGGTTAAAAAAATCAAAACACCTCGCGGTTGCAAGGTGGAAGTGATCGCCGAGTGATTACCGAGCGCAAGCCGCGGAAGGCAGACAGATTTCTCACGCCAACAAAGGAACAAAGAAATGCGTGTAATGCCTGGCAAACGCCATGGCAAGTGTCGGTGCTATGCCCATCAAATGCCATGAACCCACGGTCATGGCACTTGCCCGCAGTGTAATTCTACCTAGCTCGAAATTTATGGAGCCCTTTTTCCTGTTCAAGTATAAACACCTTGTTTACCACTGGGTATCGCAGGCATCTCAAAACACCAGTGATCTTTACTTCGTAATTTATCACAAAGGCTAGTCTTCGAACGACATTTCTTTCAATCCACCTCAGCTCGATTCTTCGACACAATATACATGCGGGGTCAACGATGACCTGCCATGGATCTGAACCCGGACTGCATAGATCCAAATGTGAATACTCAACATTTGACCAGTTGTCTGCGAAAAGACTTTACACGGTGTCATTCATGCCTTGAATTTGGTCTTGCCATTAACGCAATCAATCATCCAACAAATTCCAATCGAAATGTATGGCGAGGACAATTAGAGGCAATTTATGAACGACGGAATCCATACATGATCGGCCGAATGGTGGTTGTGTCAGCGTAATTAAATTGGGCATTCGTACGTCTGGAAGGTAACAGCAAAGTTGATTTTGACGTCCACAGGGCAATGAATGACTTGTATTGCACCAAGAACCATCGGTAGAGGCAGTCAACATCAGTGCAGCATTGACGCAGAGCGACGCACCATTGACGCTGGCCGGCGTACGCTTCGGTGGAGCATAAATTCTGCTGGGAATCGAGTGCTGGGCATGATAAAGATTCAGTTGAGTGATATTTAAAGATGCAACTTAGTAGTTGTAGAGGCTGAACTGTGAAACGTTTTTCGGTTGGCCAGCCAAAAATTGTTGAAGCTGTAAAGCACTGCGTTGAGGCCGCCCGTAGTCAGAGGGTGTGACTACGGACGTAGTCGCATGGACATTGGACTACATGCGACTACGTTGTGGCCCCCTTTCCTACCTCTGACTACTCCATGACTATGTCTGACTACCTGTGCCTACGTCCGTAGGCACAGGTTGGCTTTGGCTACCTGGCATTATCGAGCTCCAATTTTCATACCCAGTTGCTTTGGAGTTGGTGCAAGTTGGTAATAATGTTTGGGTTGGTGGGAATTTCACAAATTTGGCGTGAGTGATCTGTGACGTTACCCGAAACTTTGCTTCCGCTCTCGCCGCAAAGCACCATCGCTCACTCACTAGCAGATGGCAAAGAGGTTTGGGCAGTGTATTAACGAAGAAATGAGCGAAAAAGTGCAAGGAAAGGTTGGACAAGCTGTGCCTACATGGGGTAGGCAGAGGTTGGATAAAGTAGTCAGACGTAGGCACAGCCTGACTACGTGCCGTAAGCCGAGCTCCGTGAACGGAGTCAGACTCTGACTACAGAGGGTCTCAACGCACTGAAGGATGGCCTTCAAATTCAGATTCTCTCTTGTATCTATTGAAGAATGATACCGTGAGCCTCTGATTGATGCTTTTCGCTACTTCGGGGTAATCTTGCGGCTTTTGCACTCATGACACCGTTTCGGGCCCGATGATTATTTCCTGAATAACTTGGCTAGGGGCCATATTCCCGGGTTGCGGCGGTTACCAGGCAGTATTGGAGCTCCATTCTAGTCATTCAATAAATTAATCTCAAAACCCGTCTCCGGATGCTTCAGTCAACGTCAATGTACAACTGACGCATGGTGGCTGTGCATTGACGCAGAGCGGCGCACGTACTGACGCAGATTGGCGCAAACTGTTATAAAGTGTCAATCAAGTGAGCATGCTCATTATTTAAGCTGACTTTTGTCCGTGTTGAATATATTCAAGTGGCTTGAAACGTGAGAATCTCAAAAAGAAATGGTGGTAAAAGTTGAACCGCCGTTGAACCAGTCTTTATAGTTCTTCATATATCGTCAACATGCAAATGATAGCGGCGCAAACTGAGACGCACCTTGAATGTAATTTTTCAGAAGACCAGTCCTGCAGCACAGTTCAGAACCAGTCAGGTTCATAGTACGATGGTGAAGCCCTAGAAAGTTTGTGCTATTGGCAACAATTTGGCAGCAGAAGACAGCGAGAGTGAGAGATGGGCGGACGGAGTACTAGTGGTGAAAGATTAAAACAGCTGTGTATATATGGGACAGAAAGTGGTAGCGACTTGTACAATGGGTGCAGAGGCTGGACAGAGCAACGTTGAGCGACGCAACATCGGCCCATTGACGGTGCATACCAAGGCGCACACAAAGTTGAAACTGACGTTGAGGTGACGCGGACCGGTCACACCGACGTTGTGTCACGGCGCAAGACCGGCGCAGATTGACGCAGATTGTCGCTAACAAAGAGCGCAACCAACGCTGCGAGGGGCAGAGTTGACGTTGCAAGGCGCCGCATTGACGTTGAAAATCGGCGCAGTGACGTTTGTGACGCTGTCACATTGACGTTTACTGACGTTGTTTGACGTTGCACGGAATCTAGTCAAAGGTTTTTGACGACCTCAACCACGACTATCTGTATGTTTTCTTGCTGTAACTGATGTACTAAGGGCCCTACTAGATGCCCCCGGAATATCGGGCCTCAGGGACGGCGGCAAATGTAAGTTCAAACATTGACGCAAACTCAACTGACGCAGACTGACGTTGCATGCGTCAAAACGTCAGTGCTGCGTCAAAATCTCCTTGCCCCTCAGTTGCGGGGTTCAACGTTCAACTCAGGGTCCGAATAAGTGAGAGACGGCTTTGTTTCTGCGCGCGCAATTCAAGTAGTCAAGGGGGCAAAATTGATTTGGGGCCATTAAGCCAGGCAGATCGGCAGAATGATAGGCAGAATGTGGGCAGAATTTGGCAGAATTGGCACATCATTTTGTCGCATTTTCTGTCTAAGAGACTTTTACAACCGAAAAAGAATGAGATTTTAACCATATTCTAGCTCTCCAGGAGGTCCTCGATGTCCCAGCTCATCGCAGTGTCTCTGCCTACCACATCAAGACTATCTTCATCTGTTGTCATTAACTGGCCACGATCAATTTGGTCCAATTTCGCAAAGTTCAACACTTCACTGTAGGGGTTCGCTTTGTTGTCTTTCTTGTTGATACATTCAAAGTGGTTTGTGTACAGGCTAGGTGGAATTCAGCCAGGGAAGAAGGTCTCTGTAGACATTGGGGGAGTACAGAAAGAATAGATTTGGGCGGCAATGTGCATCATTCGATTGCCATCAGTGGAAATGTGGGACAACGGCAAGATAATCTAAACAAAAAATTGAAAGCACACAAGTTTCTGACTGCGTTTAAAGTCCGCCAAGGCACATTGTGCCGCATTCTGCCGACTCAAATCCAATTGCATCATTCTGCCTGCCATTCTGCCGGGCCAAATGGCAGAATGGCAGGATTCTGCCAACAACACTAAATTCAAGTAAAGTACTACGTCGTTTGTAAACAACTCGGACAGAAAAGTGTTAGAAGGGCTCAGACAGTACGAACCGCAAGAGACACTCACTCGCGCACACTGCAATGCAACGTGTATACGCATATATGCCAAGACCATGCCGCCTTACCATATGGTCAAATACAAGTTGCAGGAGAGCTAGCCTGCCTGGAGGAATGTGCCCATGCATAACGAGAAATAAGTTATGGACGGACGTCGCGCCGGCGGTGGGGGAGGGAATAGAAAGCAAAGACAAAAAGGAGGGGCGGAAATTTTTATTTAACCCAGCCGCACACCGCATGGATGTTCGCGCATGCATATCCACCCTCCACCTCTGCAGCGAGGGAACGGGTTGGGAGCGGGGATTCGTAACTTCCCCGGTAGGCACCCAGATCATCCGCACCGTCATTGACACCCTTGGTTTGCCAGCATCGAGAGACGAGACGGGCTACTCAGGCCAAAAAAAGATCCACGGCGGCTAATCTCTCGCTCACTGCAGCCTCTTGCCGTCCACGCGGAGACAGAGTGTGATGAATCTCGCCCGGGTAGTGCTGCATCATCCTTCTGCGTATCGATGCACTCAGATGCAAAGCAAAGCGGAGCCGCTTGTCAAACCGCATCGCGCATTAAGTTTCCAAGGCAGAGCGCCACCATGTACACACATCTGCCCGCTCCACAGACGTACGAGCACCCGAACACGGTGCGTACACCCAGCACTCCTGGGGTCAAAATAACCTTGGGCACATTAGCTGTTCGGGGGCCGCCAGGTGTTCCGTTTATTCTCGGTGCGTTGACTCTCTCCTTTTGGGTTCGTTGGTTCAACCAAATTTACTCAATAACCTCGCCCAGATGACCAACAAAAATAATTGGGCATGGTGTAGGGTACACATCGGGTTCTCTTCAGGCTCCTGGAAAGAAGTAGCTCGCGGTACGGGGTTCGACTCCCCGCATCCGAATGTTGGATTTGTTAATTTACTGTTTTAGAGTATTTTTTCGCTTAATATCTTTATACGGCACACGCGCCCTTCCTATCTCGGGGCCCAACCACAACGATCTATAAGGCCTCGGCCGCATTAGCTGTTCAAGTATGTTTGGTTCATTTGTTCAAACAAATTGACTCAATGAGAAGCCATGAACAGATCATCGGCGTGCTGCAACTGGCAGTGCAACGCACAACAAAGTTCCTGTGACTTTGTAGCTCGCGGTCGGGGTTCGACCCCTCGCGTCCGAATATTTGGTTTAGTTTGACTTTTTCTTTTATTCCTTGCCTAAAGGTCTTTTTGCGGAACGCGCGGCCTTCCCCATTTTGACGCAGAAATGAGCTCGACCGGATTAACTGTTCAAGTAACACCAGATGTTTTATTTATTACGAGTGTATTGTTGTCCCTATTGCGTTCGCCTGTTCGAATAGATTCACTCAATGATCTGGCATGAACAAATTCAAACATTGGGCGAGGTGTATGGTACACATCGTTCTTTATTTGAAGTCCTTCAAGGAAGCGAGTCGCTCGTAGCACAGCCCGTGTCCGAATATATCGTTTTGTTCGACGTTCTCTTTTATTCCTTCCCTCCTCAATATATTTTTGTTTAATACAGACTGCCAGCCATCAAGTACGCCTGAACGACGCCAATATCAAGTAAGTTCCGGTCAACAGTAGAAACATTGAGATCCATTCTGAAGGACAGTCGTACAATTTAGAGTAGACCAGCCCACCTCCCCGGTGCGTATATTCACTGCGGTTTTCGCAATGTCAATCTCAAACTTTCTCTCAGATTACCACGCATATTTTTCACCCCGCCGTGCGGCTGCCACAACTTCCCCGCAGTGCGAGAGTCCCAATACCGTGAGCTCAGACATATCTTGTAGTAATTACTAATGGGATGGGTTACTTCGAATTTGTAAGTCGTAACGACTTCGTAAAATTTTCCAGACTTATAAGCGCGGCTGAATGTTTGCTCAGTCTACATTTGCGCACCGACCAGCTCCATTGAACCCAGTCGCGGTTGGTGGCCATAAATTGAACAATTTCAACGAACAAGCAAACCATGTCAGCACCAATGACTGACATTTTTCTACTCTAAGCACAAAAGAACTAAGCTCTATTTGTGAAATTGTGAAAAAAACAACTGCCCAAATGTTTTCTTTGACCCCCTTGGAGCTGCAATCTTTACAATTTGGCTCCCCCACAGTGATTCCAACACGGAGTTTGTTCCACAGATCCTCGAGGCCCTCGAATAGTATGACATCGTCTAGAAGTTAGAGATAGCCAAACTTACTGACCTCTTACGGGACTCAGTCCCATACGACTCGTTTCCCATGAAATTCGTACCCTTCTCCCGATATCCACCAAGTTCTACACCACCTCCCAAATAACACTTGAGATTCTTCATTTGTCTGGAAGGCAGCCGTTACTCGTGCGTTTTGCAAGAGCCGATTAAATTCCTCCCACATTCGTCTATTGTGATAAACACCGCGGGCAAACCCCGCGGAAGCTCGGGTTGACCTTCCGGAATGGAAGGCAGATGGGAGCTAGTTGGAAGCTGTGCAGGAAGCTGCACGGAATCCACATGGAACCGTTGATAGACACTGATAGACACCTGATGAGATGTTGACATCTGACAATCAATCATAGCCTTAATTGGAACATTCTTCCGATCTGGCTTGTTTGATCAACAAACGTAGTCCTGATATATGCCGCATCTATAGAAATGATTTTGAATCTTCCTCTCCCCACTCTTCAGGCTACCCATGCCTTCAGAGGTTATCTGTGCCTGTACAGTCTGCATCAAAAATTTCGAAGTCCGGGATGGTCGACTGCAACCTGGAAGATCAATTAGCTCCTCGGCTCGTGCTGAGCATGAAGCAAGGGACGAGAGAGCACAATTGGCTGCTGCAGCACAGCCCCGGCAGGCTGGACCGGCCCAAAAAGCTCAGCCAACAAGTGTTAAACCAAAACCTGCAAAGCAGGCGTCTGTGGTTTGGGATACTGGTAAGTTTTTACTGCATCTCAGACAACAAATTTACAGAAAAAATGTAGTATTGTTTCCTGTTATCGAGCTCTGTTGCCTACTTGTGGCCTGGCTTAACCTTCATGCTGGTGTCAGCCGTACAACTGCTAACATTGTTCTGAAGGCATTGCAATTTATCTTGGCTACAACTCTTCAGCTTCTTTGTGTTGCACTGCAATCTGCAGGCTTTGGCGAGATTAAAGTGCCACAGATTCATCTACCCAAAGATATCCGCAGCATCTATAAACAGGGAATGGAGCCAGTCATCGATCGAGTTGCCTGTTGTCCAACATGTTATTCCTTGTATCCTGCAGATCATCCGATTCCAGAGACTTGTACCTACCAACGGTCTCAATTGGCACATGTATGTGGAACAGCCTTATGGCGAGATCGAAAAACACGCAAGGGTGTGAAGCGTGTTCCTACTCGGCTATTCAGCACACAATCCTTGGATTCTTGGCTTAGATTCTTCCTAGCTCGGCCAGATATTGAGGATCATCTAGAGAAGTCTGCATCTCGGAATCAGAACAGGTATCCTCAAGGAAATGCATATACTATGCATGATATTGCAGATAGCCCAGCATGGGCAAGTCTAGGAAATTATGTTCGATTTCCGTACAACCTGGTTTGGGCTGTTTATGTCGACTGGTTTAATCCATTTAGCAATAAGATTGCAGGTATGTCTGTAATTGTT
Organism: Mycena leptocephala; assembly: GCA_029378395.1. Lineage (NCBI taxonomy): Eukaryota > Fungi > Basidiomycota > Agaricomycetes > Agaricales > Mycenaceae > Mycena > Mycena leptocephala. The sequence continues at coordinate 135,572 of JARJLF010000051.1, read as the reverse complement.
AACACAGATTGTGTTAATAATTGATTTGACCTTATAGGCAAGGTTGTTTCTGTTGGTGCCATTGTCTTATACTGCTTGAACCTCCCTATCGAGATTCGGTTTCTTGTGGAGAATGTCTTCATTCTTGGTATTATACCTGGACCAGGCATGCCAGATGTCTGGGAGATCTCGCACATCCTTGATGCCTTTGTTACCAAGATGAATGCATTCCGAGCTCCAGGCCAAAAAATACCTACACATCACCACCCAGAAGGAGTTCTTGTTCAATTACGGATTCTACCTCTGATTGCAGATCTTGGAGCAATCCGAAAAATTGCAGGATTTCTATCGCATAGTGCTACCTTTTTCTGTTCCTTCTGTCTCATCAAGTCTGCAGAGATTGAAAGTCTTGACTATGAGACTTGGACGCCCCGTGATGGCCCCACCGTAAAAGCTCAGGGTAGAACCTGGCTGTTTGAGAAAACAACAATCAAAGATCGAGAGGAGTGGTCAACAAAGACTGGTGTACGTTGGACACCAATGCATGATATTTCCTATTGGGATCCTGTCAAACATTGTGTTCTGGGTTTCATGCACAATGTAGAAGGCAAAGCAGAACATCACCTTCGCATCCTTTGGGGAATTGGTAGAAAATATCATGCTGAAGAGGAGTTGAAGGAGCAGCGGAAATATGAAGAATTTTCTGAATCTGATGCCTCAGAGGCATCAGACGAACTAACTTTCTTGGAATCAGATGCAAGCATGCCTCTTGAGGATCTCATGAATTCAGAATATGAAGGCCACTCTCAAAGCTCTGCAACACCCACTCCACAGAATCCAGGCACACATCTTAGGAATTTGTTTCTCAGTGAAGAGAGTGATGAAGGAGACCTAGATGATGCAGATTTCACCCCTCCGGATCCCAACTTTGATCCAATAACTGGAGCATTTAATTTTACACCCGACCAGTTGGCGGCTATACGTGCATGCATCAAGGATGTTCAGCTTCCAACCTGGGTAGGACGACCACCCACAAATCTTGGTGAAGCATCACATGGCAAACTGAAAGCACAAGAGCTGCTTACTCTTTTCACTGTGATTTTCCCTCTCATCATCCCACAACTGTGGTGGGAAAAAAGCGAAACTGCCATGAAACTTTTGGATAACTTTTATCACTTTGTAGGTGCAATAAACATCATTGCTTCATATTCAACCAGTGATACCATGGCGGAGGAATATAGAGTTCATTTCACACAATACCGCAGAGGTATACAGGAACTATGGCCACGTATTGATTCCTTGCCCAATCATCATCTTGCAATGCACAACCCAGAACTCTTAAAGTTCTGGGGACCTTTGTCTGTTATTAGTGAATTTCCTGGAGAACGAATGAACGGTGAACTGGGAAAGATCAAGACAAACCGGCGGATATGTAAGTTTATCTTCCCATCAGTCTTTTCTATTACTAAAAGACATTGACAGATGATATGGATCTCACTCTGTTGAGACAAATGGCTCGACGTGGACGCTTGGAAGCTATGCTGCATGATCGAAGCTTCGAAAACTCGAGTCACCTTAGTGGCCAGCTTGCTGGGATTCTACTCTCTGAAGCAGTTAGTTCTGCAAATCCTCTGAAGCCATTAACTGGTCTCGAAGTTGCACAGTTTTTGGGCAAAGGAAAGGACATCCCTGCCAATATATACGAGATGCTCTTATTCTATCTACACTCCACTGGACAGAATCAGTGGCGATCTTGGAAAGCATTGCCTCTCCTGGATCATGAGCAAGCATTACCGCCAACTGGAAGAAAAAAAACTGAAATCGAGTGTGATAACCATACCTTCAGCCAAAAAATATCTCATGAGGGAAATAGTGGCATCCAGTTCAAAAATCCCTTGAATCCAGCACTTATTCTGACAGGTTACATTCACGAAATATGGCAAATCCCCCTTCAAAATCTTGTTCAAACTTTGTTTGTTGTTGAAAAACACACTGTCTTACCTCAATACCTATTGAATGAAACACCTTATCCCACCATGCCCGACATGTATTGCACAGCTGTGGATGCAAAACCCTCTGGCAATTTTATAATTATTGAACCAGCACATATCATTACACATCTCTCAATCATGAAACCACCCCGACAGACATATGGGATTCTGACAAGGGATCTACTAATTATTTGCTGGGCATTGAATCGTGGCCGACGTAGCTGAGGGTTCTTATTGTAGTTTTGTTCACAATTTCTTGAGTTCATTCAATAAAAAATTGCACCTGCTTGTGTAGGACTCTATGTGATGGAGATACATTTATTTCTATATAGATTGAATTAGTGTTAGGGTGAGGAATTAACACAGAAGCTAACATATGTAATGAGCTATACCCATGTATTATACATCATCTGAAAGTCAATGATTTGAATCTTTTTGCTGCTTACCTCTTTTTGGATTTCTTGCTGTTGTTATATCAAGATATTTGTAGGCATAAAATCATGTCAAATTGGAAAGCATATACAAAAAAACTGAGTGCATATAGTAAGCATGGGATGAAAAGGAGGAGGTAAAGAATCCATATGATCATATAGAGCTGCTGTATCGAAATATTGTCCGAGTGTTTATGTGCCAGATGGCCCTGCCCCATCCTCATCTTGATCCATTGCATCGGTGTCGTCATCGTCCTCTTCCCCATTGTCTGGCTCACCGTCATCTTCGTCAGGCTCACCTTCATTATCATCTTCACCGTCGTCATCCTCTCCTTCCTGCCATGGCGCATCAGGATCCTCGCCGTTTGCCTTCATCTGCTCAATCTCCTCATCTGTTGGGAGATGATAGAGCGCCAGCACTTCATTACCATAGTGCTCCATGAAAAATGCATCATCCATGGTTTTGAAATTGTTAGGCACACGGTCATTGACCCAATGACCTGCAAGGGGGAGGGCAATACCGTTCAAACGGTAGCTGGCGCGAAGACGAGCTGGTAGTTGATTGAATGAAGCTGGATCAAACCAGTCGAGGGGCGCATTCTTGGGCCAGCGCTCCGACATGGAAGATGGTTCGGCATCAGAATCCACAATGCGCTCTCGCTGTCCTCGAAACTGCTGCCCTTGGCCCTTTCGCTTTGCGACTGCCTCGCGGTCTGGGTCAATTGTTTTGCGAATAAAGGCTGTCGCATTGGCGCTACGCCCAGGCTTTGGCTTGATAATATACTTGGCGCGATTTGAATCAAATTCATCATCGCTGTTGCAGTATGTCTCTGCAGTCAGAGCAACGACCCGCTCTGGCCAGCCATCAGCTCGGAGAGCCTTGGTACGAGCGTCTCTAATCTAACGAGGAACTTAGTTATGTAATTGAATAAATTCAAAAAACTTACATTTATACGAGCTTTATATGCGGTGGTCTGCTTGGATTTCCTGAGAACCGCTCCTGCAGTACGGGCGTCGGCCAGCACCCGCTTGTGCATGGTTGAAAATACAAAATTTCTGTAGAGCTTTCGAAGGAATGCAGAGTCCCTGAGCTTTGTCAGGTCAGGACTCATACGTATGTAGCAATGAGAACCAGCAACATGCTGGAAGGTACTGGTGGCGATATTTTCGAGAGCTCTGTTGTACAAGGAGTCAACTGTTCCACCAAGCAGGTCTGGTCGCCAAGCAGAGAAACCAGCAGCAAGGACAGTGGAAAAATAGCCTGGAGATGTTCGTCACTGATCTTTTTGATACTGTTCGCAATTGGACCTGTGTAGGTTGACACAGCTAGACGCAATTGTCGGATTTTTCCCATAGCCTCAGAATGGTCAGTGGAAATGCGGCTGGCAATTTCGTCCCATGCATCTGCGGTTGTAAATCTTTGGGCAAATGCCTGGAGCATAAGATCGGAGGGCATTTCAGGAACGGTGACCGAATCGTAAACACCCCAAAGAAGATAGATATGGACATGGAAAGCTGCCTGTATTTTATTTGAACACATATGACATGAAATGAAAAAGAAATTTGTTACCTGCAGTGATTTATCACCTTTACTCAATTTCGATGGAGGGATATGATGTTCGTCGCGGCGAGCCTGGCGCCTTTTCTGCTCTGCCTTCTTTGCAGCCTGCTCTGCTGCCTTCTTCTTTAATGGGGGTTCCTCAGGTGGATCACTAAAATCCCGTGCGCGTTTTTTGCCTTTGTCGTTATTCCGCGGAGGGTCAGGTGCAGGAGAAAATTCCGCATCTGGTGGATTGGGACCTGCAGGACCAGATGAAGCTCCTTGGTTGGGTGCGGAAGGGCCCCCATGAGCATTGCGACGCCGCCTAGCATCTGAAGCAGTAGAGCGTCGAGTCTTTTGCTTTTGCTTTCCAGCCATAGGGAGAGTAATGTGGTGGATGGAAGAACAAGAGATCTCGTTTTCTGCCCCATAGCCATCCTGAAGCCTCCCCGCTCAAGCATGTTAATCCCGGTAAGCATTTTGAAGTTCAACAAAGGGAAATGAAAAGCGTGGGAGTGATTGCCTATCAATTGCAATCACGGTGATCATACGGTATTTTTACTAAGTATAGGAATACACCGTGTTATACGCGTGTTACAGCTCCCTGCCAGCTCCTTGGCAGATTCCTGTGCGGGTTCCAGCTGCCTTCCATTCCGGAAGGTCAGCCCGAGCTTCCACGAGGTTTGCCCGCGGTGAAACAATACATCTGATCAATACAAGAAATATATTAGATAGGTTGCGCAAAAGCCGCACGAGCCGCATGCGGCTTTTGTGCATTGTGCAATGCCATGACTTTTTCTTCGCTGTTCTTGGTTCTTGTCATTCAAATTGCCGTTAAATGCCTCCTAAATCTCATATTCCACTCCCAAGAGTGGCATGTTTTGGATATGCACCCGTGGGAGGCCGCATTTTTCCGGCATCACAAAGGCATCACTCATTTTTCCCATACTTTCACGTCTCCCACGCAGCAGAGACAGTGTCGAGGATCTTCCATCTCCCCACAGCACCTCTCCTTCGCCTCAGGTAAGCTTATATTACAATAGTTAATTGACACCTCCCAGATTTCAAATTTGCCGTGCGGCTTTGCACAATGCACAAAAAGCCGCATGCGGCTCGTGCGGCTTTTGCGCAACCTATCTATTTTTATATGCCATCACAGCTGTATCCAGGCCTTCTGTCCCACCGATGGTGAAAGCAATTATCCCATTAACTGACATCCATCAGACATGCCAATTATTTCCCAACTTCGGTAGAACCGATGCCGTTCAAAGCAATTGAACCTCTGATAATGTTCTGGATGAGTGTGCCTCTTTCTTCGTAAATGACTGGGCGAGTCTCTATTCGTACCAGTCAATGTGGTATTTATAGGTGTAGCAAGATTCCTCATCGTATATTTTACCCTCATGGATATTCATACTATGATAATGGAGACCGATATTCATAGACTGTTATCGTACCGTATAGCTTGATATAGCGAGCTAGGCGACTCAAATAGACCACCACAGACCGCGAGAGAGCTCTATAACTGACCTTTTGTCTATGCGGCAGCTTTGCTTCTTCCCGATGAAGCATGTGAATATTGTACATCCTCCGCTCTCCAATAGTAATGGAAATCCATCTTTGCAACCCGCGTCATCTCTTCGCTTACCTCGACCTACTCCCGCTGATATTGAAAACCGGCATCACTCCGCTTCGAAGTCTTCTGGTGGGCCTTCCCTCTGGGCTTTCGCCAAGCTTTCGATGCAATTCAAAGAAAGTCAAAGAAATATATCAACTCCGAATCATCTTCGCTTGTACTAAGTTGGTACTAAGGACCGGCAGGGGAAAGCTCGCGACTGACACTATCTTTGTTGGAGACGTTAGAGTCCTTGTCCTTGTCCACGCCCAATCCCATCTCGGTGGTGAGTCTGGTGACCGCACCTTTCTCCCTCAAAAGGTCGACAATATCTGTGTGACCTTTGCGGGACGCTGCGTCCAACGCGCTTCCACCGTGTGTCTCGATGTCAACGCCTTTTTTGAAGAGAAGACTCACTATGTCCTTGTGGCCTCCGCGGGACGCGGCCTGCAACGCTCCTCCATAGCGCCCGCCTTGCGCATTCACATTGACTTCGTTTGCGAGCAGGACATGCACAGTCTCCGTGATGCCTCTTCGGGATGCAGCCTGCAGCGCGCTTCCATAGTGACCGCCTTGCGCGTTGACATTTGCGCCGTTTGCGAGCAGGAGACGTGCAATATTCGGCCAGTCATATGCTGCCTGCAAGGCGGTTCCGTAGAATCCGCCTTCTGCATTTATGTCTGCGCCACGTTCAAGGAGAAGACACACAACATTCCTGTTCCCTGCGGCAGACGCTGCCTGTAATGCGCTTCCAGAGTGTCCGCCACCTGCATTGACATCGGCGTCTTTTTCGAGTAGAAGCCTCGTGATGCTTGTGTAGCCTCCAAGGGATGCGGCATACAACGCGGTTCCATAAAATCCGCCCTCTGCATGGACGTCCGCCCCACTTGCAAGGAGAAGACGTACAGTATGCATGTACCCTGCCCCGGACGCGGCTTGCAACGCACTTCCGCCGTGAGCATTGACATCAGCGCCACTCTTGAGCAGAGCACACACGACTTCCGTGTCACCTCTGTTGCACGCTACCTGCAATGGGCTGCCACCCCATCCACCGCCACCATTCACGTCGGCGCCTTTGTCGAGCAGAGCACGCACGACTCCGACGTCACCTATGTCGCACGCAGCCTGCAATGCGCTTGTATAGCGTCCCCCGTCATGGTGCGCATTAACGTCAGCGCCGTTCTCCAGCAGAAGAAGGACTAATTTTGCCTGCCCTTTACAGCACGCGGCCTGCAACGCGGTGCCGTATTCAACGTCATGTGTATTGACGTCGACGCCTTTCTTAAGCAGAGTACGCACAATCTTCATGTAGCCCCCTCGGGCGGCGCGCTGTAGCGGGGTGCCGTGCCTTCCGTGCGCGTTGACGTCCGCGCCTTTCTCGAGTAAAACGCGGACGATCGTTGTATGACCTTCTAAGGACGCGGTCTGCAATGCGCTGGCGGATTCTCTGTCATGCGTATTTGGGTCGGCATCGTTTTCGAGCAGAGCGATCACGATCTTCGTGTGGCCCCCTCGGGAGGCGCACTGTAACGCGGTGCCATACCTTCCGTGCGCGTTGACATCCACACCTTTCTCGAGCAGAACGCGGACGATCGTTGTGTGACCTTCTAGGCACGCGGTCTGCAGTGCGCTGGCGGATTCTCTGTCGTGCGCATTTGGGTCGGCATCGTTGTCGAGCAGAGCGATCACGATCTTCGTGTGGCCCCCTTGGGAGGCGCACTGCAACGCGGTGTCGTACCTTCCATGTGCATTGACGTCCGCGCCTTTCTCGAGCAGAACGCGGACGATCTTTGTGTGACCTTCTAGGGACGCGATCTGCAATGCGCTGGCGGATTCTCTGTCATGCGCATTTGGGTCGGCATCGTTGTCGAGCAGAGCGATCACGATCTTCGTGTGGCCCCCTTGGGAGGCGCACTGTAACGCGGTGTCGTACCTTCCATGTGCATTGACGTCCGCGCCTTTCTCGAGCAGAACGCGGACGATCTTTGTGTGACCTTTTAGGGCCGCGGCCTGCAATGCGCTGGTGGATTCTCTGTCATGCGCATTTGGGTCGGCACCGTTTGCAAGCAGAGCGAGAACGATCTCTGTGTGACCTTCTAGAGCCGCGGCCTGCAATGCGCTGGCAGATTCACTGTCATGCGCATTTGGGTCGGCACCGTTTGCGAGCAGAGCGAGAACGATCTCTCTGTGACCGCTGCTTGATGTGATCTGCAATGCACTTCTGTATTTTTTGCTGTGCGCATTGGGGTTGGCGCCATTATCGAGCAAAAGCCCCACGATTTCTGTGACCCCAAAACTACAAGCGGCCTGTAATACGGTGCCGTATGTTATGCTGGTTGCATTAACGTTGGCACCTTTCTTGATCAGGGCATGCACTCCCGCAGTATATCCCTCCTCCAAACACACCTGCAAGGGCTGCAGAGGGGATTCCTGGAGCAAAAACCGCACTTTGCCTGGCCGTGTGTTAGGCTGCCATGCTTCTGCACTACGCAGGTGACATAAAGCAATATACTGTTTGCTTTCGCTTTCGAAAAGACGCATTGCATTGGTAAAGAGGATGGCTTGATCATGGGACCACAGCAGATGGTGACACCAATACTTTGCTGCATACACTGCCAATGGATAGTTTTGAAATGCGGTCGAATCAATGGGATGGTCGGCAAAGTGGAGAAGATAGCCAAGGCATGACTGCGCAATAAAAGTATGGGAAAGCGTCCCGCTGAGGTCGAAGCCGGTCATCTCCGTGAATCGTTTGGAAAGGATATAATCCTGGACAGATGCATGGGCCAGTGCAACAGAAGTCCCTCCATGGGTATCGGTATGAATAGTCACTAGACCCTCCAGCCATTCTGGAATGGCTACGTTGTTGCGATCACGTCGACCTGGGTGATAGAGGTACCGTTCTGAGTCAGAAAAGTCGAAAGCAATGGCGTCCGCAAGCTGTGTCAGATTATTCACTCGACTGGAGTAGATTGATTGTGATTCGGTAGAGAACATCAGCCACCGTAGAACACCCGTGACATAGACGAGGTCCTTCTTGGGAATTGGCCGCAGGAAACGGTCATAGATGCCGAACAGGTCAGTCGGGAGATTGTCGAGGGTGTCATCTAATTCGTTCTCCCATCTACAGCGAGAAAGTTCAACCAGGAGACAGGCGGCCAACCGGAACCTGAAAAAACAAGTGAGTAGATTAAATTACGCAGAAGAACAAACTGACATTCCGTTGCTCTTACGCACAATACGATTAGTGATCATACCTGCGCGAGAGGCCCAAGTTTTCATCCTACGGTTGCTCCGAAGTTCACTTTCAACAAATAGTTTGATATCCTGCTCTGCGACGTTAGAGTCAAGAGGAATGCACGGGATAGCTTTGAAGTTGTCGGTGAAGACGGCGCGAGGTTGACTAGTGATCAACAGGTGCAACGGGCTCTGCGTCCAACTGCGGAGCATCGAAACGAAGTCTACAAGTTTGTCGAGCTCGGTCTCCTGGCACTCATCGAGTGCATCGAGAATGATATAGGTCCGCCTAAGCTCTAGAAGCAGCTCTTTGAGGATGTGCTGAAGATCCTCATAGGTAGGCAAGGTCTGCCCACTCGATAACTCGTAACGTGTGTCAAGGGCTCGGTAGTGATAGGGAGATTGGGCGGAAAGCTGCAAAACGATGCGTCGCAGCGCATCTTCCACAGAAGCACTCCCTTTGTCTTTGAAGTCAAAATAAAAGAATCCGATCGCAGACCGTGACGACTTCCCCAGCTCCTTGAATAACTGTTGATCATCGACGAGTTTATTTATAACTGCAGAGCTAATGGTTCCAGTTTGTTAGATCAAACCAAGCGCAAAGTTTCTAGAAGCTTCACCTCAGCACACTCTTCCCGAAACCCGCTACTCTCAAATTAGTACTGACGATGATGGACAGGAGCACGGCTCACAGGGTCCCTGAATCCAGAGTGCTCCAGGATTGTCCTGCCATTCTATGAATTGCTTGCCATCAAGGAGCCAGCGTCCAGTGCCCTCCTTACGAAGTCCGTATGTGTCGTGCTGTTTCTTCAGCATGTCAGGAGGTGGTCCTAGCCATTTTTCCAGAATGCTATACTCCTTCCGTTCAGCCAGCACAATGATAGAAAAACAAGACCCACTGACATCGTCTCATAAACCTTATCCAGCCTCCTTGCGATGACGTCCTGGTGTATCACAAGATCGACCAACCGGTTGCTCTAAAAAGCCATCGGTGGGAAAACAAAGCTTCACATGTCGTACTAACCCTAAACCTAACTCCAAAGGAATTGAGGTCTTGTTCGACAGCACTAATCTCGCTTGCCAGCTGGGTGCGCGCCATGACACGAACGAAGACCCCGTGATTATCATACTCTCCCACAAATAGGGAAGCCTTCTCGAGTAATCTGGTTACGTCATTGAGTGGGATTATGCGCGAAAATGTTTTAAAACAAAACAACTTGGCGTATCTTTCAATGTCTGCCTTGAGACGCCCTACCACATCCACATATTTCGTTGCCTCCATCCGCAAAACGGTAGCGCAGAGGTCGTGGGTTATATCAGTAATCCGGGCGAGCAGTGCTTCACGTTTATCATTTGTATCTTTTACTTCCTGGCCGAACATAAACTGTAGAAGTGGAGCCTGGTGGTTTCAACGTACTTTGTATGCTTTCACAATCTCGGACATGAGAACAACCACCGGACTGATGAACGGGACCGATTGTAACAGTCCCGCAGATTTTTCGACGAGACCGAGCGTAACAGCCACGGTATCGATCACGACCCCCGAGCCTGTCGATTTTGCACTGACGATGGGTGGATCGCTCGCCGATTGATGTACAGAGTCAAGCGGGATAGAAGTATTAACCAGAGGGGTTTTCGAGAAAGCTGAGACTCGGAGACGGTCGCGAAGAGGCATGGTAGCGAGCAAAGTGTATCGCCCACGTGTCGCATCAATGTCACACGGCAGGAGTTAGCACAGAATGACACGTGGAATTTTCATTCCGCCGCTCGGCACGGTCTGTTTTAATCGGTCTCCCCATGCCGACCGATTTGCGATCAGCCTCGGAACGGTTGCCATACACGCGTGACGCACGTCGCTGCTCTCGCCAGGCTGGCATCCCCCATCCATCGACCCTCTCTTCTGCGTCGGGCCAGGCCCCCGGTCACTCACCCATAACTAGCTCCGCTGTAAGGTAAATCAACGCCTCAAAATCGCTGTTTTGCGCTCCGTCCCGTAAGGTAAATCAACGAGTTAGACTGGAAACCAGCTCCGTTGTAAGGTAAATCGGGCACAGCCCGAGAATTTTTTTTTTGAAGAGAGGCATATGGTTGGGCTCCGGGACTGCTCTGGGCTGCCCACTCTGTGGCCAGTGACGGCACAGACGGTGATGGAGAGGGGAGGACCAGGAGAAGAGCAGGGGGGCAAAAAATGCGGGAAAAAACGACTGGAAATGCATTTTGGATTGTTTTTTTCGAAATCAGCTCCGCCGTGAGGTAAATCAACGCCCAAAAACCCGAAAAATGTAAGGTAAATCAACGAAAAATTTGGACTTTTGGCGGAGCTAGTTATGGGTGAGTGACCGGGGGCCTGTCGGGCCGCAAACACTGCGTTCAGGGGGGTCGTCTGCACAGGTAATGCACGACCCGGGTCTACACATGTCTGCAGACCTGGATGTCTGCAGACCTGGATGTCTGCATGGCATCCCGACTTCTGTCGATATTTAGGGACATCCCATTGACGCTCTCGGAGCATATCTGGGGCTTCGATAACTCGTCCGAGGCGTTGATTGAGAGCCGCCTGTTTGACAGGGCGATCTCGTTATTGCGCCCACAACAAAACACAGCTTTTTTCCCACCATCAAGGGATAACCCTTGAAATGCACATGTCCCGGACAATGATAGTGGTCAAATAATAATAATTGAGGGCCCTGGAATGGCTAAAATATCTGATTAATCTCTACAGCATTTTCCTGGCATACCCTGACCGAAGTTGTGGCCGCCAAGACACGAACGACTGCCCAAATTTGCCTCGTTCCGGGCCTTGCCGTCATTTTACGTTACAATCGTCGCCAGGAAGCATCGGTCAGGAAGCTCTGAAGCGGGTTATGGTCCAAGAAGAGGAGGAACGGTGGCGCTGACCCGAGTCTGACAACCTGTGCAGATGGGTCGGCACACCCTTGCAGACGCACCGTCGGCATGACGTCGACCCATGTCGTGCAAACTCTGCAGATCCGACGTCGATAGGCGATGTTTCCCAGGCTCTGCACAAATCGACACGTGTCTTGCAGGCTGTGTCGACGGGGTCCCTGAACGCAGTGAAAGACAATGGTGTAAAGCGGTTCCTGGGCCGCTTTGCGGCCCAAGACCCTCTTCCGCTAGTAGTTGATTCCCTGATAGATTTGTCAAGATGGTGGTGGTATACAGTCAAGCAGGGACTGGATTAGACACAAAGGGGCCGAGTACATATATGGTAACGGTGACTAATATCCTCCTTCCAACAATATTCTCTTTGAACTATTGCCTTGGTCTAAGGGTCTGTAACGGCGATTTGAGTTGAATAAAGTTTATCCAGCGTTGAACTGAGTTCAGTTGATGTTGCGCAAATCTTTGGATCGGCGGGGAACTGTAAGTTTATCTGAAGGAGAAGTGATAAATGGTGATTGTGCGGTGCAGCGGCTGGCATCCCGATTTTATTAAGAGGGCGATAAAGAGGGTGAATGTTGAAAGGGGTAATGTCGGATCGAAGCAAAGGTCAGATGAGCAGCGGAGTTTAAAAAGGCTTCAGACAGACACCCGTAATTTTATACAAGCGGCTGCTCGGCCGCTTCACGGCCTCGCATCCCCTTCCGTGGAGGTTGATGTTCAGATTGAGAATAAGTACCGAGAAGTCTGACCGTTGGTACAGACCGTCCGACAAATGGCGCAAATAGAATCTGTTGCAGGTTCACATGAAGTTTATTTAAAGGCCCGCCTAAATGCGGCGGAGGACGGCTAGGACGGCACCGCGGAGTTAGAAGTTATTTGGTGAAACAATCAACGGTGCCGGCCTGGAGTGCCTGCGGACATAAATAAGTTGAGCAGAGTTTAAAAAGGCTTCGGGCAGACAATGTATATATTACGTCATGAGAAGACGTGAACAAAGGGGTAATGTCGGATCGAAGCAAAGGTCAGATGGGCGGCGGAGTTTGAAAAGGCTTTTTTTTTTTTTTTTTTTTGGAGCGTTTGGGATAATGAAACCTAGTCTGCAGAAGCATTCCAAGCTCATCCGCTTGTGTTGCTGGTTTGTTAGCCAGTCGTCGCCGGTGAAGTTGTCCAGGAGGAAATGCCATTACGCACATTTGTTCGCCAGTGTGGGGCTCCAGCCCGAATTTAACCTATCCCAATTTTATCAACTACAAGCGGTCGCCGGCGCTTCGCGCCGGCTCCCACTTGCTCACCTTCTTTGTTTGTGACTTTATGTAGAGTACTCTGAGAAGGTTGTTTTGAAATGTCCGACTCAGAAATGCGGTAAAGCTGGAGTAAACAACGTGTCTGACTGCAACTCTAGTGAATACATGCAAAGCTGAGGAGAGCAATAAATAGAGAGCTTGCGCAAGCTGCATGTGGCTGCACAAAGCCGCTTGCAGAGATACCCCGTATCCCTCCCCACTGCGCCCGACATTGCCAAAATACCACTTGAGCCAAAAACCAAAAAGCCGCATGGAAAGACGTTGTGCAACCTCTCTAATAAGTTCCAAAAGATTTGATCTCCAGAAAACGGCATTTCCATATTGAGCCAGCCATCGAGCACTCTGCGGCTCGGCATGCGAGCAGAGCTGAATATAATCACTGCATTACGAAGCGCGGATGGTTCGTGGATGAGATTTGGCTAAGCTGTTGGCGTGTCGCCGCGTGTGTTCGATTCCGCTAGGTAGCATATATTTTTGACCATTTTCCGGAGCTTTGCCACGAGTTTTAGAGGGGCCTCCTGTGGTGACAACGGCATCCTATGAGAGAAACTACTCGTTTTTGGCGTCCACCTCGAGTTGCGCGTTTTCCGGGCATCTCCGAGAATGTTCCCACGGTTCTCGTACACATCGTGGCGGCGATGGTTTGAGAGCACTCTGTGTGTCCTGACTGAAGTTGGTGTTGATTGTAATATATTACTCCAATATTTCTTCAGTTACCTCTCAACAGAGCCTGAATGCTTGTCTAGGAATGCTTTGCACCAGGTTTTCAACCGAGTCTATGACATTCACTTTCACACTTTTGTTATCGCACAACAAATTTTGATGCGCGGAGCGCCGCTCTACACAGCACAACCTAAGCACTACACTTTTGGGGTTGCTTATGTGAGTAGAAGAAATTTTTGCCTGGACATTTCAGGCGAAGTTTGCGAGCTTGCTGCTTATGCTGTTGCTCAGTTAGTTGAGGAATGCTTGTGCAACCTCCGATCCCCGCTCAAAAGGGGCAATTCCAGGACTGTCTGGTAACATACCTTGGCGATCAAAACCGACCCAAAGCAGCATTGAATCAATTTATGGAGAAGGAATAGTATCCACAAGGGAGTCCGAAGAATTGAAGATTCAACACCAGGAAAAAAAATGTACTGTGCACAACCTCAAGTTGTGCCCAATCATTGGCTGGCCCAGGTTCATGCAATCAATTAATACTTCTTCCAAAAGGCCCTGCACACGAGAAACGAGCTAGTTCAAGAAGAGATCATAATACTGGATACAACAATTGAATGCCATGATCTGCAAGTGGAAGTGAGCTGAAAGAAAGCAACACGTTCTGGACCTCACTTGAGTGCAACCTGAAGTGGCGAAAACCAGGGATTTGGTGCAGTCTGGGAGGGAAATTCATCTCCCCAGTGCAGACTAGTTTGATTCAGGGGCCGGAAGCGCGCACAGCTGATGGGAGATGGGATTTTTCCATATACTAGACCACTACATGGGCTGGACCATGGCAAATTTAAAGTGAGTACTATGATTTAATCCTACTTAGGCTCAGTCCAACCAAATCTCTCGAGGTGGCTTACAGCTAATTGCAGTACCGAAGGCGCGGATCGGAAATCTGCTGTTTTGGGATGTTTTCAAAGAATTCCCGGTATCTCAGTGAGTTCTACACCGATTCCCTTGAAACATAGATAGAAATACTCGGCTAATTCATGCGCAATTAGTGATAGAAAGGAAGTTGCAAAAATATTCTATATTTGGCGAGCTGGGTTTGAGGGGTCATTTTGGGGGTCAATTCAATCTGCCGGTATCTAGGCATGTTGGAATGCCCTAGATTTTTGTGAGAGATGGCTTCTATCAATATTGAAAGGTGTGATAGAGTCAGATTTTGAAGGAGTTTGCAGTTGGGTTCAAATATCACATTGTTTGCTGGTTGCAGTATATTACCGTTGGCTCGAGGCCATTACAAGCATGATAAAGTACGATATTGAACATTCTGACTCTATCACACCTTTAAATATTGATAGAAGCCATCTCTCACAAAAATCTAGGGCATTCCAACATGCCTAGATACCGGCAGATTGAATTGACCCCCAAAATGACCCCTCAAACCCAGCTCGCCAAATATAGAATATTTTTGCAACTTCCTTTCTATCACTAATTGCGCATGAATTAGCCGAGTATTTCTATCTATGTTTCAAGGGAATCGGTGTAGAACTCACTGAGATACCGGGAATTCTTTGAAAACATCCCAAAACAGCAGATTTCCGATCCGCGCCTTCGGTACTGCAATTAGCTGTAAGAGAATTCATTGTGTGGAATCTTGTTCACGAACACAACTTCCACATTGATGAATTCCATTGGTTGGCTGGTTTTTTATTCTACTTCTTTGAGCATTTTATACCTATAAGTTCGTTGATGCATGATAAATGTAGTGTTTATCGGTAAACCCCAAGCACCACAAGTGGAATTAAATATTCAACGAGCCCGAGATGGCTGAAACTCGACATGAGGTAAAGTTTAGGTAGGACTGAGGACGACTGGAAAAATTCTAATAGACTGAATAGTAGGCAAAAGATCAATCACTGTCGTTGGCTCGAGATAAGTTTTTAGGCTGAGGGGAGGAAATTTAGTCGCTATGGGCTGGGATGATTAGACTAAGGATGCAGGCAGAGTTTGGGCAGAGTGACCTTTCTGCTAAAATATAAAATTGGGAACCTACCTAGGGCTGGGTTCGTGTAATAAGGATGCAGACAGCGGTATGACTATATTGTGCGGACTAGCACGCATCATTGTTCTTGTCCGATGTCAGTGTTTGGAGATGGAAAGTCTTGTTGAAAGTGTACAGTACCACTTGGTGCAAACATCGAGTCATCCCCACTTCCTGACTCATGCGCACAGCCTATTCCAAGTCACCTCTTGTGACTCTACTTACTGACTCAATATGTATATGATTCATTCTGACTTGAATCTGAGTCACAGTATGACTCATGTTTTGTAGTATATAAAGGCTCGCTTGTATAGTAGTTAGGGATATTCGGAATTCTAATTCTAACTCTGAGCCCTTTTGTCCTCTCTCTGAAAGCCTAAATTCTAACAGGTTATTGGCCCCGCCCGCGCCTGAACTAAGCTATGAACGACAACTCTGCCTACCGTATTAAACTTCTCGAGGATGCATCCGGCTACTCGACGTGGTCTACTAAGGTTATCGACATCTTGACCGATCAAGATCTCGAAGAGTATATAATCGGGAGCAAGAAAATGCCACCCAGCGTGGCCGATCCTACTGCTCCCACGGCCACTGAAACGGCGCTTCTCGACGCTTGGAAGAAGAAGCAACGTAAGGCACTTTCTGCCATCCGACTACGCGTTGGGGAAAGTCCTATGGCCTTTATACAGCAATCCGATACCGGTGTTGACGCTTGGGATAAGCTCGCACGCGTGTATCAACCTAAGGGCGCTATATCGATAATTCGCCTCCGTCGGCAACTCCTCCGCTCTGCCTGTGCCGAAGGCGAGAGCATCGCGGAACATATCCGCACTCTTACGCAGCTCCGTACCAGTCTACAAAATTTCGGGACTCAAATCGACGAGCCGGAATTTGCCATTATAATCCTCACCTCTCTACCTGATTCTTGGGACACGTGGGTCTCCGGCGTTGACCTCACTGCTATTAAGCAGTCCGAGGACATCATTGCTCGCATTCTGCAGCAAGCCGGTGCTCCCGATGCAAAACCGAACGCCGATGGTGACACAGCGCTGTCAGCTGTTCACCGGTTCGGTAAACCCTCTGGAAGTCAGACCCGTGACGGCGCCTGCTTTAATTGCGGTCGTCCTGGTCATCGAATCAGTGAGTGTCGAGATAAACAGAATGGCAGGACTTACAGTGAGCAGCAGAAACAAGCCAACTACGACAAGTATCGGTCGAACAAGCCTCCTGACCGCACCAACAAATCCTCTAAGGCTAACGTTGCCAAGGATAATGAAACCGATGGTGCCGATCCCGATCCCGATATTGCTTTTACGGCTAATCTGCGACGCGACCTGACGAAGAACTCGTGGTTGTTGGACAGTGGTGCAAGTACGCACATTACCAACAACAAATCCTTCTTCTCTTCGTATACCCCGCTAGAGGACCATACCATCATCGGTATTGGTTCTCAGAAGGCCGACGGCTATGGAGTAGTGAAACTCCAATTTACAACCAAAGGAAAACAGACGAATGTTGCACTACAACGTGTTCTCTACCTCCCTTCAGCCCCCCACAACCTCATCTCTCTCGGAAAACTTCACCGCGCTGGCTACACGCTCAGCTTCCCACGCGACTCCCTCGATATCGAAATTACTTCTAGAGGGGGAGCAAAACTCGCGTATTGTCGAAACATCGGTGATGTTTATGCGTTGGGTAACGTGAAACCCCTCGCACTCGGTCAATCCAACAACTCCTCACCCCTTGTACTCGCTGCGAAGCCAGAACGCTCATTAGACGCATGGCATCGCACCTTCGGGCACCTTAGCCCAAGCTCTGTCAAAGAGTTAGCAAACAAGGACATGGTGAACGGAATGCGGATAGCACCGAATTCCCCCGAGATCGAGCAATGTGTTACCTGTATCCAGGCAAAACAACACATTGAGCCATTTCCTAAAACAGCTCAGCGCGAGTTCACGGAAATCGGCGAGATGACGTATACAGACGTTTGGGGACCTGCCCGCACACCCGGAGCCCGGGGCGAGCGCTATTACATATCTTTTACAGATGCCGCTAAATGCTATCGCAGACTCTTCACGATGAAGAAAAAATCCGAAGCCAGCCAATACGTCATGAACTATGTCGAGTTTATACTTACGCAGTTTGGAAAACGCTGCAAGAAATTCAAATTCGATCTTGGCGGCGAATATAACAACAAGGACCTGCTCCAGAAACTAGCTGCCAAGGGCATCCAAATCGAACCGACTGCCCCTTACTCACCGCAGCAAAATGGTGTATCGGAGCGATTAAACCGCACAATCCTCGAGCGCGCCCGCGCTATGCTTGTCGCGTATGATCTCCCGCACTTCCTGTGGCCTCAGGCTGTCACATATGCGGCGTACATCATAAATCGCTCACCTACTGTCTCGCTAAAAGGGAATATCACGCCGTACGAGGCGTTGTGGGGAATTAAACCTGATGTTTCAAACCTCCAGGAGTTCGGAGTGAATTGTTGGGTACTCACACAAGGTCAGAACCAGTCTAAAATTGCAGGAAAATCGAAGCCTTACCAGTTTGTTGGTCTTTCAGACGACACAGCTGCCTGGCACTACCGCGTACCGCAAACCCGGAGGATTCTTACGTCTCGCAACATTATCTTTGATAATGCACGCGACGACTATACCTCTGCTGTCTCTAGCGACCCGATCCAGCTCGAGGGGGAGAGTAAGGATAGCGAGCATGCATCGGCTCCAAATCCACAAACTCCACCGGTGACACCAACGGTAAACGCGCCTCCATCGATATCTGACCCCCAGCCTTCCCCACCATCCAGTGGCCCCCAGTCTACGTCCGTAACAGCTCCGAAAGCGCGCAACATATTGAAAATGCCGCCGCGCGAGCCACGACCATCCCGAACCGCAACACAAGGTCCCAAAGTCTACAATCCAGACCAGTATTATCGCTCTCTTCGTCAACAAGAACCTGACGAGCACGACGAGCAAGACATGGCTAATTTAGCCATTGACGACGAACCATCCTCATACCGGCAAGCTACGCAGCACCCGGCCGCCGATGACTGGTGGAAAGCGATGGAATCCGAACTCGATCAGTTGGATAAACTTGGAACATTCACTCTGACAGAGCTCCCAGCTGGCCGTAAAGCACTGGGCAGCAAATGGGTGTATAGGAACAAGACAGATGATGTGGGAGAACTTGCACGCCGCAAGGCACGTCTAGTAATTTTGGGAAACTCCGCTATTCCCGGAACAGACTATAACCCCGACCAAATTTCGTCCCCAGTCGTTCGGGCCGAAACAAACCGTCTTCTTCTTGCTCTCGCCGCACGCTACAACCTCGAGATGCGAACCGTCGATGTCAAGGGCGCTTATCTTAATGGCACCTTGAAGGAAGAAATATATATGAGACAACCCGAAGGGTTTTCCGACGGTACTTCCCGCGTGTGGCGACTCCACAAAACCCTCTACGGTCTTCCACAGTCAGGACGAGAATGGAATGAAACTCTCGATGCCCAATTCAAGACAATTGGCTTCCTCCGCCTTCTCTCTGACCGTTGTGTCTACATTCGACGCAATTCCGATGGTATAACAATTGTGGCCGTACATGTTGATGACATGTCCATATACGCATCCACCCCTGAACTCATCACTCGCACCGAGGACCAGCTCGAAACTGCCTTTCAAATCACCCGTCTAGGCAATGCTAGACAGCTACTTGGGATGGAGATTCACCGTGATCGTACAAACGGCACTATCACCATCACACAGACAAATTATATCAAGAAGATCCTCGTCCAGCATGGCATGGAAAACTGCAATCCTGCACCATCGCCCATGGACCCTAATGTGAAACTCGAGAAGCTCCCCAAGGATCAGTCGTATCCCGAAGTCCAGCGTGTTTACCAGTCTATGGTTGGAGGTATAATGTATGCTGCCATTATCACACGCCCTGATATTGCGTACGCAGTACAAACTCTCTCGCAATTCAACACCAATCCTGGACCTGTACATCTCACGGCTGTCAAACGTGTTTATCGCTACTTACGCGGTACACCAAACCTCGGCATCACCTATTCCGCTCTAAACGATTCGGATATTGAGATGCACGCAGATTTTTCACGCCCCGCAGTTTATACCGACGCTGATTGGGCCAACTCCAAGGACGATCGCAAGTCCATCTCTGGCTACGTTTCCACGTTTGCAGGGGGAGCTGTAACTTGGTCTTCCAAGAAACAAGCCACTGTCGCACTTTCGACAATGGAAGCAGAATATATCGCGCTGTCACATGCTGCACGCGAAAACCTGTGGTTACGTTCTCTCTTCACAGAACTCGACCTTCCACCGTCCAACCCCTTCCCAATCTTCTGCGACAATCGTGGTGCCATCGATTTCACATTCAACGCCGGCTACCATGCCCGTTCGAAGCATATCAATATGCGACACCATTTCATTCGTGACCTTGTAACTTCTCACGAAGTCTCAGTTCACCACTGCGCATCTGAGGACAACCTCGCCGACATTTTCACGAAGCCTCTCGCGCGCACTCAGCACGAGGAACAAGTTCGCAAACTCGGAATGACTCGAGTTTGAGGGGGAGTGTTGAAAGTGTACAGTACCACTTGGTGCAAACATCGAGTCATCCCCACTTCCTGACTCATGCGCACAGCCTATTCCAAGTCACCTCTTGTGACTCTACTTACTGACTCAATATGTATATGATTCATTCTGACTTGAATCTGAGTCACAGTATGACTCATGTTTTGTAGTATATAAAGGCTCGCTTGTATAGTAGTTAGGGATATTCGGAATTCTAATTCTAACTCTGAGCCCTTTTGTCCTCTCTCTGAAAGCCTAAATTCTAACAAGTCTGCAGCTAAGTTCATACATAGAAGTTGTACCTCTGGTACCCATGTATGATACCATTAGATACTACTGCAGGCAAAGAATAATTCTTTGCTAGTCATAGAGTCTTTATAGGCAGACAATATGCCGGGTTGAAAGTGGTCCCAAATTGTAGACCAACTTCACTAACTTCACTTACCAAGAAATTATTTCGGGCCTCAGACAGCGGTACTGAAGGGCTTCCCCTCTCAGTAAAAGCATTAAATGGGGTTAACTAGGTTACACTATTGGAAGGAATAAGAGCACTGTCATAAAGCCACCCAAAATGGAAACCCTTTGGAGCCGCGACCAGGGAAATTAAATATGTACCATTTATGCTCAGTGTCTGGAACCATCTAATGCTGAATTTCATGAAGAAACTCACTCAGCAGAAGGTACGCTCCAAAGAAATGGTGCCATTCCAACATTTTGCTCACCAATAATTTTTCATCCAGACATCCTTATCAAATAAACTCAGGTCTGGAGTTACAGCCATGGATTGGATGGTTTCTGTCTTACATAGTCCCCGTGGTCTGTGCCTTCTTATCCTGAAAAGGTCACTCACGTGCACCCACCAAGCTAGCAAAATAACTCTTACAATTCTTCCATCAATGCATCGAAGCCCGCAGCTGGAGCAATGTACTGTAACCATCAATGTGACAATGATTGTGGAAACATTAATTATATGGCCAAGAGTTCAACATGCGAGATACGAGCACCATCTGCTGAAGTGTGTCTACGAGAGACTAGGCCAAGAGGTGACTTGCTCAGAAAACGAATTATCACAGTTGATTCATC
Organism: Mycena leptocephala; assembly: GCA_029378395.1. Classification (NCBI taxonomy): domain Eukaryota; kingdom Fungi; phylum Basidiomycota; class Agaricomycetes; order Agaricales; family Mycenaceae; genus Mycena; species Mycena leptocephala. The sequence goes on along the minus strand of JARJLF010000051.1, from coordinate 114,198 downwards.
CGAATGAATGGCTGTAATAGATAGCGAGAGGTTGTCAATATAATAATTGCCAGTATAGTCTCTTGTACACGAAATTCCACAATTGATGCTCGTACCTCGCATTTTGAAGCATATCTCGGTAGTGTAGGTGCCTGAGGGAATCAACCATAAGATATGGTACTCATTTCAACCAGGAGACACAGAGTGCTCTCAAACCATCGCCGCCACGATGTGTATGAGAACCGTGGGAACATTCTCGGAGATGCCCGGAAAACGCGCAACTCGAGGTGGACGCCAAAAACGAGTAGTTTCTCTCATAGGATGCCGTTGTCACCACAGGAGGCCCCTCTAAAACTCGTGGCAAAGCTCCGGAAAATGGTCAAAAATATATGCTACCTAGCGGAATCGAACACACGCGGCGACACGCCAACAGCTTAGCCAAATTTCATCCATGAACCATCCGCGCTTCGTACACTGCATTCTGCAGCCCCTTCAGCAAGAGAGATTGACATCAGTTAACGACGGCCAACCAATTCCAGACCTGTGCCGACACAGGTTTATGGCGCCGGATCGGCCGTTGTCGGCCCACGCTTTTGAATGCAGCTGACAACGCCACGGAACGCAAGTAAATGATTGATTTGTGCATGCCGTTGGATGGCGCTAATCTGCCGTGCTTTGATCATGCGGCGCAATTTAACCATATGGAGATACGGCTTCGGACAGACAGAGAGGCTTAATTTTATAAAGAGAGTGATGGGCTGTATACCCACTAAAACCCCCTCATTTATCCAGTCGTCCGGCAGTGAGGCTTCATCTAGAAGTAGGCCACTCAGTACGCATTGTTTTTTGATTGCAAGTGTTCCGAATTTAATCTTATCGCACAATAGACGGTCACGTTGCAAGGCCCCATTGATTGCCTTCAGCCATCGATTGTGGATTTCTGTGTCTGTGATTATGATATTTGGATGTGTGATTACTCTGCTAACGCGGAGATTCCATATTAAATTCCATGCGACCGATACAATGATCGCAAACAGTCTTCCCTTCTCTGATATCAGGACACCATTGACTGTTCTGAATCGTAACAGGTTACAGCCCAAGGCCAAGCCCCAGTTCAATTTAGGCCATTGGGCATATTTTTTCGCCCACAGCTGTCGTGTGAGTGACCATATCAATGACTGGCCTGCTGCATTGCATTCCAATGCGATGTGCTCAAAGCATTCAGGTACGCCACAGGTATGACACTGGCCGTGTATCTCAAGTGTGTCAAGGTGAGACCAAAAATTGCCCACACGGAAGGTGTTATGGATACACTTCCAAAAAAACTCACGGGTAGTACGTTGTAAGGTCACCGAGCGAGTCGATCTCCAGATGGCTTCGTCGGATGGTGTATACTGAGGGATTTCTTCAACTGAACACCGAATACGATCGAGGTTTGTAAATGTAAATTTCCTGTGTGGCCGGGGTCGTAGGCTCCGGATGATCTTGGTGAAGATCCTTTGGGAACCCGTTGATAAGAGGATCCCGGGGCATTGAAACATCAGGTCTATTTCAGTGTCAATTTGGATGGCACTGTCGTGTTTCGGTTTTATATATTTAGCAAGGTTGTCTGACACATTTTTGAACATAACACGGCCAGTTCTTTCATTTAAACGCGCAAAGACAGCTCTTAGTAAGTGGAACATTGGATCCAGCCTGTCGTTTTCCAATCTGTGTCTTTTCTTAAGAATTGACTGAGACAAAAAGTCCGAAGAAGAGCATATTAAGAGAGGGATATGTAAGTTAATGCTCTCGAGTATATTGAGCAATCCACTGAGTAATGCTGAGTTAAATGTCCGTGGTATTTCGGGTCGGTCGAACATTACTGACAGGCTTCTGTCCAGTTCTGCATTGTGTTCTATCTTAATCATGACCTTGAGCACAGGATTGAACTCGCCGGAGTGCTGTACCTGTGCATGTAAGAAGACTGTCTTAGTCTCTGGTACTGGCCCTTGGAATTTCAATCTTCGTGCTGGAAAATCTTTGAGTGAATCTTCCAAACTAAAAATCCGGAATCCATCTTCAATCTTGGAGAGCATGTAGTTCGGGTCAAAGGTTACGATCTGGTTGGGTTCTATCGGTTTATTATTATTCTCGACTTCACCTGTCAGAGCCAAATGGTCGCACAAATCAGGGTTTGGTAGACACGGGTTCCATTTTGGCTGGATGCTATCTATCAGCATTTTAGCTGTCTCAATGCATTCACCTGGATTTTTGCATCCATTCTGTGTTCGATCATGATAGCATGGCGGACAGCCACAGTTCTTGCGACCTATGCCCGAGGGGTTGACCATATGTGGTTTTCTTGCCAATGTTGTTCGTCGTTTTGCTAATTTTAAAGTCTCAACAGTTCGGATATTGTGATTCAATCTTAGGCAAGCCAAAGATTCACGACGATGTGCCTTCTTATATCTTTCTTTGTGCACTCCAGGGTGCCTCCACATCGGCATTGATAATTTCAGGTCCTTGCTAATTGACAAGCCTGTGAATGTTAATTTATATTTCCGGGCTGTTAGGATCATTCTTTTGAGATCGTCCGGCAGGGGGGTTCGCGAAGAGATTGGAATGTGTATATCCTGCAGGAAGATATTAAGAATTTCCTCTGGTCTTATTTTAACGTAGCTTTTCTCCAGGAAAAATTTCAAGATATAGTCCACAAAATAACACCAAGCTGCTCTCATAGGTCCCTGTACAAGGTACGTTTGCAGATTCCACAGATCAATGGCTTCATTTCTTGCCGGGATATCCAGTATCTGTTTACCGCCATCTGCGATGTTCAACATCATGGTTTCATGCCCAACTCTGGCTGTTTTCCCGTCCCATAGGAAGGTCTGTTCAATTCTAATCAACGTGTGCTCAATATTCTTTTGCATTCCTTGTACCCTGGTTAGATATTGAGTTCTGCCTCCAATTACCATATTCACGATGTGTCGTTTGCCTTCAAGTGACGGAGATGACATCTTCCATCTTTCCAAGTCTCTGGTGATTTTTTCGATTATAGATGGCCATGGTGTTGTGTAAGAGGCGATATTTCCTATCCATGCCCCCAGCAAACGACAAGTTTCACCATCCGGGACTATTCTAATGTTATTCTCGATCAAACCAGCGTGATCTCTGTTGTTGAGGCGTCTCTCTTGTAATACTTTGGTCCGGAATGCAGGTGTTCCGAACGGTAATAGAACGGTCTTATGTTCATTGAACTTTGCCGTTGAGGCAGCGCACCAGAGACTCAAAAATTTTCCAAAGTTCTTCCAATGAGTCTGCTGAGGACAGATACACTGATGTGTCATCAGCGAAGAGAGATACTACCAAGTTTTGGTTGGTTCCGGGTATTCTGATCCCTTTAAGGTCCGAGTTTCGAATCAGACAGGCGAGTGGTTCGATAGCTAGATTAAATAGTAAGCAAGAGAGTGGGTCACCTTGCCTTACACCACGTGTCACGATAAAAGGTGTGCTAATCTCACCGTCGATCATTACGACTGTCTCAGCACTTGAATAGAGACTTTGAATGGTATTGCAAAACCTCGGGGGAAATCCCATATGATTGAGAACTTCAAGGAGGTATGTATGATTAATCCTATCATAGGCTTTCTCTTGGTCCAAGGCGACTATGAGCCCATCTTCCTCTGCTGCTTCAGCATAGTTTAACAGGAATTTGGCGAGCTTGACTTGGTCTTCAATTTTTCTCCCCTTCATAAATCCAGCTTGGTCCGGTTTTACAAGCGACGGAGCTACATTCATCAATCGCAACGAGTACGACTTGGTCATGAGTTTGTAATCACAGTTCAAAAGTGTGATTGGACGATAGTTGCTCATTAGGGACTTGTCGCCTTTTTTAAAGGTCGGGCGCAGCCATCCCGCATTAAATTTGGAGCATTCTACGATTCCATACTTCTCGATGTTGGCATATAATCTATTCAGAAACCCCACTATGTCGAATCTCTGTGAGGCTGTTCCGAGGCTTTGCTGGAAGATAATATCGAGTAGTTTGTAGAATTCATATGGGATCCCGTCCAACCCTGGGGATTTTCCGTTGTTTGATAGTCTGAGTGCCTCCGCAATGTCGTCAGTTGTTAAATCCTTGTCCATTTCATTGAATTTCATCTCAGATAGTCGGACCGAGCATTTCTCGAATGTGATATTCGTTGCCATCATTCTGCCGTATTCATCCGGGCAGTCCTTGGTTTGAATTGAGTCGTAATAGTCTCTCGCCATTTCTGCCATTTTCTTAGGACGAGCTCGTAGCGAGGTAGAGAGGGATCACTGTTCTCAACTTTCAACTCCGGAATTGAATCTTTCGGATGGTAGCCATGTGCTGATCGAGTCCACGACGTTGTTTTCAAAGTTTCGCCTTCAATGTCATAGCGTGCTTCGGATAAAGCGGCCTTTTTTTCACTGTCCTCTTTCAAGCGGTCTCTTATCTTCTTCTCCAAGAGGTATGCAGCTGCAGACCTGTCTTCTTGGGGCATGTCACAGTCATGTACAATAATTTTCAACTGTGCCCTCCAGGTCCGTATCAGACGAGTTGTTTCATTTGTAACTACCGTGAACAATGTTTGCCATATGTGGTAACATCCATCTTGAACTTAGCCCATAAGATTTGAATGTTCCTGCCTGGGTCACGTTCAGAGCCTTCCAGGCCGTGGAGATCATTCGTTAGCTGTGCAGCCAGCATCTGTACTTTATCCATAAATTTTCGAGTCTTGAGCAGATAGAGAGGCATGCTCCACCTGCCATGGCCAGGTTTCTCATCCGGCCGGCATGTCAATTCCGTCATGACAAGTTTATGGTCAGAATTTACCGGGCAATCTTTTATTTCCCATCCTCGGAACCGTTTGTACAGTCTGTTATTAACTTTGATTCGATCGAGGCGGGAGTACGAGTCATGGGTTTTCCCCGTCTTTCCATCCTTTCGGTGTTGGACACATGTGTAGTCTCGCGTATCTGGGAATGTAGCACGCCATCCGTCGAAGAGGCCAAATAAATCTTTGAGTATCTTGAAGCTCTCTGGGACAATTTCAGTTACTCCAGAATTCCTGTCAATTGGATCTTCCACAAAATTCCAGTCTCCTAAAGCTACAGTTGGGAAGGGGAGCTGTGGATTATCGGCCCATTTCTTCCGAAGTTCTTTCCACATCTGGTCACGTTCTTCTGGCCCGTTGGGAGCATATATGTTCAGTATGTTCACGGATTCCCCCTTATGCCATGGAATAACAATCATGAAGGCACGTCCGCGAATTAGCTCATATTCTCGGACATTTTCAGTGTCAACATATTTCTTGTTGAGAATGAATGCCACACCTGCTGTAGAACACGGTTTCTCTGGGTGTGCCGAATAATGTAATTTGAACCATCGGTTAAATACATTGGAGAATTGGGTTGCCGATTCGGCGTCAAAATGAGTTTCTTGGATTCCAAGTACACCGAGGTTATTAATATCAATGGTTTCTTTGAGAAATTTAAACTTATGATTTCTGTGGTGCATAGAAATGTTGGCGTCACGTCCCGCGATGTTGAGTGTGCCTATGGTAAGGTTCGATCGGGTAAACTTGCCCGATTTTATGACCTTTGGAGGTTTATGTCTTTTTCTTATGGCCAGGTTCTCATTTTCCCAGCTTTGGACATCGATGTCACTGTCAGAAGAGTCCTGATGGCTCTGCGAATACTCGTGTAGTGAATATGGGTCAACGGTATTATCTGTATCCATGTTTGAATTATTAGTATTCGCTATTGCTGAAATATCTGGGCAGGAATTTTCCGTCCCCTGAACATTTCCCGCATTCCCATTGAATTCGGTATGAGTACCATTTGCAATATAGTATCCCCTCAGGTTGTTACTCTGCATGGAAGCCGGAGCCAGCCATGGTGAATCACAATCCAAGGATGACATATTGAGGGACACAGAGGAACCCATCTGCTCGCCAATCGCTGTAGCAGCCAGAGCAGCAGAGCTGTTACAGAAAGGGCCGTGCATTGGGTAGTCAGGGCTAGGCCTTAGATCACCCCGACTCCTGCTGGATTCACACTCTGAACTCGTAGCCGGCAGGCACTGACGAGAGGGAGGTACCACGTCCCCGAAACCCTCCCGTGAGCCAGGAGGGCCCTCGGTACAAAATCGATTATAGGTAGGTTGTACAGGCATGTTTTGGGTGCGTTTTTTGACCGCCGTCAAGAAAGGATACATTTATGAGTCTGGGGGGTTCCGAGTGATTTGTGGATTGAATTCGCTGGCTTTAAGAGATTAAAAGTTCGGAGTATTCAAGTAATATAGCTTTATTTCCAGCTCTATGTGGCCTCAGTTCACATGTGCATTACATTTATTTACGGCCCATTACGGGCTCTCTAACTGTTCTGCGACAGCTGCCCAATGACTGTATCCGAGCGGGTTGTTGAAACATTTTTACTGTATGATAGTAAGTTGAATATATTGATTTAAAGACGACATTTCACGGTTAACTAGAATTGTTCATAGAAAACGGTGTTGAACTTGAAGACGCTGTCAAGCGAAGGTTCGGGGGGGGAATCAGGTACCGGTCACGTGATCTCGGTCCCGAAGCGGAATAATGATAACGAGGATCTGACATCGTCGGGTCTCCGCAGAGGAGGGGGTAGGCCGAGAGCGAGGGAGGAGGGGACATGGAAAGGTAGAGAGGATGAATACACACCATTAATTGGCCCCTATAGATCCACAATGGCTATGAGTGAGGATGGCGCCCATCTGAGTCACTGCAGGCATCGCAGTATTCGTAGTGAGAGGGCGATAGACAAGGGCAATGCCTTGAAAGCAGCGGGAAAGGGGGGGCAGAGGCCATGAGGTTGGATGGTACTCCAAGTTTGACCACGGGTGAGAACAGGAAATGCCAATAAAATGGCGATAGCACATGGGCTTTAATTATATGGCTCGTAGGCTCCTTCCGCAACCTGTGCGGTGTAGCTCGCAGGCTACGCGGGTAGAGGGGTCACCCTTGGGCTGCAAACCCTCCTTGACCCATTCCCGCCACCAATCTCGCTTCATCCCAGCGACGACCAGCAAAGGCCAGCGTGGGAAAGTGGGAGATGGTGGTGGTAACGGATCAAGGAGCCCCCCAATTAATACTGATTCAACAATGTTTGATTCAACAATGTTTCAACGCTGTTTAATCCGCACAAATTGAAAAATTATGCAGAGTGGGGGACTTGAAGTTGAGGTCTTCAGATTTTCAACTCAAATATAGGAGCAGGTGATAACCACTGCATCATGCAGCTGACAGGAAGTCACCGAAAATAATAAGATCAGGCATATGTTCACGTGTGAATGTTGGAAGGCCCTTACCTTGATCCATGGAAAGAGTAATGAACTGCCTCTAGACTTCATTGTGGTCCCAAAATGCGTGAAATCTCACCATTGGCACGGTATCACTAGAAATAATTTGGGTGTCTTGTGATGCAACCTTGGTCCTTCACAACCTGGACAAGGAGTTCCCACCCGAATAAATGGCCACTATTAGATGTAAAACGGAGTTGACATGTTTAAACAAGCTCCATATTCTGAACTGAATGCATCCTGCACTTTGGAAACCCTGGAGTTAGCTAAAGCTACGGAAATCCCACTGCTGCCCAAGATGTGTTGAACTTACAAAATCTCCAACTCCATCTCATTCTGTCATACCGGGTGATCGGTGTTTGTTTGCCTTGTTTCATGGTCATTTAGCTTGGTTGGAATTCTGTTGCTTTTGGGTAATCTGTCCTGGTGTGTTGTGTGTTCGAGTCCGGGGTCTTGCATATATTTTTCTTCATGTTTTGAGCCTTGTTTAAACAGTGATCAAATCACATTCAACAAAACATTGCTTGAACCTGATTTACCGTTGCGATGACCATTGTTTAAACAAATTTTGTATGGTTACTGGCCGCCACCGCGGGAGGGGCGGAAGGAGCCGCTGGCGATGTTGTTGGTGCATGGTGCGAGGAAGGAGGTTACGATGGAGAATATTGGAGAATATTTAAAGCCTATAGCCGAGGCTGCAGATGATAGTGAGGAGAATTTTCTGGGGCTTGTACAGAGGAGGTTCAAGGAGGCCAAGACTACGATTGCAGAGGTGACAAGCGAAGGGCCAGATCCCTTGGGGTAGAGTTATTCGCTGTGTTCTTCTTCCAATTTGGAACGCAGGGTCGGCGAAGATGAAAGTGAGAACAGTCGATCCTAACAGCGGCTTCCGATTTTGTTTTTAATGTTTTCTATTCCCTGCAGCACATTTCAGTGAGCTGCAGTGGTGCGTATCGAGTATTCAACTCTCTCGCCGCGCGATACACAAGCTGATGGACGACAATGGGACTTGATTAGGGAGACGAGACGAGATAAGTGGTCCGAGGCTTGCCCGCGGCGTCTCTCCTTGTTGGCCAACGATTCTTATACAGTGAACTTGACCTTTTTGACTCTGGGCATTTCAGCGGACATCATATCAGCCATATTTTTTTTACTCGACCGCCTGGGCCGCAAGTGTCGTCCTGAATCTTCGAGAGCGCGTCCCATCTTCTGTCTCGACTCTCGAACTCACTATCTGATGGCTGGCTCGCCTGGCAGTACATTTTGATGGCCCCACGGCCAACTTGACCCGAGGAGCCATCAAAATGTAGTGTGGCTGTCTCGCTCGCTCGCATCCTCGCTCACTGGTTTGCGTCTCGTTTCTCTCCCTCGTGATCTCATCTACCCTCCTGTATCCGGCCTTGCTCTTTCCCCCTAATTATTTTCTTCCTTCCAGCTTGAACACTGTGCTTGCTCGGATTGCAAAGGTTTGCTTTTCAAGCCCCCGCCACCCCTGCCTTCGGCTTTATTTCAGAAATCTTCAGCTCCATCTCGGACTGCAACTAACGCACCTCTCCTACACGAATATCGGAGCGGGAGACAAAACGATCGGAGGTGGTCTCGATGACGCCGAGGTGAGTCGCTCCTTGTGTTTTTGTTTTGTTTCCTTCACCTCATTTCTCCTCCGTGCCTGCTTTCCTGTCTTCATGGGATCGTTTCGTGCTGCTGTTTTCCTAGTTCGGGTTTGGCATCGCGGTGTTTCATTCCTGGACTCAAGTTGGTTCCAGTGCAATTGCGACATTTCTTGTTATTTTTTATTCATGCGGGCCATTTCTGTGGGTGGAGGCTCGTCCAAGCCACATTAGGGTTATTCATAGTAGCCTTTTGGACGTCCTTTTTTGCGCCCCTTTTCCCGCCCTTAAGCTTTTTCTTGTTTGGCAGATAAATGTAACCGAGTGACCTATACAATCCAGAAAAATTTACCCGAGTCCTTGTTGAACGCCTGAGGTGCTATGTGACCTTTAAGGAACCATAGGAGCACCCAGGCTGCATGAGATGGATAAAGGGAGCCAAAAAGAGACAAAAAAGGGTGCTGAGAACCAGGTTGTTCACAGTAGCCTTTTTTCTGCCCTTTTTTCGCTTCCTTTTTTTCTCTGATTTGATCCAATATCGCATGTTGGACCTAGATTTTTTGGTTTTACAGCCTTTTTGCATATTAAAATTGAAAAGGGGAAAAAAGCCCGGAGAAAAACGGTGGGATTACAAAAAGGAGAGCAAAAAGGGAGCAAAAAAGCCTACTGTGAACAACCCTATTGCATGAAAATGGGCTGGAGGTATCTTGATCGTGAAGCTCGACATCTCTCTGTGATGTGGTTTTCGTGTGTCTGACCCGGGCGTCGAGTTCGTGTCGATTCTAGGCACCAAGTTCGTGGGTGGGGTTGAATGGGACACATTCATGTGTTTCTTGTTTCGGTTGTCGCTGTCTCTTGGTTCGTGTTCGCGTGGGTTCAGCGGGAGTTTCTTGCATCTTTTGTGATGATACATCGCTATTTTCCACTTCAACTGACTCATCTTAACTCAGAATTCCATCTTAGCCATAACTACGAGTCGACGAGTTCCCGGAGTTGCGCTCTTGAATCCTTTGTTTATTTGTTTTATTCACCCCTGAGGCAACTCAGAAAAAATTGCCCAATGCCAACTAGGAATTTGTGTTGGAATTTAAAGTCGGATATCGTGTGCAGTACAAGACCTCTGAGTCTGCGGTAGCGAAATGTTGCGGTCAATCCTAGTGAGCTTCCGCTCTTGCGATTTCATTTTCATTTTCTTAACTGGAAGAAACTTGCCCACTCCTCACGGACAGAGAATTCTCTCGGATTTGGTAGACGGCACCGTGCCTCACTGCTCTTTAATAATCGGAGGCAACTCGTTGGTGAGTCCGAACTCCAAAAACATCTGACTCACTGAGAATCACGTCCCCAGAACATCGTCTAGCGCTGACAAGGGTGGTGCTCTCTAGTCACAGCCTTGCTATCGAACGCCGCCGCTGGAGGGGACGCGGAGAGGGGGTTGTCCCGGGGCGATGGGGGCTATGCCGTTTTTGCTACGCTTATATCGAGGACCCCGCCCATGCGATGTTCGTTTGCAAGGACCCGGAGCTTGTTCCTATTCGATCAGTGTTCCTGGAGAGCATTGAGAAGATAATTCCTGGCATTGCCAACCAGTTTCCAGATGCTTTACAGACATTCAAAGGCTTTCTGGTGCGAAGAGAAATTACCCCACTGCTCGGAAGGCTCGCTTTCGATGTTTCGAAAATTTTTGATGCCAGCTCAATGCTACTTGTGAACGATCCGGCGGTGGAGACTTGACGCTGTGCTTGTTGGATACTGGAGAGTCACTGGCTGGCCTCCCGTTTAATTAATTATTTATTTCTTTTCCGCCGACTTTGCTACTCGGTTTGACTTGGGGATGTCCAAGCACGGTTTCATGGGTTATGATGCTGTCGTGTGCCTTCCTCAGTTGTGAACTTTACTCGGCAGTTGAATACGCTGTTTAATCAGTTGTGGACCTTCCGTGGAAGTTGATTGGCTGCAGGCCCCAGGAGAAGGGATCACGCATCCCCTCACACAGACTGGTTCAAGACGTGTCTTGAATTTACATGCTTGCACGTAATTTCGGACGGTGCCCTCATGCTCCGCATAAACTCACCCGTGCATTTTATTGCACGTAAAATTGCATTTGCCGTGCAAAGGGACAGTCATGCGACAACTGCGCAACTGGTGGACTCTGGAGATTTGCACCTGGGAAGGGGGAACTCTTTCCGCACACCAACTAGCCAGTTGGTGGTCAGGTCCCACAGGGCTGTATCCAGAGGTCCAGCCCATTTGAGGGCCAGCCAGTGCCAGTCTGTTAGTGTCTTGTGTGAACGACCCCCTGGAATCGGTTTGTGTTCGGTTGGGATTGTGTGGGTTTCTGTAAGGATAACCACCTGTACAGTACCACATGTATACCTTCCGTAAACTCGTCTTTCAGACATTTGGACCACGCAAGTACAATAAATCCGCCCCTCCCCCCCTTACCTTCGCAGCAAGGGATGAAAGTTAGCCCTGGTGTACAGTGCGCTTCTTCTCCCGCTCAGAAGATATAATCCAGCAAGGCTGGATCCGAAATCTACCTCGGTGCGATCTCGGGATCGCAATATCCTGTTCAGTCGAGCTCCAAAAACATGCTCACACCCACCTTCGTTAGTAAGAATGAAGGTTAGATATGGTGTCATCTCCCATACTATACCGAATAACCATTGAATGAGACAGCCCGAGGTTCAACTCCCGATGTCTGAACATGCGTGTAATTTTCTTTTATTTGACCTCTGTACCAAATATTGGCTAACTCGACTTTGCTCGAATAAAAAAAAAATCGGAGATGGTGTACCTCCTCCCTCGCTTCACAGAATGAAAACCCAGTGGAACTATACGAGAACACGATGAACGGAGGCCTCTGTTTCCCTACAGTCGAGCATGTTCGTCTGAGTGTGTTCTCAGCGGTTTTGAGACCCAGCTCCCGACCCCAAGCATGCCTTGGCAAGGAAAATTCACCTGTGTTCTCTCCATCCCGGACCCTGCTAAGCACAGGATTTAAATATGGAACACTGACATCTTGGGGCCAAATTAATAATTGTGGCCCTCCACTCTTAACAGCAACCGAAAATCCAGTTATAACTTATTTAATGCCATCGTGCTTCGCATATGCAGGTTAACAGTCCAGGGAGATCTTCGGCTAGGAGACATCAAGTTAACTCACAAGCAGTGCGTACTGCAAGCATTACAGGATCGTGCGAAAGATTTTATGTAGAGTGTGTCCGGGTGTGGTACAAGAAGGTAGTGGGTGGTAGCACAGCTATTGGTAAACAGGGATGAGAAAGAATATTTGTCCGGAAGGGAGACCTAGAGGTGTGGGATATAAACGCTCCAGTTTACATCCATGAGGGCGCCTAGGGGAAGGGATCGCATGCCAACAAGCGGGAGGATGATAAGAGCGAGACGTGCGATAACATAGATGGAAATTGGCACAAAGATTCCGATTGCTAGTTTTGCCTCCCGAAGCTGTGATTCATCGATGTCGGCGATGGCGACAAGTGCCACGAGGAATATAAAGACAACCGGAATTGCCACAATAAGCGAGGAACATGACCTCCACATCCACATTTCTGCGGTGGTGGGGAAATCCGCGTTCCATGCAGCACAGTGAATCGCACCAAACACGGCCCCGACAAGAGTCTCAATAGCGAAAGGGTGAAGCGGCCTTGAATATTGTCTAGTTCATTCATTGGTAAGGACCAGAAAGACGATACCGAGGTGGACGATAGCGGATCGTATTCGTAGTTAATGGTAATTCCACCGATGGCACTGAAGAACCTGTGGAGTCGTGGCACGCGGACCACAGTGATAGGCTGGGCGTCGGCCGGTTTGGCAGGTCCAACAACAATTTGCCGCTGGACATCAAGTGGCTTATTCCACCACAGAAACCAGATGAATACATTGACGACGGAGAATGCCAGCGTGGCCACCTCCAGTTCAGTTACAGCCAGACGTTGGTGCACGCGGGCCAGACATTGTGCGGTGAACCACAGACCCTGCACTATTGCAAGGCCTTTAGACAGCGCATCTCCTTTACTCTTGTCCATGATATCCTCTGCGTCGACATTTTTTATGCTGGTCAGGAATTCAGGCCCGAGGTCTAGATCCGCGAGTTGTTTCTTGCTTACAACCGGATAACCAGTGGATGACACGAATCCTCCCATGCAAAAAAAGAACCCGTGTGTTCTTGAGAAACCGAACTCTGTGCGCGAAATGTACATTATATGCCTGAAAATTGAGAAGAAAAAGTCTGCCAACACACCCCTTGATAATATTCGCGCGGCAACAAACTGCCTGGCTGCGAATCCGACCATGAGTTCTGGCGCAATAACTGCGATCAGCATCATCTTCAGCCTTCGCCAGTAAAGCACCAGCCGGCTTTGATTCGGTGCGGGCACATTTGGGTGCACTGACACCCAGGTGCAGGCAAAGATCGTGGCAAGACAACCCCAAACGATGTTAAATAACTTTCGACAATTATCGATATCGTCGCACGAGTCGGAGGAGGTTCGAACGTTTAGGGTATGCGGAACTGGCGCAGCGCTGCCATTCCTAGATAGTAAATGTACGAGGATTAGCAGGAGGAGCATCGCAGGGTGTGGTATGGTGAGGTGTTGGTAGGACTTAGAGAGCAGACAGGAACCAATTAGCAGCCATGTTTCTCATGCGTGTCACTCCAAAATTAAGTCTGTCTGCCGTTTCGACTCTCTCTCACGCAAGACATGTAAGAGCCACCCTGAAAGTAAGGCTGCCAGACAGACTGCTGTAAGCTTATAATGTTACCGAGATCCTTTGACGGGTGCCGCTGTGTCGTGACCTCACGCGATTGTGACCTGATCTAAACTCTGTGTCTACCCAACTTTGCCAGCAATTCCTGCGTTGCGGTTCTCTCGTCTGTTCCATTTCCAAGTAGCCCCTGCGCTCCTCTGTTTCGTCCCCGTTTCAATCGCAAGCGACTGGAATACTAAAATAACCTTCCTTTTGTTCCTGGTCTGTGCAAAAAAAAGAAAAAGAAAAAAATCGTGATTGATTGGCTCTAGTTGGAATGTGATTTGCTCTACGCGGAGGTTCAAAAAGGTTCTCGCTCGTGTGCTACGGTACTTACTTTCCAGGTCAGTTGCTTTTCTGTATCCGAGATGTCCGAGGCACCTGCATTTATGTGATGTGATACGCATCCGACTTTTTCGGCTGACAATAACGTACAAAATGAATCCATACAAGGCAAAGCGCCGAGTCAAAAAACCATTGATTGATCGGCGACTTCTCTTTATGTAATTCGCGCAAACCCCTGACGCTCAGCGCATGGATGTAGAATGATCGAGAGACTGTTCCGCACCGTTCGAGAAGGCACATTTGGCATCATCTCACGCCGCACATCCTCCCCATCAATCAATTCTCCTGCATTGAGCCTGTCACGGCTTCTTGAAGCTCCTCCTCGGGAATAGCCCTCGGTCGGCCTACAACACCCTTCCTATTGTCAAAATAGAAGTCCCCGTCATGGGCCTTCACCTGGTCGTAGTTGCGTGAAAGGGTTTTGTGGTCAAGCGTTGTGTGCTTGAATGGCGAGAGGCGTGTCATTGCGCGGAAAGAATATTGGCAATGATCTTTGAAGATCACCGTGATGGCTCGTTTTGTTGGTGTACACATTGTTACGATGCGTTTGGCGCGGTTTGGAGAGGGTGAACGCAAGGGAGGCATGGTGCGAGTGCCAGCAAAGCGCGTCTGATGGCATTCAGTAATACGAGATAATCTTTATCAGTCTGTTATCAGTACTGATCGGAGGTAAACTAAATCGGGGTGGGCCATCATTTTTGGCCGTGACTGTATGACCTGGAAGGTTGAGCCACTGCTCTCTCACTGAGTCTCTCAGACTCCTTTGGAGCCACTCTTTCATTAGAAAATTAATCATGCTTCGGATATCTGGACTTATCTTCAAACTCTTCCCCGTTTTTGGTCTCTGGATCACTTCGTCTTTTGGTCTCCGTCGGGAATGAAAATCGGCCATATCCCCCAGCTCCACAATTCCTCACCACGCTAAGGCTGCCCATTTATTTTGCCCGACATCCGCGCCCTTCATGTGGGGTTACCTCCTTCTATATGAAAATTCCGTTTTAAATGCCCCGTTAGGGTGTGGTGCTTCATCCTGGTGGCCATTCTTTCCCCGATTTTCACGCACGATGAGCGGGATGGTCTCGGAGACGACAGGCCACTGACCTGACTTTCTCCATGGCTGTTTCCCCTCCCCCCCCCCCCATTGCTGTTGCCAGCTGTATTAAAGGAGGGCCAAAGCATCAAGCAGCTGCATCCTTCACTCATCTTCTCATACATCATGGCGACCTCTGACCTTGGATGTGCTCAAAACCCCGATGGCTCGCTGCGGGATGCCTCTGAGATCGAGTTTTTCAATGATGTCGATGACAGTCCCAATTTCGGGTCTCCAAGATTCAGATCATTCACGAGGCGCTCCGCGGACAGTATTCACGTGTCCAGTTATCCTCCTATATTTAAAAATGAACATGCAGGAACCTGCCGACGTTGCCCAGACCTTCTCGAGCGAGAGAACTCCGACAGTGTGGCGTATCATCCCAACCCTCGAATTCCTCATCAAGCGATGGGAAACAATGTCAACTCACCCAAAAGCGCCGCCGTGCCTAGTTAGTAAATGGACGAGAATTAGGAGAAGAAACATTACAGTGTGTGGTGTGGACTGGTGTGGTTGCAGACCGGAATCGATTCGCTGCTGTGCGTCTCATCGACAACACGTGTGTCCAAAATTAACTCTGTCATTCTAACCGCCGCCCTGGCCCCGCATACATACGTGCCGAGTGTCGAGGAGCTGTGAAGCTTGTTCAAAGCTGTTGAAAGGATTCATCAATGATGTCTTGAGCGTTTGAAAAGAAGGTTGTGAAATTACGGAGACACCTTGAAGAGCACATAGGAATGGGTGCAAAGAATTTGCGTGATTGTAGTATTGCATTGTGCCGCCCACGCGCAGTGCAAACATGAGATCATCGGATATCCGTCTATATGCATCCGATATCCGGTGATCTCTTTGGGGCTGGTCAGAGCACAACCCCATGTCGTCGACGCTGGCGCGATCCATCACAGACAGTGGAGGAAGATATCAAGATTTGAGGATGGTTCAAATTGCAAACTGTATGCGAACAGTAGGCTGGATGTGCCGGATTTGAGGGTGCTGAGTCGCAATGTCAGGCCACCCAGAAATGGTGAATTGCAACGGTGCCGGAAGGAATGTAATGCTCGGCCTTCCTGATGCAAAAAAATGTCCTGAATGGAATCTTTTTCTCTGAGTAGCCCAATGAAGGCCTTGAACTCTGCGGACTGCATATCACCATGTCTAGCATAATAAGCCATTCCCCGGTACAGCACTTTAAGCCAGTCAAAGATTGCACCGCCCATGCCCATGCGGAATAATTTCAACCACAATGTCGGTTGATCCTTGGAGGGAAATGCATTAGTTGCATCGACTGCGGCCACATGGAGGGTGTATCTGTGAACTCTGGCCCACGCCTTGGCACATCGGAGAATGATAGGATTATTATTAGTTCGATAACCCGGCCGAAAAACATTTTTCCATGGAGGGATCAAGCCTCGTGATTCCGCCCAGTCAGCGATCCTCCGGTGAACAAGCATCGTCAACCCTTTCAAAAAACAACTCTCGAGCGCTATCAGCCTGTAGCTGTCGGGATTATCGTGTGGTTTCATCCGTTACAGTATTCCAATGAGAGCTGCCATGAACCAAATGGTGGGAGCGTCGTTTTTGTCAACACACTCGTTGGCTAGGTATGCGAGGTCTTCATTTGGAATTTCAAGGAGGTCCACATACGACGCAGTATCCTCGCCAGGAGTGCTGTCCATGGAATTTTTTGCGAATATGGTCTTTAAGCCTGCCCGTATCGTCTTCTGACCAAGCCTGAGTAAAGAAACCTTCTGGTGTGCTGTCTTTGGTCTTCTCGGGCAGTAGCGTTGCTAAGACCTTGTTGATCTTGTGTTGCGCCGAGTCAAATTGAGGAGGTAGTACCGATGGGGGGTTTAGCCGTTTCTCGAAGACATCTTTGAGCTCTTCTGCGGTGACGGAAATTGGAGCCGGTTTCGAATCCGCCAGGCGGTTGACTCTACTCGGAGCCTCCATTATCTTTTTACGATTTTCATCTCGCATCGCTGCCAGTTTATCACGACCTCTATTTGGAAGTGGGAATGATGAGCAAACCGGCTTTTTTTGAAGCTTCCTCGGTAGAGCCCGCATTGTTTGGAATGTCCGCGGTAACCTTTTGGACTTCGAGGACGTTTCCGGCTGGTGGTTCTGAATGTGGTTCAACCTCAATGGGATCATGAGAGCGGGGCAAATCACATGCAGCACGAGCCATCTCAATTGCCTTTGTGAGATGTCCGTCTTTCGCGACATTTTCACGCATTATCCAGCAGAAATGAACCGGTGCAGTGCGATATTTAATCAAGGCAATAACTGGCTTCAAGATATCCGCATTTTTACACATCCAGCCACAGGCATCATTGAGGGGTGCATGGTATGCTATTCCACGAATAACATATTCAGATCGAGTGGAGATTTCGAGGGATCTGAATGGCGGGGTAGTTTTGATGGCAAGTAAGGCTGCAAGTAATTCAGCTCGCGGGCCTGTTTGGTTTCTCCAAACCTTCCAGACATATTTCGGCGTGCATCTGGGCCCCAGTATATTGCAGACCCGGCTGAGGCAGAAATCTTTCCCGCGTTCAGGCAGCCGCCGTGAATTGTTACTTTTAATGGCGTTGTAACAGTCAAGATTGGGCCGCAAAGGGCGCGGAGTTTCTTTTGCTCATCCTTCCCAGCAGCCAATGTCTGGATAAATAGCTTGTCGAGTTCTGTGTCATGTGGCAAGACCACATCGACCTTTTGCGAGGGCTTGCGAATGTTATATTTGAGCTTCCAATGTCAATTTCGAGGTTCACAATAAGCGCCGCGTGGTCGTATCGCTGAACTTGCTCTGCAACCGTGAATGATTTGATTTGTGAGAAAAGTTCGCGCGAGCATGGCACATAATCAATAACTGTTTTCCGGATCCCTTGAAAAAAAAGAAGTAAACTTTCCGCCGCTAGGACCAAAGATTTCGGCACCGCTGACAAAGGCAATGTTGTAGTCTTTGAAGGCTTCGCAGAGCCATGTTCCACGAGCAGTGACCTTGCCTTTGTGCATTGAAGTGCGGGAAGGGTCGAGCAATTGGTTGGCCAATAATGCGGCTGTTCTAGCATTTAGATTAAGCGTGCCATGTACGCGAGGGCAATTGAAGCAGCTAGTGCTTCACAAGGGTCTTTTTCCAAAACCCCAGCCCATTGGGAAGATTCAGGCAATAGATAGACATTGTAGATAAGTAACTTGTTCAGTTGAAGCGCCATGAAATCTGGACCAGACAGATCTTGGCGGTATTGAAGTTTGAGTGTTGAGCGAAAGACGGTGGTCACACCACCCCAAGAGCTATCAAAGGAAGCTATTGGTCTTCGCGTTCCCGCGGGATAGCTCCACAGTGTCCTCTTGTTGGGGACGTAAATTTGTCTCCTGGAATAAATGAATATCAGACTTTTCAAGATCTTTACGGAACATCGGGCAGCTCATTTGTAAATGGAAAGATGTCTTTGATATTCCAGCTATGAATACTAATGATCCTAGTGTTATCTAAAGGACGGGTAGAAGGTATGATGGAGGAGGGAGAGTGGGGTCGTTGCAGACACATTTTTGAAATAGGAGTAAATAAAGGTACGTGCAGCGGCAACGGAGCGTCCGGAGGGTGAGCTGCCCTCAGGCGTTTGGGTGCACCGCGTATACTAGTAATGCGCAGCGTGGTCCCAGGAGTCGACGACCCAATTGGCAATCTCGGGAGAAGCGAACGCGATGGCAGTATAAGCGTCGAGCTTCTTGTAACGACGGGTGGAGGAGATCTCCAGGTGAGCAGCAGCCTGGAGGACGATAGCAAGGAGAATTACCATGTCCTGCGTGCGTTTTTGGCTGTCACAGTTCAAGGTGATGAGGCCAAAGACCACCTGGAGAGTGGCAGCGACCTGCGGGGCCGCTTGGCGCTGCGGGATTGCATGGGCACGAGGTGGGGTAGCAGGTTCCAGAGAAGGGGCAGAAAGAATGGGAGCAGAGGCGCGGGGAGGAGCGCTAGGCGCAGCAGGTGGCGCCTGAGCCAGAGCAGACAGTGCGAGTGCAGCGGTGCTGCAGGAGGTGCAATCACCACGGGAAGAGGCGTCGTGGTGACGGGGTAGCCACTGACAGCGACGGGGGAAGGACCGAGTACAGGCGGGGTGTACACGAAAGTGGTGGGCAAGGCCACTGTTTGCGGGATCTCGGTGTGCAGACGAGTCTTGCGGGCAACATCATCGACATCCTCGTCCCGGGTGCGCTTGGCCGACGGAGCAGGAGCCACGGCGGCAAGAGCGAGAGTGTCGACGACGCAGGTAAGCCTGTTGCCGGACCCCTGCAGCTGCTTAATGTGCCTAAGAAGGGCTGGTAGGAGGCGTGCTGAGATGTTATGGCGATCCCGTGCTGGGAACGTTCTGCCGTGCTGATTGTGCGAGGTCCAGAGGTCGGAACCCGGTCATCGCTGACAGTGCTGGCGCGTGCATCGCGGAACTCGGAGATCTGCATCTGCACGGTGGGGTGACTGTGTATGGGTTTAGCATGGAGTGAGGGGTGTGCGAGGATGACACACAGTTTGCAACCTGTGAGACGTCGCTGGAGATGCGGTCGACCCCTTCCCGCAGATTCGTACCTGTTACAAGCAATCCATTGACGTGCTCGTTCGTAGCTCGGTGTTCTTGTAGGTGTATTTTCTGTGTCTTTTGTTGCACCAGGCTGGAAGCCGGCATCGCGGTGGTATGGTGGATGGGCAGCGAAGAGGCGGAGGCGACGGGGATTGCTGCAGGTGGAGCCGAGGAAGAGGACGCCGCATCGTGAGACATTCGACAAAACGGGCCCGAAATTATACCCACGCTGTCATCACGACTCGAGCGTCCACTCTCGTTTTCGTATTCTCGCTGTATTTGTATCTCACTCTACCGCTTTCGGCTCTTTCTCATTCAACTCTCTCGCCACGCAACGCACAGGCAGAAGAACATTTTTTTTTTTTTTTCATTTTGATTCCATTAACGTGTATGCGGGCCCCTTGGGGCCCATGTAACACTGTACAAGATACATAGAGTAAAGTAGCTGGCCTGGAGGGAGGTGCGTGGAGATGGTACGTAGTTAGGTGAGAGCGCGTGAGGTGTGCTATGAGGGTGTATTGAGTTATAATCGATTGCGGTATTTGTTCAGGCAGTAAGTAAGAAAAAAGGAGAAACTAAGAGATGAAGAGAAAAGTTGGGGGCTTCACAGCGCGTAGCGCGGGAAGCGGAGGGTGTCGCGGGCATAGGTGAGGACCGGTTTGTGGTCCGACTTCGCCGCGAGGAGGAGGGCGAGGGAGAGGCGGGCTGTACTGAGGCGCATGATGAGCTGGAGTCGTTGGCGGCGGTACGCGGGGCACAGCAGAAGGAAGTGGGGGACAGTCTCGGGGGTAGAGCATAGGGTGCAGGAGGGGGAGGGGGCACGTTGGATGCGATGGAGGTAGGCGTTGAGTCCAATGTGTCCGGTACGGAGCTGGGAGAGGATGCTGCATTGAGGTCGGGAGAGGTTGTCGTACATGCGCGAGACGGCATTGGAGGGGGAGGTCGTGTCAAAGAGCGCGAGGCAACGGCACCTCGGAGAGGTTCCCCACTCCGAAGTCCACCATGCCTTGAACTCTTTGCCGCCCGCCGCGATCGCTGCCGCCTTGCTGATAGGGAGGGGTGTCTCGAAGACCTTGACGTGCGTTGACAGTGCCGTTGTAGTCCCCATTGCCGCTTCCTTCGCCCGTGCATCGACGGCCTCGTTGCCTGCAATCCCAATGTGCGCTGGCACCCAGTGGAGGTGGACTTTCAGTGTTGAGCGAGCCCGAAGGAGGCGGCGGTGGGAGGCGTGGAACGCCGCAATTAAGTACTGGCCAGGTTGGGGTTTCGGCGAGGTGAGCGCGGCGATCGTGGGTTGGCAGTCCATGAAGATGTTGACTTCGCATAGCCGCGGGGTGCTGGCGACGATGTCGAGCGCCAGGATGGCACCAGCGACCTCTGACTCGAATACTGTGTGTTCCGCTTCCGTTCCCATGTGCTTCGTGCGATGTGTCCCGACTTCCACTCCCCTCATTGCTACCGCTGCCGCTCCTACTCCCCTTCATACCCTGACCCATCCGTGAACACGCACAACCCTCCCCTCCTCACTATCCTGTCCAACTCCCTCGTTGCTTGCTCCTTCGTGGGCGCTATGCGCGCCGTCAGCGCGTCTGGGGGAGCGCGGGCGATTGCGAGGTGGGGGTCGACTGTCTCGAATGGTTGGCAAAGGATGGGGAAGGCGGCGAAGAGGTGGTGCAGGGAGGAGCGGTGGAAGCGGGGGATGTATCGGCAGCGTCGGACAATGTGGTGAATCGGGTTTTGAGGGGGGGAGTGTGACGAGCCGCATGCCCGCGTTGAACGCTGAGCGGTTGAGGCGGATGTGGACGGGGAGAATATTGGCGTGGAAATCCAGTGCGTCAGTCGCCGTAGTCCGCAGCGCGCCGGTGATGAGGCGCGTAGCCAACCTCTGTACCTTCCCAAGTGCCTTCGCTACCCAGACCGTGCCCGTCCTGCGCGCGTCTTCGTTTGAGGAGACCGGCTTGTACCACACGGGTAGCGCATATTCCATGCGGGGCACCACCACCGTTTGGAAGAGTTGTCGCACGTAGGAGTGCGGGAGTCCGAAGGTGGGGGAGGATATGCGGGAGAGGGCGAGGGCGGCCTTCGTGCCTCTGCGCTGCGCTAGTTCTACGTGGTTTCGGAAGGAGAGCTTGTTGTCTAGGATAACGCCGAGAAGCTTGACAGAGCTCGAGGCTTCGATGGTGATGTCACCGATGACGAGGGAAACGGGCCGGTAGTGGTCGCGGTGTCGGCGGGGAGAGACGAAGTGAATGAGTTGGAACTTGGGCAGGTCGAATTCGAGTCCGAGACGTTTAGAGCAAGGGAGTGCGGATTCCACCATGTGGGAGTGCAGGTCTCTCATCGTGTCTTCCACCGAGTAGCCAGTCGACAGCGTTGTGTTGTCGTCGACATAGCTAACAGTGCTGGCGCCCAGGAATTCATCTGCGAAGATCAGGTACAGGAGAGCGCTGAGGGGCAATCCTTGAGGGAGGCCATTGGGAACAGCACAGAGAGCGGACTTGTAGTCGTCGAAGAGGAGCGTCGTACTGCGTTCGCTGAGGAAGCTCCTGATGAGGTTGACAATTTGGTCTGGAGCGCACTTGGATTTCAGACGATGGATGAGGTGGTCGTGGCTCACGGAGGGGAAGGCCTGCGAAATGTCCATGAGCAGGGCACTCGCGACTTTTCCCACCCTCCAGGCGTCTTTGATCCTTTGCGTTAGTAGCAGTAGCGCGTCGACGGTACATCTGCCGGGGCGGCCACCGAACTGGTTTGGAGACAGGAGGCCATTCGCTTCTGCGAAGCCCGACAGCCACTCCGTTAGCACCGACTCGATGACTTTCCCGAAACTCTCTTCCTCTGTGATGGGTCGATAAGCGCCTGGGATCGTATAGTCGCTTTTGCCCGGTTTGCGGAGGGTGACAGTGAGAAAGACACGCCAGGAGGCTGGGAAGTATCCGAGTCGCATGCTGGCTTCAAGGATGTTGAGGAGGGTTGGCGCGAGGATCTCCCGTGCCGAGGCGATGGCGACATTGGGGATGCCGGATGGGCCCGGGGCTTTCCAAGGGGAGATCTTGCGTATGGCGCGGAGGATGTGGTCGAGCGTGAAGACAGGAGAGGGGTGCGGGGCAGGCATGGGGCCGAGCAGAGGGGGTGGGACATCGGGCCTGGGGGGAAGAACTTGCGGTGAAGAACGTCAGCTTTCTGCGCGGGGGAGGATGCCACGGATCCGTCCGGCGAGGTAAGATCTGGAATGCAGGAGGGCGAGGAAGAACTGCTCGCATCCTGCATCGCATATTTTGCTGCTTTCCAGATATTTCCTCGCGGGAGGTCGGTGACGTACTGCCGCCAGTGCGCCCGCTTCTCACAGCGGATGGTGCTGTGATACCTGTTCTTCGCTGCACGCATTTCTGCCCAGCTCGGGTCTCCCGGGTCGTCCTTGGCGATGGCGTTGTGGGCGCGGTTGTATTCTTTGCGAAGCAAGGAGAGGCTCTTGTTCCACCAGCGGCGGGCATACGGGGAGGGGCGGGATAGCGGGACGTGTTCTTCCAGAGCGAGTACGACAGTGTTGGTGAGGGCGTCTGTGTATGTGTCGATGTCCCCGCGGGTGGAGAGTGGCAACTGGGGCAGAGGATTGGCGGCCAGGTGCGTCTTCAGCCGGGCGGGAACTCTTTCCAGTCGGCGTCTCGAAAGTTGCGGCGCAAGGGGATTTCGCGATGGTCCACGGCGACGTTGAAGGTGGCGAGGATTGCAGCATGATCGGATCCGTGACCCGGGAGTGTTGAGCACTTGACCAGTCGATCAGCTAAGCCGCCCTTTGAAGCGAAGACGAGATCAATGGTGGACCAGGTGTTGTGTGGCGCAGAGAAGAAGGTGGGAGTGCCGGCCTTGACGAGTTGGGCGAGGTCGTTGATAGACATCATGTCGATAAGGGCAGTGGCGTCGCTTCTTGCGGTGCGGAGCGGGAAACCGGGACCAGTCCAGAGTACGTGATGCTTGTTGAAGTCGCCGAGGATGAGGAAGGAGTGGTTGGGGGGCAGAGGGAGGAGAGAGGAGAGGAATTGTTTGAGGGTTCGGATTGCTTCGTCGTCGGATTCTGGAGGGTTGTAAACACTAAGAATATGTATAGTATGGGTGGGTAGCGTAAGAGTAATTGAGGTAATGTAAGGGGTTTTTATTTTATTTTGGCGTATCGAGATGATGGGATGGTTTTATTAATGTACAGTACGTATCTGGGGATTCGGTGCGAAAGGTGGGGATGAGTCGAATCCAGTATGAAGAGGAGAGAGAGGGAATTTTATTAAGGTCCGGTGGCGGTTCCTGGATGCATAGTATATCGTAGTCGTCGGGGTTCGTGGTATTTAGGAGGGAGGAAAGGACGTTGTAACATTTATGGCAGTTAAGGGATTGTACTCTAAGGGCATTAACGGTATAGGTATTAGGTTGTGGATTCATTGGATAAGGGGGGTAGGGGGAGGGGCATCGGCGGGTGGGGCAAAGAAGAACGGGGCGTCGAGGTCGAGGCGATGGGAGGGGTCAAAGGGGTCAAATTCGCCAAAGAAAATGCGATCGCGGAGGCGGAGGTGCTGGAGCTCACGTTCTTTGGTGCGGATGGGGCAGTCTTTGCTGAAGGCAGGGTGCTTTCCTTTGCAAGAAGCGCAGCGCGGGGAGAAGTGGGGGCAGCGTTTCCGATCCGTGCATTTCGCCTGCTCCGAGGAGCATGGGCAGGCAGAAGTGCGGTGGGGGAGGCTGCAGCGTGCACATGTCGGGGACGGTTCCTTGCATCGGTGCTGCGTGTGACCGTGGCCCTGGCAGTTGTAACATTGCGTGGGGGGTTCCTCGTATCGGTGAACGGTGCAGATCGTCGATTCCACAGCTAGACCTTGGCTGATGCTGAGGTTGGCAGACAGCGGGTCAGAGAGCGTGACGAGGAGGGAGGAGGCGCGCTTGTTAGGGTCCCTGAGGGCCTTCGCGTTCAGCCACCGGACTTCGCTGATGACAGAGGGGCTGGAGATGGATGAGCGGTTAAGGGCGTAGAGCTCGTGCGCAGCGTGGGGGGAAGAGGGGTTGAATGTCCGGGGTACGCCGTTGACAACGACCTCGCATTTTGGGACTACGAGGTGGCTGTTTTTCGCCAGTCGGGGGACCCAGTGCGGGGCAGACTGCTTTAGGAGCGAGGCAGTCTTCTCCGAGTCGGCCGCGACCAGAAGGTGTTCGCGCGGGAGGATCCTTACCCCCTTGAGCTTCACGTCCTTCAACTTCTCTACTCCTATCGCAGCTACCGCGTCTTCGACCTTAGCCTTGATCTCCGGAACTGGGAGCACCAGCACGTCGTTGCCCTTGTCAAGCGAGACGACAAACTCGTTCAGCTTGGTCGCTGGCGGGGACTTGGGCGGCGGGGGGGCGCTGGGGGGCGGGGCGGCAGCGGCGGATGCGTATGACGTGGCAGGGAGGCGAGCGGTGGCGGCCACGAGCTCTGCGATGAGGTCGACCTTGAAGGAGCTTAGAGCAGCGGCAATGTGGTCCCCGTCGCTCAGGATGGCTTCGAGGAGGTCGAGAGACGCGAAGATCTTGGCGTAGCCATCAACGGTGGGGTGTTTCTTGCCTGCGCGTGCAGCGGAAATAATTCCGCGTATCGACGCGATTAGCGCGCGGGGGTTTCTCTGAGAGGGTTGTGGGTCGTCGGCGAGGTCGTCGCAGGAGGATGAGGGGGTGAGGATGGGAGGAGGGGGAGGTGTAGTTGTTGAGGCGTTTTTGCCCTTAGACGGGGACATGGCCGTAAAAAGCAATTAGGTTGTTCCGTCGTATACTACCTTCCCTTCACATCATACAGACTTGTTTCAGGGACACAAAATGTTTATCCAGTTGAGAAATGTGCGACCCAACAAAATCTCGACCATTGCTTCGAAATTTCGATCGCTACTTTGCATTTGGGCGGTCAGCTACAAACGGCGAAATTTCAGGTGCATTGGAATATTTTGTAACTCCGTCACAAGTTTCATATGAAGATATTTCACTAAAAGTGTCAAAATTAAAGCCCATACGCAACGTTTGAGCTCGGAATTGACGACGCGAAGCTCTAATCAAATGCTACACGTGACCTCGGCCTGTAAATCCGGCGTCGTAGGTAGGTATAATTTAATAGCGGCAGTGTTACAAAAGCAGCTCATCCCAAACAATATTAGTTGTGCATGTAGACGAATCATCCTCGTACTTCAGTTCCCATCGCCGGAGCGAAGCGCCGGCACGTCTTGTATTATTTTATTCAATTCGACCGTCACGCGTCACGCACCCCTTCGTCGATGTCGAATATTATTGGTGTTGGGTCACGCGTCACCCGGCCGGCGGTCGAATTGGTCCAACGGTTCGCCAGAAGTCTTGAAAATCATTCTAGGTCTATTCACCTATGAGCTTTTTTGGTCGTTCCTCTTTAATTGATTGTAGTGCCAAATTTTGGTGCCATTCATTTCCAGGGGCCGATGGCCATAATCAACTTTCCCACGCTTCCCAAATAGGCGGGTTTTGCTGTTTCGTCCGTGGGGTAGGTAGGTAGGTAGGTAGGTAGCGTTACATGGCACAGTCCGAATAATGAACACCGGTTTCCAGGAATTATGCCGGTGTACAAAAGAACAGCGGCAATCGGGCCAGGACCTGTGATTATCCCTTTGGAGGCCAGGTCCCAAAAATCTCGAATCCCCCAATTTTTGGCCGACACGTTTCGACGAAATTTTGGTGATTTTGGCTGACACGGACCTAGCCGAGGCTGCCAAAACGGGTAATTTTAGGTTCCCATGGCCCCAAAATGGCGATTTTTCTCCCCAGCCCTATTTTTGCAGCATTGGCAACCAATCTGAGTAACTGGGGTGTTTTTTGCACCAACAGAGCCCAATTAAACGTGTCTTCGCCCTTAAAATTCCGACCTGACTGACCTGAATCTCTGTCTTTTTGGCCGAACCGGACGTAGGATTTTGGGCGCTGGGAGCCAATTTTTGGCCGACCGGAACCTGGGTTTCCGACCCAAAATCTCAAATTTTTGGCCGGCACCGGCCCTGACCTCCAAAGGGATAGTCACAGGTCCTATCGGGCCTTGCTTGCTATTGCTTTGGCCCGACTTGATGCGGTGCGGCGCCTTGGAAGCTCTCCATTCTGGTGGGCCCCTGTGGGTCCCCAAAATGGAAGCCCTCGGGTGTTGTCGCTGTAATGAGTTTCAGAACCGGCGGGTGACACTTTCCCATCCGTCAGAAATCCAATGACACAAATGTCGTCCACAACATAAATGCTGAGAATCTCCATTCTGGTGGGCCCCTGTGGGTCCCCAAAATGGAAGCCCTCGGGGGTTGCCGCTAGAACCGGCGGGTGACATTTCCCCATCCGTCAGAAATCCAATGACACAAATGTCATCCACAATATAAATGCTGAGAATGGCCTGGCCGCAGACCCAGCACCGCAACGGTTGGGCCATTCCAGTCTTGTGTCCTCCGATAATCTGACGTCTTAGTTCTAGGCCTCGAGAGGCTCAATGACAAAAGCAGCAACAGGGAGTCCGAAGAGACAGTTTTGCTTGGAATCGTGCTGGCTATCAGCTCTCAATCAAGCTCAAGAAATTAGGTCTCCATACCAAGTCACATTGTGAGGCCTGGACAGACGGACTTGAGTTACAGGTGCAGTGCGCACAAGTCATGTTCCTCATCGGAGCCAAGATACTACCAAGATACAACAAGAGAGCAATAGCGAGAACAGCCATCGAGACAGATGAGTGCGGCAGGAACAATGGTTTCCATTGCACAGGGATAAATAAATAAATCATCATGAGACATGAAAAGAACAGAAAGCGGTGACAAAGGGCAGTTAAAATATGGGACCGCTGCCGAGAATGGATTGTTGGACATAAGACGGTTGCGCTCCGAATAAGTCCGAAGCTGTTTCCGAAATCGGGGGACATTTTATCTTACGAGAAGTCAGCCACTAATCCTTTTTTATATGGCGGCGGGCGTGATATTCGCTTCCATTCAACGAGTATGACATCATAAATTTCCGATGGAAGGTCCACCATACGATGACCGCCTCCCTCTAGAATCTCAATAATATCAATGACGAGGAAGGGGATACGCGAGGCACCTTCATGGAGTATCGTTGAATGTCCTCGCGGGTACTGTAATAAACGGCAGTACCCTCGAATGAAGAGCCTGTTTAACGACAATTCCGCGATCTGGAGATGGATTCTTCCAAGAACGTTGGGGACTTTTTAAATAGATCTCTCCATATAGATCATCCACGAGGAGTAGATCTGTTCAAGATCATGATGCAACAACGCCAGGAAGGAAGCTGTTGCTATGCCGCGGTGGAGATCCTCGTGACGAGCCAGGCTCCCGGGTAGTGGCGATCAGCTCCCTTGCAGCTTAGACAAGAAAGTCATCAAGGAGTTAATGGTTGAGTAATGACTACTAATGAAAAAGAACTGATGTCCCTGGCCAATATTCTATGTGTTGTCTGCATTGAAGTTAACCAGCATCTCAGAGACCTTGGAAGTTTGCCTGAACCACAGAAATGGAATTGCTGCTCAATATGTGATGGAATTCGACTTTAACCTTCAAGAAGTGCTGTCTGTCCATGGTGTCTGGCGCATCTGTTTGGAATGCCATCATGATACCTTGGCTCAGTCGGAATTCTCTCGCAGTTTAGCTAATCCATTTTGGTGTCGCATGTATTCGAGTCCCACCTCCGGCATTTATTTTGCTCCGTACTTAAACACAGTTTTAACCATGATTAAATACGGTTGAGTAAAACATCACTGTTTTACATTGAGACCCCCATTGTTTAAACAAACTTTGTAGGGTAACTGTGATGGTCTTATTTTTGAGAAAAGTTGTATCAGAGGCTATTTGAACGGAACGTACCGTATTTGAGTGCTGTACTGGGTTACAAATAGCTATGGACCACTAGGTAGATTGCCAGTCCTAAAACACCAAAAGCACCGACTAATAGCACCATCCCCAAAGCTCGGGACGTGCAGAAATTATTGCTCTTATTGTCGAGCGTGATATTAATGGTGCCGTTTGGCGCCACGACCATCAGCTGTTTCTCTGGGTCTCCAACGCTTCTCAAGTGGATGTTTACATTTGATTGCCGGTGGTTGGGCGGAGGGCATAGCGTACATGAGGTGTCACAGAATTTGGGGCCAAGGAGTATTTGCTGTAGGTCAGATCTGGGTATGGTCCATTGGAGGAGAAGCGTGAAACGCACCGGCGCGCTGCTCGATTTGAAACAGAACTCGAGTGACACGTTAAGCATCTGTGTTCCTGGCCCAATGATGCAGTCATCACTTTCTGGCTGGAATATATTGGAATGTTACTTCCATAGAACGGTAGAAGAACAAACTGTTTCAATGTGCTACCAATTACAAGCTTTTATACTCTACAAGATAACTAGAACATTCTGAACATCTTACTGATGCTTGGTAAGTTGAACGTCGGGCTCGGTAAGCATGTCGGGCGGATCATGGGCCCGGCGGGAACCGTGGGAATCAGCTTGTATTCCAACAGAATAAGCAGGTGGTGTTTCCGTCGACATCCACGAGGAAAATTGAGGGAGGCTTATTTTCCATTGTCACGTTTGCTGAACGAGCGGAAAGTGCTCGAGGGCATTATAAGCAACTAAATAGCTGTTACCACCGCCCGCCCCAACACAGGTTTTTACAGCCGTTTCATTGGAACATGTCGACTTGGGAATGGAATCAAGTAGGCTGTGGAGTGGCACATCGCGGCAGTGGGAGCATTTTTGGGTATGCCCTTGATTTTTTCGGTGTTGATACTGAGACCTTTGTTAGGACGCACGACTGGTCGATGGGAGTGTTGCTACAGCCACCGTATTCGGTTAATTACTTACAGCTATATCTACAGCCCTTTGACTGTCTTGTTTCGTTCGGGCACTCGGGAAACGCCGAATTGGGCTGGCATGGGAAAGGCATCACCGTTGTAGCACGTCGTGTGATGACAACTATTCTTCGCCACAAGTTCATGGTTGATGCTGTGCGTATGCTGAGTGCTTCCGAGAAGGAGAAGGCGAAGTTATGGGTTGAAACTCACTCGTGCAAAGCGTGGCGCAACGGCAGGTGTATGGTTAAAGGAACCTGGACTATCCACTGATCTCCTTCTGTAAGCACATCTGTGCTGTGCAGACTCTCTTCGACGAACCTGGACGCCCTCAAGGTCCTCTCGAAGCAAGCACTCAGGTCCCTGGCCTCCCTTTCCTTCCTGCCACTCCAACTACCTCTTCCGATATACCTGAAGCATCGGCTGGCTCGAAATCAAATGCCTTGACGGTTATTGTGGAGAAACTGGAGAGGTTAGCCGACGCCCTCGAAAAGTCCGTCAAGCTCTACTGCGGCCGTTGCGGGGATATCTACTCTCCTAAGTGCACTGACACGATCGGTATATCAGGCAGTCAGAATGCCCAGCTTAAGGGCCTGGAGAGTCATTTTAGGATGATCCTTGTGTTTGGAAGGTGGTGAGTTCCATAAAGGGAAAGAAAAATATGCAAACTTACAGCCGTTTGCGGAACTCAGGGCGCAGCCGGAATTTTTCAATTTTTCAGCCATTTTGCTCAGATCGGCTGCCCTGAGTTCAAATCTTGGCCGTTTCCTTTGAGAGTAAGGACATTCGATTTGCGCTGTGAATTCTGAGGGCCTGGCATAATCACACTTGTTTTTTTTATTTTTTATGTGCACCCCCGACAGCTTATTCGTTCAAATTTCGGTGTTTTTGGCTGTTGGAGTGCAGAAAACGTCCCATACCCCCAATAGTGCTCAGAAAGACCTAGATTTTTGTTATGATGTACTTCTAGGTATTATAGAGGGCCTCAAACACCGGGATAGTGAATGTGAATCATATTTCAACTCTACGGTCCATATTCTTCAGCAAGGAAAATTGATCCCGCAATAATGCACAATACATTTGAAGTAGGAGTGAAGTTCACTATCGCGGTATTTGAGGCCCTCCGGGCACACTGGCCGAGTTCACAGCATCAATTTTAGGCAGATTAACCCCCGGCGAGGCAAGATGCACAATATTTTCCTTGTTTAGCCCTGAAACCACAATTTTACCTGCTTGAGTCGCAGGAGTGGAATTCCCACCGATTCTTTGAGTGGATCAACGACGTGCACACCGGGCGAATTTCCAGTATAAATTTCAAGGAAATTAACACCCGCCGAAGCAAGCTTCACAATATTTTACTTGTTTGCCCTGAAGCCACAATTTTACCTGTTCGAGTCGCAGGAGCGAAATGCCCACCAATTTTTTGAGTGAATCAACGACATGCACACTGGGTGAGTTTCCAGTATAAATTTCAGGGAAATTAACCTCCGCCGAAGCAAGCTTCACAATATTTTGTTTGTTTGGCCCTGAAGCCACAATTTTACCTGTTCGAGTCGCAGGAGTGGAATGCCCACCAATTTTTTTCAGTGAATCAACGACATGCCCACCGGGTGAGTTTCCAGTATAAATTTCAGGGAAATTAACCTCCACCGAAGCAAGCTTCACAATATTTTGCTTGTTTGGCCATGAAGCCACAATTTTACCTGTTCGAGTCGCAAGAGTGGAATGCCCACCAATTTTTTTCAGTGAATCAACGACATGCCCACCGGGTGAGTTTCCAGTATAAACTTCAGGGAAATTAACCTCCGCCGAAGCAAGCTTCACAATATTTTGCTTGTTTGGCCATGAAGAATGCCCACAGATGTTTTGGCCGGATCAACGGCGTGAACACTGCAGCATAAATTTCAGGCAAATTAACCCCCGCCAAAGTAAGTTGCACAATATTTCCGGTGTTTGGTCCTGCTTGCCCACAATTTTGCATCTTCAAGGTGCAGGAGTGGAATGCCCATCGATGTTTTGGCCGAATCAACGGCTTGAAAATCGGGAGGGTTTCCAGCATAAACTGCAGGGAAATTAACCACCACCGAAGCAAGTTGCACAATATTTTCTGTGTTTGGCCTTGCTTGCTCACAATTTTACATCTTCGAGCCACAGGAGTGGAATGCCCACCAATGTTTTGGTTGAATCAAGGGCGCAAACACCGGGAGGGTTTCCAGCATAAATTCCACTGCCGAAGAGCGCCAGGCACGTCTCAAGAATAATTTGTGTCTTTATTGCATCAAACCCAGTCACGTTGTCAACGATTGCTTTACTGCTCTTTGCGGAACTTAGGGCGCGGCTCGTTTTTTTTTTTTTTCAATGAATTTTGCGTCGGATGCTCTCCTGAGATCAATTCTCAACCGTTTCCTTGAGAATATGCTCATTCTGTTCGCACTGCGAATCCGGAGAGCATGACGTTTTCTAATTTGCTATTAGTGACCCGAGATGTCTTATTGGCTCAGATTAGACCATTTTGGGATGTTCGCCAATAGGATTGTTCCCGTATGACCAATAATAGCCGGATGGACCTGAATTTTTGAGACGATGTACTTGAGAGCATTACGGAGGGCAGCAAAAGCCGGCTTTTTCAATGTGACTTGTACTCCATGTATATACAATCCATGAACACACACAATCCGGAGCTGCGCTCAGGTGGCGTTCAAATAAACAGTTTATTGCGTACAACTCAGTCGCAGTGGATACATTCCGGAGTTGAGCTCGGGAAACAATGATCGAAATATGGCGTAGAAAACTTACCATTCTCACGAACTCGTATCTGATAAACATCAGAGAAGGAAAAAACTCGACCGAAAACCAAACCCCGGCAGTAACACTAGGAAGAGCACCCCTAAGACAGAGTTCGAGCTGGACTGGTGCGTGACATCGCAAGAGAAACCGAAAGACGCGGAGAGCAGTGAGACAGAGCCAGAGAGAACTTCCCAGAGAAGGCTATGCGCGGGAATTTCAATGGAGAGTCGCGGAGAGGCCAGGACTGAGACACGCCAGTCTACCAGAGCAAAGAGTCGACCGCGGTAAACAGTGAAGGTACCCTCAAGTGGTCTGCAAATTGTGATCGTCGAAAGACGTCCGACTCTCTATGCCAGATATCACTTAGAATATTCCTAATTTTGGCTAGGGACTTTCTACCATGATGTTAAGAGAACTGTCTTTAAACTTTGGTCATTGAGGAAGAACTGCCGCTACAGGGACATCAACAAGTTGTGGGTCACCCTAATCGAGCCCTTCTTCAATTGATGTGCCACGTGATCGTCATGGATCGGCAATCGGTGTTGCCCACCGCAACAATGCGGGGTACGAGCACAGATATCGTTGTAGTGTCTGTTTATAAGAGACTACCCCGGTCCAGTGTTGTCGGGGTCAGTCACAAAATGTCAGAAAGGTCAGAGATTCACTGACCCGTCATTCAATTGACGGGTCATGACGGGGTCATGACGGGTCACAGCTGCGAGCCCGAAATAGTTCCCACGACATTGATCGGCGCGTCTGGACGCGTCGACGCTTCTTTTCGCTTCTTCCTGCCAGTATCCTACGCGCAATTCGACCCGTATCGTGACGAATTCTCGTCTACCCACGCATGAGGGAACGCTCTATCCTGTGGAACGTGTTCCACGACGACAAGACTCGCTATAAGTCCGACCATCATCACTACAATGCATGGTGTTTAGATTGTCTAGATCCTGTCATTGCGAGAGTGAAGGAGGCAGAGATTCTAGCCACGGCCAATGGAGCAGTGCCTGCACCACCTAAGACTGATAAGGAGTGGAGAACCTACGGTCAGATGGCAGCAGGATCGGTTCTCTTTCCGCTAAACCTCTGTTTTTGTCTTACAGCCAGTACGAAAGTCAATCCAATGTGCGGTAAACTAGAGATCATGCGCAAACATCTCATGAAGTGCGCCATAATCAATAGCTCCGCTGAGCGACAGCAGCAGCGCACGACCCTCTTAGCTCAGGTTGATGCAGCTAAAAATCCTAGTTCCCGATCTCAGCCGTCAGCGTCGTCTTCACGCTCTTTTACTGAGATGCCGCCGCCGCCACCACACCAATCGACTTCTTTCTCCCAATTTTCGCCGTCACCACAATACAACTCTTATCATTCTCCCTCCCCCAGCTCCGTGCCGCCGCTCTCGCCTTTGTTTCCGTTCGAAGGCTTGCAGTCTTTCCCACCCGGAAGCCCTTTTTCGCCTCCAAATGACCTTGAATCTCCTTCCCTCTTTGAGTATTCCCACAAGCGACGCCGCACGTCGACGACATCTTCTCATTTTCCGACATGGTCCGGTGAACAGCAGCAAGAATTTAATGAAGACTTGTGCAAACTGTTTGCGACTTGTGGATGGTCGTGGAACGCCGTCAATAGTCCCGAGTTGAAGCTTTTCTTCGGAAAGTACCTCCCCAGGCTGTCTTGCCCGACCGGCGCGTCCTATCGGGTTCAATACTGGAGGGAGAAGCAGCAAAGGTTATCGGGCCAAGAGGACCCCAAAACCTATCGTACGCGCTGATGCTGGAGAGTCCTTCTCACCAAGACCGTCTTCAAATAAAACGAAAAAGCCGAAGCTGCGCACGCCGACGTCGCAGTCGTCCGACACCGTGATTGTTATCGAATCTACCCCGCCATCATCCAAGAAACACACTTCTCAACCTCGTCGTCCCCGCCAGGCGTCTCCCGCTAGTTCAAAGGCTGCTGAGACTGAAGTTGTCGAGCCTGACAATCAAGATGAGGTTGGCGTATGGAACGACGGTAGCGAGGTATCGGATGACGATTTCGACGAAAAGAAGGAGCTGGAACGTGGTACCTCGGACATTGAGGATGAAGATAGTGATGGAGAACCACCCGCTAAACGCCAAAAGCACAAATCAAAGGGTTTGGTTTACCTCTTTCTGCTCCTTGCTCCTGCACGCAACTCACAGCAGAGAATAAACCAGAATCTGAACCCGTCGAAATCACTGTCAATATCTCGTTCTACTCTCCCAAAGAATTCAAAAAAGACGTGAAGAAACTGAATTCAATCGCGTCCGGGATCATGACCTTTGACAGCGACGATTCATACAGAAAGTTTGAGGGGAAGCTTCTTGCCAAGGTCGCACGTTTGGCGCAGCTGGGAATCCCCCCCCCCCCCCCCCCCCCCCGAAAACGACGAAATACAGGCTCAGTTCTCCGTACCCCGCCATGTCAAGAATTTCGTCGAGCTTTTTGATGACGATGACTACAAGACCATGGTTCGAAACGCCGTCAAATGCAAAGACCCACCGTCACCATTGCTGTTACTACTCGTATCACTCAGGCTGAGTACGTCCATTCGTCTCCCGCGTTACATTATTCACGTGCAAGTAGGAAAACTCTGGCAAAAAAATCGAGTCGGACGAGGAAGTGGTTCCGAAAAAGAAAGGTTGAAAGTCTAAAGTGGGTTATCCATCGCACGATAGTCTTTCGTCACTCTAAATAATGCAGGTCCCCTCTGAAAACGACATTTCGCCTGCCAATCTTGAGATAAACCAGAAGATCGTGGCGCTACGGACTCACTGCGTTCCGACCCTAAGTAGACACCCCCTGTCTAGCTGGGTCTACCTGGGTCTACCTGGGTCTACGTGTGTCTACGTTCGTCGAGGGGGCATGTAGACGCAGGTTTGTCGTCGTTCGGCTACCTGGGTCTACATGGGTCTACGTCACGTAGACAAACCTTCGGCTACTTCCGTCTACCTCCGTCTACCCCCGTAGACACAGCTCGACGGACCCCGTACTGCTGATTGCACTGTGATATTGACTCAGGGTGCAAGTTGGTCTACCTTGGTGTACATCGTTGGTCTACGTCAGTCTATATCGGTCTACATCGGTAGACCGACATAGACCGACGTAGACGAAGGTAGACCAACTGTGTCTACATGGTGTAGACATAGGTAGCCCAACAGGGTTGTCTACCCCTTGTCTACGGGGGTAGACACCCCCTTAGCTACTTTGAGTCTACATGGGGTCGGAACGCAGT
The DNA here is from genome assembly GCA_029378395.1 of Mycena leptocephala. NCBI lineage: Eukaryota > Fungi > Basidiomycota > Agaricomycetes > Agaricales > Mycenaceae > Mycena > Mycena leptocephala. Next base: position 78,597 of record JARJLF010000051.1, on the reverse strand, counting down.
GACTAAATATACCTGCCACGCAAATGAGGGTAGTGACTTTTGCTGGGTATCCGGAGAGGACAAGGTGCATATCCCGCTCGGACACCCACATTTTAATATGTGTGCCGCGGCCTGGGTACGATCACGGTTATGTTATCTCAATCTTCGCTCACACGAAACCGGCTGTAGTCCAATGGCGCTTGCGACGACAATAATCCACCAAACCATCAAATATTCCGGAACAAGAATAAGAACAATGCGGATCGGCTGGCACCACCGACTCTTTTACAGCGCCGCATCGCAGGGAATTAGACATCTGCGACTCAGCCCGCCGCTCCCGTGATCAACAACACCTTTACCATTCCCGATGCACTTCTTGAAACTGATCCGTCCTTCCAAATCACCGTACCTGCTGCCGCCTCCCCTCCTCCCGTTACTCAGCCTCTTCACGAGCAAGTTATGATACTTCCTTCGAATACCAAGGTCGGCGACCCGATCACCATCGCAGAATTCTGTCTCCGATACGACCTTGATGAGTCCATCGCCACCAAGCTCGGCGCCAACGGCTACCGGAAAGCTGCTGCTTTCAAGTTCATGCAGCTGAAGGATCTCGTACCGATGGGCTTTCTGCCAGGTGATATTGCAGAGCTCCGTGACGCCATTCAACAATGGGTAGTACCATAGTGAAGAGGCACAGAATTTCTCCGTTCATGTACTTACGTTTGTAGAGTTCTAACTTCAAACAAATGATGTTTTCTTGGCCAAATATTCTCGAACATGTTCCGTTCAAAAAAAGTGACACTAGAAGTACCCCGCGTGCATGAAATAACCCTCTGCGTCAGACGGCGTGATTATCTCCATAGCAATCTTCATATCAAAAATCGCCGCTGCACCGATGGAGGCCACAAAGATGTCGGAGTTCCGGCGGATGAATGCCTTGATTTTGGAGAATACCTCCTCGATCGGGTTGAAGTCGGGAGAGTAGGGGGGCAGGAACTCGATCCTAACACCTGAGTTGATGGAGCGCCGTAAGTAGTTGATAGATTTTGTTGAAAGAACGAACGCTCACCAGAGAGCTCGGAAAACTCCAGAATCTCCTCACCATGATGAATACGGGCATTATCCATCACCAGGACGGACAATGGACCGGGAAAGGGCGTTGTAAGGGGCATCTTGAGATTGTTACATCCACGAATAAGGGGGCAAGAAGAAAGGGAATATATAGAGCAGTAACAAAGGGACGCACCACTTCGTGTTCAATGAAGTCAAGATAGCCAGTTCGCTTCATCGACCCCTCCACAACTCGATTCGCCATCATACCGTCCACGGTGAGTAGCCCTGTTCCTGTAAGCCGTGTCCCTCTCACAAGCTTCTCCTTCTTCCGTGCCCGCCTGCCCTTCTTTGCTCTGCCGTATCCACGGCTGTGCGTACGATCATCCTTTGACGTCTCGTCCAAAAAGCCAAGGTATTCCGCCGTATACTCGGCCATCCGCCGCACGAAATCAAGCCGGACATTCTGGTTGCGTTCGGCAGCAATCTTCTTCAATTTCTTTCGTGACATGCCGAGACGTTCAAGTTCGCGGAAGATCGTAGTGAAGTGAACTGAGATGTTCGGTTATGTTTGAGGAGGTGGAGTAACTCGTCGAGGAACCAGTCCGGTCGCAGCTAGACCGAACTCAGAATATAATCGAGATCATCGCGATGGAGTAAGCGACAGCGGCCACGAATCTCGCTCTTCGGCTTTTCTACTCATCCCGTTTCGCGCCAGAGCTTCCTGGTGCGCCAGAACGTGGATTCGGAGAATCCTATTATGTCGAGGATGTCCTTGAGCGGGGGTAGGTAGGTAGGTAGGTAGGTAGTATTACACGGCACGGTCCGAATAACGAACACCGGTTTCCAGGGATTATCCCGGTGTACAAAGCAAGTTAAATTACACCTTTGCCCCTGGACCACTCCCTGCCATCCAAGCCCCAGTCGCAGACCCCATAGGTTTCCCCATGCCCCACGGTAGACCCCAGACAACAGAAAGCAGCAGATTCGGTGACCTAGAATTAATCAGCTTCGTTTCAGACATTGCTCACTCTACGTGGACGAGGCAACGGAACAGCGTAGAACTCTTGAAGGACGTCGTACACAAATTTTCCAACCAGTACAATAGTAGTGCGCTCGTATATTATGGCTTTGAGAAACTCAACGCTTGTGAGTTGCGCCATTTTATCCTGTAGCTTGGGTACAGTGCGGAAGAGTTTTTCCAGAAATACAGTGCGTAGATTAAGAACTGCCATCGATGATTGACATTCTAATAACGCATGCTCTGGGCTTTCGACCGCGGTTGTACAAAAGCGACAGAAGCGCTCATTGCGTGGAACTGCAGGATATTCGTGATCGATATACCGTAACCTCTCCAAGGCAAGTAGATGGGTTGACACCATGATGGAGGTTAAAGCCTCGCGATGGCTTGATGTCTTCACCATAGAAAGGTAATGCCTTAGGTAGAGAGTTTTCTGGACGGCAGGTTTGTCCTTCTGTGGTTCGCGTCGCCCGTGCAACATGTAGAGCTTGTCTGATTTGTCAACTTCCTGCTGTAGCCATTTTTCCGCGCAATTCTCCACCATGCTTCGATATGATTCAATGCTTTGTTCGGTCGCATTTGCAAAATCGAGAGGAGCGAGTTGGAATGGCATTTTCCTGGCGGCAATCAAAACATCCCCTGCCCAAGATTTTTTCCCCGCGGCGGCAAGTTCAATCGAACTTGCAAGACATGCACGGGCCAGGTGAGAGAGTTGGAGGGAGAGCAGATATTTCAGGTAGCCAAGGAGCAGCAAGAGGCGACGAATTCGAAGCGGCATAATTCCGGTTTCAGTGAAGAGGACTACGAGCATGGAGTGTGAGTGAACATTCAGTGCTTGGCGCCAGAAATCAATTTGAATCGCACAGAGCTGCTTTACGTGGACGTCCTCACTGTCAGGAGAAACCTCGCATCCATGGATGAGATGACAGTCTACACGAGCCATGTACAGATTCTTGAGTTGTTTCGGTGTCAAAGCGCCAGTTGAATCTTCGACTCCCATAATCCGATGCGCGCAATACCTCGCGGTACTCGCTTTTGCTTTGTAGTGGTCCTCGAACATGTTTCTTGTACTCGTGTTGAAGTTCATCCCTACATATTTCTCCTGATGTTTGATGGCCAGAGTATTGGCTCCCAGATGGAAATGGAGGTTTGAGATTAGTGCGCATCCAAATATCATAATGATAGTCTTGATTTTATTGACTATGATGAAATTTTTCGAGCACCAAGCTCCGAGTGCATTGAGTCTGCGTTGTAACCCCGCGGCCGAGAGCGAGAACAGTAATATATCGTCTGCTTGGGCGAGAATTGCCATTCGAACATTGGAGAGAATCGGGTCGTCAGGATCATCGAGCATGACCAGGTCAGCCATGAAGAGATTCCATAAAACAGGGGACGCTGGATCGCCGGTAAGCAGACCAATGAATGCTTTGAAGTCGGCCGAGTTTTGGTCTCCGTGTCTGACATAGTACTCCATCCGTTCATAAAGCATGCGGAGCCAATCAAAAATTGCACCTCCCATTCCCATACGTATGAGCTTCAGCCACAGAGTAGGATGGTCCGTCGAGGGAAAGGCATTTGTTGCATCAACAGCTGCAACATAGAGTGTGTGTCTTTCGAACGCGCCCATTCCTAACACACCGGAGAATGAAGGGATTGTTATTAGTTCTGTACCCTTCACGAAACCCGTTTTGGTAGTCCGGGATGAGTCCGCGTGAAGTTGCCCAGTCAGTTATGCGTTTGTGGATCAGTAGTGTTAGGACCTTTAGCACACAGCTTTCTAGGGCGATGATCCTATAACTGTCTGGATCGGTTTTAAGCTTTCCCTTTTTCAAAAGTCCAATTATGACTGTTCTGAACCACACTGAAGGGCCGTCCCTTCGACGGACGCATTCGTTGCATAGGTACGCCAGCAGTCATTTGGAATTTCGAGGATTTCACCGTAAAGGATTGCATCGTCGCCCGATGCGCTATGAAGTCCATTTTGCGAATTTGCTCCTTCACATAGGCTATGCTGTCCTCTGTCCATTCTGCCGAGAAAAATCTTTCCTCAGACGAATCACTGGTATTTTCCGGTATCATGCCTGCGAGGATGCGATTCATTTTATGTTGAGGTGCGTCGAAGGACTCTGGGAGTGTTGTTGGTGGATTGAGACGTTTCTCGAAGACGCTTCTGAGACTTTCAGCAGTTACGCAGACCGGGATTGGAGCAGGGTCAACAAGGTGTTTGATTTCTTTCCAGAAGATCGCGGCTGATGGGGCATCTAGAAGTTTGTTACGATTCCGCTCCTTGATCTCATACAAACGTTGCCTGCCACGATGGCTCGCAGGGTACGGCAGACGCTGCATCGGCGGGTCAGAGTTCAAGTTGGCAATATCATTAGGTATGTTTGCCGTGACTTTGTCGGTTTGGAGAGGACCACTCGGGGAGGGAATAATTGGTGGTGGCAGTTGAATATCTGGAGTACCGGACCGCGCGAAATGTCTCGTTCAAATAAGTTCATGGCAGCCAGTTTGACTTGATACTGCACAGTACGTCCGGGCATGGTGGAATAGAGTTGAATTGGCGGATGAGTGTGGTGGAAGGAAGATCGATGGATCAGGATGCTCTGTTTGGCTGCGGCGCCCGAAGGCGGCGCCAAATTGCACCGAGAAACTAAAAAAGATCTAGGGAATGGTTTGTGACCATTCAAGGTCACTAAATGGCAGATTAGTCGATAAAAACGACTCCTAAAGAGCTTGGGAAACGGTTCAAAGGAACAGAAACGCGCTGGAACCAGCGGGATCAGTTTTTTTTTTTTTTTTTTTTTTTTGACGGCGACTGTCATCAATTTTGCAAACGGCTGTAAGTTTGGCTACGCAGGGGAACTTGGATTTCGTGCCATTTTGCTACATGTACAAACAAAGATTTAGTCATGGAACGTTGGTCATCGGAAAAATAAATTCAAAAGACAATGGGGCAAGACATAGAAATAAATCAAAATGCGAGGATATGTTTTTCAACTTGTTACTAGCTTGAATCCTCAGGTGCACCCATTTTATGCCCTAGAACCAAAGAGATCCTCTGAGTTCAATTTCCTGTTGTTAGTCATTTCTGCTTTATGTTCGGGACAGTATCTGTTGACAGATCAATCAAGAGGTGGGCGGCCGAAGAAAGCCGATATTCAACTTCTCTTCGGACTTAGCAAGTCGATTTTTACAGCTGTTTGCAAAGTTAATGGCACTACCCCTATTTTTAAGAAGAAAGAACAATTACAGCTGTTTGCAAAGCTAATGGCACCAACGATCATTTTATAAATAAGAGCAAATTAAATACTTCCACTTTTGAAACACTCACTGTGGGCTCAATTCTTCACCGTTTTCCTTGTGTGTAGGTGCATTCGAACCCAATTTGACGGCTCTTTCTGCCCAACATACCCTGGGCTCCTAATTCTATATTCCATTTTTCGAACTTATTCAGATCCATACATGGTCACATCTAAAAGAAGGTACTGTCAATCGCTGTTCGAATGCGCCTACTCACGAGGAAAACGGTTAAGAATTGAGCTAGCACTGACCTCCGCAAGATGGGAACTAACTAATTTGCTCTTATTTATAAAATGATCGTGAGTGCCATTAGCTTTGCAAACAGCTGTAAAACACACCAGAAGTTTGAGCTCATTTCTCTGTCAATCCTTATCCGATTGATTTGGTTCCGAGTGCGTTGAAAAGCGGGTACGCTACGCATTCGAAGGGAGACACGCGCACACTTGAATGAGAACAGCCCGTATCCAATCCAAAAAAGCCTCCGAGAGACCTGGGTTTTGGGGATGCGAGTGTGGAAAGCGAAATACTGCGGGATAGCGAGGCAGGGGTGGTGTCGCCGAGCAGAGAGACGGAGGCGTGGCGGGGAGGGACTCCACTCCGAAATCCGAGCAATTCTCGGACTGCAGACAGCATTTAACCCGTCCCCTGTACCAAATTTAATCCAGGCACCGCCTTGCTGAAGAGCAATCTATCGGGATTGGTGGGCTCTGCCGCAAAGCGCGCTACAGTTGTTTGAGAGGGCTGCAGTGAACCACATCCGAACCAGATCAAAGGGGCGCGAGCGCGTCGCGCGCGCTTGACGGGCGCTGATTCCAGCTAAATGCAATATTCTAGGCCATTTCGATCCGTGGCACAGTTGGAGCCGGGGAATCCCGGTTGCGTGGAGAACGTCAGTACAACGTCATAAAGCCTGACGGCGCATCAGCTCGCAAGCTGCCGTTTGCTGCCGCAATAGCCAGCCCTCACACGCTGCCACAGCTCCACAATTGACGAGAACGAAACGGCCTAGAATATTGCATTTAGCTGTCAATGATTGTATCATTATGTGCCGGCAAATCCATCACCTGTCACATCAGGATCACTAAATCACGTGCATGTTGGCTGCCAACTTCTCCTTGCCTCCGCCCTCTCCCTTCGCAAAAATGGGGTCGCCTTGCTGCTGCCCTACCCAGCCTTGCGTAAACTTAGGCTACCTACCGGAACGTGATCGACGTTTGGCGCAGCAACCGCAACCAAGCGTCTCCGACATTATAACGCGGCTGAGAGCCGCTATACGCCGAGCTGAGGCTACAGGGAGCCGGAACGATTTCTTTCGACAGAGTGACGAAGCGGGGCATCCGAATATTGCCGTCGACGAGGACCGAAAACAGCTGCAGGTCGGCTCGAAGAAAGAAGTCGAAGCGGAGACAAGCAAGCTGGACATCATCGGGCCCATCGCCCCGCCGAGGTTACGCGTCAGCCGGCCTTACGCTAGACGTCGAGTCCAGCCAAACACGAATGCAACGTGTTGAAAAGACGATCCCCCGCAGGTATAATGCTGTCGAAGAACCCTTCTCATACCTAGACCTGACATTTCCTCTAGCAACTTTATTTGCGCAAATCATATGTTGAGTAGAAGCTTTCTCGTACGGAGCAGTACACGGGGAAGACTTGGGAGACACCTTCGATATGAAGCCATGTTCAAGTATCGATACTGCTGAAATATATGCGTGCTCGTCAGCTGAAACTGGGCGGCTTGGTTCCGAAACTTGCCTAGGCCTCAAGGGAAGGGAGTCTGAACTCCCCCTCGGGTTACTAACGTGCGCATGAGCCACTTTATTTTTTTCGTAAACCCTCGGCTTCAATGGCATCTTCATCCTCGCAATCCTTCACCCTAGAACCCCAGTTGTCCCTGGTCAAATTCATTGCCCCCACCTCCATGGACAAGCGCCGGCAGATGACCATCCAGGCCATGAGCCAGCCAAATCTCACGGTCCAATTGCCTGCCGCGCCCTCGCGTATTGTCGTCGCGCCGGTCAAGTCCCCCGTTCCCAGACGCAGTTTCCGCAACCCCCAAGCACCGTCGCGTATCCCAGTCCTGAAAAGGATGCCTCCCGGTATCACCGCGTCATACAGGTGCTCTCGAGTGCAGTATCAGGATGATCTCGCTGATACCAATGGCGAGGAAGAGGATGGCGGCACAAACGAGAACGGAGATTTTGATTACCTCGATCGCCTTTGTGACCGCAGTCCAAAATATTACACAAAAACAAATGCGTCTTTCGATTTGAATCTCCGTGCAAACCGAAATGCAATCACGTGCTGTGCCTGACCGCTCTATTCTAACTGAAAAGACATTCATTTGACATATTCGCGGGATGCACTGCAAGCAAGAAGCATTAATTAAGATACGACTTCTAGACTAGTACTGATTCGATGTTCTGCACTCCATATATTTCCGATTACGCCACACGCAGAGCTCTGGGTCAGATGGCACACTTGCAACGCATCCAGGGAATCACCTGCGACAAGTTTTAGCCCAAACCATCGAGTGCATATCGATTACCGACCTATTTTTTCTCCGCGCATACCTTTTCGAGCATTTTAATCACACGCACATAGTTCTCCGGGAACTCTACCATACTCACCGAGATTATTCTATTCTTACTGAATAGACATTCATTTGACATTTTCGTGGGAAGGCTCTGCACTGGTCTCAAGCAAGAAGCATTAGCAACTTCTAGACTGACCCAATGTTCTGCACCCCATATATTTCCGCCCACGCCACACGCAGAGCTCTGGGTCTGGTGGCGCACTTGCAACACATACAGGCAATCATCTGCGACAAGTTTTAGCCTGAACCATCGAGTGCATATCGATTATCGACCTACTTTTCTCCCCACAAACCTTTTCGCCCCAATGACCGAACTTTTGTTCAGCATGGGACTCCCACCACACGCAGTGCTGCCAGGCTATCAGAAGGGGGCATGTGGGATTATAAGGTGAAATTCAACATGGTGCAGAGCTGATGCTACATCATTCGCCAAGAGTCCTAGTACATCCCAGCAATATCTGGATTCATTTCACATTGCCTTTCATCTTTTTTTTCTTTGTCTTTCTTCCTGCCTTGAGTTCGGTGAGAAAACTGTTGAATCCCGGTCTTTCACTGCATTCCGTGGGTCCGGAGGCAAGGGTGTTGCCTACGGGCAGAGGCACAGAGGATAAACCAGACTATCACTTTGTGTCTTTGTCCCCATCTAGTCAGGTCTACGCATTGCCTCCGAGTCGGAAGCTCGAAAACCGTCGGAACACACAGTTCTCTTCATAAATACGCTGCTAAACTGGCTAGAGCCATGACCTATGTATATAAAAAATACCGCTCTATGTGGCCGTCTGGTACACATGTGAGGCCATCATATCCAAAACTAGGTCAAACAAATCAGTGTATTCAATGCTACAGCCGTTCTGAATGGAAACCCTGATAATTGCCTTATAAAGCCAATTCTTGACTGGAGAAAAGTTTTGAGGGACTGACACCGTCCGGACTTCCAACACAAATCGAATGCACCTACTTTCGAGAGGAACCGTGCAGAATTGAGCACGCAAAGACCGATATGGCCGAAACGTCAAATTTTGTACCCTAACTTCTGAAAAATAGCTGTAAGCCAGAGGATTATCCACGGCTGATCATCCTCGTAAGAGCTTACACACATACATTGAGATTTGAGCTGCACACCGCGCAGGGGCAATGTAGAAACTAGATACGCAGTATCTCAGTCAGCGTGCGTAGCAAGACTGTATATATATATGCGTGTGTACCTAGATACGCAGTATCTGATGAATACATAAGTGAATGGGCAACATAGACGGAAGCGAACACTTTACCTCAGTCAGCGTGCGTAGCAAGACTGAGGATAAAGAGCCAAACTGGTCTACTCTTATACAGAGCCCGGGTCCCGTCGTCCCCACAAGATCGGACTTTCTGGGTGAAACTCCAACACTCCTCCTCACCGAGAAGTCCATCTCCTCCTCGAATGGAATCTCATCAACAAACTCCTATCTGGTCACGGAAAGTCGCAAATAGAGGGAAAGGCAGGGATTTGGTGAAAGAGTCGGCAATGTTGTCCTTGGTAGGAACATCTTTGAATACAACATCTTCGACCTCCACGCGTTCACGTGTATAGTGATATTGCACATCGAAATGCTTGGAGCGGGCATGAAACGAGGGATCCTCGGTAAGAATACGTGCTCCGCGATTATCGATATGAATAGGTGTTGGATTGTTTTGAGTGAAGTCTAATGCCTTGAGGACAGCTCGGAGCCAAACTGCCTCCTTTGTGGCAAAGCAGGCGGCAATATATTCAGCTTCGCATGATGAGGTCGAACGGTGGGCTGTTTTTTCGACATCCAGGAGATGAGACCAGAACGAGGGAAAAGCAATAGCCCGAGATGGATTTTCTGGAATCAGGGCAATTGGCGTAGTCGGAATCGGTGTAACCGAATAGTTCAGCTGGTTTCACTCCTCCTAAAGTGAGACAGTAGGTACGAGTCCCCTTGAGATACCGCACTACATGTCTAGCATGCTCCCAGTGGATACGACCAAAACAATCTTGAATTGACTGAGTTGTTGTACGGCGTGGGCAATGTCGGGACGAGTGCCAATTGCAATATACATGAGGGAACCTACAAGCTGACGGAATGGGAGATGGGAAACAGCCGCCTTCTCAGCATCTGTTTTGGGAGAATCTGCTTTGGAAAGACGTATGTTGGGAGGGAGGGGTGTTTTCGAAGGATAAGCGTGAGCGAGTCCGAACTGGGAAATGACCCTATCGATTAGGGCCGTTTGCGAAAGCTTCACCGTTCTCTGCTTTCTATCGCGTTCAGCAGCTATTCCAACGACGAAATGGATGTCTCCGAGGTCCGAAATCTCCCACTTCTTGCGAATCTGACCTTTGAAGTGCTCGTTCTCCTCCTTGCTGCTTGCAATAGACGTGAAGTCATCGACGTGGATGGCGGTGATGACTGTGCCAGTTGGGCCCGTACGGTGGTAGACACAGTGCTCTGTGCTCAAGCGGGTGAATCCCACTCGATCATGGCTTTGTGCATGGTGTGGTACCATGTTCTTCTGCCTTGCTTCATCCCATACAAGCCCTTCTTCAGTTTCCACACCCAATCCTCTTTGCCCGGCTCCTCAAATCCTTCGGTTGAGACATGTAGCAGGGCTCATCAAGTACGCCATGAAGGTAAGCTGTTTTGATGTCCCATTGTTGCATATCCCAGTCGAGAGAGGCTCCGATATGCGCTAGGAGACGAAGGGATTCCATTCGTGCCGTAGGTGAGGTGGTCTTTGTGTAGTCTTGGCCATATATGGCCTCATACCTAATAGGACCCAGCGAATTTTATGTCGTTGAACAAGGCCTTTGCGTCGCGTTTTCGTTTACAGACCCCTTGCCGTGCATAATTTTTCGGCCCGGAGGGACATCATCGCGAGGGATGAGATCGTACACATCGAGTTTCTTTAAGGAGTTAAATTCGGACTTCAGGGCTTCCTGCCATTGTGGGGCCTCATCCGAGTCGAGGGCAGCTTTAAGGGTGGGCATATCGTCAGGGTATGTGACGTCGAAGCCGTTCTCGAGTACTGCTGCCAAGGCAGTCAAGCCGTCTTCCCGAAAGGTTTCATTGTCTGGGCCCTCTGGATTGGGGTGACTACCCTCACGAGCAGCAAGTTTTGCCTCACGACGTGCTTGACGTTCTTCACGAACACGGACGCCACTGGCCCTTGCCTCCTCGACTGCAATCTCCAGACGAGTTGGTCCCGATCTCCTTCTCTCGCGGGTTGATCGACGTGTGGTAGGTTGATCATCAGTTAGAGGACCCTCGAGCTTGGTTTCCTCCTCCTCATTCGAGGCATTCGCTCCGGTGGGTTGGTTGGGAGGATTTTCGATGGTGGGATTTGTACTGCCGGAATGGGAGCCGCCTCGGCTGGAGGTAATGCTGTGTCATCATCATCTGAAGATATCAATGGTGCTCTAACATGAGCCTCAAGCTCGGCCTTTTCCTGTTGGAGGATGAGTCCGGGGTGGAGGGGGCGAGGAAGCTCGTCTTTGATTCGATGAATACGACATTGAATGAGGTGAGGACCTTCCTGGATGTGCGATGGTAGCATCTATAGGCTCTCGAGTGTTCTGAGTACCCGATGAGGACGCATTCGATGGAACGGTCGTATATTTTAGGATTGTGCCGGTTTTGTACAAGGACGAATGCACGACATCCAATTTCCCGCAGATGGGAGAGGTCAGGTTTTTTATTATGCCATGCCTCATACGGAGTCTTTCCTTCTGAGCTCTTGTTGGAAGCCGTTCAGAAAGATATGCTGCAGTTTTCACAAACTCGTCCCATTGATTTGCGGGTACGTTTGCAGCGGAGCGCATGGCTCGAGCGCGACTCATAATAGTACGGTGGGATCGTTCCACCTTGCCGATGTGTGCAGATGTATATGGTGCCGAAAACTCCTGGCGAGTTCCAGTATCGGCTAACCAGGCGTCCATTTCGTAACTTTTCAGCTCGCCACTGTCGGTGCGATAAATCCCAACGTCAAGTCCGGTCTCAACCTTGACCTTCTTCTCCCACTCACGCAGTTTCGGAAGAGCGTCGCTTTTATAACGAAGTGGAATAGCCCAGATGCGGTCGGTATGTTCGTCAACCAATTCCATTGAGTAAAGATTCCCGGTCGCTGATTGTACAGCTTCCGGTCCGGTCAAGTCTACGTACACTACACCCAATTTGCGATCCGACTTCGGCCCTTGGCGTTGCTTAGGCACGGAGTTTTTGGTCTGTTTGGCAAGGATGCAGTGTTTGCAAGATGGTGGAATGTGGGATAGGTCGATTGGCATACCTGTTGCCATCTTCTTCTTCGCCATGTGGATAATGGTCGGTATATTGGCATGGGCAAGGCGAGGGTGCCAGGTGGCGAGACCAGGAACAGCCTTTGCCAGGTTGGCTTGGTACTGAGTCGACTGGTCGGGCTTCCCATTCACGGCATATAGGCTCTTGTTGAAGCGAGTCGCTGTGGCAATAATGCCGCGGCCAGGGTGTACAATGTTGCAGCCGGTGGCTTTGAAATTACAAGTATAGCCAGCATCGCATAGAGATCCCACAGAGAGCAATCGAATTTGTGCTCCAGGAATATATAGCGCGTGAGAGATGCGAATGCGGTGACCACGTGAGGCGGGCTTGATGATGATTTGCCCGACCCCAACTGCAATGACACCACTTCCTCCTACACCCCTGATTACTCGTGGTGCAATGGGTTGAAGCTGGACAAAATCAGCTCGGACAGGGGAAAGGTGGATTGTCGCTCCGGAGTCCAGATAAAATGGCTCGGTGGACTGATCTGCTGGCAGATTGTTCCAGTCCACGCTGGTCTTCATGTCGACTCCATCAAACAGCTGCCCTGAGCTCAATTCTCAACCGTTTCCCCTCAGAATAGGCTCATTCGATTCTCTTTGAAAATCTACAGCCAATGGAAGACCGGTATTTTTTATCCTTTTATGTAATAGAATTTCTTCCGGAAAAACTTGGTTTTGAGTAGGACACCTGTAGCACTCGGAATACTGCCCCAATTGGCCTAATCTTTGGATATGCTATACATCTGATGTGACCCTAGCCAATGTGGGTGTTTACGGAGCTTAATGTACTCAAACTTCCATGGACAGCTCTACTTATGGTAGTGTCTGGATATCTATATCGCTAAAGTGTGCGCTAGATCACAATCACTCAGCATGTGATTTAAATAATAACCCACATTGGCTAGGGTCACATCAGGTGTATAGCATATCCAAAGATTAGGCCAATTGGGCAGTATTCCGAGTGCTACAGGTGTCCTACTCAAAACCAAGTTTTTCCAGAAGAAATTCTATTATGTAAAAGGATAAAAAATACCGGTCTTCCATTGGCTGTAGATTTTCAAAGCGAATCGAATGAGCCTATTCTGAGGAGAAACGGTTGAGAATTGAGCTCAGGGCAGCTGTTCTCGTGAAAACTTACCACAACAGAAAAAAACGGACCGCGCCTGTTGTACCGCAAAGAGCTGTAATTACCGCGTGGGAGTCATCAAATTCCTGTGCCCATTGGCTCAGCTGGTCGAATTTGATGCCATTTAGATTATAAAGCTGGATTTCAACCAGCACTGTCAATTCAGGATTCTGTTCTGCGTCCTCATCAAATGTGAAGGCCCAGAAGGCTTTCATGCTTAATGAAACAGGTGCAATCGAAATAGCACAGCACCGGGGTGCAAGACGCTCCGGGCGGCAATTGTCGATCCCGACACCAGATGCGTAAGCAAGCGCCGAACGCGCGATTTTGTGGCTGAGGCGTCCTGAGTGCATTTGAATGAATCCAAATTGCTGGGAGGTGGCCAGGTGGATTTCAACCAGGACAGTCAATTCAGAATTCGCTTCTGCTTCCTCCTCATCAAATGCGAAGACCCGTGGGAGCTAAAAATTACTCTTTTAGCATCGTCGGCTAGGTCCCGTTCGGACAAAATTTAGGCCATCCGCCCAAAATCTGGTCGGACAAAAATGGACTGATCAGGCCTGTTCGGGATCCAGCCTTTCAAGGGATAAACCGCCGCGTTTGGTATTTCCAAATTGAGAAACTCGCGAAAAAAAAAAATGCAAATGTCATTATTTTCCGGATCTGCTGTAAAGTGGCTTTGAGGATCCTCGACACCCGTTTCAAGGGCTCAAGGGCGAACACTCCAAGTTGGGCAAAAGCCCAAATTTGGGCGGAAACCTGCAAAAATGCCAAAAATGCCCAACTTGGAGGGCCTGATTCTCCCGCAAAAATGGATGGATTCACATGAACCAAAGTATGATTCTGGACCATTTTATCCCTAGTTTTTGATGGTATTTTTTTAAATCATCATAAGTCATGATCTCAAAATTTTCCCCCTGATTTTGAACCTTATTGGGCCATTTTTGGCCGAAATTGCCGTTTTGGTAACTCGTTATCATGCTGAGCCTTAATCATTTCAACTCTAGTTAATTGTCATATTTTATTTGGAGGGATTTGATTGGCTCAATAGTGCTCCAGAGGGTGGTGCAATACTTTTTCTGAGTCAGTGTATGGAGAGCTCATCACAGTTCTCGGGCCCAATACTCCGAATTTACGAAGCATTGGAGGACACACACTTACTCGGCTATTTCACTTAAGTCCCTACATTCGTCATGAAATAGCTTGACGGGGCCCAGACACGCTTATTCGCCCCAGTCCCCGACTTTTTCTGGGTTAAATTTCCTGGGAGAATTGGAGAGGATTCTCTGGGTGCTCTCACAACATTCAAGCTCTTCGCACAATTTGTTGAATACTGTATTATTTCGTTCAAATCGACATGGGGTGTGACACGTGACCAAAAAAACCATTTCGACATTTCGACACCCCCGAAAATTTAGCGTGACAACCTCGAAAATTTCGGTATTTCAGGCGAAGATTTTCGTTTTTAGCACTTTTCGGGGGCATGTCACGCCAGAAAAGTTCGACAAACGACTGTGTGACGCGTGACCCTTGCCAGATTTCGATACCGACAGGGGGGTGCGTGACGCGTGACTGTCGATTTGAACGAAATAATACAGTATGTGGAGTTTACGCTTATTCGCAGCAGCCCCGACTTTTTCTGGGTTGAATTTACTGAAAGTCATGGAGAGGACTCCTCGGATTCTCCTGGGGAAGGGACGGGATACAGCGAATGAGCCTAAAATTCTTGGGCACGGGATTCCCCGATTCTGGGCTGGTGGCAGATACCGCTATGGATATCATTTTGAAACGCGTGACTCTGACGGCGGGGTGAACCGGACCCGGAGCGGAGGGGTGATCCCGGAAAACAAAACAAAAAATCGACGTGACGCCGTCCGCGGTGCGATGTTCAAAGGCTGCGCAGCTGCGGTACAAATGCGCAGGTTGACTATTAGCCATTTCTCTACACGAAGTTGACGAGCAGTGCGAAAATAATAATAATCCCGTACGCTATTCTGAACCCTGTGCCTCACAATGACATTTTGAACCCCGTGCCCCACAATGGCAGAATGATCCCCATGCCCCACAATGCCATTTTCAACCCCGTGCCTCACAATACCATTTTAAACCCCGTGGCTCACTATGGAACCGACCATCCGGTACCTTATACAGTGGCGGCAAAAAAATAAATGGCCGCAGCCATGCGTGATACCGAGTAATGCATAGCTCAATCAAACAAATATGGGTACCCGACCTCTGTATAGGGGAGTTTGCCTATTCCCAGTTTACTACATTTTCCCCAATGATATTGGGGTATGTCCAAATGAGCACCTTTCAATTGAACACCACCAATCTGTTCAATCGTGCAAGACCAATTTGACAATTCTCCTTAACAGGTAATGCTCTCAGCGAGGCAACCGCGACGCATTGAACCTCCTTTCTCGCAAGGCAAAGATCACGTGTCAGGTAACCTCGCGCTCAAAATCCTGAATTGCCTTGAAAGATGGTTTACCACTACCTGTATCTCCAAGGAATTGCACCTTGTCATGAGCCGTCTTGTCGTTGTCGTACCGCACACCCGCTGCTCGTCTGGAATCCACAGCGTGGTCTTGTTGGACTTCCTGTTTAGTGTTGTCTGTCTGGCATTACCTGCAGACCTGTACCTGTCTGGCTGACACCCTTCGACAAAAGTGGCACATAAGCTATCTAATTGGATTTTAGGCTGAATTTGGGCAGTTTTCAAGGCCTAGCTACAGTCGCCTCTGTCTTAACCCATGACCCCCGGTGGACCCAGAAAGTATGGGTTATTACAGAGTATGGGTTCCCACAGAGCGTGGGAAAATCTTCCTAAGCAACAGCCTGTAATGCCTCTTTCCGGGTTGGCTTTGGCTCCTGAGAAGACTTCCCTTGCCGTCATCATCGCCGTTATTTCCATGTTCTCCCTGTCATTCTGCTTGTTGCACGGCTTCGGCATCCGTCGCATACTCGGGAATGGCATGTCGCAAACTGATTGGATTAGCATGCCCTCAAGCCATTTTTCCATTTTTTACCTTCTTTTGGAATGCGGAGAGGCGGGCGGTGGGCCCTGAGAGCGAAAATCCGATAGAAATAACAAGTACAAGCAAAGGATAGCGGTGAGAATTATGGGTTTTCACCCAGGCAAATGTATGGATTATGGGGTACCGCAGAGTTATGGGTTATAATTGAGAACCACCTCGGTTTGGCCAAAAATGTATGGGATACAGCAGAGTATAGGTTATTACAGTGATGGGTTAAGACAGAGGCGACTGTAGGTGCGATGAGGCTCCCATCACCCACCGGCTGGCCGGCACCACTCAAGTTCTGCCAGGTATTTGTCACGAAACATGAACCTAAAGGTTCAGCACCCGCCTCGAAGAGGCCCAATCCCAAGTCATCTCCTCTAAGATGAAGAACGCTTGACTGTCACATTCGATCAACCGTTTTACCGTGACTTCAGTCGCTGACTGAACAGTCTTCGCAAACTGGCGCCTGGTTTGCAAACCAAAGAATGAATGCCTCCGTTCTCCGAGGTTCTTTTCCGCATCGCGCAATTCTTCTTCATTGTATCGGCAGGAGTTATTACTTTCTCTTTCTCTTTCTTCTTGCATGTACCTCACGAGACTCAGTACAGTCGGATATGTCATAATGCATAAGGTAATACAGTCTTTAACCGTGAAGCGAAACACTCAGACTGTGCGGCAGATTGTGGTCTCGATAATGCTCCAATGACATCGTTCTTTGTCGTAGATCAGTGCAGTTCCATCCACCCGTATAATACCACGGTGTTTGTGGGAGGGTTGAGTCCCCTCGTGGACGAGGAGACGTTGAGCACTTTTTTCCTGCCACTTGGGGAGATACATTATGTGCATTCAGTACTTTTCGCGTTCTAGCTTCCTTTCTTTGATTTCCCTTCTTTCCTGTACTTTCGGACGATTTCCTTTCGAGCTGATACGCATTTTTTGTCTTTTCTTCGCAGGTGAAGGTCCCAGCGGGGAAGCGATGCTGACAGGGATGACGCAGGAGCAGGCCACCCTACTGCTGCAGAATTTCATCGCGCCGCAATATGTCGACACGCCCAATGTGGACGCCAGCGCGAATGGGGATGGGAGGCCAGAGAGGAGAAATTGCGGTTTTCCGCCGCCTCAAAGTAGTGTTTAGATTAGTTCTTCTACGAAATATATGCTACATAACAGCGCTACAATTGATATCTTTTGCGTGATTTATGGCGCACACTTCGTGGTCATCGTCGCCGACGACGTCGAGACGCTTTGATGGTTGTGTTCCAAATGCGGATATTCGAGCTCATCACGCAGCACTGGGAGTAGTGCCCCGATTGGTCTAATTTTTTGATACCAGACACCCGTATACTACCTACTCAATGCCCATCCCATATATTAAATATGTCCAGTCATTGTGATTTGGCACTTTAGTGGGGTAGACATTCACAGACTACAATGAGTGGGGCCCTCCGCAAAGGTTTGGGTACAGTCATATCTATAAACCTTTAACACGAAGGGTGAGATAGATACTCTGTATACCCCTCTTTGATATGTACCATACGCAATTTTGAGGTTTGAAGCCGTTCTGCTGCAGCGGAGCAATCATTCTGATGCAAGGACCGCGGATCATTTCACCATACAAATATAAAGAATGTTTCGAACTCGCATCAGCTTTGAGCCTCATGATTGGTCATTTTCATGCTCTGGGAAGTGTTCTAGGTGGAATTGGAGGCTATTGTATTACTCAGGCAAATTCCTTGGGGAGTCCTTCATGCATTTCGGTGCTAATGCAAGGACCACGGAAAATGCAAGGACTGTGGAAAGACTGTAGAGGTGCATTCAAATGGCAGGCATTTTGAAAAGCATGACCAGACGCAATAGAGGTGCACTCAAATGGTGGGCATTTTGAAAAGCATGACCTGACACAATAGAGCTGCATTCAAATGGCTGCCATTTTGAAAAGCATGACCTGACACAATAGAGGTGCATTCAAATGGCAGGCATTTTGAAAAGCATGACCTGACACAATAGAGGTGCATTCAAAGGGCTGGCATTTTGAAAACCCTGACCTGATGCAATAGTGATAGTGATAGTGATAACATTATACACAGCATGGTCCAGTCTCTGAACACTGTGTTCCCAAGGTTATCCCAGCACGCACAAGTGCCTCACGCCTTCGCCTTAGACCCCAACTAACCCAACTTGACGAGCTATTCTACCCGAGCTTGATCCGAACGTCTATCAAAAGTAGAGCGCGAAGTGGCGAGAAAAGAAACCAATTGTTACGCCGTGGTATTGTCAGCCAATTCAGAGGGGGAATGAACATCAGAGTGGCCCCGAAGACCTGGGTAATTTCGTATGCGAATTTTGCAACCAGTGCGATGGTCTGTCTGTAAGCTATCAGGTGAGTGAAGAATTTCGCGGACGGCAGAGAGCTCGCACGCAGAAGAAAGCTTGAATTGAGACCGACTTGAGCTGGAGTGTAATGAAGCCAAGTTTTCGGGCCTTGCGAGTGAAGAAGAGCTTGGAGGAAATCACCCACTTCGTCGAGAAAAGTGTCATCAGAAATCCACGTGCCCAATCAAAATGACTTAAAAACATTTCGACGTTAAATTTAGACCTCCTCCAATTAGAGTTCTGAGTCATACAGAAGTTGCGGGCTCAACCCGGAGACCTCGTTTCCCTCTTTTCAACCTCTAAAATCCTTGCGGTTGCAGCGGAAACATGAGAATGGTGGTGAATGCAAACGACACCGAGAATTCCAATGACAGCCCTGCGCTCCCCGGGAGTCACAGAACGGGATGGGGAGGAAAATGATCCGGATGGCCAAGGTGACTCGCCGCGCCCTTGACACCACCAGATGATCCGGCAACCTTCGAAGCATCTTCTGCATCTTCGGCCGCAGAGTCTGGCTCTGCCTCTGAATCGGGTTCAGAGAACGTGATACTGGAAAACTATCCAGTGGTGATCAACTCTGTCCTGTAGCACCAAAAGAAAAAGAAAAATTCAAACTCACGCTGATTGATGCCGCTGAAAGATCTCTTGTAGCAACTGCAAAGGTGGACTGTGGGATGGTAACTAGGAGTGGGTCCTCAGCATCATCGGCAGTAATTGTAAATTGTGCGATCCTTTTAAAGTTGCCGACGGAGATTCGGATTCGCATTACGTCCATGGCAGGTGTACCTTTATCCAGACTCGCCTTCTTGATGATTCTGACCTGAAGCGCGTGCTTCAATGACCATGAATTCGGCCATTATTGCAGTGTCCTGCCCAGCCTCACTTACGAGGTTGGGGGAAGACAGCGTAGTCCACATTCACAGCCAAATGTTTGTATACAGTCTTAAACCAGGAAGTGAAACACTACGTAGAAGCGAAACAGTGCCTCGTTCACTACCTTCAACGGTCCCAATGGGCGCAAGTTTTTGTAAGCAGGATCCTCATTTGTCCCATTATTTGGCACATGTTTCCCAGCATCTTGGATTGATGCCTTTACAACCCCAGACAGATCTGTAGAGTCTCACTAGGGAGATTTCCAAGGCCTGGGATTACGATTGTCAAGATCCCCAATCCACAACTTGCAAGACCAGGGCAAATCGAGCGAATTCAAAGTGTTTCGCATTGCCGTTATTTGGCCCAATTTGGCCTCCAAGAAAGAACGCATCCGATCTCTACGAGAACACCCCCGAATGTAGAGATCCTTTACCTCGGTGTGTAGCCCGGAAGCCATAGAATAGATCTACAAAAAGATCAGAGGCGTATTACCTATCATTTAGCTCGTGAAACGCCGTGCAGCCCCGGGTGTTTCGCTTCCTAGTTTAAAACTGTAGTAGCGGACCAAACTTCGTGACAAGTTTGAGTCCTGATTTGGCAATGGCTATTGTACCTCCAATTTCACCAAAAGCTCAAGTGAATGAGATGAATGTTACCAAAATAAACTGCTTTACACATGTGCTGGAGCAAAACTTTGGAAAAGTAAAATTATTGTTTTCTCGACTGAATTTCGCGCTTTGGATTGCGGATCGGCCGGACAGGTGGCGGTGCCGCACCGCTAATGGCCTATTTGGGAACCCTGGCAACAGGTTATACGATGTCCTTGCCTTGTTGAGTGTACCTAGGGTCTGTAAACGATAAACGGATGCACAAACAAGTGCTTCGGCCTCTATTGGCTACGTTTCCGCCATTAAAAAATTTCGGTTTCCACCCCAAATTTCGCGTTTTTTAACCCTAAGTTAGGAGTACTTCCGATTCCTCTGAAACGAAAAATTTTACCTATAAACCACTAATTATTGTTTTTTGTATAATAGATAACGTATCCGAGACCTTGAACCAGAGTTACAGCTGTCCGATGCAGAAATGTCATGAAACTGGCTAAAAGTCTACTTTTGGACCACATAAAATTTTTTAGGTGGCCATCTGCTGCGCATTTGCAACACGAATCGAAAGCACCATGTCCCGAGGAAATCCGACGCTAACTGAGCACGGGGTGGCTGATTTACGCAAGATGTCCCAAAATGGGAAAAAACCGACCGCGCCATATGTTCCGCAGGGTTTCGACCCAATGGCTTTTTGGCACATCGGTTTTATACAAACTCCTTAGATACACTCGGCACTGAGACGATGGCCCTGATGATCGTAAGGCAATGCAATATCGGCAGGTGTGTGGGGATTAAAGAGCTCGAGCCTGCCCAGCAGCCGATTCTGTGTTGTTCAGTCCAGGGGGCTACATATAAGTCTACCCAGTCCCATCCCAACGTCAGCTTTCTTTGACTCCAGTTCACCGAATTCCATAACATCCAACATTTGAGCAAACTGCCCTCTGCTACTAGCCCCCAAAGTATCACTCCCATCCATATCTGACCCTTGGCGTATGATTCCCCGATGTTCAGCGACGGCAATCCGGAGAGCATGCAGCTTGGTCGTGGAGAACCACTGGACGCGAGATAGAGGACGAGAGCGAGGGTGAGAGCGAAAGAAGAGGAAATCTTCGTTATTTTAGCAAGTAGAACTACACGCATCTTATACTGAAAGGGAATCCATCGAAGCCCGCCACGAATTTCGGGGTTATGGTTAACGACCATGATGCCAACGGTAAACCCAGTTACACCACAGACG
Source organism: Mycena leptocephala (assembly GCA_029378395.1). Classification (NCBI taxonomy): domain Eukaryota; kingdom Fungi; phylum Basidiomycota; class Agaricomycetes; order Agaricales; family Mycenaceae; genus Mycena; species Mycena leptocephala. The sequence continues at coordinate 57,120 of JARJLF010000051.1, read as the reverse complement.
GCAAACTGAAAAAGGTTAAAATTCCGATGACCGGCGGGGAGTTCAACGGCCAACCCCAGTCCTCCCGAAAATCATGAGCTCGAGGATATTTTCAAGGGGATGGCCATCATTCTCCAGGAGCGTGGCCTCGGAGACCCAGCGAAGAAGAATAACAATGCCACGGCTTCAAATGTGCACCTCCTCCTCCAACCAGCCTGACTTTGCAGCTGTCAAGTCGTGCCTCGAAACACCTTGCCGGTTGCAGGGATATTCAGTACTGTTCTTGGCGAAATTTCATTGTGAGCTCAATCATATTGAGCAATGTTGGGGACAAGCAAAACGCGTCTATCGGTCCTTCCCGGAATCTTCGCGTGAAGAAGACCTAGAACGCAATGTACCACATGCGCTGGCTGCCGTTCCACTTGACATGATGTGTCGGTAAGATATGTATATTCATCACGCTGATTCTTTATTCTTTCAGGTTCGGCAATCGTTCTAGGAAATTTGCAGACGACTACGCCAAAGGCCTCACCGGACAACAGGCTGCTTGGGCATGGTACTACATAGCTTTATTCTGGGTTACACACTGGTATGCACAGCCTAGATAATGTATAGTATATAAGTACTACCGGATTACAACGAGGCTCCCCTACAGTTGCAATCGTGAGGGGCTTCACTTCAACAGTTGGAGCCAGAGCCCTTTCTTCTCCCACAATTTCTATTTGAATTGTCTTTTTTCAAATAGGCGCCAGGAAATAGCACCAAAGTCCTTCCGCCTGTAGCAAAACCCATGATTATCTTCCCGTCCCTATCGCACCCTGATAAAACGACTGTGTTTGAGCCTTATTTGAGTCTAAGGTTTCCCTGCTTCATTTCATTGGCTGTTCGGGCTCACGACTTTCCATAATCCGACCTGACATATAATGAGTTCATCTTTAGCAAGGTACATCATGTCTAATTCCTGCCGCCGACGCTCCTCCGTGAGAATACCACGCAAAACCAAAAAGCGCAGGAATCCAGTCACCGCCCGAACTGTCCGCTATCGCAAAACGGGTGTTAGCGGCAATTTCTCGGGAGTCCAAGTCTAGCCCAGAACCGACGCAAAAGAAATTTCGCCTTGGATATCGATCATGGCTGGGGCGCAATCCACATGGTTATTCAACGGAGACCTCCAATATCTGGAAGATCGCCTGTCGCGTGCGGGTATGGGACTTGTGAGTGTCTCTGTAACTGTTATGAAAAGGTCCGATTTTTTCAACTGCGCGTTACATAGTTTCAATCATGGCCTGTTGTCGGCGAGGCCTGTAAGGACGCTTGCTGACCCTAACAGTCTGCCTCCATTTCCATTGATGCCGGCCCGCGTCTTAAGAGACCTAGAATCTGGAGCAGTCTTACCGAAGGGGACGCCGATTGACCCAGCACAGCGAGCAGCACGGACCGTGAATGCCTGAGTCTCACTAGTGAGCACTTTGTACTGAGTATCTTCGCTTTTCCGCAGTCTACGCACGGTCTATCCTGCGGTATAAGTCGAGGCTCGAGATAAAGGTCAAAGGACTGGTGGTTGTGGACTGAAAAAGTTCAAATGAAGGCATTTGTTCAAGCCTGCATTCCGAAAAGCGTGATCTGGGGCATTCAAAGTCCAGATTATTATTAAATGAATAAACTGTTTTGGGGGATCGGGTGGAGTGGCTCCTGGACCAGGGAGCACAACCAGTCCTGATATGCTCGTCCGAACTTGAGAAGAGTTGAGCGGTGAATAAAGACTTTGAAATACAGACGTATTCTGTGCTGGGCTATGTGCTGGAGGGCAGCTGTAGGTGAACTGAAGCCCGGTGCGAGGGCTTGAGAAATGTAACTGGTTCAGAACTATTCTCAACTCTGAGTCGGAGGCCGCTGTTTCTTGCTCATCGGGCATTATTGATCAGGGTACCCTACAAGTGCATGGGGGAGTTGTTACAACTCCACAGAGGAACCAAAGGAAGTTAGTTTTACCGATGAGAACCGATACAACCAGTGATTTTTTGCGCTATCTATGAAAATCCCCTGTTTTGGTTGAAGTTGGCACGAAACCAATATAAATCAGGCAGTTTGAGGTCGATTCAGCATCAAATGATGACAAACGATTTGACCCTAATGAACTTGGTACAGAATCTTAAGTGTACACGAGTACAAGTAGTCTGTCCAGCCTTTCTCCAAATGCAACCTCATTGACACAGGTACTCATCACCAACTCTCCACCGGAGTCTCAGTCACAAGGTCAAGGCTTTCAGTTGCTTCTGCTTTTCCCAACTGGACAGCGCTTCTGGTCCGTCGAGTTTCAGAGTCTTCCCCGCCAACCAACTGCAATCGTTCAAGCCTCCTCCAACCCATTGAACTTGATATTGCCATCCTCTGCCGCGCCGCCGCTCATCTAGAATCTTGGAAATCTTTGCTTCTCTCCGCTGTCTCATCTCGTTCGCAATATGGGCCCGACGCGACCGTCGCACCGTCTTTTCTTGCGTCTTTTCGCCCTCCCTTGTCGTCATTACTGCGCTATTGGGGTTGCAAAGAAGAGGTGAAGTTCGGCCGTAATTTTCATCATCACTCCCTGCGGTTGGCTTTGATGGGTAGTTGCTGATGAGATTGTTCAGGGTTGCCTCCCTTCCTCAGTGATAGGAACTCACCCTTCCAACTGCCACCCAAGGACAGCGGTTTCTACACACACTAACCGCTGGTATAACTGTTCGAGGCTTAGAGGATAATACAGTGGCGCTCTAAATAAATGCCGAGCCATGGTTTGACATCATTTCATGGTCGAATTCCTTCAAACAAAATTGTGGCATGAACATTCAGTAGTGCTAAGCTCGTTTGCATCGAAAAATCCATACCATACCTACTTCAATGTTGTGCAATAAAAATATTTGGGGTGTTCTGAAAAACCGACTTTGTGGGCTGGCATGCTATCGAAAATCGGTCATTTCAGCATGAAAGTACTTGAAAAATGAAGTATACTCACATTTTAGTTGACTCGATTTGATACTCATTTGAGCTCACACGGAGGCTCTCAAGTTCGCCATTTTGGGCGAAAATGGGCGAAAATGCTCCCAAAAAAGCAAAAGTGACCGATTTGCAGTGCCCATTGCGAGCTCAAATGAGTATCAAATCGAGTCAACTAAAATGTGAGTATACTTCATTTTTCAAGTACTTTCATGCTGCAATGACCGATTTTCGATAGCATGCCAGCCCACAAAGTCGGTTTTTTAGAACACCCCAAATATTTTTATTGCACAACATTGAAGTAGGTATGGTATGGATTTTTCGATGCAAACGAGCTTAGCACTACTGAATGTTCATGCTACAATTTTGTTTGAAGGAATTCGACCATGAAATGATGTCAAACCATGGCTCGGCATTTATTTAGAGCGCCACTGTAGATGTCTGTGTGGAATGCTTGTAAGAAATCGGCCTCACGGGTAAGAAGATACATACCGAATGGCTCATTGGCCGTAACATCGTTCAGGGTGGAGGAAGAATGTGTACCTAGAAAGTCCCACTCGCTGGAGCTATGGGAGGAAGAAGTCCCGGACTCGGTAGAGGTCGAATCCTGCATGATGAAGGACGGAAATTTGGCCGCACCTCCACACAGATTTATATGCTCTCTGCTCCGCATTCCGGTTTCCAGCCCGGAGATTCTACCGGGCTCGGGTCAGGGCGGGTCGGGAAGGTCAACAACCACCGAGTTCCCCTTTCCTTTATGGAAACTTCAGTTTGACATTCAATGGGGCATGGAATGCTAGGGGCGACGGACACCGAGGCAACTAGATCTGTCTATCATGAGATCAAAGGTGTCGTGTCGGCTCTGTGGATCTGGCCCGTTCTATTCGAGAAGATGATCTCTAATCTTGTCGTACTTTGGAGCGGCAAGTTCAAGGGTCTGGATACACGAGATGAAGACTACGAGATCCCCGAAGAAGTTTGGGAAGAGATCTGGCGCGAGACTGTCGGGGATATCCCATCCAGCTTCTCCCGTTCCCTTGTTCCTTGGGCCGGGATCCACCGCTCTGCATACATCATCCCCACCTGCGGATTCGTCCCTTGGATGATGAGTCTGGTGTCACCGGCAACTGGGGCCTCAGGGAGACCGCCAGTGAGTCGTTTTGACACTGCCCCCGTTTCAAAATCCCATGTTTGTACACTGCGCCGCTGCCCGTCTACTTCCCGCGCCCTAGCTGCTGCCCTAGACGCTCTCCGCCTTACGCCACGTCGGACTGCTATCTGCCACCACTGCACACGTACCCCATGCCACGAATTCGGACTTTGGGCTATGTGCGCAGCCAGCACGAGACGCCAGCAGCTCTCACTCTTCCGCGCTAAATTTGGGCCACCGCGTCTTCGGAGACGTGGCAGCAGTATTTCATTCTCGCCGTCGTTCCACTCGACTTTCGCCGTTGCAGGCTCATTACTTCCACGACGGAATCGACTTGGCTGCGCGGCGGTGTTGGGGTATTATAATTCGGCTGGGGGCTAATGCAAGTGCGTACTCTCCACCTATTCCTCCGAGTCCACTTTCCCCACATGTGCGACATATTCTAGGTGCCCATTCGTCGGTATGTACATCACCTTTGCACATATCGCGTCATAACCCCTGCATCTTCCAAGTTACCCCTCGGCGCTCGACGGATCAACCCTCCCAACTAAGGAGAAAACGGAGGCGCGCTTGTTGTACGTCATTTTCGGTTGCATTTTTGCTCTGCAGGTGTTCGATGCCTCAGGAGGAGAGACGCTGTGCTCGACGTTTGCGGAACGCCCAGCATTTTCTGTTCCGCCATTTCAAGAATCATTCCATACATACTAGGTGCGTTCGCTCGTTTCGTGTCTTCTATAAACTCTGACCCATATTGATTAGTTCTTTCTCTAGTACCCGAGTCAGCACATGTATTTACTGCAATCAATTTGGCGTTGCGCCTGCTTCCATGACAAATTTGAGAGAAGTTTTTGCCAGTTCACCCTCTCCTAGTCATTCACCCACACCATTAGGCAAACGACGTCGACAGCCTCATCTTCAATCATACAGCACTCGCACCTCGATCAATGTTTCGCTTGTACCTATCTCTACTCCGTTTTGGGGCACGTATATGGATTCCAAGAAGTCATTTCTGTCTGCATTTCAAGGCCTTGGGCGCTGGATTTAACAGGCTTGCTACAAAAGAACTTCCGGTGTGGGCAAGGACAGCAGAATCCTTTCCGACGAACTGGGTCTCCTCATCCACCGTACGCCGGGGATCTCCATGTCGAACAGTGCCGCGGAGGTACTTGAGCGCAGGGTTATCGAAAATGAAGCGGCGGGATGACTTCGGGCCAGGCGGGGGACGGTGAGGCACTGAGTCAGATTGGGCGCCGTCGGCGACTTCGTTTTCGGCATCGGTCTTGCGCTTAGCTTGAGTCCGTTTCTTGCGTTTTACCGTGGTTTGCTTCTCGGGAGATGGCATTGGGGAGTTGTCTTGCTTCTTCGAACTGCTAGACTCTGGCTTGTCCGAAACCAACGATTTTGCACTGACGATGAGCCGTATTCTGAGTATGCATGGCTCGGCGCCTGCAACAAGCACGCACCAGAGGTATCCAATCCTGCTATCACCCCTTTAACATCATCCTGTACCCGCTGAACCTCTTTACTGTTTGCCATCATGGAGCGCGAACCGGTGAAGAGGAGATGCGAATAGGACGCGTTGTTTATGTGCGCCAAACACCCAATTTGGATGATTCCGTTTTGGGAACCAATCAAAAAAAACTCGGCAGTCTCATCCTTTTTTGGAACAGCTGTAACTTCTACTCTGTATGTCTGACGTGGTCGGTTTCGGCTCTTGTATTTAGACAGAGGCGTGATTTTGAATGTAAACATGTAATCAACAACAACAACAACAACATCAACCACACTGGCACTTTTGCCTAGCGATCGGAAATATCAGGTCGTTACCCGTTGTCGTCCCGCACTCCGCCAATCACTCCAGACCATTTCAATTTCATTTGGAGTATCGGCAGAGCCTGCCGATGCCGATACGTTGTCTTGTGGCAGAGGAATGGCACTCAGCAACGTCGAGTCTCTCCGTCCTGACCTGTTCAGACCGTTGCTTGCAGTTTTTTTTCGTTGATGGCAGTTATTGAGGCCAGTTTTGTAGGAGCGCAGAGCCAGAATGGATTTCAGTGCAGAATTTTGGAGACCAGAAGGGGATTTTGAGCTGAGGGATGGCACTCGTTGACCAATGATCATGAACGAAATCGGCTGCTCCCACGTGCCAAATCTAACCCAAATCCACATCAAACCGATTTTACTTTTGTCCAAAGAGGACACCCATAAAAGGGCAGTCAAGCCTTGACATTTTGAAAAGCGTGATCACAAAAGCTTTACATTTTGAAAAGCGTGACTTGACATCAGAATCCCTGCCTCAAAAAGACAGAATTTGCAGGATTGGATGGCCATGATCATTGAGAACATTCCCAGCATCCAGATCCTGCTCGGGGCCATTATTGCGCTTTCCAAAGGGAATTCAAGTCACGCGTTTCAAAATTAAAGGATTGAATGCCCTTTGGAAGGCGCAATAATGGCCCCGAGCGGGATCTGGATACAGTTTTCAACCGTTCAATGGGACACCACCATCACTGGGACAGTCGGACAATCTGCTCCATTGAAGTCGTAGTTCTTACCACACAGTCTTGAAATAATATATGCTGAGTCTTGTGGGTATTATCATTGTTCTCGACGACTCCTATGGCTGTTCAATCCAAACTCAGTCCTCTGTTAAATCAGTTCCGCAGACCACAACATGACAAAATACTTTAGTAGCCCCTTTCGAATATTGTAAAGACACAGAACTGTAGGTATAGACTGTGTGAGTGTTTCTATCTAGTTTGAGTGTATTCTAGACTACATCACATGAAGAGGAAACAATTTCCTCTTTGCCGAGAATAATGATGGTCACAACCGAAATAGGAAGTCGCGATCAAAACCTGGAAATTTTGACTCTCGCCGCCACTCGACGCGCCAACATGGTTGGACGCGCGAAATCCGACACCAAGAAGATACAAATCTCTCGTTCACATCACGACGAATGGATGGCCATCCTGGCAGGCCAATGTCAAAGCCTGGGAAGTAGAGCGCGACCGCGCGGAAATTTTGCATAAGCGGCCATCGTCGACGAAGCCGACTCTGAAGGGGCAACTCTTCTCTGCTGTCCCCAAGCCTGCTTTCGGCGCCAGCAGATCCGATGACCCATCCGTTTCTGGACCTTCCAACAAAGCTACCCATTCTGGTCCAGCTCGCTCCAAGACGGCAGATGATTCGGGAGATGACACACAGGAATCCGAAGAAGACTCGGAGGAGAGTGAAGAGGACCGCATTGAGAGTGATGAGGAGGGACAGGACAGCGACGAGTAGTTATTTTTTAATAGCACCTCGAGAATAACTGTTCTGAGCTTAGCGCCTGTTAGACGCCGGACGGAAGCGACAGCCAAATAAAGACAACATCACGCTGTGTGATTGTCCCACTGCGTGGTGGCAGAAGTTCACTCTGGTTACTCAGCTTGACTTGATTATTCACACCAAAAGAGGCTGGAAACCATTATATTGCACACGTAGATACGAACAGTTATCACTAGCTAAGGGATAAAATCTCTTCACCTCCATAATTTGGATTCGTCTTGTCCAGTACTTTTTCTCGGTGCCTGGGAGAGGTAGCTTGGATTGTCCTAGCCATTTGCAACGTGGTATTTCGTCCTTACCAACCTCACTACCACCCATATTCCCATTTGTATCTAATTATACAAAACACGAGGGCCACGTGAGACTTCTACTGGCCAATCAGGTTATACGTAGGCTATGGGCACAAACAATCGGACTTCTCCGGATTCCACTTTCGACAAGCTACGGGTGATAAACTTCATTGACTGCGACGGGTGCAGGGGCTTGCTGCTTTCAAGTTCTAAGAGGCTAAATACTGAATTACTACATTGTTACGAGGGCGGATGCCGGACTGAACCAGAAATCTCACAAGGGCTGAAGGCGGAAACAGGGAAAGACAATTCAGCCAACTGAATATATAATTCTACACGACTACTGATTAAAAGAGCTAGGTTGCAGGATAGCTAGAAATTCGATAATCATTCTTCCGTGTCAGGGTTCAGGACTATCAGGGACACGAGGAACCAACCATGGGTCGGTGATGGCTCCGAGATTTCTGCTTTACATATTTCAGCTGAGCACTTAGTCCGAATTCATCATACAGATCATTTCATTCAGATAATCGTGCGTTAGCACGGGTTTCAGCTAGTAGCCAAACAAGATGTAAATATTTCTTTGGCTGCATATCAGGTTGGAGAGGGTGTGTACCCTCAGATATTGGACTCCGGTATTCCATCGTCTCAAGAACTGTGCTATAATGTAATTCAAGCTTTGGAATGGCCTTCCTTACCATGATTTTGGCTACTGGAAGTCTTGAATCCAAGTACCCAAATTGGACTGTTGTATTCTATGTGTGGTGAAGCCTCGGTTTCAATTGTTTTAAATGATACCTAATGTACTCAAACATACCCGCAACTTTCATCCCCATGCGATTTTATCCGGGCGTGTTGTCAGTGGGACTGGAAGACCACCGACGACAGGCGAGCTTTTCCTCTCATTTTGCGCTCGAAAAGCAAATGCTGATTGCGTCCCACTAAGCAGAGAGAAATCCTCGCGAGTCCCGCTCCTCTCTCCATCCATCCTCCATCAATGCCTAACGCGATTTGCAGAGCGGCAAGTTGGCCGCATCTTGACGCGAGGAGGATTGTTCGGGGGTGGAGGGAATCGCAGAGGGCAGAAGCGTCGACGCCGAGGCTGTGAGGGAGCTTGGTCCCGCAGCGGAGGCTTGAGAACCACGATTACGCGTTACATCGGGAACGGATGGCGGAGCCAGCTGAGGGCGGCTTGAGGATGCAGGTGTGGGTCAACTTGCCCACTGCTGCACCAATTGCCAAGGTCTGGTAGGCATTTCGACTCAGAATTGCCGTGGCTATCGAATGCACCAGGTGCTACAATTTCCGTTCGGGCATGGGCAAGCTCTGCATTGAAAGGCTCAATTTTGCCTTGAATCAGCCCCTAATTGCGCTTTGATCCGAGCCGAGCCATCAAACTTTGCATTCAATTGATGGCACAGTTCCATATTTAGTGATTTGATGCACATTCAATTTGAAGACTTTCCCCGCAGTGTTTGCCTAGCTTGCCCACCGCTGCACCAATTGCCAAAGTCAGGTAGGCATTTCGACTCAGAATTGCCGTGGCTATCGAATGCACCAGGTGCTGAAATTTTCCGTTTGGGCATGGGTAAGCTCTTCATTGAAAAGGTTCAATTTTGCATTCAATTACAGCTGTTTGCAAAAGTAATGACACTCCCATCATTTTGTAAATAAGAAAGAAAACAAACACTTCCCGACTTGTTCGGGCATGGGCAAGCTCTGCACTGAAAAGGCTCAATTTTGCGTTGAATTAGCCACCTGTGTCAATTAGATGCCTGGCTCGTGGGGAGTGATTTTGATCGGATAAAAGCTTAAATCCGTTAACTGTTTCCCTGCACCCATCAAACTCCGCCTCAACACTGTAAATGGCCTGAACCCGAGCCACAACAGTTGCAGCATTGAATGCCTCGGTCACGGGGAGCTCAGGCTCGAAATTGCAAACAAATGCATGCGAACCTCGGCACGATGGGCCGTTAAATGCTGCCACCAAACAAATGCACACGAACCTCGGCATGATGGGCCAAGATTTCACACCTAAACAGTATTGTGACCACTGTGCAACCATTTCAGGCCGGATTTTAACGGGGTCTCGCTGGGAAGATAACGAGAGTGAATAAAGTAACTTGTGTCGATTAACTTTAACTTTGATCGCCTCTTTCACTTGACTGGGCGAACTTTACGTACCTTTACTTAGCTTTTCCCACGCGTGGCGAAACTAACTTTACTTGTACGGTTCACTATGGATTGTACAAGTGTCTCAATAAAGGTCGTCACATGCAATGGTTGTGCTTTGACCTTCTACTAATCACCATTGCGAATGCAATCGCTACCCCTGTGTGCGTAAATTAGTGTTCAAACTTGAATCTAGGCCTACTATAGCGGTAATATACTATTCCCATTCAAGTGGACTCCTACTGTCAAACCTCTCCAACTCAGACCCCTTGTCAGAGCATCAAAGACCCTCTGTGGTGGTCCGAAATCCGCGATGCAACTGGGGACATGATTGCGGAGATGGCATCACTCAAGTTCGAGCACGGATGGGAATCCCGAGTAGTGAGATTGTATCTACAGCATGGTATGAAAGCTGTGATTGACCTTCGGAGATGGATCCGTCGACTCCGAGTGCAACCATTGTACAACTCTACACTAAGTTGGATATGGAAGTTGACCGGGCATCTTACCGGTAAATTCACTTGGCACAATAAATTTGAACTTGCCGTCAAACATCATGAGATACTTACAGTATAGTGTGGCTCCTTGGATCACCACTTTGATGTTTCATCCCTAGAACTTGTATTTGGATACAATAAATTCTGGATTTAATTGGAGACATATTAGAGCATGTATTGAGTTGCTCTGTACTAAAACTTTGAGTATCTTGGGTGTGGTATGCTACGAGGAAGGGATATGCATTTTTGATGGCAAATGTCACAGTTCCGTTCCTTGGATCACCCCACTTTCTCTGCCATTGCCCAGTCTTGTATCCCTGTTGAACTCATTTTGGGGCTTATATGGAGCCTAGGAACTTATTCAGAGGCTCTTGTGTACAATTGTGGTCCGCACAAGCACTCTGAGAGCCGCGGTGCATTGGGGCTCTGCCTGCCAAATATAGCAATTTCGACGTGTCATCCCTTGCACAAATTCTCCAGGCCCAGACTTTGGTCCGACTGCCTAGATCTTTGGGTGTAAATTATAGCTGGCATGTCCATCTATCGTAAAAAAAATTGTTTCGCCCAGAAGCTCCCCAAATGGTAGTAAAATGGACGAAAAGGAAAGTCACTGATGGTGTGATCAAGGATTGATTTGACTAAAAACATGTCGTTTGGGAGCCTCAGTGAGCATCCTCACTCAAAATTAATTCAAGGCATGCAGAAGATATACATGATTAGGAATGTACAAGGGTTTGACCCCAGGATGGCTATATGTGCCGCAAAAAATGAATGATCCATTGATGTGGCATGATCCAAGGAGCCACACTATACTTAGACCTGGGTCCGAGTCATGGTGTTGGAATGCTCACAGGAGGCTCAGGACTGTTGGCAGGAGCTAGAGAAGATGGATGAGTAGGGACGAGAAGTCAGAGCGAAGGTGATGGGGGAGGCAAAAAATTAAGAGAATCTGGGTTTGCCAATGAAATTGACAATACCCACGAAGGATCGGCTTCGCGTCTCTTGGTGCAGAACAGAGATCCATCAGCAGGGCAAGCATCACCGACTATACAGAAAGAGATTGTGCTGGTGGCCAGGCCACACAGCTCAATCTGATCCCCCAGAACCCAAACAGAAGTCGCAACTTGGCAGGTTGCAATGACCTTGATCCCCCAGAACCCAAACAGATGTCGCAACTTCGCAGGTTGCGACTTGCAATCCCCCAGAACCCAAACAGAAGTCACAACTTGGCAGGTTGCAACGACCTTTATCCCCCAGAACCCAAACAGAAGTCGCAACTTGGCAGGTTGCAACAACCTTGATCCCCCAGAACCCAAACAGAGGTCGCAACTTGGCAAGTTGCGACAACCTTGATCCCCCAGAACCCAAACAGAAGTCGCAACTTGGCAGGTTGCAACAACCTTGATCCCCCAGAACCCAAACAGAGGTCGCAACTTGGCAGGTTGCAACAACCTTGATCCCCCAGAACCCAAACAGAGGTCGCAACTTGGCAGGTTGCGACTCTTATCCCCCAGAACCCAAACAGAAGTCGCAACTTGGCAGGTTGCAACAACCTTGATCCCCCAGAGCCCAAACAAAGGTCGCAACTTGGCAGGTTGCGACTCTTATCCCCCAGAACCCAAACAGAAGTCGCAACTTGTCAGGTTGCAACGACCTTGATCCCCCAGAACCCAAACAGAGGTCGCAACTTGGCAGGTTGCTACTCTTATCCCCCGGAACCCAAACAGAAGTCACAACTAGTCGATCCCTTCAGAACGTGTGTGGCGCTGTGCAAGGGCAGTGCTCATGAGGAACGTTCCACTCACCAAGCAATGAGCTCATACTCTCACTTGCGACCGCCAGGGGAGGAGGGTACGCTGGAAATGGCATTCAGTGTATGGCCTGGATGCAGACGTTCAGTAAATGGCATGAGCTAATGGAGAGGTTGTGCTTACCACTGTGCGATGGAGATGATGGAAAGGCCCTCATAGCCCGGGGGTAGAGAGGAGTTGGGCTCGTACTCTCACTTGCGACCACAGGGGTGAGAAGAGCACGCTAGTGTATGTCCTGCGCTGGATGTAAATGTTCAGTAAATAAATAGCATGATCCAATGGAGACATTGTGCTTACAAGAGCGCGATAGTGAGGATTGAAAGGTGGGGTGCGTCCACCCTGGCGGCTTGAACCTAGAATGTGGCAACGCTCAGGTGGATTGTGCGACGAAATGAAGATGTTGCACTTACAGATGAATACAAGCTGATTCCTTCTTCAACGACTACGCCAGATGATGGATCCTATGGTGAATAAATGAAGAGAGGAAGAGGAGGAAGAGGGAAGAGTCTTGGTCCGTTACCACGCCGCACACTGGGCTCGTTCACCTGGAAGAAGATGCGCGAGTTTCTGGATCGCAATAATAGCCCCCCACCGTTGTTCTGATGATTTAATGTTCGAAGGCCGCCAGGGGGGAAGGTGCGAATCATAAGTGAGAAGAGAGAAAGGGCAAATAGTACCCGACCCTGACTACTCTCGGAGAATTTCGACAAGAGAGAAAACCACACTCTGCTAATACCCAATCACGGTGCATTATGTCTGAACAGTATGAGCAGTGGCTGATCAGACCTCAGTCAGGGACTGCCATGTGGCTTTGTGAAGGAACAAGAGCAGAGGGCAGGTCAACGAAAGAAAACATGATGAAAAGGAAAAGAGGCAAGAAAACAAGGCCCAAATTGGCATGCATGGAGGATGGGATGCAGAGGCCAAATCAACATGCACAAAGAGGGGATGCAGAGGCCAAATCAACATGCAAAGAGGGGGGATGCAGAGGCCAAATCGGTGTGCATGGAAGATGGGGTGCAGAGGCCAAATCGACGTGCACAGAGAGGGGATGCAGAGGCCAAATCAACATGCAGAGAGGGGGGATGCAGAGGCCAAATCGGCATGCATGGAAGATGGGGTGCAGAGGCCAAATCGACGTGCACAGAGAGGGGATGCAGAGGCCAAATCGACATGCAGAGAGGGGGGATGCAGAGGCCAAATCGGCGTGCATGGAAGATGGGATGCAGAGGCCAAATCGGTGTGCATGGAGGATGGGATGCAGAGGCCAAATCGGTGTGCATGGAGGATGGGATGCAGAGGCCAAACCGACGTGCATGGAGGAGGTGATGCAGAGGCCAAATCGGCGCGCATGGAAGATGGGATGCAGAGGCCAAATCGACATGCAGAGAGGGGGGATGCAGAGGCCAAATCAGCGTGCATGGAGGATGGGATGCAGAGGCCAAATCGGCATGCACAGAGTAGATGATGTATATGTAGACCCCTTCCCAGGAATGGTCAGGTTTATATACATCTTCAGCAGAAACCCAGGTCCGGCCCCGCTGCGGGCTTCAGGATCATGTCCCGTTCCCCGCTTGTGGCCATTTTCCCAACCGTTCATAAATCTATATTAGGTTTGTTTAAACAATTGGCTTCTTGAAGCAAATTGCTGTTTAAACACTGTTCTATTAAACACTTCACAGTCCCCCATCCACAGGCCCAGCAACCTTGCGTGTGGTCGAACAATGAAAGAAAGTTTGATCAGGCTGTTCGAACAAGGATTGAACGTGGATTATACAGTAATTAAACAGTAATTAAACGGTGTTCACGGAGGGCTCCAGAAGGGGGCTCGAACCATGAACCTCCCAGGAAACTGGCTGAAAGAGAAAGAGGAAAATACATGTAACCGTTGTGCCACAGCACCGACATAGGTAGGGACCAAATCCGAGTCCTCCTTCAGCAGCACTGCTCACTGCAAATTTCAACAGTCTTGGGTGAACAGACCAACTGCTCAGACCAACAGCTTTATTCTGGAAGGCATCGGGACTTCTCCGACGGGCATGCCGAGTGGTTTACAGTACAACTCAGGCCCACCGTATAAAATGGCTTGGACCGATGGTACAACGAGAATTACCTATTCTGCACAGATGCGATCCAAGCTCACCGTGTCTCCAGTGCAGGCCAGTAGCCGACGTCGCCGATGTCTGTAGTCTGAATTAAATTGACGATTCCTGCAGTAAACGCGGTGTCCAGTGTGAACGACCGGCAGCAGAACTGGTGAGGACCCGCCAGCGGAACTCCAAATCACTCACTGATATCGGTTCGTGGATGAATACGGAAAACTCCCCCACAAAAAACTGATACAATTTTTTATTTTTTCTGACCCAGATGAACTCAGGGCAGCTTTCGCCAAACTGACTGAATTTTCTGGAGGCCACGGTATTTAGCTGGACTTATCCACTCGAACAGGTCCATCATCGAGAAACCTCAATTCGGAAGAAGCAATCAATCCATGGGCGGAAGCCCTGGAGCGCCGAAGGAATGCAGGCCAGTCGTTGTCCGGGTCAACCATCTACAATGATCGCCTTGAGGACAGGTCGAAGCAATTCAAAGGACTAGAATGGGTCGGTGTGGTTTTGGAGGTACTTCTTCAGCAGCAGCAAATTATTATACGACATTCCGTCTCCACCGCCGAAAAAAAGCTGTGGATCGCGGTCGTCCTCGGTTAGCCCGAGTTGCTCCAGGAAATCAAAGAATGTGTGGTTTAGTTCAGTGATGGAGGTTTCGTTTTTTTGCCGCCTGTAGCCAGGGGAGAGATGGGTGTTTTTCCTTCAGGGACCTGAAGCTTCGCGACCGGGTCTGGTATCGTATGTAGATTTCTTTCTTGTAAACCGACGCCCCAAAGACCCCATTGGAGATTTGTTCGCACAGAACTTGACGCTAGCATTGCAGTTTTGTCAACCTTACCCTACTGTCAACCATACGCGACTTGGCCCTGATTACACGTAGGTGCTTCGGCAACACAAGTGGGCGATATTTCTTGGTGTTGTTCCTCTTGTATATCTTGCGGGCATTGTGTTGGTGTGGGGTCATGTTCGGGGCATGCCGGGAGCCCGGACTCATGATGGTTGGCATCTTGCCCATCCTGGATTCCACAACCTTTTTCCAAAGGTCATCCCAGCCCTCTGATCATTGCCTTTGGATAGCTTGGCTATTTCAACCTCTTATGGCGGATTCGTGGCTCTGCTTAACTCGATTGAGCCGTTGAGCCGAATTTCTCCCTGCTACATAACTTCTACCTATGTACATCATGCCCTGCACCTCGCGGAAGAGCTCCACTGTGGACACCGCCGGCGCCACGGAGGAGTTCGGGTGGACGTACGCAAGCCCAAGCACCTCGAGTCGCAGGAGGTGCTTGTGGATGGGGAAAGCAAAGTGCATGTGCGCATGGATGCGCAGCTCCGTGATCGTCGCGCCCATCTGCACCACGGGCGCCAGGTCCTTCGGCGTCAGGAGCGGAAGCACGGGGTGCGTAGCGAGCGCGCCTGGAAAGTGGTGCATCTCCTCGCCGAGCAGCAAGAGCGTGCACAGCGGGCGGCGGGGGAAGCACGACAGGAGGGCAGGTGGGATTTGAGCGTGCGGAGGTGGGGGAGGGATGAAGGAAGGAGGGTGGGCGTGGGGTCGCGGGAGGCGTGTGCGAGTGTAGCGACGGTGAAGTCTGTGAGGGAAGGGCACTTTTCGAGGAAGGCAAACTTCATGTGAGTATAGAACAAGGGAGTTCTGGGAGAAATTCCCATATTCGGACAAAAGCGTAGTAGTCGCGCTCCTTGGGCAGCAGGAAATCGCCGGAATGCCGATATCACGGCGCTCTGAAGTGTGACGACCGGTAGGTCGGACGTGGGGTTAACGCCGACCTCAAATATTTCCAGCAGGCTGTCAATCCTGCTGAACCATTTGTTGGTGGAGTCGGTCTTGCCAAATTTGCTAAAGATCGCCTCATCGTCTCTTCCCCTAAAATTGGTCTCCAGCTCCGTGCGCGACGGTCTTGTGCAAACGGCTTGAGGTGAATATCAAATAAATGCCTCGGTTTCAATAAAATATAAACTCACTCCATGAACCCCTCAAAGCAAGGTCAATACTGCGTCGAAACGCAAGCCGACTAGATGGAAATGGTCCCAAAAATCAGGGCGATCCAATGAAAGTTCAAGCGCTTCAAAAAACGGCTATGGGACCGTGCCTGAATTGCGGCGGTGGCAAGCCGGTCACGCGTTTCAAAATGTAAATGGTGGCAATACAGTCATGCTTTTCAAAATGCTAATGTGGCAATACAGTCGTGATTTCAAAGATGCAATGCCCCCTGAAAGCACTGATTTCCCTCTAGCAAGGTCAATACTAGATGGAATGGACCCCAAAAATCAGGGCGATCCATTGGAAGTTCAAGCGCTTCAAAAAATGGCTCTGGGACAGTCATGCTTTTCAAAATGCAAATGGTAGTCGTGCTTTTCAAAATGTAGTGCTTGCTGAAAGCACTGATTTCCAGCCGAAATACATCTTAATGGCCGGTTCCATTGTGGGACGCAGGGTTCAAAATGCCATTGTGAGGCACGGGGTTGTGGAACCCAGCCGAAATACATTATGAGGCGCGATTTCACCCCGAATGAACGCGGGGACACGGAAGCTAAATTCGCCGCGCAGAATGATCGCCCTGCACACCGCCGAACTCCCGCCCTTTTCCTTTCACACCTCCCCGCAGTGCTGCCGCCGCGAAAGCGGCCTTCCAGACTACGCCAGGCTGAAAAAAAAAAAAAAAAAAAAAAAAAAAAAAACGAAAAATTGACCACCCTTTTTTTGAGGGAGGTTAGAGCCTCGCGATGCTCTTGTGTCTTGATCATTAACAGATAATGCCTGGGATGAAGAGTCTTTTGAGCGCAGGTTTGTCCTTTTGGGGTTCTTGGCGGCCGCAAAGCAAGTAGAGTTTAACTGACGAAGCTACTTCATTTTACAACCATTTCAGAGCCAAGGCCTCCATAGATTTGCGGTACTCTTCGACGCTTTTCTCGGCGGGAATGGATATCCCTCAGAGCTGCAAACATTTACAGCTAATCAAATAAAGCAGGTAGGGCCGACGAGCGGCAAAGCCCGCTACAAATATTAACTATATGTAGGTCTTCGCCCTGTGACTGAATTCATATTCTCTTCACAGACTGAGTAGTTGAATAAATGGCTTACAGACACGCAACTTGTCTCTACTTGATATAGAGCGGCCCAAAGTTCGCTCGGTCGACGCCAGGGGCGCCGACCAGCTCACATTGGGCCGCTACCTACCCTGTGGTGCACAGGCCTATTCTTGCTTCTTGAAGGCACCCAATGAGCAATTGGCCAGGTCGAAGACTGGCGTGGTGGCTTCCCAGCACCTAAATTCCGTCAGAAACTGCGTGGGAAAAGTGACAGAAAGCCCTGAAAACAGCCACTTACTGAAACCCGGATCTGAAATCCCCAGGTTCTCCTTACAACCTCTAAGAACCCTCGGTGGCGAGTCAGAATTCCAAAAGAGTAAGCAAGATTATCCTCATCAGGCGGCATTATCGGCATGGTGGCCGGCCCGAACTTTTTTTGGCGGGGAGAAAAGGAGCTTACGCAAAAAAGAATGACAAAAATGTGATGTGGGAAAAGCTTCGAAGGAGGTGATTCTGACGTGTTTTCATGCGGGGAATTTGATTCTGAACTCAGATTTACCATGAAACTTGGCGTTGGCTCAGTATGTATAAATATAGGATTTGTCGGCTTTGATTGTTCGGAGCTGTAGCCCTGATCGCTGCGAACATTTTAGCTCAACTGCGGAAAGTGGGCCACATGCACTGGACTTTTGTGTTTATAAATCTACTATGCGTCTCTCTCTTTATAAAATTGCGTGTGTCCGAAGCCTTTTAAACTCCGCTTCGGAATGAACCGTGGTACGCATCTCTCCGACACGGATATGCATCTTTCTGCATTGTATTTTATTAAGGTACCTCCCCGCATACTGTATGTGACTGGGTAGTGCGCTACCTTCGAGAATGACCCGGGCTATCCATTTCCAAAAAACCGGCCCAGAAGATGGCTCTGGGACCGAGCTGGAATTGAAATCAATCTGAATGGCAACGAATTCAGCTTCGGCCCCGGCCCACCCGCTGTCAAAGTCACGCGTTTCAAAATGGCATACATTGAAAGCCCGGGGGTTACAAGGGAGTTATACGGCGAAATAAGGACTTTCATGTTGGATTTTGAGCCGAACGATGCACAGTGACCCTCTGCAAACGCGCAGAGGTCTCGGTAGGATTCGTACGGTACTTATACAAAAGGCAGCATAGCTAAGACTCATAAGAGTGTGTAACGAAGAGGCATAAGTACCATCAGAACAGCGTGCAAGAGTCCGAATCAGGAATTCTGCAGTAAGAACAGTCATTGCAGTGCCGCGCCCGGGAGTTGCGCAGAGTTTCGATTTTTCCGACATAAGTACCTCCTCGTTGTCGAGCGACATCAATGACGGACAATCATCAGAGTGGTCCCCTACTCCGCAGTCGAGCCCACGAAATCTTTGTCTTCCTCATCTGAAGAGAGGAGAGAAGTGAACCACATGCTCTGGGACCGCACTGGAATTGAAATCAATCTGAAGGGAATTCAGCTTCGGGCCCAGTTCACCCCGCTGTCAAAGTTACGCGTCTCAAGTGCTGACATTTAAATCAACCCTTAGGGTAACGAATTCGGCTTTGGCCCCGGCTCACCCTGCCGCCAAGGTCACGCATTTCAAAATGTCGACCATTGAAGGCCCTGTAGAAAAGGCAAGACTGCCTCCGAGCAGAATTTCAAGTGGTGGAATTGTTCAGAATGACCAGGGCCATCCATATCCAAGTCAAACCGGGGCTCTGGGACCTCGCCGGAATTGAAATCAATCCAAAGGGCAACGAATTCAGCTTCGGCCCCGGCTCATCCCGCTGTCAAAGTCACGCGTTTCAAAATGGCGGAGCTTCAGGCGTGGGGCTCAGGTTTCGGCCCCGGCTCACCCCGCCGTCAAAGTCACGCGTTTCAAAATGTCGACCATTGAAAGCCCTGTAGAAAAAGCAATAATGTCTCTGAGCGGGATTTTTAAGTGATGGAATTGTTTAGAATGACCAGAGCCATTTTCTATGGTCCTGATCACTGCGAACATTTACAGCCATTCAGATCGCGCTCGGAGGCATTATTGTGCTTTCCAGAGCACAATTACTGTTTTGGATTTTAAACCACGTGACCCTATTGCCTTTGCAATGGTCCACATTTTGAAATGCATGACCTGACATCTTGCAGACCATTTCAATTCCAATGAAGTCCACCACCTACCTCACACCAGTTCTCGTTCCATGCTCGGCGAGGACTACTATCCGCTCATCCGGCGGTTGCGCTCGGTAGCATGCCAAGATTCACTTCTGGAGCGAGGTCGTGCGCTTGA
Organism: Mycena leptocephala; assembly: GCA_029378395.1. Classification (NCBI taxonomy): domain Eukaryota; kingdom Fungi; phylum Basidiomycota; class Agaricomycetes; order Agaricales; family Mycenaceae; genus Mycena; species Mycena leptocephala. The sequence goes on along the minus strand of JARJLF010000051.1, from coordinate 37,468 downwards.
GCTCATTGACCACGCGCCCAATCAGTAAACAGCTTGGGCCAGCCATAGCCGTCAAGCCGCCGCTGCCAGTAACCAGTTGTCCAAAACGGGCAACCATCTCCATTTTGATCCTCCCGTAAATTCCACGATTCTTCACAGGTTCTGGAATCATACATATGCATGCAAGGTTGCGTCTCGTCGATTTATAGGATATTTGACCGAGAACAAAATGAGTACGAGGGTCAGTTGTCCAAAACGGGAAACTACCTCCATTTCGATCTTCTATCCTCTTGCTGTCGCCTATTGGTGCCGGCCGTGCATCGTAGAGAAAAGCAGGTCCCCAGGATGAAGGGGTCCAGACAGAATATTGAGTAAGAACTTGCCAAACTTTGCGAGGACGCGCTCGACCGCAGACAATGGAAAAACTCTCTTATTTCCACATGGCATTCCTGGCCGGACAGATGATTCGAGGCAAGTCTGGGCATGGGGGTGGGCAGAGAGACAGAGACAAGGACTTGAAGTAAATGAAATCCTAAACGGACTTCATGGCATTGAGGTGGCCACAGGAAACTTGGCTGCGGCGCCAGAAGATGGGACGATAAGGACCGATGGGTGGTAGGTGGGAAAATCATTTGGCAGGCAACAAAACCAGCTGCAAGGGAAACAGTGGCCCGACCGAGGGCGGGTCATATGAAGATATGCACGAACGGAACTGCGGTTCCGTCAGGTTGCAAAGGAAATAAATGTAGCAAGGGAAAATCATAGAGGACAAACAAACAAAAAAACCCGTCATCCACAGCATTCTGGCCCTTTCGTAAATTCCACAGATTTTGGCAGATACGGCGGTGCTGCATTGGCATCCATTGATCCAAAGAAGACTGTTCCAGATTTCTAGGAGATTTGACCCACCCGTGGGGAACTTCAACCCGCAAAACTACTGTGCCTTATTTTGAATTTGAGGCCTTCTTGGTTTCGACAACATCATACAAGGAACCACAAAATACAGAAGCCAAACTCTTCCCTCAGCCTGTCATCTTCCCTGAAAATCCTAGACAACAATCCACTGATGATAAGTGACATCATCAGCGCATCCAATATCCCGAACACCTTCCCGGAGATTGTTCCCTTGAACACGCACTCCATAAACCAGGACCCTGGGGCTTCCGTAATAGCATAACAGCCCAAGATAAGCTAGAAATGTCCCTGTGTAAGCCGGAAGGCGAACAACGCTATAAGGGCCTACTTTGACCAACTTGTGACCTTCCGCGATGCCTGTCTCGAACGTGAAATGCTTGCTAAGTGCGCTGTGGCCTAAGTGCGCTGTAGCAGAAGACGCGAAGAATGGCCAAAAAAACGACCAAAGAGACGTGCGTCGCGATGGTTGAGCGGAGTTTGAAAGGACTTTGACGTGAACGTGATGCAGTCACCGTTTTCTCGGGTCGCTTCTGCAATTGGCAGTGCCAAGCACCCGGCTTTCTCTCCATTCTCCACTGTACCGCCAGGCCAACGTTGCCGACCGCAGTTTTTTGTTTCGTCGGCCGTGTAGCTGAATATATCTGGTGTTGTCCTCCATTTTCGTCTATTTTCACTATTTTCGCCTCCCGTAACAGACTCTGCCGTCGTCCCGTCTGCTCGCATTGGTTCGGGCATCATTATGCAGACCTGCTCCGTTTCTCTGTTCACAATGAAGATGGCACCACATTTGAGACGGGACTCTCTGCAATGCCGGCACGACGCCAGCTGATAATCTGCGAGGCAAGTAAATACATTGCAGCGCTCGGCATTTACATATCATACAATTTGCCCGATCATAGGCGTACTCATTGCCGAAACGATTCAATTTGAAGTAGTACCTGTATGCCATTTTTCTTGTCCGGTAAGATGCATGAACCTGAGAAACGATCATAGACTAAAATCATAGAGACACCAGCTATATAACACACCGTAGACCCCCATAGACCGTCATAAACAGGTATCGGAAACTAGGGTAGGACCGACGAGGATCGATGTGAAGGGTTAATATTAACACCATTTTAACCCTTAAGTTAAGTTAAGGGTTAACCCTTAATTCCAACACTGCATTACTGCGATTTCCAGAGCCCAATTACTGCTTTACATTTTGAAATGCATGACCTGTACTTGAGGTAAGGGAGTGACAGAACGGTATATAACTGGCACTGTTTGTATATAAGGAGCACTTTCATGTGCTATACTGAGAAGAAAAAAAAAGAAACTGAAGTGTGAAAGGCTTTGCCCAGGCGGCACGGGAATTGCCGACAGTTCTTTAGACACAATAAATCAATTCACTACTTATGTAAAAATAGAATTAAGCTGGGTCACCAGTGCGCTTATTCTTGCAATTCGGGAGAACAACACCAAAGTGCGTGGGGTTTCATCTAGTAGGAGAGCGGAAGCACTGACTGAGAGGCTGGTGAATATCTCCTTGCTACGTACGCTACGTCCACAAGGGAATTGGTAGTCAGCAGGACATCTTAATTGGATGCTTAACGTCGCTCCATGGGCTCGCCCTACTCTCACGGAACTCTACCGCAAATCAAGGGCAAAATTCACCCTAACGCGAAGGGAATATCAGTCGAAGTGGTGAGCGAAGAGGTTAGTTCAAAACGCACTCCTTATCATAACTCATAACGATACTTGTGCTATCGTCGAAATATGCAGGTGGGAATGCTCGGGTAAGTGAGTTGCATGCGTGAGGACTGGCCTCGACAATCAGACTTGTGCAAACGATATTTTAAACCCGACTAACCGCGAGCTATGGCTGCGCTTCAACGGAGCGGTCCCGTCTGGGTGGGTGAGTTGACCTTGTCGTATACATGCGGATCCATACCTAGAATACAATGCAATTTATTCTTCGGATTATTTGCTTGGTTTGTGAAAGTATAAGATACAATGCTTCGGCGCTACCATTGAGCACCTGCCAGTAAACCCAAAATTAATATTACATGACATGGATTAGGCCTCTTCGAGGCGGGCGCTGAACCTTCAGGTGGTGATTTCTGTCCAATCATGCTCAAATGTCCAACGGGGACGTTCGATCGGGCACATTTGAGCCAGGCAATTTCTCTGGGTAAAATGTTAGTGAAAAAAAAAATTAGTACAAATACAAGGGTTCGTTACTCACTGTTCAGAGCCAGCGGATCTCGTAAAATTCCGTGGGAAACCCAGCAATACTCGTTGATCCAGAAAGACGAGCGTAAGACATAAGTTTTATCGACTATCATAAAAATTATAATAATTGAGTCTGACTACGGGAGACTACATATGTTCGTGAAACTCCAAACAAATCTCGGCCGACAAGTGATCGATGCCGAGGGTCTGCAACCTCCAAACAGTTTGGGAATCTTTCAACACGGTTCCGACGATTCTTTATAAAATCTGAAAAGCGTCGCCATTGGTTGTCGGCGGGCAGGACTCAAGGCGGACTTAGCACGCTCGGCATCGATCACGTGGCACCTCAGAATTTTTTTGGAGTTTCACGAACATATGCAAAGCGCTATAACTTTCCGGGTGCCTGAACTGTGTCCGAACCTGTCCACAAAGTGAATATAATTTCAAGTTTCAAAGATATGGAAATGACCAGGGATTTCAATTCTGATTAGAAGCTTCCACTTTGAACGGGAGGGAACCATTCAAAACCTTTGAAGTCTGTCCGTAATTCATTCAGCCACTGTACCGGGATATTATTGTAGTCTCTTTCGACAGACACTGTCGCTCTTTCCTTACGTTGGTGGCTTTCTTGGATGATTTACGCTTTGGGGTCTCGGAAACCGGCAGATTTGAATCAGATGCATTCAGTAGCATGTATAACGCCGCCGTTCCAACGTAGAATGATCCGAAAGGCGCGTCAGAATGCGCTCAGAACCGCAGATACGCGTCGACGCCTCGTGAGCACGTGTCCAGATCAGTCTCAGACTCTCACGAACTTGGAGAATATCTTTACCTTCCGTGTATGAAACGTTCTGGACAGGCACTTACACCAGTAAGAGTCTGAAGAAATATATTCCCGTTTTGATTGCTTATTTCCTCTTTCCCTTCTTGCATTCCAATTTTTTTCGAGCATGACTAATTTTGAATGACTAAATGGTGTTTGTACTTGTAGCAGAAAATAGACCGAAATCGAAGTGCTCCCACATGTAAGTAGCTAAATCTAACGGTTCAGCCAATAATGGTATTCCCGCGTTTCAAAATGTACACGGTGGCAATACAGTCATGCTTTTCAAAATGCAAATGGTGGGAATACATACAGTTGTGCTTTTCAAAATGTAGTGCTTGCTGAAAGCACTGATTTCCCTCTAGCAGGGTCAGTACTGCACCGAAACACATGCCAGCTCGCTTAGATGTAAATTGCCCTGTGCTTGCCGCGACAAGGCTTTCAATACCCCGACTGATCCGAGCATTCAAACGCACTGTGAGTCGGTATTTGAACGCAAATTATTACCCGTGGCGAATACAACACCAACAATAACAACTATAGCGCGCTGTCGCGGCAGAGTCCACTAACTGGGTTCGATGCCGAGAGCTTTATGCTGCCGGTGAGTAATAGTGGACAACAGTGCTGAAGTCATCAGTTCACATATTTAAGTACGAGAAGATACCAGCCCCTGGCTTTGGAGGCATTTCCATTGAGAAACATTTTTTTGGGTGACCAATCCACAATGTCTTGAATTCCTATAGATGTGTATTGACGAACTTCGAGCCAATCTGCAAGAAACAGCCCAAGGAATGTTGTGGGGGGGGGGGGGGATTTATTATACTCGCGTGGTCCAAATGTCTGAACAACGAGTTTACCGAAGACAAACAAGTAGTAATGTACGGGTGGTTATCCTTACATGTAGCTACAGGATGCCAACGGAGCACACACCATTCCAGGGGGTCGTACATACAAGACACTGGCAAACCGTGGACTGGCCGGCCGTTTGAATGGCAGGACATCTGGATAGAACCCTGTGGGACCTGACCACAAGCAGTATGCACAAGTGTACGGGAGGAGTTCCCTCCTCCCAGGTAAAAAATCCCCAGTGTCCACCAGCCCACAGAAAGCTGTCGTATGGCTGTCCCTTTGCAGAATGCATGCACGACACAACCACGAGTCAATGTGTTCAACTTCCGAGGAAGGTCCACAGCTGACAAATATTGGGTCCAAGAGCAAGACAATCACCATCAACGTGTTCAACTTCCGAAGAAGGTCCACAGCTAACAGATGATCCCTTCCTCCCAGAGCAAGAACTGATTTCGAAACAGCAGCACAGCGCGACAGTATCCTAGATCAAGAAATATGATAACAAACCCAGTGAAACACAGTGCACGCAGGCCGGAAGGGTTGTACAGTACAGAAGCAAGGGCAGCTAGATGAGACGTCAATGAAGCGCAAAACATGACGCGATGGAGTGCAAACATCGCAGGCGACCCGAACACCGATAGGAGGAAAACGACGGCAAGCATCACGAACGATCCGACGGTGACAGCGGTCGACTTTTCAGTGATATCACATTGAGATACACCTACTAATTCACGACCGGAACTGCGTAACATTAATTAACCAAGTGCGACCATGCACAGAGTTGACCCCGATTGCTTTTACTCCCACGATAAGAGGCCGACGGTTGAGAGTCCCGTTTAGTGGGGGGTTTGGGCTCATTAGAGCCATCTGAATTCATCTCCTCCATTCCCACCGTGCGTGCACCCGTGCCCCACGCCTTCAGTAAGGATTGGACATCGACCGCTGACTTCAGAGTCACGCGGAGGTGATAGGGAAAGACGGGGTCGAGAGTAACTGAGTACGAGTCCGTGAAATGGAAGGTGGGGAGTGCCCCGTCAATGAGAGAAACAAAAAGATTGGTCGGAGACAGCTGCGACGCGGGGAAAAGCCCCACGGTCAGAAACCCGCCACCTTCGTGGAATTTACGCCGTTTTGAGGGAGGATCGAGCGTCGGAGAACGAGACCGAAGAACAGGGAAGGAATGACGCGTGCGTACAGAGGGCAGGTCCGGGGCTTTAGAATGGGAGGAATCCGAGGAGCTGCGGAGGGGCGCCGGGGTGTTGAGCTCGAGACGAGTGAGCTGAGCCTGGAGAGCAGCGAAATCTTTTTGAAGTGCATCGAGATCTTTTCGAAGCGCCTTGTTCTCACTGTGAAGCTCCCCGTTGATCGTCTGCAGCCTGCCCGCCTGGAGCTTGATTGCGGAGTCCAGAATATTGCGATCACTGGTGATCTCAGTGAAGCGACGAGCAGCAGCGACGCTGAGTTCCTTCACAGAGATCGCGCTCGAACCCTCCTCTGAATTATCCTCCTCAAGCGCAGCAATTCTGGCCGTCAGATCTTCGCGCGAAGCCCTTCCCACGTCCTCGAGTTCCTCTACACGGCCATACAACTCGTCTATGGGGTCGTGGAAAGAATGAGCAGGACTGCGGGACTGGTTGTCTGGCTGAGGACTGTGGGAACGTCTGGGGGTGGTGCTGCGAGAACGGCCCCTCGTAGGACTGCGGGAGCGGTTCTGGGTTACGCTCGGAGAACGAGGACGAGTGGAGCGCAGGTCGTCGGAAGGAAAGAGATTGGATAAGCGGTGCTCGATGATGACCTTGTTGACATCAACTTCGAGGCGCTGTACGCGAGTCTCGTTTACGCGCAAAGCGTCCGCGAGAACGTGGAGATCTTTGTTGGTACGCTTCGCCATATGCAGAGCAGTCTCCGCCTTCGGATCAGTGTACTCAGTCATGCCAAAATGCGCGACTGTGGAGATTCGAGGTGCTGAGACTGGGGGCGTGGGAGAGCGATCAAGGGCGAGTGAGTCGGTGGCAGGACTATGAGACGCGATCACGGGAGCACCAGCGGCTGGAGATGTAGCTCCGAGCGCCCCTTTGGGAAGAGTCGCGGATCGCGTCACACCGCGTTTCGTAGACGGAGGGCCCAGGGGAGGGCCATTCAGAGGTTCCCCATCGTCGACGCCCGGACGAGATGGGGACAAAGGAAGGAGACGGGAGCTCGAAGGAATGTCCCCGTTATTGGCCGCGAGCGAATCCTGCGCTTTTCGAAGGCCAGCAGCATGGGTCTTGCCCAAGCCTTTTTGGGTATAGGCAGGTGGGGCCACAGGCGGTCTAGCCGCCTCTAACGCTTTTGTGGAATGCGGCAACGGCGCATCCTCAGACCGAGTACGCAGTACATCGGCAAAGGGGGCTGCAGCTGACAATCCCGGAGTCGCAGAAGTTGAATCAGAGGGAATGTAGGAGGACATAAGTGTGTCTGAGTCTGGGGAGTGTGTCGGGAGAAGAGAAGAAGTTTTCCACTTTTTTTGCGATCAGCGGATGGCAACGATCATGGTGTTGGCCAACAATACCCAACGTAACGCCAAGCGAGGTCTATTTTAGGAACCGAGTGTCGGCTCGGTATGTATGCCCCAATGAGCCATATAGTGCCCATATCAAGCACGAGGATGTCAGGTGAACTTAGTTCTGACTTTTTGAAAGTGAAGGTGTTCCGAATTATCAGCGCGATGCCTCCACCGCGCCGACTACCTGTCATTCGTGGCTTCCTAGGAAGCGAAACCAAGGTATACCCCGCAGGGACATCAGCGGCTTCATCCTCACCCGGAAGCATATCAGTTTCCGCAAAAAACATGATCTCGTACTCGCGCAGGAGCTCGTGAAACTCGGGACTGGTGAGCTTCAACGTGAAGTCATGAAAGATGTTCCAGTACATAACATTTACTACATCTTTAGCTGGGCGCGGACGGGTGCCCGCAGCTCGTTCGTGATCTTCATTGCTATTGTCTGAGCGAGACGGTGGTTCGTTGCCACTACCGTGGCCTCTGAGGCGTCCAGACCAAGTCCCTGTCTTTTGCGAGGAGCTCCCAATTGAGGACAGGAATCCTCCGGCGCCATTTTGCGTAGTAGAAACACTACGCACATAGTCGCTAGCGATCACAGCAAGAAGTCCAGGAGATCCAGAAAAATTATAGACGCAAGGTATAAAAGCAGTAGCTGGTGCAGGACAACATGCCGGCGGGAACTTTGCGATGCAGGTTTGTCGCCCAAAAGCGGCCGGAAGTGAGCCGAGCGCTGAACAGGTCGACCGGATATACACAACAAACGGGGTGTTAGCTAACAGGCAGACAGATCGCGAGTCAGTGGTCTTGGTGGTGAGCAGGCCCCCGGCGAGCAGCAACGACAGAAGCGAGACAAGAACGAGGAGTATCATGAACTGGGGAGCCGCGGGCATTGCCTCGCCAATCACGAGCAATCCGAAAGTAGCGATGCGGGGAGACACGGATGGTGACGCGGCAGATCCGAAATCTGTCAAAGGTCCGTGCGTGGGTGCAAAAGTTTCGGGATCGATGCTAGCGGTGCCAACGCACGGGCTGCCCCCGGTGGTCCTCGCTGTGCCCGACAGGCGGCAAGCGGGGCACACACCCTTCTCACGCAGGCCCCTGGTCTCATCAAGCCGGGAGGCACTTGACAATTCCGTCTTGAAAGGGGACGCGGGAGGAAGAGACGACCGGTATGTGTCCACAGGCGACGTGTCCGCAGGCGACGAATCCCCAAGACAATTGTCCCAGTCTTGAGCTCGAGCAGCGGTACTCCCCAAGACTTTCTGTCTGCTCACATCCGAGGGCGATGCGTGGGTTTCTGGCATCGGAGCGGGACGCGCACACAAATGTGCATGAAACGGTATGTTTCCCCAGTTTTGGGCTCGACTGCAGGTACTCCACACCAAGATGTCTTGAGCATCAGCATTCAGGGGCAATGTGGCAGTTTCCGGGGCAGGAGCAAGGGCTAGCAAGCAGATGGCCAGATTCGACATCATGGTGAGAGCCAAGGACGTCCTCGTAAAGGTTCAAATGTCAATGAACAATCTGCATCAAGTTCAAGAAAATTGTCCTCCAGTACCAAGTGCACAGCCCAATTCTTGCTCGGTCGACTTGTCGACCAGCTCGCATTGGGCGCGGAAATTCATTACGGTTGTTCTTTTGTTTGTCTCACTGAACACATAAACAGGGGAAAGTCAATAATCCTTCGTAGGAATAATCTACTTCCACCAGATCCTCGCATTCAGCCCAAACAATAGCATGCAAGGAGCAATCTGGTCACGCACATCTGTACTCATCGAAGGCACCTAATACAAAAATAAAAATGGTATACTACGATCAAATTACGATACATAGATTATCAGTCTAGCGCTGCCATCGCGGTACACAAACACGTAGCGGGCTCCACTCCTCGCTTTCGCCCAACCAAGCGGGTATCTGCAGAAAGAAATCCCAGTTAGATGTACTTGTTGTAGAACTACCATATCACCTCACAAAATTGGTGAATACAGACAGAGATGAGTGGAACACAAGAACACACATCATCAAAACACTGCGAGAGGTTCATGAGGAGTGACAAAGGCCAAGTCAGTACAACAACACACCACCATCAGTGTGGCAGGGGTAGATATTTACCAATTACTAGCAGTTACCCGTGCTTCGCTACGGTAGGAACAGTGAAATCGGATAACATTTGCTCTTTTACTGGTTGACTCGGAATGAAAATGTCGCTCCTTGTCAACCTCCGGTTGACTCGTTGCAGCCTGGTGGCCCATGACAATTATTCTGATATCCTTTTTAACTCAATTTTCCGCGCATGCTGCCACCCAATATGATAATTTTTGGGACAATGGGACTTCAAGTTCACAGACAGCTCTCTCTTTGAAGTTGTCTCCCTCCTTCATTTCACAAATGCAGTTATCTCATGCTCAAAGTTATTTGCCCTTGATTGGACTACCAGAGTATGTTCATACGATCTTTTGGAGGTACATTTGCCTTCAAATAACTATGTTCTCAACATCTGTACAGTTTAAAAATAACAATCGAACAGTTGAGTGGAGATTTGGGCATCTCGACGGTTTTCAGTGGAGCGTTGGAGCAAGTGACATCATTTGCCAACTCTCGGAGCTCGGGTTGACTCGGATCAAGTTTGACTCGAGTCAAAGGTGTTCGATTGTAATATACAGTTGCGGCGAAATCATTTGTCTTTCCTTTTTTGGAAATTTCCATCAATCGCTGTCTCTTTTCATGTTCAAATGGTCGTTGTGAAGTCCGGAGCCACAGAAGCCATCTTACATGTCTAATGAGTCTCTGACAAAGCACTTAAAGCTCCGTGGCTTGGTATTATCCCTCAATAGAGCCATTATTTCCCTATGGCAATCCACTCATTGGCAGAAAAACATGATGTTTTGACCACCGGACTGGACACAAACTCAGTCTGCATGAATGTGGCATCAATCTCAGTCACTTTTCCCAGAGTCTAGAGCTCACAACGAAGGCGCCCAGCGAGAATTGATCGTAATTTCCAAAAAAGGAAAGACAAATGATTTCGCCGCAACTGTAGATACTTGAGCCAGCCAGGCCTTGAACGAAAATCACACTATCTGGTTGAATATATCATTGATGTGAGTCCCGTTACCAATATATGTACCGTACCATCTCCAACTGGCCAGATTGTGAAAAATCTAGTCACGGAGAGAGGAAGGGACATGGCGATCGAGGTCTAGTGGAAACCCACGATCATAAGCAGAGAACCATGAAATAACTAATGGCCACCTGCGAGCGTAAATTTGTTGCAATTGAAACAGGTCAACTGCGAAGAAAATCTGAATATGGAGGTGTAAGTCATATGTACCCGGATGTGTCACCCCCACCATGTCGAGCAGTTCTAAAGCAAATCAGTGAAAACTCGGGTAAATAGCAACAACACACTCCCGGAATATTCCTGCTGCTAAGAATACCAGAACTTCGGAGCAATCAGGGGAATTGTACTGAGAACCTGGAAGGAATGGAATAGAATCAGGGTAGATGGGTTTGTGTGCAAAAATGGCAAACCGTGCATACAATCCGGATTTGAGAGTTTGGTTAGATGCGTATACATCCAGTCCAACTGTGCCATGGAAGGCTCTTGCAAGAAAAAAGCAAGATTTTCTAGAACTTGAGGGAAGTGGGTTGAGGAAATTGAAAGATGTTACATAAAACCCAAGCCTTAGCATCTTGAATTCTTGAAATTTCGCGAGATTTTGCGCTTCTTGAGGTGAGCGCTGTTGGGGGGGTCTTCAGCCTTGATTCTTGAGCAGTGGTCCTGGCAAAGGTTTGAGGAATCTTAGTCTCGAGTCTTGTAGGACAGACCCAAGGATTGACGCAGGATGGACGGAAAGGAGAGAAGAGAGAAAAATGTGGACGCCAATGACAAATAGAGACAGACAGAGTCACGTGCAGCTAGCCAGCTCAGACCATAGAAAGAAATTGCTGAAAAGATTTAAGATGTCCGTGATGAGAGTCGAACGTGGGCCGCCCGGATTCAGACCGGATTACACAAGCAAACCAAATATGAACAACTTTACAAAAATTTGGCGGAGAGGTGATTAGGGCGCTATAAGACCCACTACCTAAAGTTAGTGGGCATTACTACATACTGTGAGTGTTTACGATCATCATGAACGAACATTCCTTGATCCATTCTTCCTGGGATTTTCCCTATAAAAGCCTACGAGTACCTGGATAACTTGGAGGATGTAAGGAATAACGAAGTTTGAGATGGCTATCAGCCACATTCGTTGGATGACTGCTCATATACAGTACTGTTCAGTTCAGGAACAGATGTTAAAGAGCGACTGGACAGCTTTCCCTTGTGATTCCCACTTCCATTGATATGTCTTCGTTGAATCTGCTGGGACCGTCGGCGCCAAAGAGAAGAAGCATCCATTCGATCCTGGGAAATGCAAGATGGTTCCAGTCGAGGACAAAGCTCCACGGGTGGGTAGAGATCAGCCAAATAGCCACCGACATGTTGACTGTACGTGCAACATTGAGAGTTATGGGAAGGGGTAACAAAAGGAGGGAACGGGAGATACACCGCCACAATTCTAAGCAGGAGAATGGCTCCGACCGGGATGGAGCAGAATAGAAGCATGAGATTGAGCGCGGGAGTGAGAATGGTTTGGGCCTGTCTAGAAAGCTTAATGTGGCATGAAGATAGGGAAATCATCGCCAGCCCTGACAAAAATAAGTGAGCATAAAGCCCTCGATACATCCTAGAAGTGCGGAAGTAGCACTGAGATAGAATACTGATACCCTCGTCGAAAAGGAAAACAATTGCAGCAGGAAGAAGAGCATGAATGAACCAAATATTGAATCGAGTATGAGAAATGTAATGCTCCCTGAAATATCAGCGGTAGGGTTATCCGAGACACATGATCAGGTGCCATGCTATCTGGTCAAGCGTCACTTTCCCGTCGGTTTTATTTAGCCACGGCCGCCAGCCAGTCACGGGCGCCACTTGTATGACGTACACCACCATTGGGGGATTTTGTTTCTCAAACCTTCGGCAGTAGCAACATTCTCAGAGTGGTTTGAAAATGGTCGCCCCAATGTCTTTCAAACATCTTGAAGGGAAGATGTTTTCAAATGTTTTGGGGATACCACATCAACAGTTTTACAAGGTCACCGAGATACGGGGTCAAAAAAACCTCCAGGGATTCGGCGTTTTTTGTTTTGAGAACGCCAAATGTTGTCAAAACATTGATCACGAATGGCGGTGTGCTATTGGCGTAATTGCAAGTGGCAGCAAGTGGAGATGCGAAAATTGGATTTAAATCGTGGAGACGTGCATCCAGATACACGTATGTAAAGACTTTGTCTAATGTGTGGCGTTTTGGGTCAGCCAAAACCGTTCGTCGCGAGAGAGCCGTTTTTACTTGGACTTCGTATGGATAGCCCTGATTTTGGCCGTCATTTCCAGCTAGTCGGCTTGTGTTTCGGCGCAGTATTGACCCTGCTGGAGGGAAATCAGTACTTTCAGTAAGCATTACATTTTGAAAAGCAGGACTGTATTGCCACCATTTGCATTTTGAAAAGCATGACTGTATTGCTGGTGATCGGCAACGCACTGTCAATTTTAAACTCCAACATTGGCTCAAGTGATGATCAGCTGAAATTGTGGGCCATCCATGCATATGGCGGCTTATGTTTTGCAGGGGCAAATGTATGGCATTGGTATCTGATGAGGTTCTTCAGAGCACATTTCTGAAAAGTTCACTACCTGTCTAGAAACACCCATTTCTGAGGATAAAATCCGCTGCTGGGGAGGAACGAGGTAGAAATTCAAAATTCTGGCCTGAAGAACATGCTCACGAGGTCAAAATACATAGTATATGGTGTCAAGATCATGTCCCTCCAAATGCTATAGCCCACAAAAGTTTGGTGGACGGGGATTTGGCCCAATTCAAAATCTCAAGAATCACCTAATAATCCCACAAAAACCCTCTAATTAGAGGTGTCATCGGAGTCAGATGACACCTCTAATTAGAGGGTTTTAAAGCCGTATAGGGCTACCCACAATAAACCTCGCAATACCTCTAAAATATATCAGCTATATCTTCAAGAAAAAAGGACTTGGGTATATTGAGGTACTATGCGGCGGTGTTCGGCACGCACGCCGACGCCGCGCCTTCGTGCTCATCGTCGCTGACGTTGTCGACGGTCATGTCGATGAAAAATATTCATAAAATACAGCTAAAATCACAAATAATACAGTGATCCGATCTGCACCCAAGCGCCATCACGCGCCTCGCGTGCCGCCCTCGCGCTCGTCGTCCCACCATCAAAAATCACTCTAAAAATACAATAAAAATACAATAAAATAAAATAATGAGACAGCATAGAATCCAAAAAAATGGCCGCAACTTTGCCAGGTTGCAGCCCTGATCCCCCAAAGCCCAAACAGAGGTTGCAACTTGCCAGGTTGCGACCTTGGTACCCCAGAACCCAAGCAGACAGAGTCTGAAACGAGCTTGACTCCCTACTAGAGAGAGACCAAGCAGACGCAACTCGAGGTTGCGGCCCTGAACCGCCAGAGCCCAAACAAAGGTTGCGACTTGCCAGTTGCGACCTTGATCCCCCAGAACCCAAGTAGACACCCTACATAGAGAGAGACCAAGCAACTCGAGGTTGCGGCCCTGAACCCCCAGAACTCAAAGCAACTCGCCAGGTTACATACAACCCTGGTCTGTCCCCCAGAACCGATCCCCCAAAACCCAAAGATCTTAACCAAATCTGCTCGAAGACGTGTTCAGATCGCATAGAATGAACATGACTACATCCCACGTACGTTCCAACCCGCGTGTTCTACTGAGACTGCTCGAGGTCCTTCGAGTATCGGGGGTCTGAAAATTACCAAGGAGCATGGAACAATGCGTATGAATGAAGATTAGAATTTCGGACCCAACGGAAAAAACGATGCCGTTCAACAACGAATGGACGGTTTGACACAAACCAAAATGGTACACCTGAGGTAAAGATAGATTGGAGTCGATTGGTGCAATCAGATTTCCGTCAAAGTCCACAGATAGATAGATATGTGATGATCTCTCTTAAATGTCCGAGATCGCCGTAAAGGATAGTAAGGATAGTACACCGCTCCGAAGAGACAGCCTTACTTAAGCTCTCGTTATACAAACAAGTGCCGTCCAAAATCTGTGTATACTGATGTCCACCACCAACACGGCTCATTTGAAGCCCCCAAATTCCAATCCGAGTTGCTGGGCGCAAATAGGGGTAAGCTTCCAAGTGCGGAAACTGCTTCCGATCAGTCATGCTTGGTTCACTTCTCAACTTGTCAACGAGGTGCGGTGGTTGCAGAAATCGCAGAATCGCAGTGACCACATAGCGTCAAACAACTGCTGTCACAGTCTTGGTTGGAATTGACCGTTTGTTAGAATATCAAGCTCGGATGACCAAGTACGATAGAAAAACACTCCAACCAACTGATCCACAGCTTCCACCCGGGGTCAAGAAGATCATTGCATACTTCCATGATGAATGCTGCTTTCATGCTCTTGATTATATGAAATCAGCATGGCTTGCTGAAGGCCAGACTGTCCTGCAAAAGAAGAGCCGTGGCCGTCTTATTCATGTGTCTGATTTCATTACAGAAGGCACTGGCCGCCTGGTACAAAGGGACAAAGATGGCAATATTATTGCTGATGCACGGCAAATAATCTACCCAGGCTCAAAGGGTGATCCGTGGTGGGACACAGACCAGCTTATTGTGCAAATCAGAAAGGCAATAAAGATCCATAATGACGTCCATCTGGGTGTGACTGCCTTCTTCATTTTCGATCAGTCTTCTGCTCATGCATCCTTGGCTCCTGTTTCAATGCGATGATGTAGCTTGCTCTCACGTCTTTTTCTTGAAGGTCGCTGCCAACAGGCCGTGGGGAACTACTGGATCAGTCAGTGACTCCTGATTCTCATGGATAAATGTTAAACATTCCTTCCACATGCAGACGCTGTCATCAATAACGAAAGCCCCACACACAACCTGAATCTTAACGTATGCCAAGCGGTTCGACCGGGATTATTGGCTGATGGCTTTGCGCTTTAGTCCACACTCAGCCGTGGTGTCCTCCGGTACGAGGGTGCACTGGACGAGGAGCCTCAGACCCCCTTGACGGAGGGCCCGACTGGCACTGATGGGGTCATGCTCCATGAGTGGGAAATCGTGGTATGCTTGACCGCTCTCAATTCCCTGTGTACTCTGAGCAACCAAACACAGCCCCTGGACCCTATACCGGCGCCAGAGCCCGACTTCAACTTCACGTTCAACACTTCCATGCTGGCGAACATCACAGCATGGCAAATCAACAACGTTTCCTACATCCCGCCCTCTGTTCCAACCCTCGTCAGGGTTCTCCAAGGCGAGACGCAGCAGATGGACTTCAACGAGACCGAAAACACGTTCTTGTTCCCGACGAACAAGACTATCCAGGTGGAGATCATCGAGTAAGCTTATAATTGCCTCGCTTTCTTTGACCTGAACCTCTCTGCAGTGCGAGAAACGAAGGGCACCCCTTCCATTTACACGGCGTGGGTTTCAAAATATCCTTGATCAAGGACGAGTATCTGAATTTATCTCCCAGATGAACATCTGGGTCATCAAATCTAACGGCTCCGACATTATCAACACAATCAATCCCATTCGTCGCGATGTATGAATGCTGTGATAGACAGCCCCCGCAAGATATACTAACATAATTGGTAGGTTTGTAACACCGGAAATGGCACTATCATCCTGCGGTTCAGGACTGACAAGCCCGGTGAGTCTTAGAATCCTTTCCACTCAGGTGCTTTGTGCTGAAGTCGCATTCTAGGCCCGTGGTCTTGTGAGTTTATCCAGTCTGAAACTTGAACACTCTTACTGACTTCTTTCTATTCCAAGTCCACTGCCACAGTAAGACCACGCTTGCTGTTGAAATTGCACAACTAACCGACCCTTCAGTTCTGTACCATTTCGCAGTTGGCCTGGGCTCTGTCATCGGCGCAGGGCTCGACAAGGTTGGGAAGGTCGTGCACACGACCGAGGCATGGAAGCGGCTCTGCCCGGCTTACGACGCGCTTCCGCCGGGTGAGCAATGAGGTCACAATCTTTGGGAACGGATTAGTGAAAGTTTATGAATCAATTTTGACGTTCGAGTGCGAATATAGCTGTTTGGCTTGGCTTGCTCTGAGCTCGGGCTTCGGCCTTTCCGGTATTCAACTGCATGCAGGACCTGATATTACAGTATCCACGTGAGGTGGTCCTCCCGCAAACATCTCTAAATCTACCGCTTCTTGGAGTGTTCATTTATTCACTGTCTCCTCCTTGAATCTGAGAGAGAAGTCAGCGATCCGAGTCCAAGTGATCAAGTGATGAACTTGACTCTGACCTGAAATTTGGCACTTGGACTTGAAGTTCAGTCAGTCAACGTTGGAGGGATTATGTTCAATTTGAACCAAACCAATCTGAGACAAGAACAAGTCACCGGTCAGAATACCCGACTCAGGCTCGGGACGAAATGAAGACCTTACCACAGTTCGTTCTTGAAGGCAAAAGTATATACTGTAGCTACATCTATGGATGTACTCGAAAGAAAGAAAATGGAAGGCCGGCTCGAAGTTGAAACTGTCGTCGTTCAGATGCGACGCAACAGTTCAAGCTTGGACTCAAGTCAAAGTTAGTAGGTGTGCGCGTGAGATTTATACACATAAAACACTCGAGGTTGGTCGAAGTCGTCTGAGTATGAGTACGAATTGAACCTCTGATCCGAGCTCAAGTCAGTCTGTGTCCATGGGCTGGATAAGAGTAGGCTCACCTGTTTGAGACTAGTATCCGTGAGCCCCAGCAAGGTTGAACCTAGACTGGAGTCGAAGTTGGTATGAGCGTTAGATTTCTACAATTATTCGAGGTGTCCGCTGCGCAGTCAACCGTCGCCGAGGGACTTATAGTTCAGGCAGATTAAATGAAACAGTATTTAAAGGCGGGAGGCTCACATGGATTGAGGTTCTTGCTGGTTGAAAGGACATCTGAATCAAGCTGAGAGATGAAGGGAAGATTTACAGTCGTTCAGGCTCATATCCTGAGGATTGGACTTGAGGTACAGCGGGATAGGAATCCTAGTAATCCGAGGCAGGAACAAGTCAGCATTCACCCCGAATTAGGCTCGAGATGAAATGAAGAGCTTGCCGCAGTTCACGCTTGAGTTGCAAGCCCTGTTTTCGGAATATTGGGCATTCAATGAGGAAGAGGGTACAATGCCTCTTGTTTATCAGAGCCGGGTAAGGCTCAACCTTTGAACTAAGATAAAGTCAGGATAGATGCGCGAATAAGCTTCACACACACCAGTTCACACAAGTAGAGCCTCACCGGTCGCGAGATCGGCAGGTTGTTGGTTGAAAGAAGCCTATATGGAATTTACCATGATAATTATTGCCTATCCTCATTGTGTGCTGGTACTGAAAGTAATCCCGGACCACTACAGAACAGATGCCAAGACAGCGCCAGGACCACCCCTCCGTTCGTATGGGATCTAATGCGGTAATTATTGCATAGGCTCATTGTGTGCTGGGACTGAAGGTAAACCCGGAACACCGCAGAACAGATGCCAAGACAGCGCCGAGGGCTTCCGAGTCTGATATCGCCAACGGATATTGCGTAGGCCCGTTCTTCAAATATCGATCTGATTTCCTTCCAAGGCCCCAAGCTACGGTGAAATCATGTTCTCGTCTCTCCTTCTTCAAACTCTTGTCGCAATCGTCACCGCAGGCTTTGTCCTCCACTGCCTCTTATCCCCCGCTCGGAAGACCCGACTGCCCCCCGGACCGAGGCCTCTCCCCTTGATTGGCAATATTTTGGATGTGCCGGCAAAGCAGCCTTGGAGAACCTACTACAATTGGAGCCACCAATACGGTATGTATGCGTATGCGTTCTCAGTCGCCTGTGGTGCGTGGTTGACTGAATGATGCGTGGTTGACTGAATGATGCGTGGTTGACTGAATGATCCTTTGACCAGATTCCGATATACTTTCCCTGCGTCTCCCGGGACTCAACCTCGTCATCCTCAACTCCGCCAACGCCATCCAAGAGTTGCTAGTTCAACGGTCCCTGATCTACTCCGACAGGCACGAAAATTCTGACCCACTCACCATCTCCGTCCAATAAATTTAACCCACAGACCCCACTCCACGATGCTCGGTGACTTGTAAGCCTATCCAACAAACCCCTCCCAGTATTAGTCCTTACGCGGTGGAAACTCCAGAATGGGCCTGTCCTGAGTGTTTGCCTTCATGGATTACGGGGACCGCTGGAATGGTGAATGCAGAATGCAGCCCCCCAAGTAGCACAACGCGCAACCTAAAGCTCACGGAGACTCGCAGAATACCGCAGACTATTCCATCGCGCGTACGTCTCCGAGGGCGTCGCGGACTCCAGGGCACACGAGTTGATGGCGGCGCGGCGGCTGCTCAAACGCTTCTTGTCGAGCAAAGGGCATTATGAGAGGGAGCTCCGTCTGTGGGTTTCATTTCGTTTCGGAAATTCACAATTCAAACCGCGCATGCTCACACACAAGTCGTGTTTAGGGCTGCGGGCGACATGATTTTGTCGGTGACATACGGAATTTTGCCTGCGTCGGAGGAAGACGTTTTCGTACGGTTGGCGGAGAAGGCGGTCGGTGCCCTCGCGACAGCAGCATTGGGCGGATACCTCGGTGAGTCGCCCTCACTTCGAACGAAGATCATCGTACTCACTCCCAAGTGGATTCATTTTGAACAGTCGACCTGTACCCACCGTTAAGAAACATTCCGAGCTGGCTCCCCGGCGGCGCGTTCAAGCGCCAGGCAGCAATGTGGAAGCGACTTTTGGACCAGATGCGGGTCGTGCCTTTTGAGCATGCGAAATCTGAGCTGGTGGGTGATGGCGTCATCGATTCTGTGTCACATTTCCTGGAACAATGTTACATTCCAGGCGAAGGGCTCTCAGACAGCATCGGTTGCATCCCGGATCATTGCGTCCATCCAGTACGATTCGGTAGGCGCTGCTGAGGAAGAGGATGTGGCACAGAGTGTCCTGGGGACGGCATACATCGGTGAGGCTACCGCCACCCCGTTTTCCTGCTTTGTTCTGATAATTATTTTGTACCTTAGCGGGATCTGACGCCGCGAGTACTCCTCATATCAACTAAAAATCACTCCACTCATAGAATATCCGATCCCACAGAGCGTCGGCATCATGTGCTCCTTCATCCCCGCAATGGCCCTCCACCCTCAAATCCAAAAAACCGCGCAAAAAGCCCTGGACGCGTCTCTCGGTGGCCGACTCCCAGACTTCTCGGACTACGGCCACACGCCCTACATAGAGGCGCTCATCAACGAGGTCCTGCGGTGGAACCCCGTCGCGCCTGTGGGCATCTTCCACGCGACGAGCCAGGACGATGCGTACAGGAGGTACGTGATTCCGAAGGGTTCCGTCGTGGTGCCGAATATCTGGGCGGTGCTGCATGATCCAGAGGTGTAGGGCGCCCACCCGGAGCGGTTTCTGCCGGAGAGATTTTTGACGCCGGAGGGGGCGATGAGTCCGAAAGTGCCTGATACGGACGCCGCGTTTGGGTTTGGGAGGAGGATATGTCCGGGGCGAGGTGCGTCATTCATATGCATTTCCAAGTCGGTTCTACGCCAAAGAACGTCAGAAGTAATGATATACTACCGCAGTCATGGCGCGCAACACACTGTGGATCACGATTGCTTCCATTCTGGCTACGTTCGACATCACCGATCCTGTGGATGCTGCGAGGAAGCCGCTTACCGCGGAAGACAACCTGGAGTACACCACGTCATTGTCAAGGTCAGCGAATATTCTCATTCTAATCGACTGTTAATTAATCTGCCTTGAATAGTCATCCCCCGTTCTTCGACTGCTCCTTCACCCCGCGTTCTGCGGTACACGAAGGTCTCATCCTCAGTGCGGTGGAGTAGGACTGTGGATTCGTCCAAGACCCGGGGTTCGTGGAGGGCTGATTCGTCTACTTTATACTCCCTTCCAGCGAGTAGACTCATCATAATGGGTGCGCTATTCTGTATTCACAGAGATTAATTTTGCGAGCTCATTCCTGATGGATTCGATGCTGTGTTCTGCGAGAAAACGGAGATATAGTACCGATGGAGGTCGAATGCGAACACGCGAAATGGATGCGTGAGACAACGGTCTACGTGCATTTTTCTTATAGGAAGGCCCCCCCAGCCTGGTGGGAAAATTGTCAGAATAATGTTAAAGCTCTGGTCAACATCGGCCCGTGGTTAGTAGGCGTGCCTACGTAGCAACAGTCTTGTACGCAGTAGGCACATCAGCGACAATTCGGACCTTGATATTTCCTGGAATTATCTCGGGAGATCTTCACCTCTTTAAATCTTCAAGTCTGGGAATTCGGACCAGGACTGTGTGCCACTTCTCAATGCCCAGTTCGCGCGGCAGGGGGGGGGGGGGGGGCAGGTATAGTCCAATGCAAGTTCATTCACGAAGTTACAAACATTATTGCCGTTTTCAGAAAAGTTGGCGGTGGCGGTAAATACACGTCAACTTGAGTTTTTCCCGTCAAACTTGTGCGGTCCACATCTCAACGAATACTGCATGAAACATAGCAAGTATATAGTCGAGATTGATCGTCTTTTCGAGGGCTAGATGCCCCCGGCGTCCGTTTTGCATTATAATCACTTTGTAAAAAGTTTCATTTGGCAGCCCGTTTCCGCGTATTTTGAGCTTTTCTCGACAACGGCTGCATATTTCCTGGAGATTTAAAGAGAAAAAATGTTCGTATGATGGTTCTGGAGGTGCCCCCGTCCATAAATATGCCAGCCGAGGCATCCGCCACGTGCCGTTTGTTTGTTTCCGTCACTTTCCCAACTTGGACTCGACTCAGCTTCACCGTCGGTGTTCAACCAACCTCAGCAGTCTAACGCGCCATGGGAGACACTAGGAAAGTGTTAGAATATATCCGTCATTACGACTTTTGTCATCTTACATAACCTTACATAACATTCATTCCTTGGTTCTCTACGTTCGTGTGCGCGCTCCGTCTAACAGGTTATAGGGCCCCAGCCTCCGTATCTGCGCTTCTCTGTGTCTTTTGTGTCGTTTTGGTGATACTCCGAAACTTGGGTGTAGACGCTAGCAGCTCCTTTTGAAGCCTGAGCGCAGTTTGGCTCCCTGGGGATTCTCCACCAGGTGTAGATGCTAGCTGCTCCTTCTGAAGCCTGAGCGCAGTTTGGCTCCCCACAATATACCATCCAAATCCATTGCCACTCATTTTCCTTCCATTTTCACTTCTACCCGCCGTTTCCCATGTCCACCACCAACAATCCATTTCTCGCGTGTATCACTGTTTTCGATGGCAACAACTGGAGTTCGTTCAGCAAGGACATCCAGGTCTTCTTCCAACTCGAAGGAATTTGGGATATTGTTAATGGGACGAAGAAGAAACCGTCGGATGCGGCTGAGGCCGAGAAGTGGGTTCGGAACAACGAGCGCGCGTACTCTATGCTCTATTTCCTCATCGGCCCTGACTACCGCAGTATCATCGCGGATGAGTCCACTGGTGTTGAGGCATGGAAGCTTCTGAAGGACGAATATCAGAAGGATTCCTCTGCCCTCCGGCTCGCGCTCCGCAACGAGCTCTATTCCATCCGCCATGATCCCGAACAGCCTGTCAGCATCTATATTGAGGCGATCCGTTCTGTCGCCCGCCAACTTAAGGCGATCGGACACGCGCCATCGGACGACGACCTCGCTGACCTCATCCTCCTTCGCCTCCACCCATCATTTTCTTCCATTCGCTCCGCGCTATCCAACACCACTCCATTTCCCAAACTTGCCGCCTTGATCTCCACCATTAAAGCCCACGAAATGCAGGAGAAGCTTTCTGACAGCGTCGCACAGTCAATCAAGAAAGAGGAGGAGGACGAGGGTGCCAAACCGATAGGTGATGCGATGGCTGCTCGTGAAGGACGAAAGGGGGTGAGGGGTGAGTTCGATTGGGGTAATTCAAAGGAGAAGGAGGGGGTCTGCCATCGCTGTGGCCGATCTCGCCACGTCGCTCGTCGCTGCGTCGCTGACATGCCTGATGAGGTCAAAGCCAAATATCTGGCATCGTCGAAGCTTGATGCAGCTGCTGCTTATGACTCGGACATCATTATTGGTTGTGCTGACTCAGACGAAGAAGATAATGCGGCCTACCACGCTGATGACCTTCTCATCCTCTCCGACTCCGACGACTCCGACACTGACACTCCTATCATTTCGCGCTCAACCTCCTCATCGTCGATCCATTCTCACCTTGAGGGGGTGCACGCAGACAAGAAAAAGAAAGCTCGACGTGGACATCGAGGTCGCGGTGGAAAATAGTATGTTGTCATTCTTTACTCGGTCTTCGCGCGAGGGGGTGTGTTAGAATATATCTGTCATTACGACTCTTGTCATCTTACATAACCTTACATAACATTCATTCCTTGGTTCTCTACGTTCGTGTGCGCGCTCCGTCTAACAGAAAGCTCAAAAGAGAAGGCCACGCGCTGAACGCCCCAATGCGGGGTCAAGAAAGGCTGCCGGAACTACTACTAAGAAAACTACAGAGACGGAGAACAACGCAGTGCGCCCGAAGCCCAAGCCCCTCCACAAGAAGTCAAGCGTGTCTGCATCAGATGTTGACGCGGCGGAAATGCTGATCGGACTAGGCGATAGACAAGAACCGCGTAACCCGATAGACAAGGTCTTTGATGCGGTAATGGGTCTGTCACCCGAAGACAGCGCGGCGCTTGATGTTGATCAGTATGGAGGGGAAGATGAAGGGGATGGTTCAGAATGGGAGGACGTTAAAGGTTGGTCAATTCCCCTTTGTAGAAACCTTTTCACGCGTTTTCTAGCCGATGGAGATCTAGCCGATGAAGATTTAGACAGCGACGAAGAAGATTACACGATTGTTGTCGACGTCCCTTACAACAACGCCACCCGGGAACTTAAACTCCCATGTAACACATCGTTCAGTGGGTTCCTGACCGCACTGTTAAAGAAAATGGAAGTCAGTGTCACCCATCCTTCTGCCATCGGTTATATCCCCTCGTATGAGCCCCGGAAT
The DNA here is from genome assembly GCA_029378395.1 of Mycena leptocephala. Lineage (NCBI taxonomy): Eukaryota > Fungi > Basidiomycota > Agaricomycetes > Agaricales > Mycenaceae > Mycena > Mycena leptocephala. The sequence goes on along the minus strand of JARJLF010000051.1, from coordinate 14,007 downwards.
CCAAAACCTGTCCCAAAGTTGTTGGAAACTGCAGAAGACTATGAGAGTATGATGGAGGACATTGAGGCTTATCGAGCAAACTGTCTGAAAAGGAAGGGCGGAACGGTCAAAAAGTTCTCAATTGCTCTCAGCAACACTTCAAACACCCCTACAGATGGTCGCAAGGTAGGAATAACAGAGTATTACACACATTTTACTTACGTGCATGGCAGAGCTCGACGAAGAAGAAAGACGCACAGCCTGCTGCACCGCTCGAGGCCAGCGAGTGACGGGAGCATGAGCTGATGGCAGAGATTGAGAAACATCATGCCTGTCAGGAACACGTCGGCAAGGCATGCTACGTTACACGGACAGGCGAGCATTACCAATACAACAACAACGATCTTGTTATCTGGGCAACACTGGTCGTAAGTTTGACATTCCGGCCTTCAGGCCACATTCACTGAATTTATTGGCAGCGCCGCAACCTTGCTTCTGTGGAAGAAGTCCCGGACCAGCTCAAAATCGAGGACAAGTTTAACAAGCAGAAGAAGGCCAAAAATGCAATCATGCAGACCCAGTCGAATGGCTTCAACTTCAACGGCAGTGGTGGACCGATGTGGTCACAAATGCAGATGCAGATGCCCCCTATGCCTTGGATGTATGGCATGCCGCCGCCTTGGATGATACAGAACCCTTCCCAAGCTCCGGCTCCGACTTCGGCTCCTACGCCAAGCCCTCCTCGCAAGCGCAAATATCCGCCAATCACGGATTGGCAGCAGGAGCTTGATAACGACGAGGATCGCACACTTTCGACGCTATCGGGATCATCAGGCTTGATGATTTACTCGAGGTTGAATCGGTGGAGAAGCTTCAAGAGTTGACGAAGATCAATTGGGGGACGGCTAAAAGGCTGAGGAAGTTTGCGCAGGAGGATCACCAAAAGCTGAAGAAGGCACGCACCGAATGAATACGCCAGTTTCCCTTGCCCCGAGCTGAATCTTTATATCTGACCATAGTTTGACTGTAGTGAAAACAATAATTCCCGTACATTACTAGTCTCTCCTAGACAGACGCTTCAACAATTTTTGACGTCGTCCGTTTGTTGAAGTCTGTTAGTAAGCGCGGGGGTCCGATCAGAGTAAAACCTTGTTACATAATCATCGGAGTTTCAATTTACCATGGATTCTCGTCGTTTTGACGGCGCAAGGCATTTTTCTCATTTTCTTTTGAGGCACTCTCACTATTAGTGCTTATCTGCGAAGATCTGCCTCTCCAGAATCTCCCTAAGCATGCTTGAATTGGGGTTGTAGCACATGGTCCAAGATGAGGTGACATGAATGTGACATCTGCCCTTCAACTTGACTCTTCCACAGCAGCGTCAAATAGCACTCAAAAAATCCAAATAAATTTGAGCAATCACAGAACATGTATATAAATGTAATTGTGGTGTTTTCAGACGGCCCGACAAGGAGCAGTGTGCTCATTTTGTGATTATGTAATAAGCTTTTACTCTGATCGGACACCTGAGCTTAAAACAGGACTAGTACATTACATAGTTTTAGATATATCCACAATGATGAAACCATCCCATTGCGCTTTTGGGTGTAACAGAAAATGCAGCATCAAGCAGATGGAGATACACATATGTATCATCCTCCTCCGACTCCAAATCTGCAGGCCCAATGATCCCCATGCGACGAACAAATGCCTTGATGGCGGAAAAAGCGAGCTCGATTGGGTTGAAATCAGGCGAGTATGCCGGAAGATATTTGATACAATATCCACTGTAGCAATGGATCAGTCACTGTCTGTTCTGGAACCCCGAGATCTTACCGTCCTTCAATGTTCCCACGGAGCGACGGATCCTTGTGAATTCTGGCATTGTCCATCACGATGACAGAACCCTGAGGCATGGACTGATCCATCCGGTCCAAAAGTCCTAGAATGAACTCAAGGAATGTGTCGGCAGTGAACGAGCCTTCAACGACTTTGGCATAGATTACTCCGTTGATTGTAAGGGCAGGAAGTAATGAATATCTCCGCATTGATGAGTATATTTTCAATTGAAATGAACTTAGCAGTGCAGGTCCTTTCTGGGACGGCTTTGTGCTCTCCATTCCAGTGCAAACAAATGCAATTTAATGGTGGCTTGGTGTGCCTAGTTTCGGGCTGTGCACCCAAATGCAATTTAATGACGGCTTGGTATGCCGAGTTTCGCATCAAATCAGTTTTCATATTATGCCGCGTTATTTAATACATACTGTACTGTACATACAGGCGAAGTAAAATTTGAAGGAGGTTTCACCGGGAGACTGCATCACGGACCAACACATTGTCTGTGCAAAGAAAATGAATTCTAAGCGCAGAATCTACAAATCTTATTCGCGATCGTAGAAACACGGGCTGAATCCGTAGGAAGAGATCTGAAGTCAGATATCTTTTTACTACTGGACTATCTACACTTACCTGGGCGTGGTCCCGAGCTGAATGAGATGTGTCAGTCCAAGTTTCAAGCATCATAGAAAGGGGTGGACGTAAAGGGAACTCAGGCTGAATCTTGAATTAGTCTTGGATCGCGAAGGGCAGAGGACTTAACGACCCGTAGGTTGAGGGAAGGTTCAGACTCAGTGCCGTTCAAGCCATGCTACAATTGACGCCGATTTGAACAACACATGAGAAGTAAACAGATGCTGTGGAATCGTTCAATATACTCCAATGGAGGAGAGAATGTTACCTCTATATGCACGCGCCAGAGCGCGATTGAAAGAGTCAGAAGTTGGCGCGCATCTGCGTTGATCACGGGGCCGGAGTACAGTACAGTAGTATGCACGCACCCGCACCTAGACACCCATGGGCCACAGGGCGTCGGGAAAACTGTAAAGAAGGGTGCTGTTGAGTGGTCCAAGAAGGATGAAAATCCATACGCACAGGTTCGTTCTATCTGTTGCAGACTATAACCCTTTACGAAGTAAATTTGTCAGCGATGTTCAGGAGAGTTCGCGGGACATAATACGCCGTATGATGGGAGTGGATGGTCGAGCACCGCAAGGAGTGGGAAATCTGACGATTGGACAAAGCGCGAGAGGAGGCACTGTATTGCGAGGCCGTTGCTTGCCTATTAACTTGAGCGCGGTGCCCGGCCCGAGAAGACGTGTCCGGATTGTCATTGCAGAGCTCACCGTCCTGCACCGGCCGACATGCGACCTTGAAGCAGACTCGCAACAAAACACGGAAGCTGTAAAAGTATCTTGATGCTCATGGCGCCTTGCTGTGCTCGACGGATACCAGAAGTTGCCGCGAAACACGAAAAAGAGTGTTGTGACATGAACATGCGGGAATGAATTCGCCTTGATGCTCACAGCGTCTCTTGCGGGTGTCTCTTGCGCCGTCTTGTTGAGCTTGATTCACGAGTCTTGCGTCGTTCATTGATCACAATACGGCGTGGACACGGGGAGGAAGAGCGTCAAGATACCTAAGTTGGTTGGAGCTCCCTACAAGTGTGTGCAGTGACAACCTGCCAGTGCGACGTGAACCGAAGGGCGATTGCGAGAACTCCGGGTGCGTAAGTAGATAACTTCAGAGCGAACTTCTGATTCTTGATGACCGTGTGTTATTTTGTAGTGCAAGCACCGTCATAAAAAATACTCAGACCAGTCATTGCGGCGCGGGGACCGGGAGAAAATCATCTTGGCGAGCCAGGCTCCGCGCCCTCTGTGTTGACCTCACCGCCGATACTCCCACTGCGGATTACACACGTATCCTTGAAATGGGGCACAATATTACCGCGCTCGTCAGTCCCCAACTCTTTATCGTCATCTACCGCTCCCTCGGATACAACAACGGCGGGGAGTGCACAAACTGGACGTCCACCAAAGATCACCCCGACTTCAAAGCATGGGGAAATTTCAGCGAGTTTACAACTGGCGCCCGCAGCGGCGTCATGTCTACGATCGCCGTCTTTGTCACGAAGCGGCCGACGTACGTTGGACTGACGGCGGAGGAGAGGCGGAGATGGGAAAAGGAGCCTATGCATGTGTGGGGTGCGCTGCTCGTCCAGCTTCCTCGGGGCCATGGCAAAGCACTCGCGATCTACGATTGCAATGTCAGTTCCGACGACTACGCGGCCTCGTTGCAGCACACAGTCGAGGGATGGGCGGTCAAGTTGGCTAGGCACGTCAAGCGGCGTGGAGAGGGCGTGGAGATGTGGCGGAATCCCCCCGAACACATCCCGAACACCTCTGGAGAGTGCTATTCCCGCACCTTCAACTGGCTGCGATCCGTGATCTTTAGCGATCCCGACAGCTTGCCTACCTTCACGAACGGAAGACTCGCAGCGATTAGGGGGTTTCGCAAGATGGCGAAGCCAGGATACTTTTTATTAACCATGCGAGTTGTCTTTGATAGGCCAGCGCAAACATTGTACTCTTCTACCCGAGCGATTCAATGCGTCGAAATTTCGGGAGGATGACGTGCGGGTGCGCGTTCGGACTGGCTAGCCAACGATCATTTTTCCCTTTTCCACAAGCCTAAACAACGCGCTTGGGGCAGCAGTTCTTCGTAATCAGGGACTCTGAAAACCCCCAATGCAACGAAAACGGAATTGAGCATGTCGAGATCAATGAGCTGTGCAATACAGCCACAAACTGCGACTTTTTGGGCTCCACAAGGTCGTTTCCCACAAATCCTTCTGTGGACGGCATGCTACGATGGCCTACATACCACTATGAATTTAGGGCCTGACCGGGGACATCCAAGGGACCAAATTCCTAATGTTGCTCTTCTGCGTTGTGTTGCGCTTCCTAGTTTGAGACTGTCTGCGTAGTTTTGTTCTTGAGAATGATTTATGTTGTAGGATTGATCCGCACATTCGGTTCCGGCCACTTACAGCTTTGTGCCATCCTTGACATGCTGACTCCATTTGACTCACCTCGACACAATATCTTATGACTCTATAGATCTATGCCTCTCACTCGGTGCCGCTCCTGCCGCCCAGCTATTTACCTCTGGAGGAGTATATAAGAGTAGTATACTTCGTATGCTGTTTACAACAACCTCCCTCGACGTTGAATACACCATACTTGATATATTTCGGTTGGGGGCGCGGGACCTACCGTTCCCGTGCCCCTACCGACCATGCTCACCGCTCTCACCGACTTGCTCACTCCTATCGCACTTGCTCTCCAACCTCACGACAAAAATTTAGTCGGAATTGCATGCTCCAGGATCCCTACATACTCGGACCGAGTTTTCAGTTTCCCTGATATATTATTTTGTGGTCTGGATTCTTACCAAGACCCCAGTTGTTACGAGAAAGTTAAAAATATCAGGCAGCTTATTACGTCTACAATTGCCAAACTTTGCCAAATTCACTCGTGTAGGCTCATTTCAAACTGGGTTTTGAATCCGACATGCTGGGCTGATACCCAGCGATATTTCAAGCAGATCTGTCTCTTCAGATTTCTTTCTCGGGCAGTCCTGGTGTTTCATTCCTAGGCAAACATGCACAATTTCAACCCCTGCCAAACTGTGCCAAATTCACTCATGTAGGCTCATTTCAAACCAGGTTTGGAATCCGACATGCTGGGCTGATACCCAGCGAAATTTCAAGCAGATCTGTCTCTTCAGATTTCTTTCTCGGGCAGTCCTGGCATTTCATTCCTAGCTAAACATGCACAATTTCAACCATGGCTAATTGAATGCAAAGTTTGATGGCTCGGCTCGGATCAAAGCGCAATTGGGGGCTAATTCAAGGGCCGAGGGCGATGGTTTATCTGGGGATTCAAAGGAGTGGTTTAATATGGAAGCAAGTGTTGGAACCTACGCACCACGCACCTGTCAGCCTGCACTGCTCCCTTATTTTCAAGGATTTATCGAGGGAATTTCACGGTTGAACTGGGTGAATTTCACCGCCAAAAAGTGATTTCACGGCCAAGCATGGTGAAAAATTTCATGTACAAAATGTCCCTTTTCACAGTGCCGTTTCACCCGCAGTTTCACCCTTTCTCTGGGCGAATTTCACGTCATATCGGTAGACGCCTCCCGCTTGTACATATCGTGGAATGCTCACTTATATTTCATTCTGAAGTTCAAGTGGGATCAAAACGGAATACATTTCCCGACTAGGTACTGAGATACAGCACTGTATGCAGATGAACGAAAGCGACGTACGAAAATTATTAGTGGCGCCAATATCAGTGTCCACAGGCGTAAACCGCCGGTTGTTCTACTGCACATCGAGACGGCAACGATGCTTGAGACCCCATTTCGCTCACCGCCGCAATGACAGAGCAGATCTTGGCGCCTTGAATGAAACTGAGAAGAGAGGAAAAGACTTGAATTGAATAAACTTGATTTGGAACGAACGAAGCTTGGAGCCTGGAAAGATATGCTTGCGGCTTGAGGGTAAGAGAATTGGAAGCTTGAGGACATAAACTTGATTTGGAACGAACAAAGCTTGGAGCCTGGAAAGATAAATATGCGGCTTGAGGGTAAGAAAACTTTTGAAGATTTCACGACCGCGTTAGCGGATACTTGACAAGTTGATACCAAGCCAACACTTGAGGATTTGACGACAAACTTTCAGGCAAACGACGGTCCTCGGTGCGGTGTTCGAGCCTTGAGAGTTATTCGACAGAAGAGGAGGGCGTGCGCATTAAAGTAGTTGCGAAAAGTTAGATTGCGCCAAACACGCAAGCAGTGAGAACAAGCAGATCAAGGCCGGTGCGGTCATAAGAACTCTCCGACGTCCACGTGGTATACAGAGGTACACCCGCTGGCGCTCGAGGTGGGTACGATGCGAGAACCTCTCCTGCCGCTGGCCTTGCCAAGACGAGGGGCCACATGCCTGTAGCGTGGTCAAGCGGGCTCCGGGCTTGCATGTGAGGGTACTGTGGGTGATTAGTGCTTGTGCACCCAGCGCCACAGTGCCACCATGTTGGAGATTGGCAATCCAGCACAAGCCCGAGAGATGGCCGAGGTGCTGACTAAATGCTGACTGATATGGAATCGGAGGGAACATGCCGGAACATACAGGAAAAATAGGATTTTAGTATAAATACAGTACCTACAGTAGAGCTCCTCATGAGCTTGTAACCAATGGCCTAACAGCCAGAGAGTGATATCTCATTTGGTTCACGAGAGATAAAATCAACAACACCACCTCTTCCGGCTGCGTTGAGAGCAAACAAGGAAGGACACTGACAACACGACATTCGCCATCCTGCGTTCAGAACCACTCTGCTTCGGGTATCCTGCACTGGTGACTGCCATTGCTTCACTTGTACTCATGGTGGACCGTGGTATGGACGTCGAACACTGAACAGTGGAAGGGGAGGAAAGAAAGCAGTGGCGACTCGAGCAACACGCACGTGATGAGGGATGCATGACCAAACAAACGCACGGGCCTCTCGCTCTCCTAGTAAAATTCACATTGCCTGTCAACGTGAAAATATCCAAGACTGAGGCTCTTCATCTGCCTGTATTTTGAACTCACGGACAGATTGTTTTGCCCAATTAACGTGAAGGACTGGACAAGGCTTCAGTCTGAGGGCTCGGGTAGTCTCTTACAGTGGTGGCCAAAAGTTCTGCACGTTGCTGTTTGGGCTCTTTTGGGGTCGAATTCCTCCAAATAAAATTGTGGCATCTACGTTGAGTGATTTCAAGCTCTTCTGCACAATTTAACCCATACTGTCCCTGTCTTAAACAGACACTATAACAATTCTCAGGGAACTGCGAACGTAAATTGTAAATGGCAGTGAATTGCGCGATTGATTTCCTTCATACAGATAAAACGAGACTCCATGAGGATCTGATACCCATCCCTTTTGAACATCATGGAGTACAGCTTGTGCCTTTTTCAGCGACTCGGTGTCAAATAATTTCAGGACTTTGTCATCAACAATACAGGTTAATGGACCCCAGCAGTCAAAGAATTCCTTCAAAATTGGATAGAAAAATTTTCTTTCCGGGATATATCGACGTACTCGCTTCCAAACCCAGTCCGGTCTTTTATAGCATTCAGCCTCCCAAGTTGTACCTTTCTTAGTGAAGTAATCAACAAGGCGCTGTTTGTCACCCTTGTCAGGAACAAGCATGGTATCAGAGAATGCTGCAGCAAAATGTTTGTGAAGGACATGTTTTTTTTTGACGTCTTTGTAAGCTTGAGTATCTCATGAAAAACATCTGCAAAAATTTTTGAAGGATTCCCGTCCTGACTAGCAGATTGAACAAATTCCATTGGTATGTTTGGACTGATATGATCAAGTTCCTCCTCGTTGTCTGACGGACCTTCATCGCCGTCACCAATATCATCTTCAGTGGTTTGATCAAGAGAACTACTCTCTGGAGAAGGAATGAGCACAAGATCTCCAATTATTAGTGCAGGTGCCCCCGTTGTTACAGGTGGAGGAGGCTCCAGGCTACGGGTTTTCAAAGATGATAAATGGACCACAGCCATGAAAGAGGCATTAGTACCCTTCAGCTCTTCCAGGTTTTCTTATGATGGGTGAGAATGCATTTTGGAGCAATAACATTGATGATTTCAATCAGAGCTCGAGTTCTTGTTGTTGAGACACTAATCATGACCTCCTCGTTTCCGGAGCCTGTGGTAATTGGAAATTGACGTGGTTGGGGAATAAGAAGACCCTGTGCTACCTCTTGCTTCCACAAGTAGACCGAAACTGGTTGGCCAACTGGACCTGCCACCGATAGAGGTAGACCAACAGATGCACAATCTTTGAGTGTTCGCCAATTTTCTAAGCAAACCCAAGCATCAAGTGCAGCATAATTAATCTGCTTATTACTGAGGGAAACTGCTTCCCACGGTGAGTCTCGACCGTGCTTTGACAGATTTGAATGTAAGATCGCTGCTGTGATTGCAGAGAGAGATGCTGTTCCATTTGGTATGACATTCTTGGATTTTGCAAATGCACCAAGCTCAATGACACCAGGCACTTTTCCGTTGACCTTTCCTGGAATTTGTACTCTGGGAAGTCCCGAGCAAGCTTTGCCAAGTCACCTCCAACATTTCTCCCAATTTTCACAATCTGAGGGGAGCAGATAATGGTTGGGATGGCAATGTCCGGAGCAAATGCACACGCAGGAGAAATACAGTGGTATGAAGAGCAATTTGAATCAATACTGTTTTTTTGAGCTCCGGGAGAATTGTGCTTCAGAAAACTCCCACTCCATATTAAATCCAATGTGGCATACCATAGAATCATCGGTGATACTTCCAGAATAGAATCACAGGCTGAGACAATCTCAATATCTGTAGAGCATACATTGGCTGTGACATCTTCGGGCAATAGCACAAGAGGGAGTTCTGAGAAATCCTCAACTAGTGTAGGATCAATCTTGTCTCCCAGTGTTGGTATACAGTCAAGAAATGTAGCAGCATCGCTAGCAACATTGTCTATCCAGCCCAAGCGCACAGGTGGATGTCCATGTGATTCTAATGACCTGACCATCTCCTATAGACCAGTGCGGATATGTGCCAATGATTTTGTTGGCACAAGGGCCTGACAACGGATCTGCTCAAATTCATTCATAACCGTGAAGAGGCCTGCAAAAATTGTCACCCCCCCAAGTTTCATTAAGAACTTGGTGAGATGGTGACTGTGGTCCCATTTTGCCATTCCACATTTGAGTGCTGCCATACATTGGTCTAAAGCTGATCGTATATGGTTCATATAATCCACATACACAGCTGTGATATAGGTTCCATGAGGCGAAAATCCAGCATATGCAGTTCGATCTCAAAGTCTGAGAACGGCTCATAGACTTTTTTGCTGTGGTTGGGATTGGTCCTTTCCTTCATAACTGAATATAAGTACTGCAGTTCCCTGAGGTCCTTTTCCCTAGTATGGAGTTCCCGGAGGACCTTAGCCCATGAATCGAGTTCATAGAATTAGTCATTCCTGCTCTGATCAAAGTCATAACAGCTTTATTGATTCCACTTCGGTGTGTCAAGAATACTGGAAAAGAAGCAGCAAGACCTGGATCCAACTGTTCCATAATCTTTGGGTTGTACAGATTCCAAGATTTGCCGCATCTAAGGCATGTCACGAGTGACCAGGCTGGTTTGAATATTTAACATAGCCTCCGGTGCACAAATTCGGTTGAAGGAGCTTGCCATGATCACATCATAAAGAAATTTGGGTCTCTAAATGCATCTCCACCTTTGGCTGACGCACTAATTGCGGATTTTCGTCATCGTCACAACACAGAAATGGATGCTGTTCACATCAAAGGAAAAACTGAATATCATGGCCATTATGACCCTTGGATAGATCATGAAAAAGTTCGAATGCAAGCTGAGATTCCCTGGAAACGGTCATGGAATGCACCTCTGTTGTTCAATGATTGCAACCCATTTAATTTCCCGCAAACCCGAGAGCAGTTTGGGATCACCAGGATTCCAGATACGCTCTGCATCCAGTGGAACTTTGATGGGGCACCTGTGTTGGACCCAATTGCAATGGAAGATGTGGTGGTACCTTTTTCTCATGTCTTTCCACTCAAGTTGCATCTTGGAACACTCAGCGGTAAACGAACCAATATATACGAGTACCTTGCATCTGCACAGCGCACCAAGTATGCTGTTGTTCCAATTCACACCCAGGAAGAAGTGGCACTTTTTGAAAAATCAATGACTTGGGATTGGGCCTCTTCGAGGCGGGTGCTGAACCTTTAGGTAGGGGGTAAACACTAAGTCAATATTCGTACAAATACACATATACCAGCTTTTTAGCCTGAGGTTCAACAAATTAGTTCTCAATTTGAAGAGCTTGAAACCATTACATTGGATAAGCACAACGTGGAAATACTACCATTCTCTAATGCAATGAACATGTTATCTGTACAACTGGATAAGCAATCGAGAAGTATACGCGTTCAGTGCCCGAAAATTGGCAGAATTCCCAATGGAACTTCAGATCTGCAAAAGATGAGGGCTTCTACCTGGGGCATGATCCCTGCTTTGAGACCGTTTAATCTGTTGCACCAACCTGTTTCTAGAGATCAAGCCATTGGCTTGGACTAGTGAAAGTCACAAACAAATGGGGCATTTTCTTTGTAAGCAGCCGTTGTATCCTAATTGATAAAAGCTGTCCGTCTGAGTGAGAATTATGCAAAAAGTCTTGTCAATTTGTCCTGTCCCCCTTCTAGGTATAAGCATGACGGCACAAACATCAAGTCAAATAATAGTAACCATTGAGGGAAACTGGAGTCTGAGTAGGTAAACCATTCAATGGATGCTAATGGTCCAGTTTTGCCAGAAAAATTGGAGAGACTTGAAAAATGCCGCTGACCTGTGCAACTGGAGACCTGAATTGAATTTTTTAACCCACTGTCAGAACCTCCACAAGTTCAGGTCACAAAGTTGAACCAGTAACCCAGTTACCAGTCCAAGGCAGACACCTGGTCAGAAGCCAGAGAAGCAGTCACAGAAAAATTGTTCAAGAACATAGACACATGTCACCTACATCACATGAAGCATCAGGAGCCCAGAGGCTTAGGGTTGTATACGGAGCTCAGAATCAATCATTCATTCCAGAGAAACACGGCGGGTTCAAGTTGTGCGGCATGGGGGTTGAACCCAGTGGATACAGCACATCACAGTAGCCAGAGGACATGGAGGAGGGAGCAATACAGCATGCGAGGTACTGTTCGACCACAAGTTCAAGTTCAATTTTTACCCGAGAAGGCCGAGGAATATTATTTCGATTTATGGTGCACATCACGAATCTTCCAGTGGTGTGACCTGTGACTGAACTTGTGGTTGAACTGGTACAGTACAATGCACAGGTATGTTCTACCTCTGTCAGACTAGAAGCAGTCGAAAGCAAGGAGTGTGGGCTCGAAGTATCTACTCGGGCTCGAAGATCAGGTTGTATCGGTAAGCTTGATTGACTAATCGACGGATACTGTTCCGAACATAAAGCAGAAATGACTAATCACAGAAAATCGAACTTGGAGAATCTCTTTGGTTCCAGGGGATGAAATGGGCTTACACCAGGGGATTCAGGTGGGTAAGAAGTTGAAAAACATATCCTGGCATTTTGATTTATTTCTACGTCTTATCCCACTTTCTTTCGATTTATTTTCGCAATGACCAATGTTGTATGACTAAATATTGTTTGTGCATGTTAGGAAAATGGATCGAAACCGAAGTTCCCCAGGGTAGCTAAACCTAAAGGTTCAGCCAATAAAGCTTGGTGGAACATGGTTTGTATCTGCAGGGTTGCCCACATTCGAGAACATGGCAGCTTGGTGGTCAAATCAATCAAATGGAAAGACTATCTTCTACAAGCTTCCAGAGCATCTTGCATCCCAGCATAAAAAATGGAAAGCTCGGCAGGCTCAAAGGGAAACCATGGTTGTTACACGAACCCAACGTAGACCAAATGAACAACGGATACGGTCAGCAACACATGTTGCACAGGTTCTTCCGGCAATCTCAGTTTTTCCCATACAATCAGATGGGGCCAGGGCTGTCCCAACACAGTCTACTATCCCCCCCCACCATCTCGGACAAACCTAGAACTCGGAAATTCAAACATTTCTTGGCCAATACTTTGCCATTTCCCGGGATCTTTGTTCTCAGATGGTGTAGGGTATCCGTGCTATGGATCCACAGTCTAAAACCCACGTATATTGTTATGGTTCCTGGCCACCAAGCTCGAAGGAATCGTGATTACTGAGAATTTCATCAAATTTCGATATTTCAAGCCCTACCATTCACCACCTAGAGTCATAGTGGCCGAATGACACTTTCCCTATGTCCACCCGTATCACATAAGTGTCCATGCAAAAAATCTAGGGCACAGGTGTCATGTAGGTCTCGCAATACGGCAAGAATCTATGCCTTGCATGCCAAAATTGGGTTCTTCCATTGTAGATGGGCCTATAAAAATTCATGCTGAATGCCAGCCATCCGAGAATCCTTTGGACTTGTGTTGCGCACCAATCATAGATGATATATGGAGCATTCATGGTCTGAAGTGTTGAACTGGTCCGACAAAGGGGGACTCCGGCACGAGGCCGGCAATCAACGGTTGATGTTTTACCTAGAACCAGACAACGGACTTGCTCAACAAACCGCCGATACTCAACGAATAATGGGTCGTTCTGGACAAATGAAAGACTCAGTCCGCATCACTTTAAGGAATGCTGACGATCTGTCTACTCAGAATTGCAATCGGGACTCTCTGTAATGTGCTACACGCAACTCTTTCTTACTTGTCCGAGTTCTAAGGGGGGGATAGTATCCAATATTCTCGAATGCTGGTAAGCATTTCTGTTATGATCCGAACTCCTACTAATTTTCTCCTCCTTTTTTAGACAGGCCCTTTGTTTGAGGGGCAAGATGTTGAACTCACATGCACCCACTACTATGCAACCACTTATGCACCTATCAGAAGCTATTGCACATCCTAGGATGCCGGTGAGGCATCTGCTTTCATATTTTTTACTGTTACTAATTTCCCCGGTTTTCTGCAGGTAGCATCTTTTTCAAATGTCCAGAACATCCCACTTTTGCCTGCACCTGCACCTGTACAGTCATAGCCAATTATTGGGCAGCCAGGCACTGTTTTCATTTCATGGGATCAGACAGGTGCCTCAGGAGGTCGAACCCGTACATGCCAGGTCTGCAAGGAAGCCGGGAGGGACATACAAATGAATACTTGTCCGGGAAGGAACAACAGGAGCAGATGTAATGGTGGTACATCATAGGGCTAGGGTACAGGGAAATGTGTTATAAATATATACAATCCCAATTTTCTGCTTTGTCTTTGGAATAATATGGGCTCGAAAGATAGTAAATACACAAAGTGAAAGTCACGGAGATTAAAAAAAGAAAGGCACCTTCCGGGTTCGAACATGAGATCTTACGGTGATGCAAAATACGAAAGCAGGCACTAACCACTCAGCCACGGTTCGTAGGCATGGAATGAGTGCTCTGGGGGACTCAGAAAAAAATTGAACCCCCCGGCGAACAGAGTTGTGGAATATTTCCGCATTTGG